>JAUIMM010000658.1:2207500-2832500 GCA_031769625.1 Taudactylus pleione
TCCACCAGATGCATACATTGGACAACAAATACAAGGTACTTACTGATTGATTTCTATGTTTTATTGGATATTTAAACCTTTTAACAATGTTCGTAACTAAGCTTCTCAGTCTAAGCCAGGTTTGGCCAATCTGTGACTCCCTGTGGCCAGGCCTGATCTAAGCCATCCAGAGCTGCCTGTAACACATATCTGACCAGTTGTTTAACAACTGCTTTCACTCACTGTTGACCCTTTTCTCTTGGATAAGTACCATTTGCATGTAGCTATTAGGTTTCCCACGCCTGGGGGTATGTTTACTAAAGTGTAGGTTTTTAGAAGTGGAGACGTTAGCCCATAGCAACCAATCAGATTCTACTTAACATGTATCTAGCACCTTCTAGAAGATAATAGCTACAATCTGATTAGTTGCTATAGGCAACATCTCTTCTAAAAACCTGCACTTTTGTAAATATACCCCCTGATGTCTCATCCCTGTTTTCTTTTTGGATATCCTGGTATACGTTTGTATACTTGGCCAATAAAGATGATTCTTGTAAGCTTACAAGCAGTCTCCTCTTTCCTAATGTTTCTTCATACCCCAAAGTTACATTGCACAGTAACAGCAGGAAAATGTTTTCTTTATGGAATTAAGTCAGCTTTTGATTGTTTGAACATAGTAACCAGGCCGATCATGGTCTATCTGCTGATTATATTTGCAGACTGGAAATTAGTGCACTAGTCTGCATCCTCAGGAAGAAACATGTACTAGCTGGGTGATGTCACCACACTGTAACAAAGGATCCCATGGGATAACCAAGCCCCTCCAACTTTCCTAAATTTAATAGGATGTGTAATAAAAAAATATGTTATTATAACGTTTTAATTGATGTTCTGCAGGTCAGAGATTTTCTGAACTATATCTCACCCAAACCTGCACCTATGTCATGTATACCTGACCTCAGTCTAGCGAAGAACCACAACTATTAAACCTATTCATGGTTAAACCAGGAATGAGTATGTACAGGTAGTATCATGCAGAAAGGTCTCTAATAACAAGTGATGGAAGCCACAGACAGTGTAGCTCACTTTCACTTATTCTTAGATAAATACCCGTAGGACAATCAGTGCCATTACATGCAGCCTGCAGAAACAGTGTGAATATAATATATATGTCTGCTGTTTCTGAGCATGCCACCCAAGGCAGGCTTCACCCAATGGCTGAAACATCTCTGCTTACTGTATGAGTGTTTCTGGAAAATAATACATCTCCTGGGAGCTGGTTTCCTCAATAGATGTGTATGCGCGTGTGGTATGATATATTGGCAGTCATAATGTCGACATTTGCCTGCAAACTATAAATTTGCGCCCTCCTACAATTACGACGCACAGTATAGCCCCTTATTCACATTATGCCACACAGTAGTGCCACTTATTCACATTATGCCACACAGTAGTTCCCCTTATTCATATTATGCCACACAGAAGTGCTCCTTATTCCCTTTATGGCATACAGTAGTGCCCCTTATTCAAATTATGCCACAGAGTAGTGCCACATATTCACATTATGGCACACAGTAGTGCCCCTTATTCACAGTATGCCACACAGTGGTACCTCTTATTCACATTATGCCACACAGTGGTGCCTCTTATTCACATTATGCCACAAAGTGGTGCCCCTTCACATGCCACACTGTAGTGCCACTTGTTCACATTATGCCACTCAGTAGTGCCACTTATTCACATTATGCCACACAGTAGTGCCTTATATTTATTTATTACCAATTATTTACATAGTGCAAATATATACTGCAGCGCTTTACAGAGAATATTTGGCCATTCACATCATTCCCTGTCCCAGTGGAGCTTACAATCTATATTCCCTACAACATGTACACACACATACTTACACACTAGATTAATTTTTGTTGGGAGCCAATTAACCTACCAGTATATTTTGGAGTACCCAGAGGAATTCCACACAAGCACAGGGAGAATATACAAACTCCACGTAGTTAGGGCCATAGTGGAAATCGAACCCACAACCTCATTATGCTAACCATTACACCTTCTGTACTGCCCAAGCACATTATACCACACAGTAGGTGGCCCCCTTAAGTATCTGTTACTGAAGAGTGGACTGGGCTTTTCTCATTTTTATGAGAACTCCTAATTTGAGAATGACGTTGTCCATTATCATACAGCATGTTGTGCCACTCTCACCGTTCTTTTGTGCACCAAAATCTACCCATGACCTCTAAGGTGGTAGAGGTCAGCGCTGCTCAGCAGTGTTTGTCATAACTACATACTGTGTGTGTGTGCATGCGTATATATATATATATATATATATAGGCACAGTGGCCTTCATCATCCGTAAATGGAAGAAGTTCGGAACCACCAGGACTCTTCCTAGGGTTGGCCGGCCATTTAAACTGAGCAATCGGGGTAGAAGGGCCCTAGTCAGGGAGGTGACCAAGAACCCGATGGTCACTCTGTCAGAGCTACAGCATTCCTCTGTGAAGAGAGGAGAACTTTCCAAAAGGACAATCATCTCTGCAGCAATCCACCAATCAGGCCTGTATGGTAGAGTGGCCAGACGAAAGCCACTCCTTAGTAAAAAGCACATGGCAGTCCGCCTGGACTTTGCCAAAATGCACCTGAGGGACTCTTAGACCATGAGAGACAAAGATTGAACTCTTTGGCGTGAATGCCAGGCGTTACGTTTGGAGGAAACCAGGTACCGCTCATCACCAGGCCAATACCATCCCTACAGTGAAGCATGGTGGTAGCAGCATCATGCTGTGGGGATGTTCTTCAGCGGCAGGAACTGGGAGACTAGTCAGGAGAGAGGGAAAGATGAATGCAGCAACGTATAGAGACATCCTGGATGAAAACCTGCTCCAGAGCGCTCTTGACCTCAGACTGGGGCCACGGTTCATCTTTCAGCAGGACAACGACCCTAAGCACACAGCCAAGATATCAAAGGAGTGGCTTCAGGATAACTCTGTGAATATCCTTGAGTGGTCTGGCCAGAGCCCAGACTTGAATCCAATGGAATATCTCTGGAGAGATCTGCAAATGGCTGTGCACCGACGCTTCCCATCCAACCTGATGGAGCTTGAGTGGTGCTGCAAAGAGGAATGGGCGAAACTGCCTAAAGATAGGTGTGCCAAGCTTGTGGCATCATATTCAAAAAGACTTGAGGCTGTAATTGCTGCCAAAGGTGCATCAACAAAGTATTGAGCAAAGGTTGTGAATACTTATGTACATGTGATTTCTTACAGAGGTCTTTATACCAAGTACTGGTCAGTTTTGACATAATTATTATAATTATGTATGTAAGGGGAAAATTTACTAAGAATCGAATTTGGGAGAGTTTGCAATCTCTGGAGAGTTTGGGAATTTTTTCCCACTCGCAAATTTACTAATGTTAAACTCGGGAGAGAGATCTCCTTTGCTACGGGAAAATACTGGAGAGTTAGCAAATTCTCTTCAATTTACCATCGGCAAAACTCGAGAACCTTTTCACTAGTGAAGATAGGATTCTGGAATTTACCAAGCAGAGAGTTTCTAAACTCTTATGAGATGGAAAAACTCTCCTGTAAAAACTCGTGAAAGAAATACACCTGCCTGTGATCTGCGAGTTTTAACAGAAACATACACAGATCACTGTGATCCATGTATGTTTCTGCCTGTAAATAGAAAAAAAAGTTTAAAAGTTTTTTTAAAAAATGACATAGGGCCCCCCCCCCAAAAAGACTAACCAGCCCCGGACTTGCCAGCCAGTCCTGGTTCTTAAAATTACAGGGAATAAACTGTGTAGGGTTCCACAGTAATTTTAAGAACCAGCACCAGGCAGCAGCGCCAGACCTGGTTTTAAATATAGGGAGAAAAAATTTGCGTGAGGTTTCCCTTATATTTAAAACCATCTCCGGACCCTTTCTAGCGAGGAACTGATGCCACAGCCAGGGGAGCCCTTTCACCGGGCCCCCCAGCCGCAGCGTCAGCCCTGACCGCTAGTCAGTCCAGACCAGGGATCCCTGTGGAGTTGGGGACCCCACCAATAAGGGGGTCCCCCTCTACAGGGTACCCCTGCCCTAGGCTGATAGCCCGGGGTTATCCCTGCCACCCCTGGGCTACCCCTTGATAGTGTAGGTGTAGTGTTAAAAATACAATTAACAACATTGTCTTTACAGTAGAACTGCAGGTCCCAGCAAGCCTCCCCCGCATGCTGGTACTTGGAGAACCAGAAGTACCAGCATGCGGTTCATTAAGGGGCCGCTGGTACGTGTAGTTCACTTGTAAAGAAATGTGTAAAAAACACAAGAGACAAACACCGTGAAAATAAAGATTTATTACATCCATACACACTCGCACATACTCACCTGCTGCCAGATGTTCACGTCTCCTTCTCAGTGTAAAGTATTTTCTGGGAGTACCTGAAAAAAAGATCCAATACTCGCCTTTTGTCCCACGATGTTCTCCGCAGAAATCCAATAAGGGCCACGGACACACTGTAACACCACGCTTCAGCATGTTGTTACAGTATGCTAATGACAGTTCATGGAATTGAGCTGTCATTAGTACCGGGCCGCGAGCCAATGAGCGGCTCCTCCACGTGGCTTATTTATATACTGCTACAGCAGCATTTTCACAATTGTTTCAGGAAATATTCACCAGATTCTGCATTTGGCCTTGAGATTTTGCACATTTTGGGGCTGATTCTGAAGATTTGCCACACAGTAGTGCCCCTTATATGAAGATTTGGTGTATACATTTTGCTATGGGGCCCACATAGGTCTAGCTACGCACCGGGTTGTGCGGAAGCCTGATTTACTACCTTGTGCTAATGTGAGGATCGTGGGGCTAATGCTGGTGGTTTATGCATCTGCAAACTGAAATCCGTGGCACTCATTTACTTTACGCCAACCGATGCAGCCATCACCATTACTATCTGCACTTGCACCAGCCCCAAGCCAGTTGCAAGAGATCCGTCAGCAATAGGCTTCACTTCTCCGTACACATGACTCAGAATTATACAGAGCTTTTGGTACATGCCCACGACACTCCCATGACATTCCCAGAAATCAGGATAGTTATGTTCGATCCTATTGTCATCGCCTAGTTCCTGCCCGAAGCGCCCTATTTAATGGAAAGACTGATTCGGCAAGTTGTATCCAACTCGGAGTAGGACGGGCATAGACAAATGTGTAAATTCTAATTTGCGTTGTATGCACAAAGTCACCATTTGCGCCCGTGAACGGAGATCTGTCCGCCTCAGAATCTGGTCCTTTGGTAGCAAAATTTTGCACTAATTGTCCCAATCTCCCCCCCCCCCTTAACAACAAAGATTGAACTGAAGATTGTCATCCCTGCTCTATTCATAATAAAGTCTCCATACGTTGCCGAATACAGTGCACATACCATTCCAAGGAAGAGTGTACGCATTGCTGCATCTCTGCCCTTCTGTGAGACAGACTGTTCTACCTTGAAAGTCATTTTGCGCGAAATGATGACAGAACTTTCCTCATCTCTACATAGAGCATTCACTTATCACAAGACTCATCAGGATCTCTTTAAGGAACAACATTTCAATCCTTCATATCCAAAGTTACTCTGTCTTTCTTGTAGCAGTTTCCTTGTCATGGACTTTTATTTTCTAATGTGTAGTTCTGTCATGTTTCATGTAGACATCCCCTGAATATCATACATTTGCCAATAGCCATTTTCCGCAACAGCTTCACGCTCTTCCATCTTAACTACACAGACTCTTGCCAAGATATGCCATGTCACGCCAGTGGGGCACTCATTAGTTGCCTGACTTATACACTGTGCAACTGGCCTCATGACAGATCTGTCATTGGTAGAGGCTGTGTAATGCATTGTAGACTAAACTAGAATGAACAGGGTTAAACAGAGTTCTGCACAGCGATCTGACCTCTCCCCCCCATCTCTGTCATTATGTATGAGTAATTGTAATGCACTAACCATTACACTTGTACATGAGCCGCACACTTTGCTGTTGATAATACGATATGTACTTTGGCACACTTTACATGATGCATAGATCTTCTCCCTATGTGGAATGTTTGTGGGTGCAGACATTTAGCCTCCCATTTGTGCATCGTTATGTGTGGTGCTACAGTATGCAGGATTCTTCTCAAAGAACATCCAAGTGGCTGTCTATTTTAACTTTGGATAGGGGCCAGTGGTAATCCAGCTGTAAGACAAAGGATTAACTTCAAACATAAAAAATAGCTTCCATGACCATTTATGGAGAGTTTCTGGCTCTTTGTATGGGTGAGGGTAAAGAACAAGGAGATAAATGGTACTGATGTACAGCTCAGACGTCTCACTACATGGGAGGCCATTTCACTATAGGGTTATGGGCTTTGCCAGGCCTGGTGTAATTACTACTTAAAATGTTTGTTCATTCTAAGAATAAGCACAATGGTAGCCATTAAAACTGTAATAGTGCAAGTGATGTACACCCCTCACTTTCAGTTATAAATAAAGTATTTCAAAATACAGTTCATATGTTTTTTTTGTTTTTTTTTAAACTAGAAGTGATTATTCAATATCTTATACAGATGACAGCAATGCAGTGTGCACGTCTGGAGTGTTCAAATGATGCTCCGGGCGGCACCTCAGCAGTGATTCTGGCTACAGGGTGTCGTTCCAGGCACCCTGCTAGTCAGGTGCAGGAACCGTGGGGCAGAGACTGTGCCATCCACAGGGCTCTGTGCGGCGGCACTGCTTGCATACCCCTAGTTACGGCCCTGGTTGTCATTTCACACATTGTGCTTCAGAAGCAAAGGGCCTCTCCTAACACTTCTTCCATCCCCTAAAACTAATCTTCAAATGCGGCAGGTACCCAAGGCACATTCCTCAGCACTCGTTAACCATTACTTCCCAACTTTCTAAAAGGTTCAACATGTTAGCAGATGATTGATGTGCCTACACCGAACGACTGCTCTGTGTTTGTACACTGACAAACGACTGCACAATTACAATGTCATAATCGTGCAGTCGTTTGCCTGTCTTCTAGTGGATGTGTGCCTTTAGGCTTTAATGGTCTAGTGATGCACATCTCAGCTGCTACATTTCAAATAATGTGGGCCTATCTTTCATTCATGTGAGTGAAAGGAGCCCTGGGACCTGCCAGATTACAGGTAATGCTGAACCCAAAAGTTAGTGGGCTTCTGTATTATAGATCGAGTGAAATAGACACGTTTGGCGGACCACAGACTTTGTGATATAGTCGCGCCATGTGACTTTTTTAAGAAAAAATGCGTCTAACTAATGGGCATCTATTGGAGCAATTCAATTGTTGCTCTGATCAGACACCCATTAGTAGCTTACACATCCAAAGAGACAGGGTTTAACTGCGTAAAGCCGCCTGCTTTGGGCGTCCACAGTCATGGTTTGGGCGCCTAAACTAAGGATTTTTCACACATTTTCTTCTCACACCTCCGGAGGCTGCGAGAACAAATGTGACAGCTAATTTGCGTCTGATCAGAACAACAATTGAATTGCTCCAATAGACACCCATTAGTTAGATGCACAGCCTTAACAATTAAATTCCCATCAATATTGTATTAAATAAAAAAATAGAAGTTAATTAAAAATCCACTTTATCTTCGTCAGGCGTTTTGGTATATGCTTGTAAAACATAGCTTACTTGTATACATGGGTTGGGTATGGCATTCCGGCTGTCAGAATCCTGACATCAGCATCCTGACATGGTTAGCATACCGACACTAGTTGTTCGTTATACTAACCCTCCCCTTCTCCCTACCCTAACCCTCCCTCTTTGGTGCCTAAACCCCCCTAGTGGCTGAACCTAACCTCCCCCTCCCTGCACCCTAAACCTAACACGCCCACCTTAGTGCTTAACCCTCCCCCTAGTGCCTAACCCCACCTCACCCCGCTGCTTGCCTTTGGCAACCCGGCGGTCGGGATGCCGGCGTCAGTATTGTGAGAGGTGTCGGGATTACGATGCCGGTAATTTCAGTGCCGGGATGCTGACTGTATCCTGTATACACAGGTAAAGAAATAAAAAAACACCTAATAACATAAAGGGAGGAGGTGGTTTGTCCATATAGATCATACCCAAGAAACGGGACAGTTTGGATAAAAATAGGGATGGAGAATTGGGTCAAAAAAAGGTATACAGTAAGACTTCTTTTTGTCACCTTGACAAATATATGGAAGCAAAAGTGCAGTCACCAGATAATGACTGGTTATATTAAACCTAAGACATTTCATGTATATTACAAGTATCCTTATTCTTCATATAAATAAGCCTTTGATCGTGTTTAAGGCAAGCCCAGCCAGCATTTCCTGTGTAACGGAAGCTGCACCAAAACGGCTAAGATATAACCCCCTTTAGAAAGGTCACTGAGGTTTCCTATTGCAGCCATGCAAACCATTCTTACACCTGAGCAGATCTGTTCTGGGTTCAGCCTTAACACATATATAATGTCACAATAAGGGAGTCAGAGTTGAATGTAAGTGCCAATTTTCAAGCGTAAAATACACTTTCTCCTTCGACCTATAGGGGACACTGGAACTCAAGAGAGTGGGGTATAGACGGTGGTAGAGTAGAGCCTGGCACTTTAATTTAGAAGTGTGACTGGCTCCTCCCCCTCTATGCCCCATCAGCCCCAGTTTAGAAATTGTGCCCGAGATAGCCGGTGCACAGTGGGGCTGTCTCCAGCCCCTTAGTATTTTATTTATTTTATAACACAGTCAGACCTAAACAGGAGTGCACAGGGCTTCTTTAAAAAGCCTCTGACAGCTCCCATACGCCGCTGCAAGAAGAAAAGACAGACAGACTACCTCACCTGTCTCTGTGAGGCCCGCCACAGCTGGAAAAGGCTTGTGTCTGGGTTCCTTACCTGCCCCCTGAGACCAGCAAAATGTGAGTATACCACTGCTCCTCAGTAGCAGGAGCAGTGGAGAAAGACTGGGCTCAGTGACAGCGTGCGCCACGCGGCTGTCACAGTTAGATCTCCCTCCTTCCACATGAAGTGGCTGAAGGAGAGGAGACTTATTACAGCCAGTAATAGCTGTTTCTGCTGATTTTGTGGCAGCAGTCCACGCAAGGGGGGCACTCAGCACCCTCACCTCGCTATTAGCGCATGCATACCCTTCCTGGCATCTCCATTGGACGGGGGCCGGGTCGCAGCGCTAACTGATGAGTGGCAGCACCTGCCGCGCCGGTGCTTGTATCAGAAAAGCACCGGCGCAGATTTACGTGAAGATACAGCTACTTATTCAAATGTATTAATTGATGTCTGTGCCCACTTGAATGCCCTATTTAGTGACCAAAACCTTGTTGGGCAAGGACAATTGCAAGTGGGTCATATGTAAGTGACCCCCATCTGTGGATTCCAAGTGTCAAATTTGTTGCCCAAGGCTAGTTAACCCATGCACAACTACAGCTACGTATTAAAATATAGAAAATCTGGTCCCTGTGCCCACTTTACCACCCAATTTCATGCCCAAAACCTTGTTGTGCAAGGACAATTGCAAGTGGGTCATATGTAAGTGACCCCCTCTGTAGATTCCAAGTGTCACATTTGTTGCCCAAGGCTCTTTAACCCTTGCAAAACTACAGCTACTTATTCAAATGTATTAATTAGTGCCTGTGCCCACTTTACCAATCTATTTCATGCCCAAAACCTTGTTGGGCAAGGACAATTGCAGGTGGGTCATATGTAAGTGACCCTTCTCTGTGGATTCCAAATGTCAAATTTGTTGCCCAAGGCTAGTTAACTCTTGCACAACTACAGCTACTTATCCAAATATAGAAATCTGGTACCTGTGCCAACTTTACCACCCAATTTCATGCCCAAAAGCTTTGTGGGCCAAGCAAAATACAATTGAAATTTGTGTAATAGACACCATATTTTGTTTATTCAATGTAAGCTTATTGATTCTATTTGATAAAAATGTTTTAATATAACATCTGAATAAGAAGCTGGAAACTGAATAAGAAGTTGTTTAGTTTGTCCCATTACTTTTGGCCCCTTAAAAAGTGGGAGGCACATATTGAAACTGTTGTAATTCCTACACCGTTCACCCGATTTGGATGTAATTACCCTCAAATTAAATCTGAAAGTCTGCAGTTAAAGCACATCTTGTTTGTTTCATTTCAAAACCATTGTGGTGGTGAATAGAGGCCAAAATCTGAAAATTCTGTCAATGTCCCAATATTTATGGACATGACTGTATATATAATGGGAGGTGCTATCTGATGAGACTAATTGCAGACACAGAAAACAGACAGATCTCAGGTGCACAACTCCAAATTACTGATAATATATAAATGCAATAAAATTTAACAATTTTACAATTTGACATGATTTTAGCATAATCATGGCCAAGGTTATGGGCACCTACCCACCATATATAGGTAACCTCTTTAGGGTAGGTCCCTAACATACCAGGGTTCAAATCCAGAGCGCAGGACAACCCTAAATCAGCGAACAGTGAAGTAAAGAAGTGAATAAGAAGCTGGCCGAATAAGAAGTTAACTTCAGCCTCGTGCACCGGCTGTTGTTGCCACGCCAGTGCTTGTAGGTGAGAAGCAGCGGCGCTGGTTTCTGCACACAGCCGCTTGAGGAGCGCAGCTGTAAGTTGCCACACCGGTGCTTGTATGAGAGAAGCACAGGCGCTGTCTTAAGCACTGGTGCTGGCTTATGCTTACAGCTGCCTGAAAGCGAGGAAGAGCGCTGAGTGTGGCTGTTAGTTATCACGCAGGTGCTTGATGAAAGAAGCTCCCACATAGTAGATGCTCCCATAGCAGGGAGTTTACAGCGTGGCCCCGCCATTTTGTAGCAATTCAACAGCATTGGAAAGGGCCAGTACAAGGATGGGAGACCTTATTAATTGCTACAGGTAGCAGCGCTAATTGTGAGAGATGACAGCTCCTGCTCTCCTGTTAGAGTCAGGGTCTGCAGCTTACATTGTGATAGGCACGATTCCCTAAGACATTGCTCTTTCATACGGGACCCTATACATGTCCTGTGGCCTTCTATGTACCCACATGTATATAAATATATGTACTTACACTAGGTGTCTAGGTTCAGCTTAGGCTGTTCTACTGGGATATTCTGCCTTGCGACACTTGGGTCTTGGGCTATTACATCGCGACCTTGGACAATATCCAGTGTAGTTCTGTCCCTGTCAGTCAATATCTCAGACGCCCCTTTCGGGGGGCCTATTATTATTTACAACTGCAGTACTTTTACACCAGTGGCGCACTTTGCAGCGCCCGGTACTTATAAGACACCAAGAATACAGTATTCTAAGTACTGTATAAGCAGGCTGATCTCCTGGTACAGGAGTCTGACAGTAGACTTACTGTTGCTACTACTATTCCTTTCGAAGAAATTGAGAAACCTGTTTAAAACTCTAACTGAGGTTATGACCAAAGGTATATTCCTTCTTTAATTGGGATAGTTAACACAATCTGTGTCTATGTACACTTCTCTGTATGAATTCTGGTACTTCATAATATTGACTAGTTGCAGACTGAACGAGCTATCTCAGCCAGATAATTCTCTAAAGCAGTGACCCTTGGGTAGATTTCCTATTAGAACCTAGAGAATCTAGGTTCTATTCCATCCTCAGGGCTTAATTGGTTAAAATACAACAGACTGCAGTTACAGTTACTATGTCTGAAGGCCTAGGAGCCACCTGCCGAGATAGGCAGGGTCAGGCCTGGGTTGACCACTATTAATGTTAGGAGACACTGGTGGAAATCCATTATCTAATACGTGATATTTCTATGTGTACCTTGATGGTACAGGGTCTTCGTTAATATTTTAATCCTGTGATTCTGCCTTTTTGGCTAAGACGCACTTCACCATTATAAGTGTATATATATTGATACTTACACTAGCAGACCATTTTTTGGGGTATACAGTATGTATAATTGCTATATGTATACACATCCCTAATGGAACATTCTCAGGGAATAGAATGTGGTCTTGTTGTATGACCTTCATGTCTCCACTAACAATTTTGCTAGTTTCTACAGTATTTTCTACTGCAGCATCTCCAGACTGAAGTCTGAGCTGTAGAGCATTGAGTTTTAGACCACCGATGCTACTCTCTATAACTGATGAGGCGGGTTGCTGTGCGATGGAAAAGGTCAGTGACATTCTATGTAGCGTCGCTCACAGGTAAGCGGGCTTACCCCACTAATGCCTCGGAAAATGCTCCTGATAATGTAACCTGACATTACTCAACTGTTGTTCTCTCTTCCGCACCCTAGCTGCTGTCCTACCAGACATTCACCCTCTTATGGTACCTGTTCACGTTAGTTGGCTCTACGCCTTAGAGCTTTCCTAGCGTGTGGGTTCATAGTTCCAGCATAGTGATTAGTGACACTATTGTATAGAATCTGTTGGTATGCTATATTCTGGACTGAGGTGCATTTATGGGCTAGCGCACAGATTTTTCATTAAAAGATAATGGTCACAGGTTTGCTATGTTCGGGCCAAAAGCTGGTACTCTCTACACACTTCCATCATGTTGGAAGTTGTCTGTTTGGGGTTTTCTGCTATGGTTTTCTTTTCCGCTGTTGCATAAAGTTTATTGTTTTTCTAGACGAAGTGGACGCTGGTCTTCGCCTAGACTCGCTGAAGGGTTCCAGTTGCTGTTTTATCCCTCTGTTCCAGAAGGGGTTGTCCTGCTGTATTACCCTCTCCAAGGACTTGTAGTCTCAATCCTCTCAATGCCGTCTCTGCCACATGTCCAGTGGGATCTCCTCTTGTTGGAGACTTCTACGATCTAACCCTTCCGCTGTTTTATGAAAATCAAAAAGCAAAACCCTAATTAGTTGGACCTCAAGAGTGGTCCTGGTCGACTGTTTGGTAATTGGCATTGGCCTTCATGTATAATCTTTGTTAGAGTAGTCTGTGGACTGGATCAGCTCTGAATTTGTATATACTGTATGTATAATTTTACATATATCGATATTATTTATGCCCGGCAGTGCTGGGATTCTACTATCTTCATGCATCTTCCTGTTTTACACTCTGGTACAGTTTTCTCGAGTCTTGTTCTCGTGTTACCGCCCTTCTCCTATGGATTCTTGTTAGGGTTCTCTGCTACCAATGGTCCGGGTTGGTCTGTTTTCAGCTGAGATTACGGTGTTCTGACGATTCTTAACTGCGGTTGTCCACTGGATATTCGTTCTGTTCCATTCGACTCACGCTGTGTTGTGGAATTTTCTGTTCAGCAAGGAGTTCTGATTGTCTCCTGTGCTCTACGATGCTTGATTCTCAGCTCTTGCTTTTCAATTGGGACTACGGTTCTTGGCGGTCCCTGGTTCGGTTTGGCCGCAGGGGTCGGCAAGTTCTCAGCACTTCCCACCTGGGAGTTTAGCTTTGGGACGTCCCCACTGTCTTGAGCTCCAGTGTCCTCTAGTGGATGAAGGAGAAAACAGGATTTTGGTACTTACAGATAATTTCCTTTTTCCGATTCCACAGGGGACACTGGATGCCCACCCACCACTGCCTCCTGCCGTTTTGTTTGGTTCATTATATGGTTGTGTGACTGCCTGTGTTTCCTGCAGTGGGTTCCTCTGTTTTCCTTCAGTCGGTCTTGTTCCGTTTTGTGGACTTCTCCTTGTTTACTTGTTTATCTTCCGTCTCCTCTCGGGCTCAGTTTCTTAAACTGGGGCTGGTGGGGCATAGAGAGGGAGGAGCCAATCACACTTCTAAATTATTTAACGTGCCAGGCTCTACTCTAACACCGTCTATACCCCACTGTCTTGAGCTCCAGTGTCCCCTGTGGAATCGGAGAAAGGTTTATTGGTAAGTACCAAAATCCTGTTTTTTCTTACTGTGAATGTAAAATTTGAATACCATATTAAGTGATTTGTGTATCCCTGACTTGCGTAATCTTACATGGGAAGAGACAGAACTGGGCAGGGAAGGGGCATTTCAGAATGGAGTAATTATAGTACAGGCATGTTCACATAATTGCTTTGTATTTGAAGCGTGAAACAGATGCCAGCAGGTAAGTCCTGTTGTGGGTGCTCAGCCTCTAACAATACCTGTGCTGACTTTGTTGATGAACAAAAATGTTTAAATAAAGCTAACAAAAAAAATTATGTGCACCCCCCCCCTTCCGAAAGTGCCTCCAAAACCAGTGTTGTATGGGGTAGAGTGGAGACCAACAACATGGGTTCTCCCTAAGAGAAATCAGCCACCAGCACTAGTCTTTGACAGGTTGGGCTAGTGAAAACTGTGTAATCCCTAGCACGTGGGTGTTGTGCTTGTTAATTCTTGTAGAAGTGCACGTGCCAGGGCTGCCAGAACATGCTTGTAGATTACGATGAATGGTGCCTCTAGTGTAGCTCCCTGTTCATGTTCCCCTAGGAGCTGTTTGTGTGGTCTCTAGATTCTTATTATACTACTGTATGTATGCTAACTTGAATAATTGTTCCCTATGTTGCAAAAAACATACAGTAAGTAACTTGCCACTCAGTAATACATTATCCAGATAATTACCAGAATCGTGGATGTTCATTTTTAAAAGTACAAGTTAAGCCAAACAATATAAACATGCACTTGAAAAGCTCAACGCAAGAAAACTCTGTGTTCCCAGTGTACCATGTATCTACTGAGAGCTGGTTTTTAGTTTTTCTAAATTATTGATTTCAAACAGGTAAAGATAAAGAAACCTGTTCTGCAGCATATATAACTGTCTTATTTATTGATTTAATAGAGATAGATAATCTTTCTGAATTATATTACTTATTGCTACTGTACATGTTACATCCAAGTCGCTGTATGAACTGCCCTGCCTGCAGCCCTGCTTATGTATCTGAAAAGGGTATCACTGAATTATATGTGAGCTGATCATGTGACACTCACTTCCAGTCATGTGACACCATCTTTGGTCCCATGCTATGTTGTTGCCAAGGCAAAGTGTATTCATCCTCTTTAATTGCAGTGACTTGAATGTAGGATGGATTTTAGAGAAATATGTTTACAATAACCAACTGCTACAGTGTTGTTCTGGCAGTTAGTAAATTGCAATAAATAACCGCTACAAGATATAGGCATTATATAGGCAGGTGTAATTCTACTTTAACTCTGCTCAGCAACAGTGATATTGGTTAAAATCGCATCCATTCATTTTTACACTGCCTATTGTAATTGCATACATGCTAGTCTTTGGCAGCCAGGTCGGCACTGGGCGGGAAGTAAGGAATAGTCGTGAAGCATGTGAGCGGGGGATTTAGGGGGGTGGGAGTGCAATAATGCCTTCGCTTCATCTTGGGCCTGCCCCCGTTATGCTATGCCATGATTACCGGCATTGTGAATCGAGGGCGGGCCCACGATGATGCATTTCAACACAAATTGCATCAATGGCAGCTCGGACTTCCCACTTAGTTCGGTAGCATTCCAGACACTCTGGGAGAGTAGGCAAGTATGTGTAATTATAAATGACCAGGGAAGGGGGGAATAGGGGGATATAGTTTGAGCACAGGATATAATATATTGGATATAATTAGTCAAAAGAATAATGAAAATCCACAATTATAAATATCAAACCCTAGTATAGGTGTCAAGCAAAAATATTGTAAAGTGTGGAGGTGCTCCCCATGAGAGTATAGATAAACGTAGTATGGGGAAGAAGAAGAAAACTCTCTTGTTGGGGGCACTCGAATGTAAAGGTTATAATAAGAATAATATATAAAAAATAACTTTTATTAGATATATTTTAAATATGCATCTGACTGAGGAAGCGACAGTGAAACGCGCGTCTCAGACCCGGGAATCCAGCTGTGTACAGGCGGGATTCGTCATGGCAGCATACTGACAGGCTCTTCTAGCGGCAGATTTTCTATACTACACACCGGCTCCCTGGAGGTGAGCGCTCAGGTACTTTTCATACTACACTTTCTTTAGCGCACTGAGTGGCTTTATTTAACAGAGACAAGTTTGTGACCCTGCAATACCTTTAGGGCAACAGAGCTCCACTTGTCCTGTACTAGCCATAGTGCAGCTACACTCATACTCTTTCTTCCTATCACTGCATATGTGATCTGGGTTTCCCACCACTCACCACTACCTTTGGTATATGACTGGCAGCAGCACAGATCGCAAACCTATGCTGTGTTATTTCATTACGATAACTATTGTTTCTATGAGTACTCTCATTGGGGTGCGCCTATTAGAGGTTCCTGCAATGTTTACACCAGGACCTTCTTTTTAACGCAGTCCAACAGCAGATACTCATTGTACTTATTCCCTACCCTGGGAGTACCTTTATAGTACGCTCACATGCCATTCAATGGCTATACAATGGCATGCAGCAGCTGCTATTTTGTAAACTCCACATAAAGGAGTAGCTTTACTTTTTCCTATAACCTTACTGTCTACAAGTACCTGGGTGGCATCACAGGCGACCTACGTGTGATCTGCCTCTCATTACAACCTGTGATTTACTTATATTCATTTTGATATTTGCAGGGTCAGCTGTTATTTCATCTGACCCCCTTATCATTGTATTTCTCTGATTACTGTTCAGTGTTATTGTGCTGTGATATCTCACGTAACCTATATTGAATATTGTATGGTTATTATCACATTCTTTTCTAGAAGATTTCCTTGTATGCTTCTGCCGTAATTCTGATTAGCCATTGTGCTATGACGACATTATGAGGTCATTGAACTAGTATATGTTTTATATAGGTCTCAATATTGTATGAGACAGAGAATTATAGACCTATTTGTAATATTTCACTTAGCTTCACATAATTGTGATAAGTATTGTATTATATGTTGTCTTATGTTCTATGTATGTTCGTGTTCTGCTTGTGATAATTTATAGCTGTTATTCCAACAGTAATGCCAATAAGTAACAGGCTCAGACTTGTTTTTGGTATTTTAAAATATATCTAATAAAAGTTATTTTTTATATATTATTCTTATTATAACCTTTACATTCGAGTGCCCCCAACAAGAGAGTTTTCTTCTTCTTCCCCATACTAAGTATGTGTAATTGTCATGTTTTATGCCTCTGTCTCTCTATCTTATTATATATCTAATTTGCTTAGTCCCTTTGTCCGGAACGCTCTTTGAATATCTCAAAGACTAATTAAGATATTAATGTGATTGTTTTACTACGAATTTCAATCAGCGATAAATTACAGAATTTGGAATAAAACTATCAAATTTTATGAAAAAAAATAATATAGACAAAAACTATAATAAATGCTTTGGTATAGCTAACCTGAAAATATCAAGAAAATTACCAGAACCCAGAGCCGGCACAGTGACCCGGGGGAAGCGGCATAGGGGTGACCGCCGCCGGCTGCTGTTCTCATGCACTACTGGTGGTCTGTGCTCTCACATGGACCCGGCGCCCTAGTCATGTGCGGACACTGTTTACGTTTTGCCCAGTTCGACTCCTGATTGGCCGTCTGGCTGCGTGACGTAGCTATTACATAATGGGTGAGGCCGCTGGCAGCACAACATGTGATGCCCTGCCGTAGGGGGCGCTCTTCTCTCACCTATTTTCTCCAACACGTCAATTCCAGGCTCGCAACTCCCAACCAATCAGCGTCTCAAAAGCAACACCTCTTTACTCTGCTTTCCACGAGAGCTGCCGGCAGCCCTGATTGGCGGGAGGCTGGGAGACAGTGAGGCAGAGTAATAGTGCATTATCAATTGCATCTATAGGGGCTCAGCTTGCAATACCCTCTGGAAACTGTCCATTTTGCTTCAGAGTCCATGGCCAAATATATCATCGCACTCACAAATTGGCGAAATGTTGCAATAAAAAAATCCCCAAAAAACCTAAAAGGGCGTGGCTTAGCTGTTTATGTTTCACACACATCTTTTATTACCCGATTCCGTCGTATTAACATATGATCTAGCCATCATCTAGCGTAGCATTTTTCATAGGTATGTTCTGGGTTCAAATTGGCTAAATGTTCGCCATGGGATGCTAGTTGTGTAATATTTTGATTGTTGCTTTGTACTTACGCTATGGTTAGCTGTTGTGTATTGTACTTATGCTGTGACTTTTTATGTTTACCCCTTGCACAGCGCTGCGGACACTTTGAGGCACCTTATAAATGAAATATAATAATAATCATAGTTCAGAAGCAATGCCATTTTATCTGATGTTATGCTTTTATCGTGTACTCTAAATGTATACCATTTCCTAAACGGTTTCCTGATTAGAAAGCACCTTCTAAAATAAGCAGAGTCAGCAGCACTGTTCTGACTACACACAGAGTTTCCTTATCTTGGCAAGTTCCCTACATTACTCATCAGAGCATCTGCACATAATTTAATATTAGGTAACTAAACAAAGTATGTAATGAAGAAGAAAAAAAGGGTCTGTGAAGCTCAGGATTCTTAAACCAGCATGTAACACGTGCTGAGTGATATTTGTTTTACTCTCTTTCCTTTCAGTGATGAAAGACCCTTTGAAAGGAAGGTTTGCCCCGGCATAGCTGTTCCTCCAGGAAGCACAGCATGTTCAGCATAGAGGACCTCCTAGTTTCTCATGGGTACAGAGTGTCTAAGAACACACTCTCCTCATATCAGCACAGGACTGACGGCTATCAACATGAAGCCACGGACAGCAGGTCTGGAAGTGGGATGTTAAATGGTTTTCAGCCAGACCCAGAGTCCTTTGCTGCAAACCCCACTCAGACCAAAGGTTTTTTCAGTGACCATGAAAAGAGTTATGTGAACAAGAGGCGGCAGATCATCTCTGCAGGTTATCCCAAGAGCAATCAGTCTACAGAGGCATGTCATACTTCAGATGCATGGTATGTTTTCAAACCTACAGTACATTTTGTATCTCAGTGTATGTGCTCAGCGTCTGTCCTGATAAAACAATGTGCCACTGTGCAGTTTTTTCTATTCCGCTAGCATTTTTGTCATTTTTCATGCTAATTCTTTTGCAGAGTCCTATTTTTAGCCAAGCTGTACCGTGATTGTGCATATTAAACTATAGACGGCTTTATTGTTCTGAAAGCAAATTTTACTCTTTTGTAAGCTGTAGATACATTTCAAACTGGATTTGATATGTTCATAGCTGTATTAAAATGTTTTCTGTTATTCTGTTTTCTCTAATTCAAAAAAGTTTAAGTACTTAACACCATGTAATTTGATTGGATAAGTCCCTGTATTTTATTTTATCCTCAGTAAGAATGTATTTGACCTGCCAAGTTTTTTTTTTTTTTTTTTTTTCATTGTAAATATTTTTATTTCTTTTCACCATTTGGACAGTTCAGCCCAGGAATGTGTTGTGTTCTAAACAACACATTCCTGTATTTGGTAGTTCTACTTCTCATCACTATTACCCTAATCTTCACCAGCGCTCCCAGTGTGCCTGCATCCTCAGGGTATGCCTGCATAGTGAGCACCCTTCTCATCTCTTCTCATACACATTGTGAAGACTGAACATCAGCATGGACGGCAGCGGTGTTAGTTGAGACTTATAGGTACATTTACTAAAGTGAGAGTTTTTAGAAGTGAGTTTTAGAAGAGATGTTGCCCATAGCAACCAATCAGATTCTACTTAACATTTCTTCTAACTCTAAAAAAATCTCACTTTAGTAAATTTACCCCTTAGAGTAACTGATTCTAAGTGGGATGGATCTCTCTTAATGGACGCAGTGTCTGTGCATACTGTGCACACGCAGACACAAATTCACGCATGTTTGCGTTTGCAGGTGTTCAATCCACCATGAAATTGTGTGTTTTGGGGCGTGGTTTGGGCAGCGACAATGTGATTGCATGTAACCATCCTGACTTGTGGGTGTATATCTAATGCTCTGAGCGATGCTGAGCCGTGAGTACGGGGTACGGAGCCTGTCTCTGATGGATTTCTTGCACCTAGTATGGGGCTGCGCAAGTGCAGATACTAATGATCACGGTTGCTGTGACTGGTGTAAAATGAATAGGAGGCACAGGTTTCCACCTGCACATGCACTTCGCCCGCATTAGTTGAACGGATACTAGCATTAGCATAACGATAGAGCGGCTGTCTGCAACTACAACCACTATGTGTGCAAATCTGAATCAGCCCCAAAGGCTCTTGATGAAGAGTTGAACAGTTGGCGTCAGTTGTAACTTGCGAGTCGAACGCAAACAACTACGGATGATGCTGATTCAACTCTTTGAAATCACCATTTGCGGCTAAAGGGGTGTAACTGGAGATGTGACTGGGTGCAGGGCCATCAAGAGCAGGCCCTGGCACTAGGGGGCATGCCCAAAATCTGGATGGCATGGCCACGCCCCCCAAAAAAATAGATTAAAAAAATTATCTGTAGTGGGGAGGGGGTGGGGAGGGGGGTTTGGCACAACGAATGCTGCAGGGTTGGAGTAGTGACCCCTGGCGCATCCGCTATTTCCAGGGTCCCCATTGGACATTCTGCCACGCTGCCAATGCTCTGTCACATGAACCCCGGCTCCTGGCGCTCAGCCAATCAGATCCCTGGGGGAGGGGCCGAGCTGTGCTGGAAAGGGGGACAGATGTTCCCCTAACAGCTGACCCAAGCCCCCACCGGGCCCCTCCAACAAGTCCAGGCCTGGGTAAACAGTACCCGCCCCCCTCGGCATTTTGAGTCTAATATATTGTGGCAGATCTCCTGGGTAAATAGTTGTGGTAAGATTAAGAAATTAAATTATTTTATGTTTAGATTTTAATTGATTTAAGAACAAAAAATAACATTCAGCTGACAGGCCCACTTTAATAGATTTAAAGTAAAAGTACTACTTTGAAAGCATTGTCCTACATTAGTAGATCAACATTTCATATGTAGGATGAATGCTCACGGGTGGGTTTAATTTGCCCATGTCACATTCAGTTTTTTCCCTAAGGTTGACAGGGGAGAGGTGACCCCAATGTGCTAGAGATGATTGATACCCATGAGGGGTGTAGCCTGTGCATGCAGGGTTCTTTTCAAAAAGGATTTGGGAGAGAAAACTAATCTCCAATGTTCTGGATCCTCTCTTCCATCTGACGGGCTGCAGTACGGGTTGCTTGTGCACTTTGTGTTAGATCAGCCTGACAAAGTAACACATGCCACAAAACAGCTGTAGGCTGATAACTACCATTGTCGCCTTGAGATGATCTTATTTGGGATACACATGTGACATCAAATTGGTATCCTGCTTCCGTTTGTACTCTAGCACTGTTTTTAAATGGGGCAACACATATTACATTTTGTCTGTTTGCAAAGTGTCTCATACTGTAGTATTTTGTCAGGCTTGTAGATATAGGACTTTTATGTAACATTTTGCTCCAAAGCTAACTTCATATATAGAATGAAAAGTCAGTGACACTGAAAAACACCTTTTCACAATACAAACACAGGAAACATGCATGATATAAACAGCCTTGGAAAAAATGTCAGGAAGAGCACGTCCCGTCAGTCCGTCCAGGTGGCCGGTTCTATTTATTTATTCTAATAGTGATAGATAACGTCTATGTGCGCTCAGGAGTATCAAAATCAGGATCTAGTGTAAATGAAAATGTCTTGTCAATCACTCGATTCAGTACAAAGTATTTGTTAAACCATACATCTGGAACTCGATATTTATCCTGTTCTGTGCTAATAAGCAGGCATGAGAGATCAGTAGTTCATACAGCTGGTTATTGCATTATCACTAATTTATACTGTATAACTTCCAGAACTAGAAACATGTACTCATCAGCTCACTGAAATGTAGTGTAACCTAAAATAAGACGACATCCAACTTTTTCTGCATATAGAAAATCAAATTGTTTTTGTTTGATGGGCCAGATGACTACACTCTTGCTCACCTGTGGGTTCCATACAGTGGAGCAGAGTTAGTTTTGGTGCTGGACTAATATTCAAATTCACTAGGTATTGACAGCATCAATGAGACTCTTTGGGGCCTATTCATCATCGATTAATGGCCCGGTAACCATGCGGAAATACTAGTTTCCACATATTTTAGTTACCGGGCCATTCATCATTAGGGGTCCGATAGGACCCCCTGATATTCAACAAACTGTGAAAACTAAAAGTTTTTGGAGTTTGCGCACGAGAACAAGCGCCATCTTCAGACGGCGCTTGCTCTCGTAGCCCCGCTCCTTCCTATGGGGAGGAGTTCCGGGGATGCGAAGAGGGATGCGAGCGGATCCCTCCGCTACCTTCTCACGGACTCCAGCATACATAGCCGGGCCAAAGGGGAGGAGGTAAGTAACACAGCTACAGCTGCACTACTAACCGAGGGAACAGCTGCTTCTCGGAGCACCTGTCCCCGCACCGGAGTAATGATGAATTGCTCTGGTGTAAACTACCCCTTACTGCGAGCAGTATACTTAAGTATCCCTCGCAGCGAGAACAATACTTAATATGGCCTCCAATGATGAATAGGCCCATTTGTGAGAGAATATTTATGAGAACAGTCTATCAATTCACTTGGAACCAGTAACATCATGGAAGCACCATGACTTTAGTACATCACTGCTTCCCAGTGAATTGGCGGGCTGCATTTCCACTTTTCCATCTCAAACAATGGCCACCACGACCAATTTAAGCAACTGGAGCACTTAATTGACAATTTTACTGAAATGTTGTCCAGCTTTATTGCTTTATGACAGAAGGACACACTTATATCCGGCACCGTTTCCAGCTCTGCTGAATGTCTGGGAG
Organism: Taudactylus pleione; assembly: GCA_031769625.1. NCBI lineage: Eukaryota > Metazoa > Chordata > Amphibia > Anura > Myobatrachidae > Taudactylus > Taudactylus pleione. The sequence goes on from JAUIMM010000658.1 coordinate 2,230,158, forward strand.
GCTCCGGATTAGGTGGAGACCTCCCAGACTCCCAAGAAAGAAGACGCTGGACATGTCCAGCCTGCAAAGGCTGAACGTATAGCAGTGATACAAATCATGTCATCAAACAATGCCCAACTTTAAGAACACCATGAGGCTAATTGGAATGCAAGTAATTATACATACTCTCATCTCTGCATAGCCTGCAGTTCCATCCACACTTCCTTTCTAAACTTTGCCTACGCGTGACGCTGTTACCACCCATTTACCATCTTTCAGCCCCAATTTCACATACGACGACTCTGCAAGCCAGTACTTGTGTATGCTCAGCACTGTAAACTCACAAATCTGATTGCGTTCAATTTTACATCAGTGCCTGAGTGGGCAGAGATGTGATGCCACATGTAGCATGAAAATACAGTACCACTTGATGAACTGAATTGTATCACCACTATTCACCAGTCATGCCGACCTCTCTTTTCATAACTTCCCATCTTCTCCACATTATGCAGAGAGAAAGGAGAGTGTTACTGCTTCGCTGCAGCAGCCTCTCTAGACCTTTGGCCCAGCACACAGTAGCATGGGCTGGTGAGAGAGGCTGCTTCCGCTGAGCAGCAGCAGACCGTTTCCTCTCTCTCCCTGCATGATGTGCTGCTGCGCCGCCAGCGGTGGTGGGCAGGTGAGAAGAGTAACGGGGGGGGGGCGATTACACAGATCCCCACCCTCCCCTTCGATCCATCATTGGCACATTACGGGGAATATGTAATCATTCCACTCATGTCCCATTGGAGTCTAAATTCTCTATTAAAGGAACATGCACACTGATTCATTTTGTTAAAATCACTTAACCTACTAGTATGTTTTTGAAATGTAGGAGGAGACCAGAGCACCCAGAGGAAACTCAGGCAAACACAGGCCCTCCACACAGCCGTAATAGAATCAGGGACATCAGCCCTGTGAGGCAGAAGGCCAATTATTATTATTATAATTAATATATATTTATTAGGTACCAATGTGTAAATGTACACAGCGCTGTACAAGAGGTAACACAAAATCCAAGACAGTAAACCGCATAAATATAATTCACCCCAGTGAATAGTACAAAGCATAAATTATTTATTTATATATATTGCCACCCATATATGTAGTGCTGTGCAGAGAATATGTCTTTCATATCAGTCCCTGCCCTATAGGAGCTTACAGTCCAAGGGCCTGATTCAGCAGCGATCGCAGCTGAAAATTTGCACGGAACACAGCTGCGAAAATATGCTAATGCAGCTTAGCCGCCATAAAGATGCCCACTACTGCTTTCTCATATCCGTCCAATGTCGCTCCTTTACGTAAACATCGGTACCAACGACGCACATATGCAATCACGCAGCATTTACAATAGGTCTGACCAGCTGCAGACACTGCAAGTCTCCTCGCATGCAGAGATCTCTCATATGTAATTGCAGTGGCTAATTTATGCACGCCCATGAAACGACGTTCTAACATACAGACACGCCTGCGTTTTTCTGACCACCCCCCATCACCACCACCAAATGCTGACAGCCTGTCACTCACATTGCAATGGATTGATCTGTGCGTCCGTAATCACAATGCAGTGCAGCTTATACGCAAGCACAATGCCAAACGCTCCATGTGTGTCCGTAATCACAATTGTGTTCACTACTGAATCAGGCCCTAAGGTCTATAACCTACGTTTTCACATACATACTAGTGTTAATTTGTCAGCATCCAATTCATCTACCATTATGTGGGCGGAAACAGTAGCAGATGTAAGAAACACCACGCAAAGACGGAGAGAACATACAGACTCCACACTGATATGCCAGGACTGGATATTGAACTCATGACTTCAGTGCTGTGAAGCAATAATGCTAACCACTACATCACCATGCACTTATACTACACCACCATGCTAACCACTACACCACCATGCCCTTATTGTTATTAAAACATTGCAATAAATCATAAAGTAGTTACTTTGTCGATCATTATGCTGTCAATATTCAATATGTCGACAGCATGATATTGACAAGTCAATGCCTACTCTGTTGTAATGTTATTTAAAGCATTGTAACAGTGCCTGTGTCATAATTGGAAACATGATGCTTTACAAGCATGTTTAAAGTTATAATGCAGACACTGGGCCTGATTCAGCAAGGAACGCAAGTGTGTGCACGCACGCATTCGGCCACTGCGTGTATATGCTAATCAATGCATACGCACGGCAACCGAAGCATAAGATGCAGACGCCCAGCGCTACACAATGCTGCTCACTTCCCTTTACTCAAAGGTTGCGTAGTCCGCAAGACAGTGGAAACATCGGTAACATCGAGAACCATACGCACAATAGAGGTTGACTGATATTGTGCTGGATTTTGGCCACTTCCTGTGTGCATCGAGTCATCTGGCTGCATATGCTGCCGCACTGCCTTAATTATGCATGACCCTATAACGGCGTCCCAACGCACAGGAACGCCTGCGTTTGCCCGACCACCCCCGTCACCACCCACAAATAGCACTTCCTGTCAATCAATATCGGAAGGGTCTGCGTACACACTGTGTGTAGTCTGCGTACCCTTACCAGATCGCACTGGCTAGTTTGCGTACGCGCAGTGCGACGCATTCGCGCTGTGCAAAAGCATCAGCCGATTGTGTGCGTTCTCTCACTTGCGTTCCTTGCTGAATCAGGCCCACTGTTACAATGCTTTAAATAACATTACAATAGTGTCCACATTATCATGTCGATATCATGCTGTCATGTTGACAGCGTGAACATTGATGTATGTATCCCCAATAAAATCACAGACAAGGTGTGACAAGTAAAAAGTGTAAGGCAACTCACTGGCACTAGAGTCATCAGTCATTGGTGAATTGCATTATAAGGCACAATAGCTCTCAATGATCTTGTACCCAACGTATGAGGAAGCAGACAGTGGGCGAGATGTAATAGGGTGCGAGTTTCGAAAATGAGCGAGTATAGTGCTATACCCGCACATTTTCAGAACTCACCCTATTTAATAGGGTGTGAGAACATGCAAACTTGCATATTTCTCACACCTCTGCAACTCACAATGACAAGTCGGGCAGTGTAATAGAGTGAGTGTTTAACTTGCACACTATTACAGCCGAAAAAAAACAGACCACAAGGCTGGCGCCTGAGCAGGTCTGAGTCACACAGAAAGTTGCATAGATCTGTGAGACCCATGTATGTTTCTGTGTGAAAAAAAAAAGTATACAGTTGAAATAAAATACGTGGAAATATATTGAGTAGGGGTCCCTTGTATTTTCCATAACCAACACTGGACTCTTTCTAGTGGGGGTGTAGTGCCACAGCCGGAGAACCCTTTGACTGGGTCCCCCGGCCAAAGCATTACACCTGACCGCTAGTCAGCCCGGGCCGGGGATCCCGGGAGAGGTGGGGACCCCCCCAATAAAGGGGGTCCCCCTTTAAAAGGCACCCCAGGTCTGGGCTGATGGCTTGTGGCTATCCCCAGCATCCCAGGTACCAGGTTGATTGTGTCCAATGTCCAAATGTGTGTAAAATATCGATGTAATAATATTGTCTTTTGATGGAGAACTAGAAGTCCCAGCAAGCCTCCACGCATGCTGGTACTAGGAGAACCACAAGTACCAGCATGCTGGTACCTGTAGTCTAACTGCAAAAATAACCACAACACACACACCGTGAAAGTAAAGTTTTATTAAAGCATACATGCACACTTACACTCACGCATGCTCACCTAGAATCCCTGTAGTCATTCAAGTCCACTTGTCCAGTAGAATCCATGGCACCTGTAAAAAAAAATCAATACTTACCTATTCCTAGCGTAGATCACATCCGCTTTGTTCCAAGCAGGCATCCACTAAGATAAAAAAAAAATAATGGGCACGCAAAACCAGCTCAGACAGGAGGAAAGGTATGTGTTGGCTCTGAGCTGTCAGCCTACCAGCAGGTAGCTCCTAAGTTGGCACCCGCTGATTAGCTGGCGGCTGACTAACGTTGGTCCCGGTCATTCGCGCAGATGAAGGGTATGTGTAATCCCTTCCTCTTGTCCGAGCTGGTTTTGCGTGCCCATTTTTTTTTTTTTTTAACCCCGTGGATGCCTACTTGGAACAAAGAGGACGTGATCTACACTATGAATAGGTGAGTATTGATTTATTTATAGGTGCCATGGATTCTACTGGACAAGGCTTCTGTATAACTCAGACCTTTTAATGCTAGTCACATTAAAAGGCCCGAGTTTTCATAGGAGAAAACTCACCCGGACTCATATAATGTAATAGCTTCGAACTCACAAGTTTGCAGGCTATTACATTTGGCGAGTTGTGAGACAATCTCGGACCTTTAAATGTGCGAGAAGGTCTAAGTTTGTCTCACACAAAAAACTAGGACCCTGTTACATCTTGCCGAGTGTCAGATTCACTGAAGGGAAGACAAAGACAAGGTGCACTAGTGATAAGAATAGTGCAAGAGATGGAATGAGAGGGTAGAGGGCCTTTCTCCAGATCTTATCATTCTAGGGGGCCGTGTGGATGGATTAACCGGAGCACTGTTTCTGTGAAATGGGAAGGTTGACGGATGGAATTGTTCTGTCTAGTGGGAGTGTCATGGGCGTGTAAGCCAACTTCAGTAACGAGCGGACAGAAGTGAGATACCTGTTTCAGATGGACGTTTAGCACCCAGCATAAAATGGGTGCAGCATATCCAGATACCAATGATGACAGTTACAGCTGCAGCCGGAAAACCAGCAGGCAGGCCGGCATTCCACCTGCAGACGTATGGATGTTCGGCATTAAATGGGCAAATTCTCGCAGTAGCATAAGCTTGTAAGTAAACCATACATGCTAACCCTCCAGGAAGTCTCGGGAGGCTCCCGATTTTTCGGGTAACCCCCTGCTCCCCTGGAAGGGCAGGCACCTCTCCCGCATTCTGCCCACTTCCTAGTGAAGTGGGCAGAATAAGGAGAATTTTCTTGCGGACTGGCGGGTCCGCGAGTAGGGGGTGTGAACCAAAGACCCGATTCTATGAGAATTGCATCATTTTGGCACCTCCCCTTATTTAAATATGCGCCGTTCGCTGCAAATTGTCGTGAGAGATGGGGCTTAATGATGCGACCCATCTGGCCCCGCTCCCAACACCTCCCACCTGCTTCTCCCCGGGCTTCTCCTGGGGAGGAAAACTCCAATGTCTGCAAGTATGAAGTAAACTGCCGCAGTCATAATCACCCCCTTGATGGGGTCAGTTGACATCAGAAGTGATAGTCTTTATTAAGTGCTTTCTGCAATTGTTTTTTTCTTTCTTTTTTTTTTTCTTTACAAACTTTCTTTAAAGAACTTATTTTTTGTAGAACCTGGAACTGGAAGCTGGAGTATGGTGCTTCCAGCTCCAGTGTGCAAATGGGAACTAATAGACCAAGTGCCCCTTTGATACCCAACTGCCCTGGCAAACGGTAAGACTACACTTGGCACTGTTGGCCAGTGTTCCGGGGAGCTGGGCATTGATTGGTTGCCCAGGTTAAATTTTCTTCTCCTTTTTTGATGAAGTTGCTGGATATAGATTTTCTATCGCGCAACGAGCTGCAATATAGATTCTGTTCTTCGGCGCGACTTGTTAAATAGACCCCATAGTATTTCACCTTCCTCTTCTCATCTTTCTGATTCTCTAAACTAAAACTGACTGCTATAAACTAAAACTCACTGTTTCCAAATAGGCTGGGCCAAAGTATGACTTTTCTAGTCCTGTGAATGATGGCGTTCTATTATGTTTATACAACATTACGGCAGGCATACCATAAACCACCAATGTTGATGAGCTTGTGTTTGAAAGCTTCAGCACTCTGCTAACATAATAAGAGCACAGTGTCCAATCTAATTTCATAACTGGATGGAGTTGTAAACCTTAAGAAATATAGACATACATAAATCCATATAGGGAAGTGTCATTCTTCCAGTATATATTTAAGTTACATGACCAAACTAGTATCAGGTATCCATATAACACAACAATCCTTCATCTACTGGTTACAAATAATTGTAAACAGCTTATAATATATAGTGTTTGATTTTGTAATATGTTTTGTGTTATTCACTGTAACTCACAAACAATTAGAGATGACCCGTGGCCAATATTGTGCTGGTTCTTGTGCAGTTACAATAGAGGATGAAATGGAATTGATCATAGCAGACAGATGTAGAAGGCATGGGGGGGCTAGCCTAAAAGTGGGGCTCACATGACACCTGGGGAAGAGGGGGACAAACAGCAGGTGCAAAGACCATGTGAGGGGCCTGACATTTGCATACATCACAATTCGATTTGAAGGATCTATCCTGTGGGAAAGGATTTTGTCCTGATTTGGGAACAGTTAGGAGACATGCGCTGCCCCCTTAATGCCATAAGTACCAGAGGAGGAGGTTTACTTTGCACCGGATTGAAGGAGTGTATTTAGAGGTGGGGAAGGGATGGGTGCTGCACATGTATCTCTGAAATGTATCCTGAAGCTACTGTATAACAGATATGAAGAATTTATTACATGAAAATAGCAGATACTGTATCCACTGTAGCTAAACTGCATTGCAGCTGAATCCTAGCACCACACCCCCTGCCTGTCACTGACATTATGGAAGTTTAAGTTTCAGAAACCAACTGATTGATTTGTTACTTGCCCTACAGTCTGTCTATGCACATAGTGTTCACACTGAAAGAGCACTGTGCACTTTGCAGATATTTCCCTGAATAAGCAGAGTAATGCCCTAGAAATAGAGAGATTCAGATGGTAAAGTTTAATATTAACACTGTACTGTTACTATATTTTACAATCTGCAGGGGCTGCACAACCAGAATGTGAAAGTGTAGACATGTAAATAATGGGTTAAATGCACTTGGCTCAGACCTGAATCAGGGTCCTGAGCTCTATAGTTACTCCCCTGAGTATTGGGCAAACGTATAGAATTTGGGAACTGAGAAACACGACTTTCACTCATTGTTACCGATAATATTTACAATCTCACCCCCTCACTTGTCAATCAGACGTGTTACTATTAAGCACTTGTGCTAAAAGATGAAGGACATTTTAATGATTTCCATAGCTTTAGGATTGCAGGTCTTGAAACTGCAATTTGTATTTCTGCCAGAGGCACAACATAAAAGCACAGTGCTGCCTTACATATACACTCATCACAAAGGAGGCTTCATGAGTCCCCCGCTACTGTATACAATAACAGTAAGCATGGAAACATAATGGGGGTCATTGCGATTATGTTTTATTTATACCACAGATACACAACTGCATACCCCAGTCAGTATTTCCATGGCCCATCTGCAAATGCCTTGTATGATATTGTCACAGTTTGTTTAGTGATTGAAATGGTTATGGTCAGCAAAATTAAGAACATTGCCACATAGTGCTACCTACTATTACATTTACACCTCTTTATTTCATTTAAATTTTTAATAATGTAGTTACTGGGTGTAAAATAAATTTGGGTTACTTACACAATCACACAGGCTTTATAGAATGCATCTAAACAAATAATGTCCCATTGAAAATGAGTGAATAAACCGTTATCTGTGCCACCTCTAGCATTTACATTTATGGGATCTGCTTTTCATAAATTTGAAAAAATAATAGAAGCCTGTGTGCAAGATTAGTGTCTGGCGCTAGGGGGCACCCATGTGCACTGCACACACTGGGGCTGGTGCAGAGTTGAATGGAAGTCAGACATACGGTAGGTCTTCCCACAATGCGGACCCAGAACTAATACCCCATTCAGACAGAAATCCAAATTACTGGGTTAAACATTTCAACCCGGTAATTTGGTGATTTACACAGGACTTTTTTCTGTCTGAAAGGGTCATCCTGTGTCTAAATTCCTGGGACTTCGACCCAGGAATTTACCAGGGTTGGAGACACAGGAATTTAGTCCCGGGTTGACCTTTACAGATAGAAGAAATACACGTGTAAAACAGCAAATTAACGGGTTGCAATTTTAGACCGGTAATTTGCTCTTCTGTCTGAAGGGGGGTACAGACAGAGAGTGGCAAAACAACCCGGTACACAAAAGTCGGGGATAATCCGGGTTTTTTGCCATTTTCTGTCTGAAAGTGGTATAAGTGGTTATTGCAAAGTTGCATTTGGCTTGATACCGGTCATCACCAACAGTGTCATTACCACACATGGAAACAGATGTTTACAGTAGGCTTATGGAAAACTCTGCAAAGTCCACAATTCCACTGATACACTGTAATTGAACATTGCCTGTGTGAGAAAATTCCATTAAAGCTCAGTTACATCCTTACAGTCAAAAGATTAGATACAACTGAATTGCGCATAGCCCGTTCTGGACCATGCACAGTACGAAGACATGCAAGATCATCACATCATTGTGGATGGCATACTGGTTAGCATTACTGCCTCACAGCACTGAGATCTTGAGTTTGATTCCTACCATGGCCCAACTGTGTGGATTTTGTATATTCTCCCTGTGCTTGGGTGGGTTTGCTCTGGGTACTCCGGTTTTCTCCCACAATCCAAATATATATTGTAGTGGTAGATTAATTTGCTCCTGACAAAAACATATAAAACCCTAGTGTGTATGTGTGTGAGCATGTGGTAGAAAATATTGACTGTAAACTCCACTGTGACAGGGACTAATGTGAATGGTTATATATTTTCATACAGTGCTGCGGAATCTGTGCACTATATAAATAACTGGCAATAAATAATATCCTACATCCATGAGATGCCTAGGCCTACCCGCCATCATTGGCAATTGCTAATATAGCAAAAGACATAGGGGGTAATCAAATAAGGAGCAATTTTTTATGCAGTTTGCAAATTGACAAATTTTCAGACACGGTTTTCACAAGTAGTTACAAGACATCTGCTCCGGTATGATAGATGTGGACTCTATATACCAACAATAAGACAAGCACCGATGTACTATACCAGAGGTTCCCAAACTCGGTCCTCAAGGCACCCTAACAGTCCATGTTTTAAGGATATTCATGCTTGACCACAGGTGACTTAGAGCCTGACTCAGTAAGGATCGCAATTGCGATCCTTGCTATTATGCAAATGCAGCAGAAGGTGTTTGACACCCCCTACTGCATTTGTGATCCCAGCACTGTGCCGATGTCATAGGCTGGGATCACCATCGCGACCATCGATGCGATGGTGGGCGGCGCTGGGCTGGCCACTCCCATAAAACTGGACGGACACGCCTCCGTTTCCAGGAATGATGGCCGACCCCCGTCCCTGCATCGCCCCTTAAATGCCTCTCCCTTTCTATCAGGCAGAGGCATTGAAGGGTCTGCGTGCGACTATGCAGGACCCATTCTGCACACTCGCAAAATGGGTCCTGCACATGCGCAGATTCCCGATAATTTAGTATTTGAGATCAGCAGTGCACTTGCATGCTCTGCTGAATCAGGCTCTTAATTAGTACCTTAGTCAATTTGATTAACCACCTGTGCTCAACCATGAATATCTCTAAAACCTGAACTGTTGCCGTGCCTTGAGGACTGCATTTAGAGGAACCTCTGTGATAACCCTAAAGGCTCATACCTTTTGAATTTTCTGTAGTGCAGCACAAATGATATTGGGTGTACACACTGAAAGATAGCTTTAGAGATATCTTTCAGTGAAATCCTGCCATATCTCTGAACAGGCAACTCTTGACTATATCGCCAGATTGGCCTGCATGTAAGGACGACAAAAGACAATGTTAACGACCCGCGGGTCACTGCTTACACACTGAATGATATTGTTATCGTCCATATTGTTCATAAAAATCGTCTAGTTTGTATGCGGCTTAAGACTGGAGGTTCAGATGGTCTTTCTCCTATATTAGAAAAACATCTGCATAACTGTTATTGAGCAATACAGAGTAGATAAGCATGATGTCATGTTTCTTGTATAGTTAATATTTGCACTACAATTGAAGTGTAAAACCAAGAGAATAAAAGCAGAGCAAGACATTGCAAATATTATTTGTACCAGTTGTTGCAGCAGGGTTATCCAGGGTGGATATGTCTGCCTCAGGCTGCATCCGCTTTCTTTCCTGGACAACATCCAACACACATTTTATATGAAACATAGGTCCTCATTACTGCAGAAATTCAGCTGGAAAATGTGCAGTATAGCACAAGTTCTAGCACAGACCAAGTCACACAGCCCCTAGACCAAAAGTACGGTATCTGCAGTTTAGCTTGCATTTTCCTTTTAAAAGAACCTTGCATATGTACCACAACTTTTTGGTCAAACAGTTGTCATACCTGTAATGGAAGCTGCCACAAGGGACACACAAATAACCCACATGTTCTCTCAGGCTTAGGACATTCCTATTTGTCATCTGAAACAGGCGTGGAAGAATCTTTATTGTCCACGATAGGAAAAAATAATCAGAGCTCATAACTACCATTATTGCTGAGGGATAATCTGTTACAGTAACCTTGCACCTTTGTTACTTTCTAGACAAAATAAATATCCCCTACATAATAGTATCTTGTAACATTTACAAATTCATGTAAACATATGCAGACGTTGGACAAAACGAACAATGATTTAAAACAGTCTGACTTGATGTTTCCAGCTCCACATGAAGCTGTAATGTTTTTAACTTAATGGAGAATAGTTTCTGGAGAATATGTACATTATATCAATCAATTTAATAAGTAAGAATTTATGTTGCCTATGTTTAATCAAAGTATGGAAACTTTTATATACAAGCAGATGTTTTAGAAAGATTGACCAGGCGTACTGGTATAAAACAGCTGTGTTGAGGCAGTGGTGCTCACACATAAATCCAATCCCCTTAAGTAACAGAACAGGCTTCATTCTGGAGATGTGATATTGTGGCAGTCAGGTATTCAATTCTCTGCGATGGCTATGAAGTGCTATTGGGACGCCGGTGAGAAAGTTGGAACACCAGCTCTTCACAGCCACTATTTCCATATTTTGAAGACCCCACATAGAAGTGTGTACAAAATATGTCGATGTTGGGGTACCAGTGAATGCGTCTTATCAGCAGGGACATGGATGGCTTCCATCAAATCTGCATTAATTAATGACCTGATTTTTTGTATTCATAATCCCCCAGGATGTTTATTATGGGGTTATAATCAGCTAACGCAACATTGGTGTCATCGGTTTAGAGTTCTGTAGATCTGGCCTGGAACCCTTGGGTTGAACTGAAGTACAGGTGAGACGTGGAGGTTGTATAATTACTCTTGCTCTTGAGTCAGACAGGTGGTAGGGTACACTAGTGACAGTAATAGGAACTACAGACCGGAGTTATGCAGGGAAACAGACCTTATGGACGGCCCTTAGCCCATTGACCAGATACGGATCTGCAGATCACCCCGGCGTTAAGACTGTATTCCGCACACTGACTACAGCACTGGAACCTGCACACCGTCCTCAGCAGCAGCCCCAGACAAAAGCACACAGCTCTGGGAAACCAATATTCTGTCAGCGCAATAATGTAACCACTAACTTGAGAGACCTGCGGAGAGCTGAGTGGAACAACGGAGTACTGAATAACGCTTGTACGCAATGTCCCAAGCATACAGCAGCCAGAAGACACGGATGCTAGGTGAACTCCACAGAGATGGAGGCTTGGTGGTGAAATACAGCGGCAGGTGGTAGTAAGCCGTGGATCCTAATGCCGGCTCTGTGGATGTCGGAGACTGGTATAGCAATGGCACTTGCATGGAGTTGTATGCAGTATGGTGGCTGGAGTGCAGGTAATGGAGTCCACTTGAAATAAGGTATGAAGCAGAGGCACCTGGAGGCCGTGGAAGTAATAAGGCGGCAAATAGTGCAGTTCTGGCACTTGGAGCCTAGAACTATCCTGGAAGGAATGAAGTTGTTCAGGCAATATGCTGACCCTAAGTGCAGGTTTAAGTAGGGAGTGACTCAGAGTCCTTGGTCTGGCAGACCAGGTGATTATACAGGTGAATCAGATGGTGGCTGTGGAATGTCTTCGAGCTGCTTTGAAAGCAGAAATGTAGGAATGTCTGAGTCTGTGTGGGGTGCGAAGACTCTGAATTGTGACAATGGGAAGAGGGGAAGTGACTCCACAATGACAAATGTTAGACACTGTGGTTCTACTACTTGGGGCACGATTCTATTCTACGCGATGTGAATAGCGCCGGGAATCAGCTTCCGGAGCTATTCAATACACTGCTCAGCTAACCCCGACTAAGGATTTCTTCTTGCATCCTTCTGGGGATGCGAGCAGAAATCCGACAAAAGTCCTGGCATGAGGCTGTTGTCTGCCCTTTGTGTCTGGAAAACAGCATTGCGCCGGGAAGTTAGGTCGGGGAATGCCCGTTCTCGCGCCTGAAAACCCTGTTTAAAGCGCAAGAACGAGCCTTCCCCGACCTAACATCGCGATGGATTGAATAGCTCCGGGAGCTATCTCCCGGCGCTATTTACATCGCGCTCAATTGAATCGAGCCCTTGGAGTGAGAGAGGCTTTCAGTAAAATCTAGGTGCGGTGCTTTAATGAAAATCATATAACCAGGACGACAAGTCTGTGGTAATACCAAGAGTTGTTTTGTGAAGTCTTAACTACTTTATGATGACTTTGCAGATATAAGCCCCGGTGCACAGTTAGGGGTAAAGCCATCTGGATGTTTGGTTGTTTCAATTATGCACCTTGGCAAAATCATATTGCACAGCAGGGAGGGGTGCAGATTTAAGATGTGTGGCCAGATTTAGAATTAATGGTGGGGAGGGGGTTCTTAATTCAACTCAAATCTATAGTCTCAGTGTAAAAATAAAGCTGCACACTATTGTATGTATACATTTTACTAGACTAACTCTACACAGCCCCTACATGTGTAAGCACCTGCCATAAGCATGTATTTAATAGTGGTATTTCCATTGTAGAGATTGTGCCCCAATACATGATAGAGGAGCAATCTTTCTTTAGATTGCTTGCTACTATGGGGCCAATGCAGTTGACCATATGCCTGGGGGAGGAGCACCTCTTCTGTGTTATTCACATGCCACATATTCACTTACAACCGAATAGCCATAACTGTGCTGATACAGAACGTTGTCATGTAAGCAATATTCAGTGAGACCATGTCAATGCAACAGTATGTTACTGTGAGCTGGACAGAAGTGTAAATACACGTGATCAGCGCGCCAAGCATAGACTGGTGCACATTCACCTTGGTGATGATAACGGCTACGATACTCAACACGTAGATAAATGGCAGCCCAGCTGTAAAGATGGATAGAACTCTGCATCCTGCCACAATCACCGGACTTATTGCCACACAATCCACACTGGACTCGATTGTGTGAACATTGGCAACTATACCTACAGCTACATTTGTAGCCATTAAACCATTCTACTTAATTAGTAGCAAAAAGTAACCTATTTGAGATTATAGCACACTGTGTGGATGTTAGATGTTATCTACATTATAAGTGTCTAGGAGTGAACACGTTTTTTTGCATTTTATTGCTGTTTTTGTGACTATTATGTGAAAATATATATAGGAAGATTGTCTCTTTACTTATGAACAATCACATGACTTTATTAGTTTCCTTTAGTCTATTTTAATTATCAATATTTTCATTGTTCTAAAATAAAATTCCTAATGGTCACCACATACTTATGAAGGACAGCAGCGGTACCTATCATAGGATGGCTATAGTAGGTGCTGTACCATTCAAATATTTATAACTAATTTTTTTTACATTTAGTTTTTAACAAATAAGCAACTGGGAGCCTAAGTCCTTGCATGTGCAGGAGGAAAGGTGGCTGGCTGGTGTCTGATAGTAAATACTGTAGGAGGTTTTAGGGCTATTGAATAAATGGATAATAGAGAGGATGTTACATTATCCTATACTTTGTATGTGATGTGAACTGAAGTGGATGGGAATAATTTTCAAAGGTAAATTAGGCATGGTGAACACTGTCGGTCATAACAAGCAACTAGACTATGGATCTTTCCATCTTAGAGATCATCTAAGTAAGAGTTTCGTATTTTAAGGACATGATACACCTTCAAATAACTGATACTCATGCTTTATACACCCTACATTTATACACAGATTAACAATATAAGCTTGTCTAAAAGAAAGACACAAAGACATATTGGTGGGTAAAAAGGGTAATATTTATTTATAAAAGGTGGACAGGTATGGTGGTGGAGAAAGAATGACCCTTTCTTTGCACCCTGTTCAATTAAGTCAGGATTAAATGGGGGCAAACTGCTAGCCCTTAACATGTATTTCACAGAAACCTAGATGGGGACTAACTGCCAGCCCTTCACCAGACTCAAGATTTTAGGGTCGATCCAATTAGCCGAGAAGGGTGCAAGTTGCCACGGCGTTAAAACATCGGCAGCGGCACCTCATCTTGCACTTCTCACGGCCTGGTTGCAAGCCCGAATACGCATAATTTTGCTCGGAGTCCTGTGGGGCTGTGAGCACTTTCGTGCGAGTTCGGGCTGCCGTAAAGTGTGGCTATTGCTGTGATGACTCGCACCCGCAAGATCATTGTGGCTAATTGAATCAAGCCCTAAAATGGGGGCCAACTGCTAGCCCAACACCAAACTCAAGACCTAGATGGGGGCCAACTGCCAGACCATCACCAACTCAAGGCCTAGATGGAAGCCAACTCAAGGTATCCAAACTCCTCTCCCAATGACACACAAGAAGCCCACCTGGTCCAGTGATGCAGCTGACTCTGGTATGGTAGAAATCAGCCTAACCCGTGTATTGGTGTGGTGATCACCTCAAGATCTAAAGTAATACAGACACTGCTGCTGTTCTTTTTATCAACAACAAAGCCGACATCTAACAAAATAATAATAAAAGGAAGGGTGGGAATGTCCGAAGAAGCAAGAGACCTCCCGGCACAGGAAATAATATTATAAAGTACATACCACACAGCAAACTTTAGAAAATACACATTTTCTACTGGACGCTAGAACCACACCAAGTTTACCGTACCAGAAAATAACACTTTTACGCTTCAAAAACTCACACAATAATTCAAGAGCCACCATAATAGCAAAAAGTTCCAGAAAATTTCTTGTGAAAAACCCAATTAACCTATCCAGTGGGCCACAAGGCAGCACAAAATGTATTTTACAAATAAGCTCTGAAGACAGAAGAGTCAGTCACATAAGTAAACAACTAAAAGGAAAAGTCAACATCCAGTGGTTTGATCCAAAAGCGAATTGTTTTAAATTGAGAGAAAAGTATTCCCACATGACAAGGTCCAGGCAAATTTCATCGGAGTCTAATGAAATGGTATGGCCTATGAAACCCGACATTGCACACTCCATACCCCGAAAAAAAAATTCATAGGTATCAGTTGGCACACAAAACTGAAAAGGACCAAAACTGGTTACGCTTGCCACAAAATAGCTTGCCCAAATACCAGAGTTAATCAAAAACATCATAAACCCCAGCTACTGTATCAACTTGAAGCTGATAAGAGACCTCTTGGGTACAGTTTCTGATACCCAAGCAAGACAAAACACATTTCGTACTCCCATCTTATGGGAACACCAATTCTGCAAATGAATCCTGCGCGTAGAAAAGAAGTTGCACACAGTGTGGAGAAGCAAAGGGACCTACCCACAAAAATCCATCAAAATAGTATGTAAAGTAAGATACCGTTGTACCGACATATACTCTAAGGCAAAAAGTTGCTGAACTTGTCAAAGTATCCACAGGACACAAAGCAAGCCATGGGCAGACACCTATCCACATAGAAACTATCATACGGCTGGAGACAAACTGTCATGTAAAAGTGAACTGTCAAAAGGAAAGAAGGGGGCAAAAACTCACCTCCTCATGCACAGCCAGCAGCACCTATGCTGAAACAGACGCTGATTCCACCTCCAAACCAGCAGCGACGGTTGATATAAAGCCAAAGACGAGATCAGGGACAGCAACAACACCAAATCCGACACCAAATCTATAGTGGTTTTATAAACATGTGAATATTTATCATACTGTATGTGGCTTGTAAACCAACAGTCATTATGGGTAGATCCTTATGGTCACAGCGCATCTGGCAATGCAGTATAATGAAAATATTTTATTATTTTTAAAAATTCAAACACATCATGTAAAAATAGGATACGGTCACATTCCATAATGGATGTTTAGAAACTCACATATCGCTTTAAAATTGTGCCCTAACCCATTCACACAGAGATGACATTTATTCTTAATCCTATGTGACGCATATATGTGTGTGTATGTATATATATATATATATATGTGTGTGTGTGTAATATATATATATATATATATATATATATATACCTTCCAGAAGGTGCTAGACAAATAAGTAGAATCTGAAACCTGCACTTTAGTAAATATACCCCAAAGGGTGGACTGTAATAGAGTCTGATTTCACAAAAGTGCAGATTTGTTGCGATTTTGCTGCAGCATTTAAAGCAGAGATTTGTTTAAAAGCAAAAAACCAACATGGTTTTACTTTTAAAAATATTGTTCCTCTAAATCTCACAATGTTGAAATTGAAGTTTCTAACAGTTAATATGAAGTTCAGTTTAAAGAAATTAATGACCACAGGATACTTTCACTCATACAGAAGAATGTAGTGTGGTGAAACAAATCAAATGGTGGATTTCTTGAATAGGATAATGAAACAAAGCAGTTAGCCAAGAATTATCCACATGCACTTTTAACCCGAGAGGAATATTTCCTCTTGGATTGTGCTTACATCTTCGTCCTACTTGTGTCAAATTCAATTTTTCTCCTTTGTCATTTTGCTGGTGGCTGAGATGTGAAGAGAAATTATGACAACTCGTTCCTGGACACCAAAACATAAAATACATTATAAATTGCATAAAACAGATGTCTACAAAAAAATCCCTGGTCCCTGTGGTTTCTATACCATGAACATGTCTTTAATCAGGTACGGTGCTTTTTAGGATCATATGTACAGAAATCTGTTTGCACCAGTGTTTGGCAGTCAAACTGCCAGTGACTCAGTTGGTCATGTGTAATTCAGTGGTCTGGTGATTAATGAGAACGCAAAGAAGAGGAAATACTGATTTTAAAGGTGATTTCCACTTGTAGATGAGTGTAATGTAATAGCATTTTGTATGCCCTTCTGTAACATTTACTAAATACATTATTTGTGTCCTTCTGTGCTTTTTGGCTGTACATTTATTCCATCAATCAGATTTCTTTATTTTTGTTACCCTGGCATATGCCTCAGAGCTGTTTGAACATCGTTGTATCTGATGCATAGAGCACAGCAGTGATGTATTGTCCTACAGCAGGGCAGACATTCCGCTGTGTAGGGAAGTATGAAAGATGCAGGAGGGTATATGAAAGCTAATGAGCTAAACTTGTATGATTAAGGAAACAACAACATGTTCCTATAATATCAGAGAGACTTAGTTATAATGATAATAATTTTATTTATATAGCGCTTTTCACCTAAAGGACTCAAAGTGCTTTACATTTACAGTACAAAATACAAAATAAGCTTAAACAAGGGACATTAGTGAAGTGCTTGGGTGAATAGGGGAGTCTTGAGTCTATTTTTGAAGGATTCTAGAGTGGAGGCCTCTCGAACTGTGCGGGGAAGTGAGTTCCAAAAGGTTGGAGCCACAAAACTGAAAGCTCGACCCCCAGACGAATTCCGTGAGATTCTAGGTACTGTTAATAGTCCTTCGTCAACGGATCGCAGTAATCGAGTGGGACGGTAAGGAATCAGAAGCTGCTTCAGGTACCCTGGGCCATGGTCATGTAGGGCTTTGTAAGTTAGTAAGCCAATCTTGAAAACAATTCACCATCTGACAGGCAGCCAGTGAAGGGAGTAGATAATGGGTGTTATGTGGCTGGTTGTTAATAACCTGGCAGCTGCATTTTTTACCATCTGCAAGCGGTGCAATTCTTTTGCTGGACGACCGAGGTAGAGGGCGTTGCAGTAGTCTAGGCGTGATGATATAAATGCATGTATGACTTTAGGCAGATCTTCTGAGGGAATTAAGGACCTCATTCACAGTCGGTCGTTGCGGCCGCACGGTCGTACGCCACCGATGTTCGCTAAACTGCGCATGCGTAAAGTTCACAATGCGCTTACGCAAACTAGCTGCTACGATCAGAAATTTCTCTCTCCTTGAACACAGCCAGGTCGGTAGTTTGAGTGACAGAATGAGGTGTTTGTGGGTGGTAACAGGGGAAGGTGCTTGAAAACGGGGGAGTGGAGAGCCGAACGCAGGCGTGCCTAATTATGCGAACAGCGTTTTATGGGAGTGCATAATTAACAAAGTAGTGTCATGGCACACGTGACATGGGTGGTTTGTACACTGACCTGATCGTAGTGCTTGAGAGGGTATGGTCAACCTTAAGCTCTACGACCAGTTCTGATGGTTACCGATGGTCTCGATTAATCCTTATATGGCCGGAGAAGACGTGTAATGCGTACGAGTAGGGGGGTATTTTTTGTCTTACGGCCGCATCCTCCCCTTGGTCGGCCAGCTAACGATCCGATCTTAAGGATGCAACTTGCGAGTGCATCATTTGCATATCCGGCCCCTTTTCCCTTACGACTGTGCGGCCGCAACGACCGACTCTGAATGAGGTCCTAAGTGCTTGATTCTGGCTATGTTCTCAGATGAAAGAATGAGGATTTGATTGTGGCTGATACTTGAGGTTTAAGTGTCAAGCCACTTTCCAGGACAACACCAAGATTCAGCACATGTTTAGTGTTTTGTAATTCTGAACCCCCAAGCGTAAGTCCTGTTGGTTGGCTATGCTGTTGCCCTGTCCTGTGACCTATCATAAAGACCTCTGTTTTATCAGGGTTCAGTCGCAGCCAACTGGTACTCATCCACTCCTGAAGCTCAGCTAGGCAGCCATTTAGGGTTGTTATTTACTCCTTTGTACCTGGAGCAAAGGACAGGTACAGTTGTGTATCATCTGCATAGCAGTGGTAGACCAGACCATGATGTCTGATTATTTCACCCAATGGTAGCATGTATACTGCAAATTTACTCCAGAAGAAACTCTCTGTGACCTGCCAGTGAGAAATGATTTGAACCATCTAAGAACTGTGCCATCCAGTCCACAGAAATTGGAGGCGCTCAATTAGAATCCCATGGTCCACAGTATCAAATGCTGCTGAGAGATCCAGAAGGATTAAGATTGAACAATCACCTCTGTCTCTTGCCATCAGAAGATCATTAAGCACACATACCAGGGCTGTTTCAGTGCTATGTCTTCTCCTGAATCCTGATTGGAATGGATCATAAATATCATGGGTAGATGGGTGGGTTTCCAGTTGCATTGCCACCACTTTCTCAATGACCTTTCCTAGAAAAGGAAGGTTTGATACTGGTCTATAGTTGGTCATGCAGTTGGGGTCTAAGGGCCTGATTCAGACCCACTCGCGAGCGGCTGTCCGCTCGCAAGTGGGTCGATGTTATGGACTGAGCATGCGCACGACGGAGGGAGCTCCGTCGTGCGCATGCGCCAGACGCGACGAGCGAAGGAAAGTCCTTCGCTCGTTGTGCCCGATCAAAGGGGGCGTGCTGTCAATGTTGATTGACAGCACGCCCCCTTTGGTGGGCGTGCCGGGGGCGTTCCCACGGGAACGCCTCCCGTCAGAAGCCGGCCCACTGACATCACTAGTGATGTCAGTGGGAGTGATTTTGGCTCTGATAGAGCCAAAATCACTCCGGAGCTTGCGGTTGAAAACCTCAACCGCAGGCTCCGGCTCGCAAATTCGATGGTCGCGATGGTCTCGACCATCGCGACCATCACAATGCACGCTCGTATAGCCTGTGGGTGGTGACCCACAGCTATACGAGCGTCCAGGAGGACGCTCCATTTTCATGGAGCCCGGCCCTCATTCAGAGCGTACGGCTCTGAATGAGGGCCTAAATTAGGTTTTTTAAGAAGTGGCCTGACAATTGTTTCCTTTAGTGGTTCTGAAAAAATGGCTGTTTGCAAAGAGCATTGAACTATTTTTGCAATTACAGGGTCAATAATGTCTATACACACTATGAGAAGCTTGGTTGAGGCAGGGTCCAGATCACCGGTGGTGGGTCGCAACATTCTGATTTTAGCAATGTCTTTTACATCCATTATGTCAAAGCTGTTCCAGGGAGACAGGTGGCTTACCTTGGCAGGCTTAGTAGTTTGGCACTCCTTTGATGGCACTGTGGGGATTCCAGCCTGGATGGAGGAAACTTTGGCCCTCATTCAGAGCCACTCGCTATCGGCAGTACGCTCGTTCCGAGCGATGTTCGCACATCTGCGCATGCGTACGGTTTTTAGTACGCATGCGCGAACCAGTCAGTGCGGCCGAAAATCATTTGTACGATATATAGCGAGTGCCTGCTATTTTGAGTGACAGAATGAGGCGTATGTGGGTGGTAACAGGGGAAGGTGCTTGAAAAGGGGGAGTGGAGATCAGAACGCAGGCGTGCTTAAAGGTCAAAGCGGGCGTTTTATGGGTGTGCATAATTAATACAGCAGCGTCATTCACCACGTCACTGGGTTATTTTATAGTCAGAACTGCTCGCAATATTGTGGTTGAAAAAACCAACCACAAGAATAGCGAGCAGTTCATACGCTGTTCGATGTACTCGATTAATCTAATAAATAGCGGACATGACGTATGATGCGAGCGGCCAGGGGGCGTTTTTATCAAATAAACTAGCGTATGTTTTGCTCGCTCGTTCAGACATGGAGGCGGCAACAGACCGCAAAGAGCGAACGGTTCATTTGAATAGCCACCCCCTTTTTATGAACGAGCGAGCGCTAATTGCGAGCGGCTCTGAATGAGGGCCTTTATCTGCAAAGAATTTTGCAAACTCATTGCATCTTAACAGGGAGAGGGATTCATTATGCTGCAGGCATGCTGGTTTGCAAAGCATCTTCACTGTACAGATAAGCTGAGCTGACCTATTGTTTGCTGCCTTGATCTCATTTGAAAGGAGCTCTGTTTTCTTACCGGTGATTGTTGATTGATATTCTCCAATATGTTTGATTAGTGTTAACTTATCCTCTACAAGGTTCGTCTTCCTCCATCGTCTTGCAAGTCTACGCCCCCTTTTCTTGAGATCACTAACACTATTGTCAAACCAAGGGGCTTGACGGTGTGGTATGAGGGGTCGTATACACAGGGACAATAATATCCATTGCAGCTGTCACATCCCTGTTATAATAATGGACAAGGGAACAAGGATCTTCACAGGCACCCATTACCGCAGAAAGATCCAGGTTTGCTGCAAGAGCCTGGGGAGTCATGCCCCTCCTTGGACGATACCTTGTCAACTCCATGGGTAAAGTTCTATTTTGAGGGGTTACGACTGAGAAGTGAATTGAGTGGTGGTCTGACCACGTGACTGGGTTTATATTTAAGTCAGAAACATCTAATCCAATCTGGAAGACAAGATCAAAAGTGTGACCACTTATATGAGTAGCCGAAGGAATGATTTGTGTGAGGCCCAGAGCATTCATTGTGCACAGGAGATCCTGGCCAAGGTGTGAGAGCTCATCATCAACCCATGCATTGAAATCCCCAAGGATCAGCCACCGTTGATGCTCCAAAACAAGTCCAGCAACAATATCTGCAAATTCTTGGAGAAATAACTTTCCATCACCAGGGGGGCGGTAAATTAGAAGTACTCTGAATCCTAATTCTGTAGAGCTTCGAGCAGCAATGCACTCAAATGAGTGAGTAATTTCTATTGGGTGGACCCTAAGTTTAAGTGCTTTTTTAAAGCAGATGGCCACTTCCCCTCCCCTGCGGTTATGTCTTGGGTTGTGAATGACAGAATAATTTGTTGGAACTGCAGCTTCCAAGATTGGTGCTGCATTTTCATCCAGCCAAGTCTCTGTAATACAGGCAAGATCTGCAGATTCAGTAAGGTCAGCAATTGTGGTAGTCTTGTTTCTTATAGATCTGGCATTACAAAGGACAGACCTGATTGGGCATACCAGAGGGCCTGTAGTTTTCTTTATATTGAGTGTAGGGGCTCTCTTTAACTGCTGTCCTATGTGTTTTGTTCCCGCTAGGCTGTTTCAGCGGGGGCGCCTCGCCTTGCCCGATTTGTAAGCGATGAAATGCACCCTCCTTGGCCATAACACCCTATTCCAGGGGAGTCAAACTCAGGCCATCCAGCTGCAGTCCAACTACACATCCCAGCATGCCCTGCCACAGTTTTAGCATTGCCCTAATAGCAAAACTGGCAGTGCATGCTGGGATGTGTAGTTCCACTGCAGTTGGATGGCCCGAGTTTGACATCACTGCCCTATGCTAACAATTCCAATCAACAATGGAACAGGCTGTCTGTACTGCAAGAAAGTAACAGGTGGCGCAACTTAGGGGCATATTCAATTAGGTGCAAGGTTTTCGCCGTCATCTCTGGTTTTCCATGCGGAAAAATATTGCGCGCGTCCCCGCCTATCCCTGTATTCAATAAAAAATCGGTGAAAACGACACCCGGCAAATTCGGAGCAAGCGAAACTACTGTCAAAAATGGGTAAAAAACGGTCCGTAGCCGAAAAGCTGCACTAACATAGGAGATCGCTATAGGGATGTACTAGTACCCCTAATAAAGCTAATCTGGGTACTTAAGTTTTCTTAATTGCTTGCTATTAGTGTTTTTGCATAAGTGGTGAAGAATGGCATTAAGCAATATTTTTTCTTCAAAATAACTAGTTCCTGCAAATCTGGGGTACATGAAAATGGGTGCTAGCATATTTTGAAGTTGCTAATGTGACGTTTTAAAAAACTTAAAAATCCACCTGCTGCAAGCACCTGCCATCCCAAAAACACCCTCCCCATACTTGGTGACCCCCCTGGAGTCTATGTCGCTAGTATTTAAGTTTGTCCCCCAACTTTTTTTTTTTTTCGCCCCCTTTTTCAAAGTAATTTTTTGGGGTGTTAAGTATTTTTCTATCTTTTTTTTTTTAAACAGTGTAGACTGTCCCAAGGGAGCAGGGGGTTCCCACAAGTTTGCACCCCAAAACCCCAATTCTGCACTTTTTTCCCCCAGCTTTCATAGGCGAATCTTTTTCGCCTATTCCAGTGCATTGACTTTCCGCACCGGCGAAAAGTCTTTGGAATTGAATACGGGGATATGGCGAAATGACGTCACCTGAGAAACTTTTTCGCCGAAAGCGGCTTTTCGCACCTAATTGAATATGCCTCTTAGTGTCAACTAATTGTAACCATGCAGGGAATCATATAAGTTTTAGCAATTTTATATAATTGCGGACTCATGATATGTAATCCTTTGTAATTATCAGCATGATCATTGGTAATGTGCCGGCCTCAGTATAAATAGTGCAACTCCAAGATGAAACTTAAATCCAGAGCATTTTCCCGCCTGTGCAGCCGTCCTAGGTTGGAATATACAGTAGCCAGAGAGAGCCTGATAATGGGAAGGAAGGCGAGATTGCCAGGCTCCAGGTCGGGCTATATCAAGTGAGGGATCCTGGATACGATGATGCAATTATCCAGTGTCTCAACCAGCTGGGAGCCCTAGGGAGTAGTGGGGTGAGCTCTGCAAAATGCTTCCCACACTTAGGGTGTCCAATTACAGGATCAGGATTAGCGGGATTTTGGTATTTTGGCCTAAAATCCCGGGATTTCAGGATTAGTCACCGTATGTGGTTTTCTATTTGTTTGTTTTTTAATGCCGGGCAGCGCTGAGCACCTGCAGCAGACGGCTCAGATGCTGCCCGGCTACCCCCCAGCCGTGTGCAGCACGATGTGATATCCTGGTCATGCTGCACAGCCTGACACCAGCCATGCCTGCCCACCCACCTGCACCACACAGGAGGACTGTCTGCAGTTTGGCGGGGCGGGCGCTGGTATCCTCACAGAGGGAGCCAGCCCAGGCAGCCGCAGAGAGAGGAGCACACAAGCGGAGGCTGGTAGTCGGGGGGATGTGGAAGGGGGCAAGAGAGATATAAGGACGGGGGGTAAGAGAGAGAGATAAGAACTTAGGGACAGTGGGGGGAGAGAGATAAGGACTGAGGGATGGGAGGAGGATCGAGTGCAGCCACTGAGTCCTGCTGCTGCCTGTAAGTGCCACCACCAACTCAATCCCAGGATTGAGCGTTTTTCAATCCCGAATCCCGGGATTGAAAAAAACGCCCAGAATTGGCCTCCCTAACTGGAACCGATGTTTGATGTTCCCAGTGTTGTTACCAGCTCCCGCGTCTCCCGGATTATTGGCAAAAAGGCTCCGGGAGACCCATCTGAAGCGTGAGTTTAGGGCCTTATTCAGCTTGGATCGCACGGCTGTGTTTCTATGCACCCGCTAGCTGGGAAAATATGCTAATGAATACAATCACACGGCAACCGCAGCACTATACCAAGACACCCATCACTGTATGAAGCCGCCCACTTCCCATGACATGCATCCGCAAGTCAGCCAGAACATCGGTAACATTGAGTAACGTCAGAACCTTATCGCTCAGTTGACCTGACCCTACTTCACAAACTGCTAAACTTCTTGTCGCCATCTAGACCTCTACCAGCATATACGTTCACAGGGGCTTAATAATGCACGCCCCTGTAGCGGCGTTCTGCCGACCACCCCCCCTCTTCACCCCTAAACAGTCTCTTCATGTCAATCACTGCTGTTGGACTGTGTGCTCACTGTGATCACAGCGGCCGGTGAGCGCACGCACACTGCGATGCATGCGCAGAGTAAAAACATCGACAGACTGCGTGTGAACGCAGCCATGCGATCCAAGATAAATAAGGGTCTTATGGTGCTTACACACAGTCCAACTTTGCTGGACGATATAAACTATATCGTTTATCATTAGATCGTTCATATCGTTGACTTTTTTGCAATGAACGACCAACTATGCGCGTGGCCGTATGGACGATATCTGAGGATGACCATACATGCAGGCCAACTTGCTCGATATCTATGAAATCTTCATCATTTAAATACTGTCAGATATCGTTCATTGTTCATGATCGTTCATGAAATCATTCAACGATATCATTCATTTTTAAAGTAGAAAAAAAATCGTTCAACGATATCGATGATCGAGCAGGTTTGACCGTGTGTTTGCACCATTAGTCTATTCTCTGGAGTAACAAGAGCCTGAATCCGACCATCGGGTTAGAGCTGGAGTGGAATCAGGATTTGAAAAGACCCAAAGTGGTTCAAGAGGGACCGCTGTCCTTTACTGTATATTAATATTCTGTATCATAGTCAAAAGAACCGTGTCAGCGAGAGCTGTATGTAGACTGTATCACCCAGGAGGCTGTTCTTTTGAATAGGAGTGTTTATTTGCATATTAACTCAATACAGAGTGGCTTAATGCCTTGTTCACGCTAATATATTGGGATTTAAACAGCTTACAAGCATTTATACGTGTATTCACTTGCATTGATATACTGTATGTTGAAGCAGCGTCATAATAGGGTGACAGTGCACCCTGTGCCAACCATGCCCCTTAAACCCGTGAAATCATGACTAGGGGCGAGGCTGCCTCTAAGAAGTGGAGCACTCCAGGCAGCTCCGCAGGGTGCCTGCCCAGACGCTCCTGGCAGCTCTGCAGTAGAGCTATTAGCCACAGGGTGCCATTCTAGTCACCCTGCAAGCCACATGCAGGTGTCTTGGGGCAGCAACTATAGGGAAAAGCAAGGAGGGGGAGGGGTTCTGGTTGCCTGGAATCTCCCCTCCCCAGCCTACACCATGACCACAATATAAATAGTAATATAATAGAGTTTTTCTAGTGCTGCATGTTGTACTCATTATCACAATGAAATAATTAGCATCACATGTGGATCGTCTAACATGTTTCAGTCAGTAATAAATACATCTGTGCACCAACTAGGAGATCTGGAAATTTGCACTGTTAGGGGTGCACTGCTATAGACCATCAATAGGATTAATTATTAATACTGTATAATAATACACTAGCCAGTGCATAACGGGACCTATATGTCCAGGGCACTGCTAGGTTCTTCTGCTGCTCCCCCAGACTCCCGGACTTGCTCCAATGCTCTGGAATAGTGCTCACATCTGAAATAAAAACATTCAGTTCAGGCAGGATGGCGCTACTGCCGCATCTAATGGCTTACTGTGATCGCTAGTCCTGTATATGCTGGAATTATGACACACAATACACTTTGTATGACGCATATCGAAGGTGGTTAAGTGTTAATTATGTCCTCTTTATGGCCTGGCCACACTCTGTCTAAAATCAAGCATCTGGAAACCCCCCCGCCCCCTAGAAATGCGTTTGCCACTGGCGATGGTAAAACCCCCAGGCACTGTGCAATGGCACAGGTCGCACATCCCTAGTTACGGGCCGGTGTTGAGGGCATTTTTGGTGTACTATCAGAACATCTGACAGTAGCTAAAATTACCTGTTTCTCCTCTCTCTAGTAAGGTTTTTACTGTAATATTCAATAGATGTTAGTGCATGCAGTTGGTATATTTGTGTATTGCTTTTTCAACATTTTTTTTTCTGCACTGAAACTGCAGCATGCAGTATAATAGTTATGAGCCACTGATCAATGGATAATGGTGAATGAGCCCATTTTTCATGTAATGCAGTTTTCATGTGCTGAGTTGCCCATGAAAACAGCAATAAAAGTTGGATTTATATAAGCTGTTCACACCATGTCAGTGAGGCTCACTATGGTCACCATTTTGATCCAGCAAAGTCGTCTCTTCACAGACAACTTTACTGCCATTAAAATGGTCATCATAGAGAGCCTCACTGACAAATACCAGGTTCATTTCTACCTTTCATTGAGGAAAATGAATCATACATACAGTACCCTTACATTTTCCCATTCCATCATTAGTTCATGACTTATTTATTTTGAAATGAACAAAAGGGTTTTGTTTTTTACTTTACCGAATATTTACTTACACTTTAATATTTAATACAATGTTTATTGTTTTTAAGAAAACTTACTAAATAAATATTTATTTATTTATTTATTGCAGATGTTTTAATTTATGTGTCTTACATTTAACTTCACACCAAGTACCTTCTTAATGATATGCGTGTGCAATATATATATATGTGTGTTTCAGACCGCCAGAGTAGGAGGAAAATAGGGCACTCATCAGACTTATTATTTCAACATACATATACGTTGGCAATCGGGATGCTTCTGCTGTGAATTACAATATATCTTGACATAACTTGGCTCTGGCTGTTGCTGACTGATGTGGCTGACTAGCATGAAAATTGAACGTCGAAATATTACCGAAGTCTGATTAGTGTTCTGTTTACTATAGGCCTTCATCATTTTATATATATATATATATATATACATATATATAAAATCCAGCATCGGACCGGCACTCCACACGAGATGATTAACTTGGCCGGGTGCCCCCACAAATCAAATGGATACACTGCATATGGTGCGGCACTCTTGGACGGAGGCAGATCATTATGTGGTGAACACACGTAATAACGTTTCAGTTGTTTATCCAACTGTCTTTAGAAAAAAAAAATATGTGTGTATATATCTATATCTATATAAGAAATATATATACACGTGTGTGTGTGTGTGTGTGTGTGTGTGTGTTTATTTGAGGCAAACAGCACAGGGTGTTATAGTATGGCATAAATTAAAGCATCCTGCCATATTAGCAATGCTCACTCACGTGGAGTGTATGCGACTGTATTTTATTCAAGCTTTCTACTTGAATGTACTGTACCTTACTCCTTTTATTAATAATTACTTTCTGTTGTAGGGTATCCAACAGACTTCATACTGAAAGGCCATGTTGGGCAAGGACGGATAAAGATCTTCAGTATTGGAGAAGAAGAGGCCAAGATTTCAGTGTTTTATTAAACCATGGGGACAACGGAGCACCAAGTGAAAAGATTATATTGGCCACAGACAATGAAGGAAAGCGGAGATGTAAGATCATAGAAAGAAATACTAAGGAATGTCACAATACCGTTACAGAAAATGTGGAGAAAGTAAAAAAAAAAGTGTGTCAAAAATCAGTGGAACAGCAGACTTCAGATGGCAGCTGCGAAAAGTTAGAGTTCACATCATCGTCTCCAGAAGATGGACCCTTTGTGGGTCCTAATAAACATAAATCTCAATTAATGCCAAAAGTTTCACCTGAAGGTGTATGCCACATGGCTATATCTCCAACCACCGGTGACAACTCTTTTGTAAAGGATAATAAAATACATTCAAAGGACAATTATACTGCACACCAGGATTGTAAGAAGACTCCATTTTCCAAACCGAAATACAGTAGACCCTCCAAGCCGCCCTCCTATGAAGTTTACCAGCAAACATGGGGAGCAGTTGATGTAACGGAAAACCAGGATAACAAACAAAAAGATGAACATCTCTCATCTCCTAAAGTTTTGGATCTCCCAGAGGAGTCTTGTATTCATGATTTAGGTATGGAACCCCCTAATTACATACCTCCACCATCGTATAAGTCCCCACCTCTTCTACATGCAGCCAATAAACCTTTTAAAAAAGTGCCTCGTTCAAGTGACTGCATTCACCAAAATATGTTGGTGGAGAAAACCAGCACAAATGACAAAAAGCCGATCTGTTGTCTCGGAAATAATGGTCTTTTCAGTAAACCAGCCCTCCACAGACACACGGAACATTGCAAACACTTCATACAATATATTCCTTTTGATGACCCCCGTATAAAGCATATAGCAGTTGCCCAGGAGGCAGAAAAACTCAACCACAGTAAAAAACATAATGATATTTTTAGGGTTGACCATACAAGTCAGGAAAGCAACCTTCGCCAAGGAGAGCAAGACAGTGCCTTTATAAATCCGAGAAATGCGGGCCATCATTTCGTAAAAAGAGAAGGTATTAAACACAAGCAGTGGTTGCACATCTCCATCGCCGATCAAATATGCCGTGCGCTGCCTGAAATTAGAGACGGAGCCACGGCATGCAGTCTACCAGAGGACAGTGAGACCACTCACAAGCTGTCTTTGAAAAAGACCCACTCCGATAGCGCTTGTGAAACAGTAACAAAAGTTAAAAAGTTTGAACCCGAGTCTTTTGTTTTTAGCAAGAAAAGTTCAAAGAGAAAACTCAACGAAACAATATTTTGCTTGGTCTCCATTCCAGTTAAATCAGACTCTGCCCCATCAGATATGTGTAAGAACAACAACCGTTTAGCGGACAATACAGACAGGATGAACATGTTAAAACATAGCAATGGGGGTCTACACGAGCAAAGGCTTTTAAGTGAATCTTCCAGTGACTTAGAGCTGCAAACACTTACAGGAAGCATGAACAATAATACAGAGCTACTAAAACAAGCTCAGTCCAAAACAGAGGAAAACAAACAAGCAAATGACCTCAGATCTGATGAGCCGAGGAAACACAAAGAACTGACATATTCTGGCTCATGGCCAGGCGATCAGTACAAAGATCAACAAACTCAAACCGTTTGTACGGACATACAGACTTCACCACTTTATAATGGTACAAAAGAAAGTGAACTGCACAATAAATGTACGCAATCCCAGTTTGTTCCTGCTGGTGGGCTAGTAGATCCCAGACCAACTCCAGAAAGTACGAGGCAAAACATATTTGGCATAAAAGGACAGATGAGCTTTAGCCCTTCTAGTAACAGTGCATTTTCAAGGACCTCCTCATTAGTGACACACATACCTAGAACAGAACCATGCCAAAGGTTCGAACTTCCTAATGTCAGCGTAGATGGTAAAGAAAAAAAGCATGAAAAGAATGAGATTGAAGATGTGAACCTATGCAATAAAAAAGAGGTTTTTGGCCAATTTCTTTTGAAACCTGTTAATCGGCGCCCGTGGGATGCTATAAGCGAGTTGGAAAGCTTAAATAAAGAGTTTCAAGAGCAAGATAGTTGTGCTAATGATGGTGAGAAGTACGTAGTGAAGGAGCAGAGTAGGGTGATTCAAATGGATGTGTCTTCCACAAGGACGGCAATGAGGAGAGAAATGTTGAACAACAACCGACATATTATAGAGGTTGAAGAGGTGCCAATGTTTGAGGCCCTTCAGGATCAAACTAAGTCGCAACGGTGGTGCACAGAAAAGTTAATGTATGACATTAGTGAGGGTTGTACTGAATTATGCAAATCTTCGAACAACATTGAGGTTATAAATAAACCTGTAAAGTTGTCTGATGGATGCTTACCGTTAGAAACACATGTTGAAGCTAAGAGTGTCGGAGATGCAATTTCCACAGATGCCGATATGATTGCCAAAACTGACCAAGGACCACCAATACATGCACATAAAATACCCACAGATAAAAAACAACCTATTCCAGAACCTGGGTTCCATCACTTCAAAGAAGACAAAACATGTTTTGACCACACATTTTTTGATGTTGTGAAAGTCAGCTCAGCAAAATTTGGCCAAATCGGGGATAATATGTTAAGGAAGTTGTCACTAGCCGACAGAAATCATGGGCGTTCTGTTCCTGACTTGAGTAAGCATTTTATTAGCACAAGCCGTAATGGAGACTTTTATGAGGAGCATAACTATTTGGATATCCCTGAGAATGAATCGCTGCATGACAGAGCTGCAAGGATTCTTGGAATTGATGTAGCAGATGATTGTCTTGTGTCAAATGGGAGCTCTGAAGCTCAAAGCCCAGAAAATGTTACTTCTGGTAGTGGAGCGCAGCTGGAGAAGAGTACAAGGGGAAAATTAAGTGAAATTTCTTTTTCTGCAAAGGAGACACTGGGAATTTTGAAGAGTGTCCTTCATTTGCCTTTTGACAATGAAAGAGCTGTAGAGAAATTAAAAAACGGTGATCAAATACAGAAGCCATCTTTTGTGTGTCTGCCGCTTTCAGAACACAACGAAACAAACATTTCTCGTAGCACTGAAAAAAGAATGAGAAACACATCTAAAATGATTGAAACATTACAGGGGAAGCTGGCTTCTACACCAGTTCGCACCGCTGTCGATCGCCTAGCGCGCATGAAAGAAGTTGATTCTGTTTCACGCATGAGGCGGTTAAGCATTAAAAGCACAGATTCAGGTGATGAACTTGATGAAGAAAAACATGGAATACAGGATGGAAGAACCAGAAAATTCTCAACTGGAACCATTTATAAACGAGTGATCTCCCTAGATGAGAGCCTACTCATAACAGCAAAAGGCAAAGAAAAGTTGGATTTATCCTGCACAGGTAAGAAAGTTTTACCAAATAATAAAATTGATACTTTTTTCATACAAATCTTATACTATATGTTTTGACTTTTACAGTATGTCATTCCAATTTCTCACACTGTACAGTTTATTTGTGGCGACAGTTTGCGTTGTAAACTGTTTTGTATAAGACCTAGGATGTTCTGGATAAGATTTATTTTTCTGTAATTTAGAGTATTATGCCAAAAGTATATTTAAGACGCATTTAAAAGTTAACCCTTTCTTTCCTTACACTGGGCCTGATTCAGCTTTGGGCGTAGAGTACAATATTGCAAGTAACTGTGCATCTTGGTGAAACCATGTTGCACTGCAAGTGGGGCAGATTTAAAATGTGTAGAGAGATTTAGATTTGGGAGGGGTACTGTATGTCCAAACTGACATCTAAATTGCAGTGTAAAAAATAATTTGTGCAGTATTTTTGGGCTACATGCACAAGCAGCCAGTATTTACCCCACATGCAAATAAAATATATGTATTTGCCCCCCTTGTATTGCAACATTGTTTGTCCAGGTACTGAGGGGCCTATTCATCATCGAAGGCCGTATGGCCTCCGATTATGAAGGATTGATCTCGCTGCAAGGGATACTTAAGTATCCAACCCGCAGCGGGGGAAACATGACATCGGAGCAATTCATCATTGCTCCGGTGAGGGGACAACCGTTCCGAAAAGCAGTTGTCCCCTCGGTTAGTATTGCAGCTACAAATGTAGCTGCGTTACTAACCTGCTCCCCATCGTCCCGGCTATGCATGCGTTACATTGGGTCACGCATGTGCACAACAGCCGCCAGGGATGTAGTGAGGAGGCGGCGGCGGAGGGATGCGCTCGGATCCCTCTTCGCATCCCCGGAACTCCTTCCCATAGGAAGGAGCAGGGATCCAAGAACAAGCACCGCCTGAAGATGGCGCTTGTTCTCGGCAGCAAACTCCGAAAACTTTCAGTTTTCGGAGTTTGCTGAATACCATCCCTGATGATGAATGACTGGGTAACTTAAACATGCGGAAACTAGCGTTTCCGCATGGTTACCGGGCCATTTATTGGTTGATGAATAGGCCCCTCAGTTACTTGCAATATCGTACTCTATTTTCAAAGCTGAATCAGGCCCATTGTCCCTATCATTCTCATTACCTTTTTTAACAGTGCTCCTCAGAGTGACTTAAAAAAAACGCTTAGTAAAATGTCCATTTATTTCATTTTATAGGTACAAAGCAGCAATTATTTTTCTTTTTCAATGTTTTGTTTTCCAAACTTTGTGGAATATGGGTTTCCAGGTAATATACCTGTAAATCAAGGGAACAGGAATGGCCTAAAACAGAAGAACCAAGAGACTTGCTGTAGATCTTGGTTAAACTCCAGTGTCGGCCCCTTGTGACCTTGGACATGTCAGTTTATTTCCTTGTGTCACAAACACCAAAAAACAAAGCTTGATTGCAAAAACTTACCTAAAACATTTTATGCCTTATATCTACCAGTTTTTTAACACTAGCACAGCGCATGTAAATGTGTTTGATAATGAAACGCATAGATTCCAATGTCGCCATACCAACTTGCGTATTTTTCCTTTTTTTAAAAAAATACTATTGCGTAAGGCACAAATGTAAATTCACATAAGAAAATAAAAAATTTTGACACTACGTAAAGGAACTGTTGAAGGTAAAATATATACCTGTAGCATAAGATCTCTCTGCTTTCTCATCAACTCTCACATGCAGTTTTCATTAAACTATACAATAGTAAATGAAGTGCACCAAAACTCTTTTATTAGCAGAACACACTAAATCATAAGCAACTTAACTTATAAAACTGCCTGCTGTAACGTGGATTATTGCAGCATATAATAATTACACTGTAAAATACCTTATGTTTCCCCTGAGTAAATATAGGCGTCAGCATTTATCCTTCCAGTTATTGCCTTCATAATGTCGCTGTTACCATTAAGGTCACATAAGGGGATTAGTCTTGGGTTTATCATTTTTATCAAAATTATCAGGGCAATCTCTATGCAGAAACATTTCTACAGTAGTGTAAATAAATAATTACAGTGGAAGAGATTAATTTATACAGTATATTATTATATTTTTGATCATCAGTTTAAACTGCATGAAAGCATTAAATGCATATGGCCCTTTCCATTTCAAGGCCATAACCTTTTTGACAAAAGTAGGGTGTCATACAATAGTGTTTTTTTTAGAGAGTACAAGCCCTCAGGATTCCTTATTAAATTAAGTTACGCTTCGTCAGTCGTAAGTATAGATAACCTCCAAATTAGTACGGCTCTGCATCGCCTGTACTTGGAAACGCTCAGTTTTGGAGCTGGTACAGTCTACAGCTAGATGCCCTCTGCACCAGAGGCTGACATGAAGGCGGGACAGTCCTTCGCTTCTTACCTGTGAAGCTCCCGGCTGCTGCTGCGCCTCCATGCTGGTAATGAGCTTGGCGTGCGGAGTCTGGCTATGATGTCACAGCCTATCGCAAAAATCTCATATGGAGAACATGACACTCCGACCCCTGCTTCACACAAGATAAGAGATGTGGTGAGGGAGGGGCTGTGCCAGATAGGAAGGAAGAGGTCAATAACGAAAGAGTGTGGGACTGGTGGGCACTGACAGGAAGTGGGGGCTGTATCCAATGGGAAGTGGGGGGTCATTTTCTTTTGTTATGCTACAGATGTGTTTTCATTACCTATTTTTGCGTCATATGACACCAGGTGCCTGTCGCAATATAAATATTCTGCCATGGATAGCAATTACCGTACTTTAAGTACTTTTTTCTGAATTCACATAAAAGCCACTTAGAAAGTCACTTCTGGTTACAAGGATTAGTATTTTTATCATAAAGAGATTGGTATAAAGTCACAGATTAAGCATAACGATATGTTGCGCGAGGCATGGAATGGACAACTCATATCGGACCACTGTCTCTTGCCTCTTTACCCAGATTATTTGCACAGAAGCTGAATGAAATGCCATTGTCAGTATTTAGGGTACCCTTGCATTGTACTCCTTTTGGCACGATTTGAAGATAGGTGTATGTGGACACATCTATACTAGATCTTTACTAACTACCAAGAAAACCTGATAAAACAGCGTGTTTTGGATATTTGAATGGACATAAATACTAAATTACTTGGCCAGCACCAACTATAAATGCAGCCCTGCAGGGGCATCTTTAGAGAGGAGGGGGCCCATGTGCATTCCCCGTCTGGGACCCCCTCCTCTCTTCCCGGCAGCCGACTAACGCGGCTGGCCAGCCCCCAGAGCATTAGTAGACTCTGGGCACTAGAGTGTGCCTGGAGTCTACTGCGCATGCGCAAAACGCTGGAAAAATGGCCGCGGCGGCCATTTTTCTGGCTTTTTGTACAGCGGCTCGGGACCTCGGAGAGGTAAGTTTTTAAGTAATATCGGTGCGGGGCCCCCCTGGACCCGGGTACCCTGCACCCATTATAGATATGTCCCTGCACCCCTGGCTAACTATGACAGTTTTTAACAGTATATTGTATTGCTACAAGCTCTACAAAGCAATCAGTTTTATATTATGTTAGGTTTGATGACTTTTCTATTATATGTATTTTACAGACGCCTATGACCCCGCCAGAGTGGAAAGAGTTTAACCTCAACAGTGACAATCGGTTTCTTACGAAGTGAAGAAGTGCGGACTGAATAAAACAGATGGCCAATATTTCTTTGTCTTGTCAGACAAGAAGTGTATGAGTAATGTGTGGCATACCACACTGCCGTTACTACTGCCACATTAACGTAACCTGTCATCTGCACTGTATATAAGGAAATATCTAAGATAAGAAGGATAAGAAATTTCCTAGTAAATTCTTTTCATAAGAAGCACATTGAGAAGATTTCTGGCCAACTCTTACCAATGAGGTTTGTAAACATGTAACTACTTTCTGACGGGCACGTTACTATTATGTGCCACGGTCCCAATGAATGTAGTGTTGAACTCTGCACAAGTATGACACAGGAGGCTAGTTACACAATCTGAATGTATCCATACCTGCACATTGCATAGACTTGGAAAGACTGTTGTTCCTCTTTTTTTTTTCTATCCTGTTTAACAACTCTGATCTTATATGGATGCTTGTACTTTACCGCATTTTTGGATGGATGGCTAAACACAAAATTAATCCAACGCATCACACATCATTAAATCTCTTCACTGCTGACAGTTCTGCAAGGAAAAAAAAAAAGAAGAACTTTGTGCTGAAGAATTGATGTGTGCTTTATGAATGCTAAAACCCTTCTAAACAACAGCTCGAAAAGAGAACGAACATGTCTAATTAGATGTGTGTCTTTTCTGTAGGAGATCCGCAAAACATTTTGACTGTGGGGGAGGACTTAAAGATATATATATGAGAAAAAAGAACTGGCTGTGTTGTAGAGTGTGGGCTCTCTTTGCGGTAGAGAGATCAGTAAACATCTCTTTGACAACTGCATTTTTCATGGGAAACACGATTTGCTCCTTATAAATATCTGTTGAGCAAATGGAAAGAGCTTGTCAGGAATCTTAAAGAGGTTGTGCACATACATTACAGTACATGCTGAATGCTGGTGCTGATAGTCTCAGGGGTGCTTTGAAGTGGTTGTAGTATTGTGTGCCATAGAATGTGACATTTGATTGGCTAGGAGCTGCTAACAACCAATCAGATAGCTGCTCCTACAGCACTGGCTGATCACTGCCAGGACCAATGGTTAGCATGTAATGTCAGGTATGTGTTTAACAACAACAAGATACTGTATATCACCATGTCCTCCAATAAACAATATGGGGAAGAAGAACAGCACTTGTAATCTATATTATAATATTCATTTTAATACAGTTAGCTCATCCAAATAGCAGACTTGGACAAACTCATTTTTTAGCCATGCCATAAACTAGTGGTTCTACAGATATCCTAATACCACTACCCTTAAAAAATAGTCCTAAGAATTTTAGCACTTCATTCATATATCACTGAAGCAGCTCAGCACGTAATGGCTTCCAACAGGCAATCTCTTTCAAGATGCATCTCTACAGATTTAACTTGACCCATTCTAGACTAGATCATTTTATTGTGCCTGATTTATATTTGTTTTGTACTCCTCTATATATAAGAGAGAAAAGGTGAGCACTGTTGGGTCTTATCCTTAAAATAGTGGGTCATTCCTCTCCGTGTGACGTGAGTATAGAAGCGTTATTTATCAAATGAAGGAGAATTATCATAGTGAAGCAATACTGTTATATTGGAATAAGCACATTTAGTTGACATAAATTATTGTTGTTGCTGTCATGTTGGAGGTCTAATGGCGTAATGTGTTTAATCTTCTTTTGCGCTACCAGTGCCTGTATCCCACCCTCCTGATTTTCTGCCTTACTGTACCATTGTATGTCGCAAAGCTCACAAAGCTGTAAAAGCAATGTCGTCTGCTATGTATTTTGTAACAGTCTATATAACCTTAGAATCGGCTCAGGTAACCTGTGTCTCTGCAGCTGTTGCATAGCTTCAAATTCCAGCATGCAGGCTGGCAAGGCATACTGGAACTTATAGTTCTGCAACTTTCAGAGCCCTAGGTTGCCTTTATACGTGTCTGTAATTTGTAGTCTTAACACAGTTACAAATGCTATTAGCTTAAGTGCCTATGTTTGCTAATACCCGGTCACATATGCAAGTAACACACCAGACTCTTCATCCAAAGACACCTCCTTTATCATTCCAAAGCTGTTCCATTTGGTTTCATACTGACCGGCACCTTATCTTGATAATATTTTGCTATTTTGACTACAGGACACATCAGCGCTCACCATCCTTGTTTCATGTATATGTATCTGTAATCTTATTATACTATGGCTTAATACTGTAGGTAGCCATTTATAGATATTACTGAGCACACCCACTCCCAGTCCAGGTCATTCAGATAAATTGTGGAGGATTCAGCTTGGGTCGGACCTCGACAATAATTTCCAGCCATCTGTTCACAAATGTGGAATTATAAGAATGATCCCTTTGAATGTCTATAGGAAAGGGCTGAATTTGTTCTGTCCAGGAAACACCTACAACATACTTAGCAGAATACCTGTTTAACACTTCCATTTCCAGCCCGCATGGCTTATCAGTGTTAGATGTAACAAGGATCACCCAACACCAATCTACTGAGCCTCTGACCAGCAATGGCTTAACAATAAACCATGACCTGTAAACAGGGGTTAGGCTTCTGCAATATACAGATGATAGATTTGAGTGAATGATGTTAAGAGAAGTTCAGAGTGGATGCGGCATTTTATTTGTGCTTTTAGCTATGCCCCAGTAGTAACTGGGATGATGTTCACTCCAGCACTATGGTCAGCACAGCTTCAGGACATTAAATCCCACTATATGTACTGTTACATTAGTTCATGGATATTTCACAGTGTGTCATCCAAATTACTGTCCCTAAGGCCCTAACTGTGACTTAAATATACCCAAAGGCGAGGCCATTGCTCTCATGTTTGCAGTATTACTTGCTTTTATTATGCTAAAATATAGGTTATAACTATATACAAACATGAACGGATTAATTTTCTACGTGAATTGCCTTGTACTCCAAGCAAGCTGTTGTATCGCTCCAATGACTTTCTGTTTGCGTGAGGCTAGTATGAAAGTCCTGGATATACTGTATGTGGAGCATATGGATCCCACATGTTATTAGCATGATGAGGCAAATCTCTGCCATACTAGTTTACAATCTTTATGAATATTCTGTTACTTTTTTCTTTTTCAGTAATGCACTTTCTCTAAGCATGACACAGCCTTTTATATGTTAGTAGATATGTCTGTAATATGAAAGGACATTAAATTCTGTATGTAGAGCACCAATGCAATCTGAATGGTATTGCCACTGAATCTAATTATATGTGGATGCTAAATGTATAGGGACGTATACTTTAAATGTGTAACATTATCTCATGTTAACTATCTCTTCATGCAGAGCTATTCTCTGGCATTTTCAAAATCATTAAAAAATGCCATTTCAAGAAAGGACATGAGAAGTATATGGGCATAGTGAAGTCAAAGGGGCAGTTGCCCTGGGCACAAGGAGGCCTGGGGGCATGTAACGATGGAAGGCTCAGTTTCTGGAGGAGCAGCAAAAGAACTGTATTTCCCATGTCTTTCCTTGTGCCAGTACACACAAAAACTTAATTGCCATTTTTTATTGAATGGCAATTTATGTTTACCTGGCATATTGTGTGTTGACAGTATATGGATGGCATTTGTATTTCTACAAACACACATCCCCCTCCCAACATTCTGGATTTGGAAATCAGGGTAAATTTAGCCAAGTGACCGATACATCCAGGCCTGACACCGATAACCTTAACCACATCCCCAATCTAATTGACACATCTCTCCTTCTCGCAATATAAACAGAACTCTTTAACCAAAAAGCTTATGTTGCCCGTGTGAGGTACATATTATGCCCAGGTCTTGCTAATCAGATTGAAATGTGAATGAGATCGCTGTTGAGGCGACAACAGATAAAGATCTGCAATGCACTTCCTCTTCTAAACTGCATTAAGCTCTAGAATGTTCACATTTCATTGTTTTATGAATAGTCTTTGTTTTAAATGTTTTGTCTAACGTCTGCTTTCACAGAAGATACATACCACAACGTACTTGGAGGTGTAAAAATGGCGGGAACCATATGAGTCGCTCTAGCAATGAGCCATTGTCACCACCTTCACCTGATTTTTACTGTGCTATTTTACCTCAAAACCCATTGCTAAATATGTCACACAAGAGCAGGCAACACGTCTCACACATGTATAAAGGCTTTTACATTACACCTCTAGCGCTGAATCAAAACGTGCTCCATGCTACAGGACCAACAGCCACAAGACAAAGGGGCCACCTGATATCAGCATCCGGTGTTATCTTGACATGAGATAATGTTATATTTCAGGGACATTCTGTACCTATGACTCCAATCCATTTTCTTCCTGCATTGTACACATTGTGTGGTCGAGAGCAGAGATTATTATTGTCTATAAGCCACATTAGTCTCCATTCTCAGGCTCACAGTAACTTTTGAGGCACCAGCACACTGGCCTGCCACAGCTGTCGGTTTATACGGGCGATAGCAATATGTCGGAAACAAGGGTGGTCCTAAAAATGAGGCAGGCTGAGGTAGCCGCCTCACGCTGCACGGATGAAAGGCAACAAGTAATGAAAAAATATGCCAATTTTCTCGCTGCAGTATACTAATTGGCTTCTACCTTGTTGGTAGACCTAGTAATGATTATTGTGACAATATTTGTCTTCTATTGTGTACACTACACTAAAACAAATTCTTGTTGGCTTGTGTAAGGATATAGAGGGGAGTCATTTCAGTTGCCGCCTCAGGCGCCACCCCTGTTCTAAACTGTAATCCACAGAATGGTTCTGAAATTACAGGAATATGTTGATACGTTGAGCATCTGCAAACCATTCATAGGATATATTTTAAAATTTAGCTGTTTTTCGCTTAACACCTGTTTTTGTTACAAGTATTTTTTTACATAGAATATCTTATAATAAATATCCTGTAATCATTAATATACACCTTTGCATTTAAATTAAAAAAAACAAACAAAATAAGCTATGTGTATAAATGATATCTTAAAAGTGCCCACACACAGTAGCGACAGCCATTTTGTGCTTAGAACCAATATGCAGCCAATGAATTCATTAGGAGCTAGTGAAGTGACAGGTCTCGATGATCTCTCTAGTTCCTGGTGAAATGATAGGCCTCATTCTCATGAATGTTGTCTCTCCCCACAAAATGGCTGCCGCCACTGTGTGTAGGCAATAACTACACTTTAACCATTTCAGCTGAATTCAAATCCCACTGATGTTTTGCACTTGCTGTGACCTATTTTGTTTTTCTATATTGTAGAAAGAAAAATCATTTGTATGGCAAATATGTCAGTGAAAAAAAAATGAAAAAAAAAATGCTCATTTAAGGTATCTATTGCTTTTTACAAAATATGGTCTATTTTTTTAATGTGTACACATGCCACAAGTTGCCAATAAAAAATATTATATGTAATAAACTCAGTCTATTTGTTTTGAGTGTTCTCCAAAAGGATTATTGCTCAGTCACTGTGATATATTTCAGTGCTGTAATTTGCAGCAATGATTTTGGCTCTTGGGGGAGACAGAACGTTGGAGGTGACGTTATCTAACCTCATTTATGTGGACACCCTCAATGCACCGTAATTCATTGGAGAGGTTGTCAGAGAGACCTGCATTCCAGCACCGGTAAGAGACCTCTGGATTTTCTCCTCCCTATCACTCTGTTTGCTGGCTTCCAGCTTATCCACGCATTATACAGGTTACGTTTCAGAATATCTGGTTGTACTCAAGCTTATGTTGCGTAACCTACTGGCAGGTAGATGAAGTTTATTAAATATGTGAGATAAAAACTTATATAGTATATATACATGGTGAAAGTAAGCAGGTTCCATGATCCCTTAAAATAATATCACCAGGGATGATGCAGCCATGCAAGCACATAAGTAACGGGATGTGTGTGGTCCACTTAAAAATGGCACAATCACCAAAAGCAATGTCCAGTTTTTTTTTCATCCACTTTTATGTAGAAAACAATACATATCAAAGTTTTATTTAGTTTGTTAGTTACAGTTCAGATTCTTCATCAAGATCATTTGTGTTCTGTACATGTCAGGAGTAATGTCACCACAAAAGCACAAAGAGTTTGCCATAGAGAAATGATACATTCTACCACTTCTGGACTTAACAGTGAGAATGTGACATGTCTGGTGCATATTACTCGTGTATTTGTGGGTCGGACATCGCCGCAATTGGAGACATTTTGATAAATGTTGCCTATGGAGTGATAATAACTAAGACAGACAATAAGACTAAAGGGCTGATTCAATTAACTGAGAGGTTCGGTATGCAGTCGGGAAGCAGACGGACCTAATCCCGCCAGCCGGCTTCCCGACTGCTTAATCCCGGCGAGGCACTAATGACAGGTGTCGAAATCCCGACGCCTGTCATTAGACCTATGCCGGGAGCCCAACACCCGGCTTACCGATCGAAGGTAATCCGGGCGCGGACAGCCGCGGGGGAGGGAGGGTTAGGTTTAGGGTTCCCAGGGGGGACTTAGGGTTAGGCACCCCTCCAGGAGGATAGGTTTAGGCTAGGGGAAGGAGGGGTTAGGGTTAGGCACCCCCGGGGGGAGGTTAGGGTTAGGCACCCCCCCGGGGGCTGCGGGGAAGGGGGGATTAGGTTTAGGCACTTAGAGGGGGGTTAGGCACTTGGGGGGGAGGATAGGGTTAGGCACCCCTAAGGGAGAGTTAGGGGGTAGAATTACGTTAGTTAGTACTTACCTTAGAACGATCGGGATTTCCTCCTGTGTCGGGCAGCCGCTGTCGGGATAAATCATACTGATTGAGAGAGGTTCCCTAGCATCTTTGCAGCTATATTTCTGCCTGTAAATAACACAATTGCGGTAAATAAAACATTGATCATTTTTGCTCGCACTGCTATGAGACATGATCACAATTTAACAAAGACTTATGACATAGAATAGTGGTTCTCTGCACCTGTCCTCGAGTACCCCCCAACAGGTCGTGTTTTTAGTGTTTTTGTCTGTGGAAACAGGTGCGATAACTGCTGACCCAGCAAAATAGATCAGCTCAATTGTGCATAATTAAAGAAATCCAAAGTACATAATCTGTTTGTGGTACTTGAGTACTGGAATTGAGAACTACTGACCTAGAACATAATGTGGCAATATTGCCGGGAGGTTGCCACGGTACCTTATGGCTAATTGACTCAAATATTGGTTTGAGCAATCTTTCACTAAAACACTTCAACTTGCACCATCTCAGAGTTGGCAGAGATTAGGTCTTCTCCTTCTAAGTGGTTGCATTTTGGGCAGCACAGACGGTGTAATGGTTAGCATTACCACCTCACAGCACTGAGGTCATGGGTTCGATTCCCACCACGGCCCTATCTGTGTGGAGTTTGTATATTCTCCCTGTGCTTGCGTGGGTTTCCTCCGGGTACTCCGGTTTCCTCCCACACTCCAAAAATATACTGGTAGGTTAATTGGCTCCCAACACAAATTAACCCTAGTGTGTATGTGTGTGCACATGTGATAGGGAATATGGGCCCTCATTCAGAGCCGTACGCTCTGAGCAGAGCGCACGCTCTGAATGAGGGCCGGGCTCCATGAAAATGGAGCGTCCTCCTGGACGCTCGTATAGCTGTAGGTCACCACCCACAGGCTATACGAGCGTGCATTGTGATGGCTGCGATGGTCGCGACCATCGAAATTGCGAGACGGAGCCTGCGGTTGAGGTTTTCAACCGCAAGCTCCGGAGTGATTTTGGCTCTATCAGAGCCAAAATCACTCCCACTGACATCACTAGTGATGTCAGTGGGCCGGCTTCTGACGGGAGGCGTTCCCGTGGGAACGCCCCCGTCAGGGAGGCACGCCCCCGACACGCCCACCAAAGGGGGCGTGCTGTCAATCAACATTGACAGCACGCCCCCTTTGATCGGACACAACGAGCGAAGGACTTTCCTTCGCTCGTCGCGTCTGGCGCATGCGCACGACGGAGCTCCATCCGTCGTGCGCATGCTCAGTCCATAACATCGACCCACTTGCGAGCGGACAGCCGCTCGCGAGTGGGTCTGAATCAGGCCCATAGAGTGTAAGCTCCGCTGGGGCAGGGACTGATGTGAATGGCCAAATATTCTCTGTAAAGCGCTGCGGAATATGTGTGCGCTATATAAATAACTGGTAATAAATAAATAAATTTTTGCACCTTCCAGTTGAACTTCAACACGTGTCTAGGCACACTTTGCTCAATGTAAACTAAAAGCTTCAAACATATAAGAATGCCATGAGTAGTACAGACAGTCCCAATGTCCCCTCACTAATGATTCATTTAGGCCATAAAAGACACTAAACCGAGCTGTTCTTTAGGAAGTAAACACTTTTTAAATGCTATTTAGATTTCTCCACCTCTCTGCAAACATTGGCCCCTATATATCGTACAGAGGCTCATGCCCAGACTGACACATTTGCACTTCGTAGTGTGCTGGTTGGTCCAGTAGTGGAGTGTGCTGGGTGCAGCAGTTCTAAACTAAAGATAATTGTGGTGCTAATCCTCTGGGCTCTGTTTATCACAATCCACATCTCAGATGCGGATGTGATGTGCTAAATTTGCGAGGATTCGCAATGCGATATTGAATACATCACAAGGATGTATCAAATGGGTTGGGTATGGGATCCCGAATATTGAGAGCAGCATCCCAACAGTCAAAATCACTACATATTTAGGTATTATAACCCTTACCCTAACCCACCCCTCCTGCAGCCTAACCCTCCTCTTCCGCAGTCAAACTCAAACCCTCCCATCCCGCAGCCTAATCCTCTCCTCCCACAGCCTAACCCTCCCCCTAACCCTAATACCTCAGCTATCTGTCACTATTCTGACAA
Source organism: Taudactylus pleione (assembly GCA_031769625.1). NCBI lineage: Eukaryota > Metazoa > Chordata > Amphibia > Anura > Myobatrachidae > Taudactylus > Taudactylus pleione. Next base: position 2,273,801 of record JAUIMM010000658.1, read on the forward strand.
TTGGGATGCCGCTGTTGGTATTGTGACCGTATCAAATATTTCATGCATTTTCTTGAGAGAAAGCTCTGTCCTTGCAAACCCTCTCTGCACACTTTTAAGGGTATTTTGCAAAAAATATGACAGTTTGAATACGCATGCGCCGCTGGCTCTCACCACCCCCAACGTCCTCCCCCCGGGAGGCAATAGGCAGGCCGTAGAGAGGCGGCCCAGGCCCTGTTATACTGGTGGGGTGTGGCCTAATCATGGGAGACGTGGCCATATTCCCCACAGAAAAGATTAGTTGCGGTGGCGCTGTGCGCAGACAAAAGGGCGCTGTAAATTCCTAAGCCAGTGAAATCCAGGGGGCGATCTGGGCCCCTCCAACAAGCCCAGGCCCGGATAATTAGTACCCGCTGCCCCACCCCCCTCCCCTTGGCACCCCTGGCGATATGTGTAGCATTCCCGTTAGGCTGATTTAGCAGGGCACGGCGCCCTGCCCTCCTTCTGGAGAGCAAAAAGCGCCCTGCCTTCACAGCCTGCGGGTGCCGTCTTCACCCGCGGGTCGCAGTGTCCCGCGGGTGGGGAAATGTGCGGTGACCCGGTCACCCGGCATCTATTCTCCCTGTCAGCAGCGCTTGGGGACTGCCCGGCGTGTCCGTAAGTGCCGGGCACGCCCCCAAGAGTGCCAAAAAGGGTGACGCGTCTTATAGACACTCCCCTTTTCAATGGCCACGCCCCCTTCTGCACGGGCGGCAGTGCCTTCTCTAGCTTCGGCGCCCTGCCTGCTGCCGGAGCTAGAGTGAACACTATATGTGCTCTGTTTAGGTCCTCTAGTACTTCAGTCAGCTGGTCTCTGGGAAACCCTGCTTAATACCATCTCCAGGTGATGGTGTTATTACAGGGACCCCCTGCTATTTTTTTTTACAATTCAACCTTGGTCATTTTTAAGCAGATCGCATTTCCCATCACAAGCATGAAAACTGCGATCTGCTTACTAAAAAAATATCTGAATTAAAGGACTTGATTAGTCTTTTATGAAAACTTCTCCAAAAGCCCTTTAATACATTTAAGTGAAACTAAAATAACATGAAAACACATTTTTTGAAAAAAAAAAATTACTAATTCAAAAAATTATATATAGGGCCCTCTGTATGTCATAAATTACCACCTATACCACAATACACATAAAACTGCAGAGTAGGTAGAATATAATAAAGGAAACAATCAGAACATTTTTTAATAAAGTGATTTTTTTCCAAACCAAAGTATGTGGGATGCTAATTCAGTTAAAGACGTACAAATGAAGTAAAAAAAACAATGAAGAAGTCAATTTATAGCCCTCCAAATTGTAGTACATCCATTTATAGATTATTACATGTTTGATTTACATAATTACTGGAATTCTAAGTGTATACTAACACAAATGTCATAAAAAATATATTTTAGCTTGAAAGACCACATTGTCATATACAAACCGAATGTTCAACTATAAATAAATATTAGGAATACTGATCCAGCATGATACTAAAACTCAGGGTAGAAAACATCAGAGACAAATTCATCATCAAAAAGAAATGCAAAATTAATAATAATACATATAAAATTGTATATAATGTACAATTCATTGAGACGTAAAATAATCCAACAATGTTTAGTTCTGTCTATTGTTTAAATTAGATGCCACTGGAGTATTTAAATATATAGGGCCAAAATTAGCCGTCAGCACAGCCAGTATGTGCAGTCACTGTAAGATAATTGTTCCACCACCCACTCAAGTGCATGTATCAGAGTTGAAATGCGGTAGTTCAATACATGAGTGGGAAATTTTAAACACATGTACTCTTCCTTAAGTCATTGTAGATCACTGATATTGAAAATCCACCCATTTACATACACATGTACTGTATAACCTGTAGTATGGAGATCAAGTAAATCAAGGCATGGGTGTAAAATGTCGCTACATAAATTATAACTGTTACAAGTCGCCGGCATGACTTGTCACTCTCCAATGCTTCAGTGATCGCTCCTACCATCGCTGTACCAGGCGCATCACGGCGAATCAAGCTGCACTACGGTCCCTCCAGGCCGCATCAGTTCCTCCAGCTACACTAGCCGCATCACAGCGAATCAAGCCACACCACGGTCCCTCCAGGCTGCATCAGATCCTCCGGCTGTACTGGCTGCATCACGGCGAACCAAGCCGCATCACTGTCACTCCAGGCCGCATCCGTTCCTCTGGCTGCACTAGCCATGTCACGGCGAACTAAGCCGCACCACGGTCGTTTCAGCCATTTCAATTCCTCCAGCGATATTCGCTGCATCAACATCAATGACTGAAGCAGCCATATCAATTCCTCCAGGGATAATTCACTACATCAACATCACCAGCTCTCACTGGTGTCACATTAAACCCTGGTCTTCCTAGGAGACCTGTGTAAACCTCTATTACTCAAAGTTTCAGTCCAGGCGACCGCCTAAGTACTGGTGAACATATTCCGTTCAAAGGGAACAGCAGGTGGCTGTTATTGGCAGAAGACCTCATCTTTTGGGTTTCTTCTTGGGGCCCTCCTCCAGAATTGGAAGAACCTATGCAGATTGGAGCCTTTCATCTGCCTCCTGAGGAAAAGCGTAGGAGACTATCTTTAGGTCTTTGCATGTACTGCGGTGGCAGAGGACACTCAGTAAATAACTGCCCAATTAAGCCAGTAAAAGGAAAAGCCTAAATGTTCAGGGAAAATTACATTTAGGCCTCGCATCTGTTTATCCAAAGAATTCTGTCTTGGTTTCTGCACTTCTTCGAACTTCTGGTAAGAAGTTTGTCACGACCGCATTCCTTGATAGTGGTGCAGCAGGTAATTTCATGGACATTTCCTTTTTTGAGATCCTGGGAATTCCTGCTGTTCCTTTGAACCACCCCATTTCCATTTGCAGTTTAGATGGTCATACATTCTCTGATGGTATTGTCGCATTTCGATCACCATCCACCTGCCTCTCCATTGGATTATTACATTCTGAGGAGTTCTCTTTTCTTCTCATTCATTGCCCGCTGGCCCCAATTATCTTGGGACTCGCCTGGCTCAGGGATCAGAATCCTGTGATTAACTGGCATGCTAATGAAATAATCAAGTTGAGTCCAAATGTCTCTCTGTTCCAGTTTGGATGTTACAACCCTCGGCTTTAGAACAGTCTTCTAAAATTCCTCCTCAATACAGCGGATTCTCCAATGTGTTCTCCAAACAAAAGGCCAATGTCCTTCCTCCTCACCGACCTTATGACTGTGCTATCAACCTGGTTCCTGGTGCCAAATTTCTTAAAGGTCGCTTGTATGCCTTGTTGGTCCGGGAAAATAAGGCCATGGAAGAATACATCAAAGACGGACTAGCCAAGGGATTCATCCGCCCATCTAAGTCTCCAGTCGGGGCAGGATTCTTTTTTGTTGAAAAAAAAACATGTCACTTAGACCCTGCATTATTACAGAGGGCTAAACAGCGTGACTGTCAAGAATTCCTATCCTCTGTCATTGATTTCATTCCTTTTTTGACCAGTTACGCAAAACAACCATCTTCTCCAAAATCGATCTCCACAGGGCTTATGACTTGATCCGGATTAGAAGAGGAGATGAATGGAAGACAGCTTTTAATAATCATTCTGGTCATTATGAGTACCTGGTCATGCCATTCAGACTTTCCAATGCCCCAGCTGTCTTTCAAGATCTAATCAATGATGTTTTTCGGGAGTTTTTAGGTATTTTTGCTGTTGTATATCTGGACGATATTCTAATCTATTCCCAGTTGCTGGATCAACATCGTCAACATGTCAGGCAGGTATTGCAAAAGCTGCCAGAAAACCATCTTTATGCCAAATGCGAATTTGAGGTGACAGAAATTTCCTTACTAGGATATACCATCTCCTCTCAGGGTTTTTCCATGGAACCTAGTATGCATGAAACAAAAAGTGGTACATTAAAACCAAAAAGCGCTCCCCACTCAACATGTATAACAAATAGGACACCACTGTGTTTTCACACAAAAAAAGAGAACAATAGTCACCAATATGAATGGTATTTAGTAATTCCAAGTTCTGGATATCCACTATTAAGCTTCTCTATTGAGGTGCTGGTTAATTTTCCCTTAAGGTAATTCCATATGCATGGAGAAATAAAAAATCTTAAGTGGGTCTCACCCTCTGAACTGATTGCATTATCTACAGCCTCCTCTTGTGGACTTCATCCTTAGTGGATCTCTATATCCGGAGTAGCGGTTCCACTGTTTTCCATGATACATCTGGGTGTGGATGTCGACACGTGGACGGGGGCTGGATGCAGTCTTAAATTTGCTATATGCTTTTTATACTTCTCGTGATTGTAAGTGCAAATTTGTCATTAATAGCTTATGTTGTTTGAGACATACTGCACTATTATTCCACTTTTTTTATTTCTCCTTGCATATGGAATTACCTTAAGGGAAAATTGACCAGCACCTCAATAGAGAAGCTTAATAGTGGATATGAAGAACTTGGAATTACTAAATACCATTCATATTGGTGACTATTGTTCTCTTTTTTTGTGTGAAAACACAGTGGTGTCCTATTTGTTATATATGTTGAGTGGGGAGCGCTTTTTGGTTTTAATGTACCACTTTTTGTTTCATGTATGCTAATTGAGTATTATATTCTGGTGTATACTCCTGTGCATTTACCTAGCAGCACCTCCCTCTTTATTTGTGCTATATTTCCTTAATCTACATTTCTATGGAACCTAGTATGGTCAAAGTTATTCTGGACTGGGTTCAACCCACAACTCTTAAAGCCATTCAACGCTTTCTCGGATTTGCAAATTATTATCAGAGGTTCATCAATTCTTTCTACTTTCGTGGCTCCAATAGTAGAATTGACCAAAAAGGACACTGACACCATTAACTGGATCTTCAAGGCTGTGCAAACTTTTGATAACCGTAAAGCTGCTTTTGTTAATGCCCCAGTTCTGAATCATCCTAATTCGGATCTGCCATTTGTAATTGAAGTAGATGCCTCCGAGGTTGGAGTGGGAGCTATTTTGTCTCAGAAGGATCCTAAAGACAATAGGTTGCATCCTTGTGCTGTTTTCTCCCGAAAGTTTTCTTCTGCTGAGAGAAACTATGACGTGGGCAATCGCGAGTTATTAGCTGCCAAGTGGGCTTTTGAGGATAGGAGGCACTGGCTAGAAGGAGCCAAACATCAAGTCTTGGTCCTTACCGATCATAAGAACTTGGCATATATTGAAACCGTGAAAAGATTAAATTCCAGACAAGCACATTGGGCCTTATTTTTTATTCGCTTCAATTACATCATTTCTTTTTGTCCGGGGTCTTATAACATCAAAGCGGATGACCTTTCCAGGAGTTTTTTACCTGTTCAACAGACTCGGAGCCCCGTTGAACCAATTGTTCCTACTTCTCGTATCCATCTGGCTGTGGCACGCAATTTTGCTGATTCCCTTTAATTTTATCAGTCGAAAGCTCCATCTGGAAAACCTGCCGGACTATTGTTCGTATAGGGAGGGGCTCTAGACTGCACACCCTAATAGTAATGAAAGTTGCCATCATGCTGAGATTTTAAAGTAACATACACAAAAAACAGAGTTGCAGATACACTATGCGATCATTACTGTTCACATTTAGACTTATTAAATAGAATTTCAGAGGTAGTTAGCAGATCAATGGGCAATGATATGGGCCTGCCCACCAGCAACAAGGTCACCTCATTGAGCAGGTCCCTAACACTCTGGGGTTCCCATCTGGGATGCAGGGTACCCCAAAAGACAGCCCAGCCAAAGTCCTCCACAGCGCATCACACGAAAAAAAGGGTGACAGTGAAGTGTTAAAGTATCAGGTGTGTAAAAGTAGCTAATAAGTGTTAAAATAATAATAAAGGTAAAATATGTGCGAAAAAATACATGAATAATAAATAAACATGAGGGTGATACACAAAGTGACTATGTGTATTAAGTGGTGATGCCCTGAAGAGGTCCAGCCAAAACAGCTCAGGGGGCCCCATGCCCAAACGCTCACCCCAAATAAACTGACAGTAACAATAGGGCCTGGACAATACACATAGGGCCTGATTCAGAGTTGGGAATAGAGAGAGAGATAGCACTTAACTGTGTACCTGGACAAACCATGTTGCAATGCAAGGGGTGTAAATAAAAATTTTTGCATGTGGGGTAAATACTGGCTGCTTTTGCATGTAGCCCACAAATACTGCACAGCTTTATTATTACTCTACAATTTAGATGTCAGTTTGGACACTCTCCTCCAAAATCTAAATCTCTCTGCACATTTTAAATCTGCCCCACCTGCAGTGCAGCATGGTTCACCAAGATGATCAGTTGAGAGCGTTATCTCTCTCTATTCCCAACTCTGAATCAGGCCCATAGTCCCTTTGTATATCACCTTCATGTTTGTTTATTAATGTATTTTTTCACACATATTTTACCTTTATTATTATTATTATTTTAACACTTATTAGCTACTTTTACACACCTAATACTTTAACACTTCACTGTCACCCTTTTTTTTGTGTGATGCCCTGGGGAGGTCTTTGGCTGGGCTGTCTTTTGGGGTGTCCTGCGTCCCAGATGGGAACCCCAGAGTGTTAGAGACTTGCTCAATGAGGTGACCTTGTTGATGGTGGGCAGGCCCGTATCATTGGCCATTGATATGCTAACTACCTCTGAAATTATATTTAATAAATTTAAATGTGAACAGTAATGATCGCATAGTGCATCTGCAACTCTGTTTTTTGTGTATGGGACTATTGTTCGTCCTAGAAAGACTCCGGGAAGCAGTTATTTTGGCCATAGGTCACCCAGGTGTTTCCAAGACTATGGAATTACTTTCCTGTTCAGTCTGGTGGCCTTCTTTGTCGAAAGACGTCCGTGAGTTTGTTCTTGCCTGTGACATCTGTGCTCGGAATAAGACTCCGCGTGTAGCTCCATCTGGCCTCCTTCTACCTTTGTTTATACCCACTAGACCGTGGACACACATTGCCATGGATTTCATTGTTGACCTTCCTACTTCTTCTCGTTCTGTTATTTGGACTGTAGTGGATTGCTTCAGTAAAATGGCACATTTTATTCCTCTGCTCAAACTTCCCACTGCCAAGGAACTTTCCATGTTATTTTCCAGCATATTTTTCGGCTCCATGGATTACCTTTGGATATAGTGTCCGACCGGGCAACTCAGGGCCTGATTCAGAGCCGAACGCTCTGACCAGAGCGCTCACTCTGAATTAGGGCCCTCCTCCATGAAAATGGAGCGTCCTCCTGGACGCTCGCATAGCTGTGGGTAACCACCCACAGCTATAGCGAGCGTCCATGGTGATGGTCGCGGTGGTCAAAACCATTGCGACCATCGGGCATGCGACGGAGACCCTGCGGTAGGGTCTCGCTGCCGCAAGCCCTGGAGTGATTTTGGCTCTATCAGAGCTCAAATCACTCCCACTGACATCACTAGTGATGTCAGAGGGGCCGGACTCAGACGGTAGGCATTCCCATGGGAATGCCTCCGTCTGGCAGCCATGCCCCCGGCACGCCCACCAAAGGGGGCGTGCTGTCAATCAACATCGACAGCACGCCCCCTTTGGTGCGAGACCCGGAGCGACGGAGGGTCCGTCGCTGTCCGGGTCTCGCACATGCGCACAACGGAGCTCCCTCCATCGTGCGCATGTGCAGTGGGGCAACATCGACCCGCTTGCAAGCGTCCTGCGCTCACGAGCGGGTCTGAATGACCCCCTCAGTTCATTGCTCAATTCTGGAAGGATTTGTGTTCTTCATTAGGCATTTGCCTTAGTCTGTCCTCTGGTTATCACCCTCAGTCCAATGGTCAGACTGAACGTGCCAATCAATCTCTGGAACAATATCTCCGTTGTTACGTTTCCAAATGTCAAAGATTGGGTTACTCATTTGCCTTTGGCGGACTTTGCTTTTAATAATTCTTTTCATTCTGCATCCTCAGTTTCTCCGTTCTACTGCGTCACTGGACAACATTCCAGAGCTAATTCCTTTGAACCCAATGCCAGGGGGTCTGCATCTACATCTTCAGGTTCCCAGCTGCGCTCCATTTCGAACAAGGTTTGCCAGTGTCTCTTTAAGACTTCTATGTGCTCCAAGACCCTTGCAGACAGACATTGGAGCGTGTGTAAGTTCAAGCCCCTCTTCACTCACTCTCATCAATACATAACCCCCTCTCGACTCTCCTCAGTATATTGACCCCTCTTCACTCACTGCTCCCAATACACAACTCCCTCTTCACTCACTCTCCCCAATACATAACCCCCTCTTCACTCATTTTCTCCTATACACAGCCCCTCTCTTCACTCTCCTTAATTTACAGCCCCCTCTTCATTCACTACCCCAATACACAGCCCCCTCTTCACTTACTCTCCCCAATACATAACCCCTTCTTCACTCATTTTCTCTAATACACAGCCCCAAAGTGCGTGCTTGATCCAGTGGCCGAACTACTTTTTTGAGGCCCTGTAGCTTGAACTGTTATGAGGGCCCCTTTGGAACCAGCAACAATAGAGCATCGTCCAATAAGGTCCAAAGGGCCCTTTACTGCCCTTGCAAGGACCTTGAGGCCCAAATGGTGGAGATGTAGAAACCCCCCAGAGAGTGAGAAGCTGTAGATAGATGTAGAAACCCCCCAGAGAGTGATAGACTGTAGATAGATAGATGTAGAAACCCCTCAGAAAGTGGTACACTGTAGATAGATTGATGTAGAATACTCCCAAAGAGTGAGATACTGTAGTTAGATGTAGAAACCCCCCAAAGAGTGATATACTGTAGATAGATAGATGTAGAATACCCCCCAAGGAGTGAGAGACGATAGATAGATGCAGAAACTCCTCAGAAAGTGGGACATTGTAGATAGATTGATGTAGAAAACCCTCCAAAGAGTGAGAGACTGTATATAGGTGTAGGAACCCCCCAGAGAGTGAGACACTACAGATAAATAAATTGATAGCGAAACCCCCCAGAGAGTGAGAGACTGTAGATCGATAGATGTAGAAACTCCCAGAGAGTGAGAGACTAGATAGCTAGATATAGAAAAACCTACCAGAGTGAAACACTGTAGATAGATGTAGAAACCCCCCAGAGAGAGAGAGACTGTATATAGATAGATAGAGAGATAGATGTAGTAACCTCCCAGAGAGAGAGACTGTAGATAGATTGATAGATGTAGAAACCTCCAAGGGAGAGAGAGACTGTAGATAGATCACATACAAAACCAAAACTTACTCACTTCCTCTGTAGGATCCCAGCTTTTGATCCTCCTGAGTGGGATCTCTGGAATCCCCACATACAGTCTTTCCCCCATGCTGCATGCTCCCGCCTCTGAGCTGCAAGCCATCCCGTCAGCTCAGCTTTCATTTTGTGGTCAGCACTGCAGGGCTGACTTCTGGCAGATGGGACTGCACAAATAGAGATGAGAGCATCTAGTTGCACCTGGCAGTACTGCACTCAGCAGTGATACTAAAAGCAGCTCTCTATTCTGCACCCGGGCCGGCTCATAAGAGCCGTCCTCTGGTCGGAGCTGTAGATAGTGTCCGCTGGTCAGTACTGATCAGGAGGGGTTTCTGGGTACTCAGAAACTCCCCCTACATGCCTTACTGTAGAGCATATTCTAAGGTCAATATTAAGTGCTTCAACCCACTGTATTATAATTCTAACCACAAGGAAAATATATAATAGTAGGGATAGCCGTCGCAAGGGGGTCTTCAAATTGCAGCAGCGTTGATGCCATTGCAGCATGCTTGGTGACAGCTATCACAATCCTGGCAGAAAATGGAAAAAGCATTTCCATCGGGTTCGGATCATGAATGGCTGCCAACAATTGTTTAGTAATGGACACCTCTATATAATAGTTATAGCAGTCTTCAGCGAAAGTAACTTGAACAATATTAAATAAAGCTCTATTTAACATTGTTAAAGTTCCTGAGTGCCACCATCAGTCCTGTGAGTAACTATGGGGGAGATGCACAAAGTCTTGGAGAGAGATAAAATGGAGAGAGATAAAGTACTAACCAATGGTACTAACCATTTTACAGACTGTTTTAAAAATGACAGGAGCTGATTGGTTGGTACTTTATCTTTCTCCTCTTTATCTTTCTCCAAGGCTTAGCACATCTACCCATACATGACAGAGGGCATCTTTGCTAGCTGTGTGTTTACAGTGGTGAGTGCTGGATTTTTAGAATTTTTAAACGTAGAAGAGGCACAAACTTTATATTCGAGTCTGGTACTTTCATCAGGAATAAGCAATAAAAACCAAAGTATGTGTAAATGCTGCATTGCATGATCTGAACCCAAATTGTCTGGATCATGCAGCTTGGCATCTACACATGTGGTGAACCTTCTTTATAAGGTGTAGGTGTTTGTTTTTTAATGTTTACTAAAATGTGGGAATATCAACTTTGTCCTCTTCTACGCTTATTCCAAAGATCTGCTGCATTACCAATGTTACTAACTGCTACTTGCATTGCATTTTATGATGGGCACCAGGGTACAAGTGCATTCAGACATTTAGCAGTGAATCCAAGTATTTTTTCCATATACCGGTATATATGTATATATATATATATATATATATATATATATATATATATATATATATATATATATATATATATATCTATCTCTCTCTCTCTCTCTCTCTATATATATATATATATATATATCTATATATATATATACACTGTATAGAGTCGCACATGCCTTTGTTCTGGCAATCACAGCATATAGTGGAAATCACCCTCTAGTTCCTTGGATCCCAGACTCTCCTATGTTTATGTTTCGCAAGAATTCAAAACAGGACACTTACTGTCTCTTTGTGATCCACCAGACATGTGGAATCATGATCACTAATTGCATTACTGGCTGAACTTCTAGTTTTATCATTTGACAGAAGATAGCTGTATCTAACATTTGCATACCCTCCAACTATACTGATTTAGCCGGTACAGTACCGTTTTTAAAGGTCTGTACTGGCAAACAGGGGCTGTACCATTTTGTACCGGGTGGGTACAATCTTCCGAATTCTTTAGCAGCGCTGCTGGGGCACTGGACTCCCGCAGCGCTGCTGAGTGACAGGCGGCCCTGTGTTGTCCTTCGTGGTTCGCCAGCTGCCTTCAGCCCCCATGTACAGTACTCGTGGACACACCCCTTTATCTGTAACCATGCCCCCTTTTGTATGTGGCCACGCCCCTGTACCAGATTTTTCCTGTGAAATGTTGGAGGGTATGCATTTGTCGCCAAATATAAAGACTAGGGGGTAAATTTACTAAGAATCACAAATTAACTAAGCATCATATATTATGTAATAGGTTGCTTGCAACTTGCAGCCACAGGTGGAACTCCTGCGAGTCTTCCCGTGTTTTTAAACCGGCAATTATTTTAAAGGCAAAACCAAGCTGGTTTTAAAATGATTTCCACTTTAAAAAATACGGGAAGACTCGCAGGAGTTCCCGCAGCGGCTGCAAGTCACAAACTATTACATAAGCCTCCAAGGCTTAGTACACACAGAGGAGTAGCGTGGAACCATGGCGCCCGGAGAAAGTGCATGTCATAGCGCCCCTTCCTGTACTGAACTGTGCTAGTGGGGTATGGCCAGCCTGCGGGGGAATACTGAAGTGAAGAGAAAACCAGCAAACAGTGCCAGTATCAGACTGGGCGTTGAGGTCTCATTGGGGGATTAGAAAGCTTTAGTGATGCAGTATCTGACATTAAGGAGTAGCTCCTTTGGCACTGCTTTATTTATGTATAGCACCTAGGATCTGACTTTTATCTCCATTGAACCATTATCAGTCAATAGAGGAGATTGTATTATATATTCTGATCATTTAACTTAAATTGACAGAATACATGTGCTACAGTGAAATTCCACAGGGTGCACAGCTTATGACTGCAATTACGGCCACAAGCAGCTTTCACTGGAGTGGGGGCACCTATGGGAAGCTCCATTCCCAGCTATGCTCCTACTTCGCAAATATACATTACACCTATAATGTGAGTACTACTAACCATGTCATGTTCTGTCTACCACCATTATTATTATTATTTCAGGTCTCCTAATAATATTTTTAAAAATCCATAACTTATTTAGAATATAGAGCAAACTTACCGAGATAAAACTAACAGGCGGCCATCATACTATGTAGCGCCCCATGAATTCCAGAACTCTGGATGGCGCCCTCGGTCCATTTTGGCGCCCGGAGCTCATGCTCCACTGGAACCACCCTCGCTACTCCCCTGAGTACACAGACCCCATAGTAGGAATGGCTTCGTACAACTGAATGTAAGAGGGGCGACAATGGCACAAGGAGTGCCAGCACCCAGGGACTCTGAGAAGGGATGGTCTGTACAAAGTACCCAGGCCTCCCTTTCTCCGAGATTATGATGAGCTAGTTCGGGTTTAGCAGAGCCGTAACTAGACTTTTTGGTGCCATGTGCCAGAAAGAGCATTGGCGCCCCCCTCATATTTCATAGGGACATAATGCACCCAAAAAAGGGCCATGGCCTCATGGGGAAGGGCCAGGGAAGAGATAGGAGAGGCCAGGAGATAATGGGGATGAAATAAGAGGAAACTATAAGTGAGAATGATAATAAACAGAAATTTGACAGGCCCAAACAGCGCCCCCTGACCTGTGGCTCCCTGTGCAATGGCACCGGCCGCACTACCCTAGATACGGCCCTGGGGTTTAGCCCCATCAACCCATAAATTGTCTCATCTGAGGCGAATTGTAGGCAACAGGCCAATGGCAGCTGTGTGTTTGTTCTAGCAGCCAATGAGAGCAAAAAGACTCTCATTGGCTGCGGAGTCCACGGAGAGAGCCGGCTGGAGCTCACTCATGAGCTCTGCCTTCCGGCTTCCCCCACAGCGGTTGATGGGAGAAACGTCATGACGTCTCTCCCATAGTGCAGAGCGGGCCGAGAGGAGCGGTTGTGGCAGGAGCAGGGATTCAGGTAAGTTGTGTTTTTTTTTGTGTGTGTGTAAGGGGCACTGACACTGGCACTGCATAGGGGGGGCGCTACTTGGGGCAATGTATATGGGGGGTGGCCACTACTATGGGCACTGTATATGGGAGCCGCTACTGCGGGCACTGTATAGAGGGGGTGGCAACTACTGGGGCACTTTATAGGGGAATACTAGTGGGGGCAGTGCATAGGGGGGACTACTACTGAAGGCAATGCATAGGGGGGAGTACTACTGGGGGCACTGCATAGGTGGACTACTACTGGGGGCAAAGCATAGGTGGACTACTACTGGGGGCACTGCATAGGGGGGACCACTACTGGGAGCACTGTATATGGGGCACTACATAGGGGAACCACTACTGGGGGCACTGAATAAGGGGCCCAAAGCATATTCTTGCACCTGAGCCCACCACTCTCTATTTCCGCCACTGATCAAAACTTTCACAATACAATATTACTGCCCCCATAACACTACTGTCCCATTACACTTCAGTGCTCAGAATTTAACTTGATGATGTGTAAACAAACATTCTTAAATCCTGGGCAACGCCGGGTACTCCAGCTAGTGTCAAATAAAACATCAGCTTGTGGTGATGTGACTGGCAGTGGAAATGTCATTTATGATGAATGTAGTGAATTGGCCTAAATAAGGAAAATAGCTATCATTCCATACACCACCCGTAGTGGCAAAGAAAAGCTTAAGCCATGGCCACTCTTTGCTCAACATGGTACTACAGGTTGAGTCTCCCATATCCAAAATGCTTGGGACCAGAGGTATTTTGGATATCAGATTTTTACGTATTTTGGAATACGTGCATACCATAATGAGATATCTTGGGGATGGGACCAAAGTCTAAACACAGAATGCATTTATGTTTCATATACACCTTATACATACAGCCAGAAGGTAGTTTTATAAATTCTAAGCAACATCCTCCCACAATTTCTAAATTATCTGAAAATGTGAGGGAGATTTAGAAATAGAAATGCAAAAGATGATGATAGTGATTAATGTCTCCAAGTAAGGCAGCCACCAGTGGTCCCACCTCATGCCCATGATAAGTGTGCTGAGGGGTGCATTATTCTGTTTTGTTAGTACCTGCCGGCAATTACCAGTTTAAACCTCATATTTCTGAAGCTAATATTCTATTTTTCATTAAATAACATCAGGTTATAAGATATATATACAGTCAGGTGCATAAATATTGGGACAGTCCCCAACTCCCCCGAGATCACCGGCTTGCGCTGACCGATTTGGGGTGCTAATGCTTTGGACCTGGAGCCCCGGTGACTGGGTCTCCGGGCTGTGGCATTATCCCCCGGTCGGTTGGGTCTGGTGCTGGTCTTAAATATAGGAGGATCCCCACATTTTTTTTTTACCCCTATATTTAAAACCAGAACTGGTCCCTGCAGCCTTGGGTTGGTTTCTAAAATACGGTGGAACCCTACAGTTTTTGTTCCCCATATTTTTAGAAACCACCACTGGCTGGCAAGCCTGGGGCTGGTTTGGCTTTTGGGGGGGGACCCTATGTAATTTTTTTTGTAAATTTTTACCCCGTTTTTTTACAGGTTAAACAAAATGGGAATTTTCAGGAAATATTCTAGGGACCCCCCTAAAGAAGTGTAGACATAGGGGAGGACAAAGGGTACCCCCATTTTTTAACTCCTGAAGGAGGTCAGGGTTTCTAATAGCCGCGGTAGGTGCATAAATGCGGCTTTGAATAATGTGATGCAGAAGAGCATTTAGAAGTTTTTTTAGGGCAAAACAACTATGCCCATCAAAAATCCACCTGCTGCAAACACCTTCAATCAAAAAAAACACTTGGGGCATACTTGGAGACCGCCCCAGAGTCAAGTTCGCTAGTTTTTAAGTTGGTACCCCAATTTTTTTTTTTTCGCCCTGTTTTTCAAAGTCAATTTGTGGGGTGTCCTTAAGTTTTTTTTAAAAATTTTTTTGACACAGATTACTTTTGGGGGACTGTCTGAAGGCTTCACGGGGGTTCCTGAAACGTTGCACCCCAAAACCCCAATTCTGCAATTTTTACCGCCCGCCTATTACATTGCATTGACTTTCCGCCTAGGCGGAAAGTCTTTGAAATTGAATGCGGGGTAAAACTAAAACAGGCGATAATGATGTCATCGGCGGTAAATTACCACGAGTCCGGACTTAACGCCTCAAATTTAATACGGCCCTAAATCACACTACAGCATAGAGCATGCTACATCAGACTTAACCCTTATAGCTTACTACTGTTACAAATCACTACATTAATACATGTTAACACAGACTTACACCTATTTAACCAAAGCTTAATTAACCATAACCCTTAAAACACATGATTTCAACATCTTCCCTGTAAGCCATGTGTGGTTGGAGAAACAGATACTTATCCACCAGGTAGGTAAGAGGCCAGCTTCTCCATTGAGAAGTGTTGGAATTTCATCCTTCTTGTCTGGTTGCAATAGCCTGAATGAACATGTCCTTCTGTTAGTATCATTGAGCTCTGGGCCCTGTTTGTGAACCCAACCCCAACTTGTTCCCATCTGATAGGTGTGTTCAAAAGGGAATATATACTATTGGTCAATTGAAACCCTTTGCTCAGTTGAAACTAGTGGGCTATTGTTTAAAGCCTTCCTGTATTGAGGCTATGTGTGAGGCTAGCTATAGTTATACAAATGCTAATTAGATTGTAGTGTGAACTGGCTATGTCTATTCATATGCTGGTGTGGACTGGTAGAATCAGCTCTGAGACCTGACTCTGGAATAAGTGATTAATATTATTATATAGCTGTAATAAGAATGTAATATTCATTTATATTTTGTGATTTTAATACATACACTGTTACACACCTCATGCCCATGATAAGTGCATTGTTGTTATACCTGGCCAAAAGACCACAAAAATCCACCTCTCAGGTGTGAAAGTACTTTTACCCCAACCAGGCAATGTGTGTCAAGCCATCTGTAGCCTTTGTGACACCAATATAAGTTAAGGTACTGTAGGAATGTTAACAATTTATCCAACACTAATCATTAGCCTACTCAGGAACAGTATTAAGTAGTCCTATATCATTGGATCAAATGCAATATGACTCCTGTATTGCAATCCAGTGGTCGAAGTGGGGCGGTATACGGCGGTATGACATACCGCCACTTCCCAGCCCCACTTCATTTTAGCCGCAGAAGAGAATGCACCAGCGCTTGGATGCAGTATGGCATCCCAGCGCTTGAACGGCGGCGGATATGTGTAGAGATGGGACACATCTCGATCGGCGGCAGCGGAGACACTGGCATGTAGCCGGGACAAAGCATCCGGTCCTGGCTACAGTCAGCACACACTGGCTGCCAGCCAATCACGGGGCTCGTGGCCGCCAGCCAATCACAGGGCTCGCGGCCGCCAGCCAATCACAGGGCTCACGGCCGCCTGCCAATGAGAAGCTGCCAAGTGGCAGCTTCTCATTGGCTCGCACAACTGCAGCAGCAACATAGGACCCGGTGCTCCTGAGTCCTGGCAGCTCCATTCCAGCAGCGCAGGTCAGAGGTAAGTAGAGAGAGGGGAGGATGTGAGAGGGAATAGAGAGAGTGGCAGACAGAGGGAGACAGGCAGTTAGTATTGTAGGGGGTGAGAGAAGAGAGGGAATCAGTGAGAATCCCCCCAGTGAGAGGGGAGCAGGCAGGGAGAAGTGGGGGATGAGATGTACAATGGGGTGATATGAAAGTAGGGGCCCAAGGGGGGGGGGGGGGAGAGATTCATTCTCCATACCCCCACCTCTAAATTCCCACTTCGAGCACTGTTGCAATCCATAACGCCCAAGAAGAATCTCTGAGTGCTAGGTCAGCTGCTGTTGGGGTAGATTATCATCTAAGAAGGGGAACCAGAGTAAGTCTAATTTGCATCAATTGTCTGTCAAACAATTATTTGACAGGGGAGCAAGTATACAGCCATCATCCTGTTGCATAGCGGATCACTAAAGCCATGACAGCCATGTGGCACTTGATTTGCATCTAATATTTACAATAAGGCATCCATTCCTTTATTGCAATTAATAAAAGGCCTAATTCAGAGTTGTATGCTAATGTGTAAATGTCGCAGCCTCTGGGAGATATATTGAGAACTCCACCTGTGGCTATGTAAAACCAAGCATCTGTGTAAAATGTTGCAGCATCGGTCGCAGATCATTCTATTGTTGCAGTCCTGGGTAAGCCTATGGTCCCACAGAATGGCCATGAGAATTGAGATACCGCAGCAATATTCCTTGTATATGGGTTCGTGACATGCCTCCGTTTTTTGCTGTCACTCCCTGTTACCTCCCACAAATGCCCCCTGACTGTCAATCACACTGCGAGTAAATAGTCGCTGTGACTGACTACGGTAATGTGCCGTGACGCACGCGCAGTGCAAATTAGACGTGCGCAGATTGCTAATTTTCTCTCAACTGCAAAAACATCTGCATAGCATACAACTCTCAATCAGGGCCAATAATAACCCACCTTTAACTCATTTATCAACGCTAAAATAAAGACACTGACACGGTTGCATTGGGTTCACCACTTACCTGGCTAATATTTTTTTAAAAACTACCCTAAAATTGTCGATTTATTTTTATTAGCAAATTATGTTAATAATAGCTATTTAACCCTGATTCAATATCATTTTTTTGAACAAAAATGTAAAATCATGTTTAGATAGCTATTAATTACATAGTATGATAATAAAAAAACTACTACAGTATTTTGGAGATGATTTAAAAAAAAAAAACTTTATAGTTTAAAAATCTGCTAGCTGGGGGGACGGAACGAGGGACAGGTATGTGTGTTTCTAATTAATTATGTATACATACTCATATACATACTGTCTAGAAACACTGTCCGATCACTGTGGCCAGCAGTGATCAGGCACATGGGGGGCAGAGGAGGTGCAGACACAGCAACAGAGAAGGAGGTGGAAGGAATGGGATAGAGGGGTGGGAGGTCCCAGGGGCAGGACACAGCGAAGCAGCCGCGGCGTCTACTAGGGGCTACAGCTGCTGCCTTCGTTGAATTGCCATGCCAGCAGCTTTCATTGAAGTTGCTCCGGGAGGGGGTGAAGTCGGCTTCCTCGATCACTGTTGGCCACAGTGATCGGGACACAACAGGAGGAGTGTGCCGCCAGGTGCCCGATCACTGTGGCCAGCAGTGATCAAGACACAAAGGAGGGGGAGCCGCGGGTGCAGGGGGACCAGCAGCTTTCTGATATAGGCGGCTGTGGGAAGATTAGCTTCGCGCAGCCGCATAATAGGCATCTCAGACTGGTTGCATCAGATGCGACCATGTGAGTTAAAGCGCAGTCTGTTGTGGTCGCATCTGAAGCAACCACGCCAGGCAAGTGGTTGAGGTCATAGTTTTTATTAATGAAATGACCAGATTTTAAATCTTAAAGGGTGGCAAAAGTAGATGCTACAAAACATTCAGCTCTAGCCGATTTATTCTACTAAAATGGCGGGTGACCAAAATCACCCCCCTGTCGCCTTTATAGTTGCAACTCGGGCTGTGCAGGACTCACCACCCTTTACTATTACACAGTATGGGCGCCTCCACAAAGAAAAGTTCCCCCGCATGCAGGGGTGTAGCAAGGGTGGTTCCAGTGGAGTATGAGCTCTGGGTGCCAAAATGGACAGAGAGCGCCATTCAGGTTTCCGGAATTCATGGGGCGCTGCACAGTATGATGGCCGACGGTTCATTTTATCTCGGTTTGTTTGCTCTATATCCCAAATAAGTTACGGATCTGAGATCCATTTGTACATTTAATGCTCCGTCAAGCTGCCCCCCGGATTGCCTCCCCTCCAGCCCTCCCTCCTCTGTGATCATCTTCCATCACCTCCCCTTTCCTGTCAGATTGATTACATTCACTTCTTACCTCTTTAACTCCCTCCCCTCTCTACCCTGTGATCGTCTCTTTCCACCTGTTCTCTCCTTTCTTATTGGCTTCTGTCACCACCCCTCTCTGATCAACTTTGTCCCTCCCCTCTCCTTTCTTATTGGCCTCTGTCACCTCCCCTCTCCTTTCTTATCGGCCTCTGTCACCTCCCCTCTCCTTTCTTATTGGCCTCTGTCACCTCCCCTCTCCTTTTCTTACTGACAGGAATGAGTTTAAAAAAAAGTCACTGCTTTGCTATGTAAAGTAATAAGATAGTCCCAGGCATGACCACAAAGTGTTATTTTAAAGGTCTTTTAATAAATACTATATTAAGAGACCTGAAATAATGGTGGTAGACAGAACATGATTAGTTCAGTAATACTCACATTAATATAGGTGCAATGTATATTTGCTAAGTAGGAGCATAGCTGAGAATGGAGCTTCCCATAGGTGTTCCCACTCCAGTGATAGCTGCTCGGGGCAGTAATTGCAGTAATAAGCTGTACACCCTGTGGAATCTCACTCTAGCATATGTTTTCTGTCAATGTAAGTTAAATGATCAGAATATATAATACAATCTTCTCTATTGACTAATAACAATGATGCAAAAAGAGATAAAAGTCAGATCCTAGGTGCTATACATAAATAAAGCAATGCCAAAGAAGCTACTCCTTAGTGTCAGATAGTGCCTCACCACAGCATTCTATTCCCCCAATGGGACTTCAACGCCCAGCGTGATATTGCCACTGTTTGCTATTTTTCTCTTCACTTCAGTATTGCCCCGCAGGCTGGCTATACCCCACTGGCACAGAACAGTACAGAGAGGGGAGGGGGGGGGGTACTATGACATGCACTTTCTCCAGGCGCCATGGTTTCACGCTACTCCTCTGCCCGCATGGGTAGGACATGCCTGCAGTGCAGTCGTTCAAAAGTGTCCCACTTACGCCACACGTGGCTGCTGGCCTGTGGTGCCTTCCCATCTAGAATTGCCTCATTATAAACTATAATAAGGTTAGTAAGGAAAAACGTAAAATGGACAAGGTTTTGGGCAAAAGGGAGGGACTTTCAAACAGAAAAGAGGGAGAACTAGGTTCAAATGGACCTTATGTAGTACGACAAGAAATAATGCCCCTAAAGAACCCTTATAGGTTAACATCAAACAAACAGCTAAATTGCCTAGTAACAGGCCAACTGTTAGTAGCCAATCACAAAAAATTAAGGATTCTTCTATGGCCTCAAGCGTATACAGCTATCATTTAATCTAAAATATGTTTCAGCTGATTAGTAGAGGTCATGTTCTCACACTACCAGATTCCTTCTTGATTTAATTTCTCTTGAAAAGTAATCCCACAGCTATACAGGAAGGTCAAAGCCAAAGTCATTACTTCCCTTGAAAAGAACACTGTACCCACTATCCACATAACTACAGACATATGGAAAAGTGGCACTGGTCAAACAAAAGACTACATGACCGTGCCAGCCCACTGGATAGGTGTACCGCCCTCAGCAGCTTCTGCAGTAGCTGCATAATCATCTTCAACATCATTCACATTCTGTCAGCACAATAGTGCTAACAAACAACCCCAACTCATTCACAGGAAAGCTACTTCATGTATTGCTGGCTTCACAACGTCACACAAAGGTGCAAACTTGTTGCATAAACTTCGTATTGTTATATTTAAACGGCTCACCCCACCAAACCTCTCCTCTGGATTCCTCATATCTGATAACAGAGCCAATGTTGTGCATGCAATTCAGATGAGCAATTCTAAACACATTGCATGCTTTGTCCACACAATAAACTGGTCGTTCAGAATGTCCTCAAAAAAGAGGTCTGTGCAGGGGATGCTCTCTGTGGCCTGTAAAAGTTTGGGGTATATTCGGCATTCTGCTACGGCCCTTTAGAAAATTGCACTATCTGTAAAATAAATATGACCTGTCATATCCGCTAAAGCTAGTGGAATTCCAAACTTTGTATGCTTGAGGGACTGGAGCAACAGCACCAAGCCATCAAGAGCTACACATCTAACCATGATATAGAAAGAGGGAGACCTGCTACCTTACTGCAGCACACTGGAGAATCCTTTCAGTTGCATGCATGCTACTAAAGCCACTTGAAAGTAACAAATGAAGTGAGCTCTGAGTCAATTCATAACCATAATTAAACTACATGAAAAGCATTTAGAGAAGCTGAAGGAGGATATGATGAAAGTTAGTGATTCTGCAAAGTATGTTAGTCTAGAAGAGCAATGTCTTAATTCCCTTTGCAATGACCCTAGGGTGTGCAAGATCTTGCTAAATTTTTACTACTTTTTTTCACGTCTTTTTTTGCTAAATGACCCAGATCTTAGGACATGCAAAGAGATCCCTGTAGTGCTGAGCACACATTGCATAGACAGATCGGTCAGCAGACGAATCTGTTGTCAGAGCGGCTGATTGGTAAGCTATACACACTTACCAAACACTGCTTGATGTGTCTGGGCTGACATCACAATGGGTGGGCATTTAAATTTGCCTACCCAATTGTCAGTGTCGGCGATCCCCACACAAGTGTACGGCAGTTGGCGGGTCACCCATACACACAGCCAGAATCAGCTGTGCTGCAGGTCCAACCTGATATGTCTGTGAACTACGTCATTCACAGACATTGTGCTAAGCATAAACCTTTCTTCATTAATAAGAATAGGATAATAGAGGAACTTTAAAGGATGCACAATGTAGCAAATCAGGTGACACGTTTCTCCAAGAAGTTCATAATTTTTTCACAGGTGTTAAATCTCAGTAGAAGTTTCTATTTAAACTTTGATCACAAATTTAGGATTTAAAATATATATATTTTTTTATGGTTAACTCTTTCACTACCTAGTAAAGGTGTTATTTATCCATATATAGGGGCTGATTAAGTATTGTATTTTTGCAGATGATCTGATTATATGTAACTAAAAGCAACTACGGGGAATTCTGAGTCTTGAATTTTAGCTGCATCTTCACTGAATGGGTGTAACTGGTAATTCGCACATATGTTAAGCGCTTTTAGGGCATACTTGCCGACATTCAGCTCCCTCCTTCCGGGAGGGAGCTGAATGTCTGAGCACAGCGGGGGGCGTGGCCAGGTTATGATGCAGCATGGGGGTGGGGCGGGGCCGTGTCATTGCGTCATCGTGGTTCCACCCCCTTTTCACAATGTCAAAAATAGTGGCATTGTGAAGCCGGGGGCTGGGCCACGATGACGCGATTCAACGCGAATCGCGTCACTGGCCCCCTCCGCTGCAGGGGTTTCTGTAAGTAACGTGGGGGTCAGGCGGCAGCCAGGACGCTTCACTGCCTTTCCGGGGGTCGGGAGCGGCACCCGATATTCAGGAGGCTCCCGACCAAATCGGGAGGGTAAGCAAGCCTGTTTTAGGACATGTCTTGGGCATGTAGGTGTGCTATCCAGAGCTAAGCATATGCAGAAATCCTTCCATACCAGATGGATCTCTTGCACCAGGTATAGGGTTGGTGCAAATACATGCTGAAAGTAATGACTGCTTTTTTCACAAGCAGTTGGATGGGGGAGGGGAGGCCACATAAATGTGTGCAACTCTGCATACCAACAAAAATCTGCATTTATTTCTGTGTTTCTGTGCACACAATGCAGACAGGTTTGCATACAGCTGTGAATCAGCACCACAGTATATACAACAATATTAACATAAATAGGCTGGGTACTTCAGCTAATATATATATAGATATATATATACTAGCTGAAATACTCGGCATTGCCTGGGTTTAATCTTAAAGTTTTATTGTATGGTGTCGTCCAAATCCATCCAGTGGAAGGCTTAAAATATGCTCCCTGGGTCAAAGTTCTGCCCAACGTACACCAACGGGAGGTCCAACTGGGACCTTAACTCTCTATTATGTCTTCTGGGATCCAATGTTACCATTCTGTGAAGTTTTCATCCAAATCCATCCAGTGGGAGGCCCAGAACAGGCCCCCCCCCCCCCGGGTCAAAGTTCTGCCCAACATACACCAACGGGAGGTGCAACCAGGACCTCAACCCTCTAGTTAGTATGTCTTCTGGGATCCAATGTTACCACTCTGTAAAGTTTTTGTCCAAATCCATCTAGTGGAAGGCTCGGAACAGGCTCTTCAGGTCAAAGTTTTTCCCAGCATACACCAACAAGTGGTCCGATTGGAACCCTTACCGACCTAAAACTTGGCCAGGATCCAGCAGGACCACTTCATATTGGTTTCATCTCAATTGGTGCAAGAGTGTATCTGCAAGTTATTAAGTTCTATTATGTGATGTCACCCAAATCCACCCAGTGGAACACCCATAACAGACTCCCTGGGTCAAAGTTCTTCCAAACGAGGTCCTACTAGGACCCAAACCACTCCATTAGGCATCCCAGACCAATTGCCACCCCTCTGTAATGCTTTCATCCAAATCCATCCACTGTTAGGCTCAGAACAGGTTCCCTGGGCAAAGTTCTGCCCAGTGCACACCAACGGGAGGTCCGACCGGAAATTCAACCCCCTAGTATGTCTTCTGGGATCCAATGTTATCACTCTGTGAAGTTTTTGTCCAACTCCATCCAGTTTAAGGCTCAGAACACGCTCCTCGGGTCAAAGTTGTGCCCAGCATACACCAACGGGAGTTTTGATCTGGACTCTAACCCACTCAAACCTGTCCAGGATCTAAATGGACCACCTCACGTTAGTTTCATCCCAATCGATGAAGGTCTGTCTGAATACATAACCGGACAGTCAGACAAACAAACAGATCAATTAATTTTATATATAAGATTTGTCGCTTTGTTGCATTGTCGCATTGTCACTATGTGGTCAAATAGTTTACTCTTTAGATACTAAATAGCCATGTAAGATTTCGCAGCTTTACCTTGAGAGCTGTGGAAGATTATTTATTTATTTATTACCAGTTATTTATATAGCGCACACATATTCTGCAGCGCTTTACAGAGAATATCTTACCATTCACATCTCTCCCTGCCCCAGTGGAGCTTACAATCTATATTCCCTACCACATGCTTGCAAACATACACACTATGGTCAATTTTGAGGGGAGCCAATTAACCTACCAGTATATTTTTTGGGGGGGAATGTGGGAGGAAACCGGAGTACCTGGAGGAAACCCACGCAAGCACAGGGAGAATATACAAACTCCACACAGTTAGGGCCGTAGTGGGAAGATGGGTAGATATTCGCAAACAAACAACATATATATATATATATAATTTATTTATTTGCTGGGTAAATATAATAAAAACAAGATTATATAGTAAACAACATAAATTATATAAAATTATAATTATAAAAATGTATCAAAAAACAAGTATTAATGATCATACTAGTATTTGTTCACAGAGAATTGAGAAACAACTGATAGCAAGAAAAAAATAAAAAAGCATTAAAATATAAATAGTACACAGATTTGGGGTGAAAAGTAATAGATTAAACAAATTTTGCAGCAATTTAAATTGCAACAAATGAACAGCCAAGCAGGGCCTCCCAAGCTTCTGAGTAGGAGTCTCTTATCTTGAAGATAAAAAAAAGGTTCTGATTGGCTGACATGCAATTGACTTTCCAGACATTCTGATTTTAACTCATTGATTGAATGGGGTTCTTTAGAGCAAGTTGAGTCTGGGATTTTTTTTCCAAATCCCATTGGATTATGTTGGATCAAGCCAGGAATGTATTATTTTTTATGGTAGCAATTTTTTATATTAAAAGAAAAAAAGATTGGGGTACTACTTTTTTTTATTATGTAGCAATATTTATTTTCTACTTTAATAGGAAACACATATGTATTATTAATAAAATAACAGGGACACCAGAACCTATTAAAAGTTTTAATAGTAATAATTACCCTGGTATACAAAACCGGGGAGACCAAGAGCTGCCCAATGTTATTTACTGTATATATCTCTAGGTACAAGGGGCAGCTGTATCAGAACCATCTCTATTTTGGGGGGCATTTTTTGCAGAAATTTGAGAACTCCGCGCTTATGATGATTTGTATTCAGAATGCTGAAGAAATCAGGCTAGTAAATAGAGGTGACGTGTTTGAAAATCAGTTTTCTGATGAATTTTCACCAATTTTGTTTTTAATACATCTGATGATTTGCAACTTGCCCAAACAATTAACTGAAAACAGGCCAGCTGAAGAATGCGCACTCCATTATATTTACTCATTGTGGAGCTTTAAATTTGTATAATCCATTAAAATCTATTTTTCTATTCAATCCATCTGAATTCAGAATACAAACGGCACATATCCAAAAGTTGTTTCTGATGCATAATCTTCTGAATCTGTTACCACTTCCCAATAAAATGTTCAATGAGTTTTAGGTCACAGAGATGACTTATTATTATTACCCTTTATTTATATAGTGCCACAAGGGTTCCACAGCACCTTACAAAGTACATAAACAAATGAGCACACAAGAAAACAATGCAGGGCAAGGACATGGTCTATAACCATTGCTACATTAGCGATCATAACACTTAAATAAGCAGCAAGATGTCAGGAGAAGCACGTGAGGGAAGAGTGCCCTGCTCTAGAGCTTAAATTCTAAAGGGGATGGGATGACAGACGGGTGACACATGAGGTAGACAAAGAGGAAAGTGCATGAAGCAGTGAGTTAGGATGAGAGCTGGAAAGATTTGATGAATAATTGAGTCTTGAGAGCCCATGTGAAGATTAATAGAGAGGTGGAGCACTTGATAGCGAGGGTATGAGAATTCTAAAGGGGGGGAGCAGCACTGGCAAAATCATGGAGACGGGAGTAAGAGGAAGTAATCAGTAGAGGTGGCATTCATTTGTGGAGCAAAGTGGGTATGCAGGAATGTGCAGGGAGATGAGGTCAGAGATGTAATTGGGATAGGTTTTTGTAAGAGAGTATGAAAAACTTGAATTGGGTTCTGAAGAGGGGGAGCCAGTGTAGGGCTTGCAGGAGTGGGGATGCAGATGTAGAATGTTTGTAGAGGAAGATGAGGAGAGCAGCAGCATTGAGGACAGATTGGAGTGAAGAAAGGTTGGAGTCAGGGAGGCCAGATGGGAGCAAGTTACAGTGATCCAATCTGGAGATGATCAGAGACTGGATGAAGGTCTTATTAGCATCCTGGATGAGAAAGGGTCTGATCCTGGAAATATTTTTGAGATGGAAATGGCAGGTCTGCGAAAGGTACTGAATATGTGGTTTGAAGGAGAGGGAAGAGTCAGTAAATAACCCCAAGACAGCACAATTGGGGGCTAGAGGAGATGGTTTGCCATCAATAGATAATGAAATTGTTGGAAGTGAGGTTATGCGAGAGGGTGGGAAGATGATCAGATTAGATTTAGACATGTTAAGTTAAGTTAAAGAAAGCTTCGGGACATGGGAAGAGATAGCAGATAGATAGTTGAAGATATGAGTGAGAAGAGAGGGGGTGGGATCAGGGGAGGAAAAGTAGATCTGAGTATCTTCAGCATAGATATGATATTGGAATCCAAAAGTGCTGATGAGTTCACTTAAAGAGGACATTTAGAGGGAGAATAGGTGAAGTCCAAGAACAGAACCTTTGGGGACACCTGTCATTAGTGGAAGTGTGGAGGAATTGGAGTCATGGTAAGGGACAATGAAGGAGCGGTCAGAGAGATAGGGGGACAGCCAGAAGTGTGCAGTGTTGCATAGACCAAGATAGTAAAGGCTTTGCATAAGGACAGTGTGGTCCACAGTGTCAAAAGCAGCAGAGAGGTCGAGGAGAATGAGTATAGAGTGGGGCCCTTAGATTTGTCAGCAAGGAGGCCATTTCTGACTTTTGTGAGAGCAGTTTCAGTGGAGTCGGAAAGCAGACTGGAAGTGGGAAGAAAGAAAAGTAGTAAGGCAGTTTTAAACATTATGGTCAAGGAGTTTGGAGGCAAAAGGGAGAGAGATGGGTCAGTAGTTGAGGAGAGTATTAGGATCAAGGGTAGGTTTTTTTAAGAATAGGGAGACAACTACATACTTGAATGCAGAAGGGAAAGTGCCAGATGAGAGGGAGAGATTAAGGAGGTGGGCAAGAAGAGAACAGGCAGAAGAAGGAAGCAGAGGCCTAGCGGGAGGGGATAGGGTCAAGGAGGGAGGTAAAAGAAGGGGAGGACAGGATGACGGCCATGGCTTCCTCTCCAGATACAGGAGAGAAAGATGTCAGGTTTGGTATGATGGATGGGGAGGGGAGGTCTGAGAAAAGAAGGGGGTGGAGTGCTGAGGGTCTGGTGAGATGCAATGTCTTGACATATGGAGTCAATTTTAGATGTAAAGTAGATAGCAAAGTCAAGGGCATAGAGTGAGGAAGGGAGGCGAGGAGGGGGTGGGCTGAGGATGGAGCATGATGTATATTAGGTGGGAAACAGTGTATAGAGGAGCATTATTTAAATGTCCCTACAATGATAAGAAATGTAGTTTGTAGTAGACTGATAGTGTGACCCCCATACTGTAGATAAGATTACTGTACATTCTAGTAAATATATTACATTCTAGTGTAATGGACCCAGTATATGCTGAGTCACCTCAGTCCCTGCCCCCCCACTCATCCCCACCCTCTGCTTTAGCCAGCCCTGGCACCTCTCTGCTGTTCGCCACCCTCCCCACCAGCTCCCTCCCACCCGCCCCATATTGCTACGTAACAACCCCTCCATCTTCTCCTAGGTCTGTCCTGTCTGCCTCGCAGTGGGAACCATTGGGGCATGCACCCAGGCTTATACTGTACACATATTGAGGAGATAAGGCAGACCATCTGAAATTATTATATACATATTACATATTGTGTCAAGCATGTTATAGATTGTTTAATCTGATAAGAATCTTTATTCACATTATTACTATTGTTTCACGCGTCGATGACATCCTAATGGTTTTGGGGGGCCATGTGGAATTATAAAAAGACTTTCCTTTAAAAAAAAATAAAGTTAGGAGCACACACGTTCTGTCATTTTTGGGGGCATATTTGAAAATCACCATATCAGATATTCTAACAAAATAATTTCAAAAGATTGCTATTGTTAAAATGGATTAATATTTTGCAAAATCTGTCTAATAATATAAGAACTTACGGGTAGATGTACTAAGCCTTTGAGAAAGACAAAGTACCAACCAATCTACTACTACTAGATGCTACTACTCTCATTTTAACAAATGATAACAAGTTTACATAGCTAAAAGGACAGCTAAACTATAAATGGTTTGCTTTTTGTATAAGAGTTAATAATAATGCTTATCACAATATGGGGTAGATGTACTAAGCCTTGGAGAGAGATAAAGTACCAACCAATCATCTCCTAACTGCCATTTTGCAGGCTGTGGTTGAAAAATGACAATTAATAGCTAATTGGTTGGTACTCTGGTTGGTTGGTATCTCTGTCCACTTTATCTCTTTCCAAGGCTTAATATGACATAACTATCAGAAAAATGTTTTATTTCTTATTATTACTACTCCCTGAGGGGATAGGGTAGCTGTATTTAGCATAATAATCTCCCTATATGATGATGTTCTGGATATGTCATATCTCTAAAAACCTGAATCAGATTTTCCACTTATCTCTCAAAGGTCTCTAAGTTGGAACGGTTTTGTCTTAATTGTTATTATTGTACAGTTGGAATATTTTTCAACCAGTAACAAAACTGTGCACTTGGGAAGTGTCAATAGTTATTGAAGTTTAGACTTTTTTTTGGCAAATTCCAATCTGTACAAAAGCAGCATCTGAGAGTGTGACATGCATGAAAGCCAACTTAAATTTGTTGTTATTTAAAGGTGTAATTAAATTGTGGATTTATATAATAAAATGAAAATCACCTGTAGACCACCTGATTAATATCAAACTGACTTCCCCACATATTTAGGTCCGCAAAGGCACTTACTGTATGTTTAGGTTTGCAAATGTTCAGGCAAATGTGGTGCCCATAGCTGTGCCACATATTTGTAAGCAGTGAATTTGGTCAAAGCCGAACTGATTTTGAGTGAGAATAATAATAAAAGAAGACCCATAATAAAAGTTTGTTGCCTTATTGAATCCCCCTTGTTGTGAGAAAGCATTTAAACATTGATACTGTGGATATTTTGTGTAAATAGATTGAACAGCACAAATGACACAATAGTATCAGTGTTTCCAACAAATATCTTTATTATTAATATTTAAACAACATGTATTATCTTTTAAATGTGATTTTAAAGAAACAACATAAAGTTGCAAAAATGATTCAACAAAGGAATATGCATTAGATGTGGTGACCACACACATGAAATTATTGATAACCCAGGAAATAAAATTAAAGATTTGTGAAAGTGATAGCCAGTGGGGGTGAATAGGTGTGCATTAAATAAAAAAGCCCATTCTACCACCAATATCATCTCCTCTGCAAGTGCAGTATATAAAAAAATAATTTTAATTCTGACTAAAAAGCTATGGTTGCATCAGTTTAAAATGTAAGTAAAATGTAGCATTATCCAGGTATAAAATTATCATAGATATATTTTTGGAGATACACAGTGAGGTTTCCACACATCAATGAGACTAACAGAGAAAGCCCACATCAACAGTGCCAGATTAAGGTCCACATGGGCATGGAGCTGACATTTATTAAGGGCCTATTGTCTGCCACTACATGTGGGAGCATGATCAGTGCTGTGAGGGTGTGGTCGGTACAGGGTGTCTAGTTTCTGCTATGGGGTTTGGCTAGTTTCATGGGGCATAGTTAGCGCCTACCTTCAACCACTTTAATTTATAGAGGCAGATTCAATTAGCCATGGTGTTTACTGCGCTGGTAAAGCTCACAATTTAATGGTCGGCACTATTAAATTATTATGCATTTCCCCTGTGCTGTAAACCTGTGGCTAACTTGTGTTGCTAACCCATAGATTCCACATTAGGTGTCTGGAATCTATGATTACCCCGCTCGTTAAGCCCCAGAGGGTGTGTTTAACTCAGATTTTTCTGCTTTAAGTGCACCCACTGGGCTTAACATGCAGAGTAGTGACTCTTCATTGAATAGCAGGATGGAGCTTTAGCTAAAGGGTAAACCCTGCAGCTAATTGAATCTGTCCCATACTGAAGCTATAACATTTTTTTTTCTTTTTGTGAACTAATATGTACTGTATAGTCTGCCTTTCCTTGAGTGCTAGAATAGTTTAGACTAAAAGAAAAAATAAATCTAAAATTGTTCTCATATTTCTATAAGTGTTTATCACACATCCCCAGCCAGTGCTGTAAATTAATAAATTAACTGCCTTCTTAGCTGTAGCATTTTAAAATATATATATGTACTTGTAGCAGCAATAGCAATACTAGACCGGATAGCAAGGTTTAACTTACTGTTAGCTTGGACTTTCAGTTTTACTTGTTAATGAAAAAATACAAATACAGTTAGTGCTCACACATGTACATCTGCAAAGCAGTGAGTTAACATTTGCCGATCTAGTTCAGTATTGTCATTGCAGCTATTTATTTTTAAAAAATGCTGATGATGTATGCTAGTAAGGGACTGATTCAGAGATGGACGGAATTGCACAGCTACACACAAGCGGCTGTGTAATTCAGTCCATCTAAAATGCAAATGCAGAAGGAGGTGTGAGACATCTCCTTGCTGCATCTGCGTGATCCCAGCGCTGCGACTGGTCACAGACTGGGATCACCATCAGAACAATCTCAACCATCTGTACCTCCCCTCTAATACCTGCATCCTCTGCTGTCCTTCACTGCCTATAGTACCTCCTATATGCTCACTTGTCATCCTTTGCTCTCCCTCAACCCTGTGTCAGCCACCATGCCTCCTCGCCCCTGCCCCATACCAACCATCTCCACCGGCTTACACCTTCCCCTTAGATCTAGCCCACACCCCCTCACACACAACCCAGACAATCTCATCCACATATCCCCCGTCCCCTCCCTCCCATTTTCCTGTACCCTCTGGAATACCAGATCCGTCTGCAATAAACTGCCTGCTATCCACGACCTCTTTATTTCCCACTCTTTAAATCTTCTCACTATCACTGAAACCTGGCTCTCCTCCTCTGACACTGTCTCCCCTGCCGTGCTCTCCTTTGGGGGCCTCTCCCTCACCCACTCTGTCAGACCTGACAACCTCCAACTGCACCTTTCGCATTATCCCACCTGAGCCCTCCATTTCTTTCTCGACATTTGAGGTCCACTCTATCCATCTCTTCTACCCCATTCATCTCTGTGTTGCAGTCATCTACTGTCCCCCAGGCTCCCCCACCCAATTCCTTGACAACTTTGCTGCCTGGATTCCCCACTTCCTCTCTGCTGACCTCCCCTCTATAATCCTTGGTGACTTTAACATCCCTATTGACATCACAAATCCTGGATCCACCAATCTTCTTACCCTCTCCTCCTCCTTTGGACTTTCTCAATGGACCTCTGCTGCTACCCACTGCCTCGCCCAGTCCCTTGACCTCGTCTTCACCCATCTGTGTGCTTTCTCTGACTTCTCCAACTCTCCCTTCCCCCTTTCTGACCACCATCTACTCTCCACTCTCTCAAGTCCTCCACTCCTCCCCTCACCCAAAGCCACCATCACCAGACGCAATCTTGAGTCTCTCAACCCTGCTGTCCTGTCTTCCTCACTTGATACTCTCCTTTCTCCTCTATCAACCATGGCCTGCCCTAACCAGGCAGCCTCCTTCTACAACATCACCCTCATTTCTGCACTTGACTCCATTGCACCTTCCTCCTCTGTCCCTCTCCATCAGTCCAAACCCCAGCCCTAGCACTCCAAACTGACCAGGTTTCTCCAAAAATGCTCGCACACAGCCGGGCGCCTCTGGAGGAAATCTCACTCTTTGGCGGACTTCCTTCAATTAAAGTTTGTGCTCTCTACCTACAGCTCAGCCCTCTCCCTCGCCAAGCAATCCTTCTTCCAGTCGCTCATCTCCTCTCAGTCCTCCAATCCCCGCTGCCTCTTTGGTACTTTCAACACTCTCCTCCACCCCTCACCTCCATCCCCTCCATCCTCCCTCACTGCATTTGACTTTGCCTCCTTCTTCTCTTCCAAAATTGAGGCAATTTGTCACAGTATATCCTCCAATCTCACGGCCACCCCATCTTGTGCTCCTTCAGCCCCACCACAAGTGATTAGGTCCACTCCCTCATCTTGTTCTCTCCCCCTTCCACCTGCCCCCTTGACCACCTCCCTTCTCGCCTTCTACGCTCCCTCTCCTCCACTGCCTGCTCCCACCTTGCTCACCTTTTCAACTTATCTCTCTCAACTGGCATCTTTCCCTCATCGTTCAAACATGCTCTTGTCACACCTATTCTTGAAAAAGCCAACCTTGACCCGTTCTCACCTGCCAATTACTGCCCCATTTCTCTTCTCCCTTTTGCCTCCAAACTACTTGAGCGGCTTGTCTACAGTCGCATCACCAGCTATCTCTCTGACAACTCCATCCTTGATCCTCTCCAATCTGGCTTTCGCCAACGTCACTCCACTGACACTGCCTTGGTCAAAGTCACCAATGACCTGCTTGCAGCCAAATCCAGGGGCCACTTCTCTCTGCTCATCCTCCTGGACCTCACTGCAGCCTTTGACACCGTGGATCATACTCTCCTCCTTCGCACCCTTCAGACCTTAGGCATCTCTAACACCGTCCATGCCTGGTTCACTTCTTACCTCACCAACCGCTCCTTCTCTGTGACTTCCTCCAGCTCCACCTCCCCCCTTCCACCCTTCCCGTTGGTGTCCCACAGGGTTCTGTCCTGGGCCCACTGCTCTTCTCCCTGCATACTTCTAAACTAGGAGAACTCATCAGCTCCTTTGGCCTCCAATACCACCTCTATGCCGATGACACACAACTATACCTCTCCTCTCCTGAACTCTCCCCTTCTGTCCTCTCTCAGGTAACCAGTTGCCTCTCCACTATCTCTTCCTGGATGTCCGAGCGCTCTCTGAAGCTCAACATGGACAAAACCGAACTCATCATCTTTCCCCCTAATAGAGTCTCCACTCCAACCAATCTCGCTATCACTGTTGACAACACAATCATCTCCCCTGTCCCCCAACTTCGCTGCTTGGGTATCACCCTCGACTCCACCCTCTCGTTCACACCCCACATTCAATCTCTGGCTCAATCCTGTCGGCTCCAGCTACGCAACATCGCTCGTATTAGGCCTCTGCTCTCCCAGAATGCTACCAAACTGATTATTCATTCACTAATCATTTATCGGCTTGACTACTGCAACCTTCTCTTTACTGGCCTCCCACGTTGCCATCTTGCTCCCCTCCAGTCTGTTCTCAATGCGGCAGCTAGACTTATCTTCCTCTCCCGCCATTCCACTTCTGCTGCTCCCCTCTGCCAAAACCTGCACTGGCTCCCATTCCCCTACAGAATCCTCTTCAAACTCCTCACCTTCACATACAATGCCCTCTCTAACTCTACTGCTCCCTACATCTCAAAACTTATCTCCTTACATACTCCCTCCCACTCACTTCAGTCTGCCAATGACTGTTACCTCTCCTCCACCCTGGTTACTTCATCTCATGCACGTATCCAAGATTTTGCTTGTGCAGCCCCCCTTCACTGGAATGAGCTCCCTCGCTCGATTAGGCTCTCCCTGAACTTGCAGAGACTCAAACGTGCACTGAAAACCCACCTGTTCATCAAAGCATACCCTTGCACCACATAACCGTCACCAAGTCTCTGTCCCTCCAGCATCAGCTATCTCTACCTCGCCTACTTCCTGCACTCAGATCCCCCTCTACACACTCTTGCCTCATGTCATCTGTCCGTCTCCCCTTTCCCCTACATTGTAAGCTCCTAGGAGCAGGGTTCTCCTCCCCACTGTCTCACAGGCTTCTTCTCTAGCACTTCTATGACAGCCTTCACCTTCCCAGCTGTATTGTGTACGGAGAATTGTGTTGCTAATTGTTACTTGTGCTCTGTTTATAAGTTGGTTACTGTATTCTAATGTAATGTTCTGTGTACCCTTTACTGTATGTACAGTGCTGTGGACCTCTTGTAGCGCCCTATAAATAAAATGTAATAATAATAATAATAATCTGTTGCCATTGTTGTCCCTTTGGTCAGGCAGATATAAAACATTTCTCTAAGCTGGGTACACACTGGCAGATATATTGGCCGATCAATTGATTGGCCAATATATCGGGTGCCTGTCGGCCAGTGTTTACCAGCAATATGTATGTGAACGGCGTCGTTCGCAGACATATCGCATTGGTTGTACTGCACAGCCGATGGACACATATATCTGCAGATATATGTGTCCATCAGCAAGTGTGTAAGGGCGATCAGCTGATCGCCCATACACAAGAAATGGCAGCTGAGGGGAGGGGGTCGCGGCTCTCAATCTGCAGATCTATCTGTGCAGTGTGTACCCAGCATTAGTCCCCAACTTTAATTAGAAGGGGGGGAAGGGAGGGTTAGGGTTAGGCACCCCCGTGGGGAGGTTAGGGTTAGGCTCTCCCCAGTGAGCTTTTCATTTAGGGTGCAGGTAGGGGGGGTTAGGTTTAGGCACCCCTGGGGGGAGGTTAGGGTTAGGCACCGCTAAGGGAGGGTTATGGCTAGGGGGGGAAAGGGGGAGGGATAGTATACTTAAATGCGATGTCGGGATCTTCACCCATCGGGCTGACGGCGTCGGGATTTTGATATCACACCCATTTTTTCTATGTCGCCTGTGTCTGTCGGGATGTAGTTAATAGACCGGCAGATGCAATTTCTGCCCAACACGGGAAATGGGTATGCAGTCGGGATGCTGATGGTCTAAATGCTGAACGTCTGCATCCCGACTGTCAAATCCCGGCAAGGGTCTAATAACAGGCTTCGAAATCCCGCCGAAAATTGAAGCGTCTGTCCTTTTAACTACACCGGGAGCCCAACGCCTGGCATCCCGATCGAAGGTAAGCCATGCGCGGACAGACGCGGGGGGGTAGGGTTAGGTTAGGGGCTCCCGTGGGGGACTTAGAGTGAAGCACCCCCCCGGGAGGGTTAGGCACCCCCAGGGGGAGGTTAGGGTTAGGCACCCCCCCGAGAGACTTAGGTTAGGCTGCGGGGAAGGGGGGCTAGGTTTAGGCACTTAGAGGGGGGTTAGGGTTAGGCACTTGGGGGGGAGGTTAGGGTTAGGCAACCATAAGGGAGGGTTAGGGTTAGGGGAGGTTAGGTTAGTTTATACTTACCTTAGCTGCTGTTGGGATCTTCACTGGTGCCGGTCTTCCGGTGTCGGGATTTGAAATCATACCGATCCCGTCGAAATGCCGGCGCCTTTCTTAATCACGATGCCAGAAGACCAACCCCCACCATCTCGGTTGTCTACTGGGTAAGTTTAACACTTAGCCTGGGGATGGTGGGGTTAGGTATAGGGACCCCCAGGGGGAGATTTGGGTTACCCCCCCTGGGAGGGTTAGGTTGCAGGGAGAGGGGGTTAGGTTTAGGCAACCCTGGGGGGGAGGTTAGGTTTAGGCACTAGGGGAGGAGGTTAGGTGGGTAGAGGGGAGGATTCTCATACTTACCACCACCCATTTGTTCAGCCGCCATTATTTCAATCCCATTCCATGTCTGTCCTATTCCTTCCACCTTCGTCTGGGCTCTATCCAGCCATGTTCCATGAAGCTGCTGCGCGGAATTATTTATTGAAGATATGCAGTAGATAAACACACGTCAGCAACTTCCAGTGCTTCAGAGACAGTGGCCCTCATTCAGAGCCGTACGCTCTGAGCAGAGCGCACGCTCTGAGCAGAGCGCACGCTCTGAATGAGGGCCGCCCTCCATAATTATGGAGCGTCCTCCTGGACGCTCGTATAGCTGTGGGTCACCACCCACAGCCTATACGAGCGTGCAGTTTGATGGCCGCGATGGTCGTGACTATCGCAACCATCGTCACTGCGACCCGGAGCCTGCGGTTGAGGTTTTCAACCGCAAGGCCCGGAGTGATTTTGGCTCTATCAGAGCCAAAATCACTCCCACTGACATCACTAGTGATGTCAGTGGGCCGGCTTCTGACGGTAGGCGTTCCCTTGGGAACGCCCCCGTCTGGGAGGCACGCCCCCAGCACGCCCACCAAAGGGGGCGTGCTGTCAATCAACATCGACAGCACGCCCTCTTTGATCAGACACAACGAGCGAAGGAAAGTCCTTCGCTCGTCGCGTCTGACGCATGCGCACGACGGAGCTCCCTCCGTCGTACGCATGCCCAGTGCAGACCATCGACCCACTTGCGAGCGGACAGCCGCTCGCGAGTGGGTCTGAATCAGGCCCAGTGTCGGCTACCGCTGGTTCTGTGCTTTGTGTAGCACCAATATACAAACTTTGTGGGCAGTGGGCGGGTCAGTGTTGGCGGCCTGAGCTCTGGAATATGCACACACACACACACACATATATTATAAGGGCACAGTCATGCCCTTATGTTAAGGCTGCATCTACAAAAATGGATTTCTCCATAGAGAATTCCAAAGGGGGGGGCATGTGTTTAAGGTGCTACACCTCAAAAGCTATACGAGGTACCGAGATGAAATTTGGTAGGGGCAAGTGGAACTGTCGCACGGTGCTGCATGCCAAATTCCAGGTCAAAAACTTAAAAAATTACATGGGAATAATCTAAAGCTCCAACTGTCACTTTTTTCTGACATTCTCAATTAGGAACTCTTTTCTGCTATAGTCTAAGGGGGATTTTTGGAAAGGCATAACTCAGGGTAGGGATGGAATTTAGACTTGCGGTTTGTTTTAATAGGTAGCTATTGTGCCAGGGTATGTGCTTTTGTGGTTCAGGTAAATTAGAAAATAACAGTTTTTAAACTATCACCTCAAGAATGCGCCATTGTAGAGATAGGACTTTTCAACTTGTTGCGCAGCCGCAGTAGGAGCCTCCAGCAGGTGTAATAACTGTGGCTTCACTTGGGTGCACCAAGATGTCCTTCGTTTATGAGCTTTAGCGGTGGTGGGCTCGGGGGAAAGAAGCTGGCATTAGCCTTGGCTGAAGTTAGCAGACTCCTAAGTGCAGAATCACAAGTGCAAAATAGATTTTAGGGAAAATGTCAGCGTTACACCGGTGTTAAACCGAAGGAAAACAGAAGGAGAACATTTCATCAAACACAACTAAACTGCTATGGACACCTATGGAGCATCAAGTGTGAGTTCATTACCTCTTCAAAAACAAACACCTGCTGCCTGCACAACCAGGACATGTAACACTGAACTCCTTGTTTGATCATTGCAAAGACATTATCTCACTTGCTACTATTTGTGCTGTCTCTTTTTTCACAAAAAAATGAAATTCTTATTTGTACCAATGCAAAGTAACCTCTAAATTTTGCATATACGGTCTCATTTACCATTGCTTTTGCCTAGCCTCACAACTTTGAACTTTATTACTCATTTTCAAAACCCATTAAATCACATATATTCCCCTCAATAAACAAAACCCTACTTTGTTCATCTAGCATACGCATTCACCAACCGTGTTCTTTCACCAGCATTTTTGAAAAACCTTCAAACACTGTCGTTCTCACACATACTGTACACTATTCTTACCAGTGGCGGATCTAGACTTTACTTTTAGGGGGGCGGTTTCTGTGCCCTGGACCCCCCTGCCCCCCCCAATAATATACCCCACAGAGCAGGCTCCCCCTAGCTCCACATGTGCACCAGATCCTCCTCCTGATCCCCAATGATATGCCAATGACTTACGGCACTCTGCAAAAAAAGTGACAGACAGGAAAAGACGAATCTGCAACTCTTCAATTATCCAACCACACTGTCTGCCAGCTCAGCCACACTCAGGCTAGTGTGCCACCTTGGCAGTGACAAACGCAGGATTTTTAG
Source organism: Taudactylus pleione (assembly GCA_031769625.1). Classification (NCBI taxonomy): domain Eukaryota; kingdom Metazoa; phylum Chordata; class Amphibia; order Anura; family Myobatrachidae; genus Taudactylus; species Taudactylus pleione. Next base: position 2,311,493 of record JAUIMM010000658.1, read on the forward strand.
TGGGAGGTTTCTAATAAGAGGGGGACAAGGACGAGTGCCTGATAGTGTGGTAATTTTGATCCCCTTTAGTTGTACAGAAAAGTACAGAACTGTTCACCAAATCAGTTCCACCTCTTCACAAGTGGTGCTTCTACAGCAGATATAGGATACCTGTCACACACCAAACACTTTTTGTCCTGTAACTTGGCAGCTGCAAACCTCCCACAGGGCCCTGCTGATTCCAAAGCACAGCCTGTCCACCTTCTCCCTCTCACACCCTGCAGACTTGCTGCTGCCACGAGAGAAGAGTATTAATAAGGAGGAAAAGTATGTATGTATGTATATATATATATATATATATATATATATATATATTATAGACATAAACGCTGATCATACAAACACAACATTCAGTACAACACACATAGCATTCACAAAGCATTCGCACACAGCATACTTACAAACACACACACCAACCATACTTACACACATACCTGTGGGCTCTGCTGCTTGGACCTCCTCCTAGGTGCCGGGCTGCTGCGCGGCCGTGATCCACCTTCTCCCACGCACGCTGAAAATATTCACGCTGAAAGGACACTTCAGCACAGGCGCGCTGCCCGGACCCAACCCTGCTGGTAAAGCTGTCAGCGCTTCCACATCAGGTGGTTTGACGTGGAAGTGCTGACAGTTTAAAAGGCATTGGTCGGGCAGCTAGAGATTATGGTGGTGGGTGGCCTGTGGAGAGACGGAGACAAGACTGTCTCTAGGAAAATAAAAATTGGGGGGGGGTGTTCTGCGTGCGCTCGGCATCCGTAAAGGAGGACATGGGGGCTAGCCGCTGAAGAGACTATTGTCTCAGCTGGCCCTCCCTCCCTGCCCAGCGGCTGCGGAGAGTCTCACTCGCGCTGGTGCTGCGCCGCAGGTAAGCCCTGCTGACAGGCAGCAGCACCAGCTAAGCCGGCTGAAACTACTGTCAAGTGGATGGGAATTTTAGGAAACGTGGTTGTGTTTACGGGGGGGCGATCGCCCTCATCGCCCCCCCCCCCTGGATCCGTCACTGATTCTTACCTCATCCACACCGTGACCATGTTTTCTTCAAATTCTCACTTTACTCAGTGCCTACCTAATCCTTTATTCTGCCCCCTGTTCCCACCTCTATCCTTCCCCCTTAGTCTCCTCCAATTCTTTCTCCCCTTCTCTCCCCTCCTCTGTCTGTATTCCTCCCCTCTGCTTCCCTCCTTTTCCTCTCCTGTTACTCCTCTTTCATTCTTTTCTCCCCCTCAATGGTCCTACTACCCAACCACTAAGCTCAGCACCCACCCTCCTCTCACTATCACTTCACCACACCTTCATCTACATCACACTAATCGCTCTCCCTTTCCTACAAATGCATCCCACCTCTCTTGCCTATTGATAACATCCTTCCACACCTGCCTCCAAGATCTCGCCCATGCTGCTCCCTACCTCTGGTACTCTCTCCCTCTCCGACTCTCCACCTCTCTACAAATCTTCAAACAGGCTCTTCAAGACTCACTACCTGAAAGCCTTCCAGCTCTCATCCTAACCTGCTGCTTACATGCTTCTTCCTGACAGTCTACCCTGTGTCACCCCTGTCTGTCCCCCCCAACTATAGAATGTAAGCTCTCACAAGCAGGGCCCTCTTCCCTTATGTGCTTTTCCTTCCCTCACTCATACAATCATCTACTCAAAACTCTCCACAAGGGCACTTAACACTTGGTAGCTGATGCCCTACTGCTTTTTTGAGTGTTATGATCGCTGCAGCAATGTTTATAAACCATGTTCTTATTCTGTATTGTCTTGCACTGTAAGTCGCTGTTTTACGAGTTTGCTCATTTGTTAATGTACTTTGTGAGGCGCTGCGGAACCGTTGTGGCGCCATATAAATAAAGGATAATAATAATAATTAGCTGCAGCGGGAGCTGGCAGAAAGGCACAGGGGGGGTAGCCGGCGTCAGCCGCGGCCAGAACCCGGATACAGTAGCGGCGGCAGTGCGGCGGCAGTGCGGGTGGCGGTAGTGCAGACTTTAGGACCCAGGGGAGGTAGCAGCACACAGATTGCAGGCTTGGATCTTGTAGATCCATGATACCTACTACCGTGTTTAATTTTTAGAAAAATGGCGTGGCCCCCAAAAAACAACCAGCCCCAGGCTATGGACCCCCAGTACTGGTTGTGCTAAATATTGGGGACAGATGACATAGGGGTCCCCCGTATTAAGCACAACCAGCACCAGGCTTTACAGAACCTGTCCTGGCTGCCAAAATATGGGGGACAAATGATGTAGGGGTCCCCCGTATTTAGCGCAACCAGCACAGGGAACTGAGCCAGGCCTGGAAATACAGGGGGAAAAAATGCATAGGGCCCCTCCTGTCTTTCCCAGAACCAACACCGGACCCTTTCTAGCACTGGGGTGATGCCACATCCAGGGGAGCCCTTTCATCCCCGGCCGAAGCATCATCCCGACCGCTAATCAGCCCAGGCCAGGGATCCCTGGAGAGTTGGGCTCCCCCCCAATAAAGGGGTCCCCCTCCTCAGGGCACCCAGGCCCAGGCTGATAGCCCGGGGCTATCCCCAGCACCCCTGGGCGGTGAGTGCTGGGTTGATTGTGTAAAGTGTGGTGCATATAAAAATATAAATATTGTCTTTTGCTGTGGAACTGCAATTCCCAGCAAGCCTCCCCCGCATGCTGGTACTTGAAGAACCACAAGTATCAGCATGCGGGGCATTACGGGCTTGCTGTTACTTTTAGTTCCACAGCAAAAGCAATGTTAAAATAAACACACAACACAACACAGAAAAGTACAATTTTATTAAAACATACATACACACACACATGTACTCACACATGCACACACTATCTCACATACTCACCTAGTATCCCTGAAGCCATTCTGTCCTCTTCTCCAGTAGGTAATCCAATGGGAAGTACCTGTAATAAAAATTCCATACTCACCCCCTCCTATGCGTGGATCAGGTCCTCTTCACACAATCCACGGTCTTGGCAAAAAAAGGTCTACACCACAAAGTAATGCAGATGTTTGTCTACCCATCTGCATTACATTGGCTACCTCCCCCCCCTCTGTACTGCTTAACCTTCCCTCCTCTACTCGCCTTTGTGTCTCACCTATCCAAGCTGCTGTGTCTCCTCCCCCCATACACACCACTTTTATCCCATCTGCACAGCTCTATTTTCTGCTTTGACCTCAGTTGCATTGACTGCATGTTTGTATTCCAATGAGCACACAATTCTGTGAATTAGCAGCGCCACCATTTTGTGAGTGACAGCAATCTCATTCTGTAAGAGTGCTGAATCTGCAGTTAACCACAGGGTGTGATGGCATACCATATCTTTATTGCACAAGGAACACGTCCATTAAGGCGTCAGCCTTAATAATCGTAATTTCATTGCTTTTTGAAGTTTGAGTGGCAGAAAATCAATAGGTTTTGTGTAATTTCAGATCATGACTAAGTAGCCTTAATGGGACATGTGAAACCGTAAGGTGTTTTGTCTATGGAATATATATATATATATATATGTATATATACACACACACATACATATATATACATATACTAAAACATGCACACAGCCACAGAGCAGCACCAGATCGTATTACACTGACCTCTGGGGATGGTCGTATTTGGCTTGTCGTACTTCTGAAGGCAGCTCAGCCTCTCTATAGTACTCACTACAGTTTCCAGCTGACTCAATTGCTTAGGTAAATGGATGAAACTTTGGGTTGCCTACCAGCGGGGCGGAGCTTCAGATGACGCAGATGGGCGGAGCTACAGACAGCAGGGGGTTGTAGGGGCAGGGGACTGGAGCTTAACACAGCTGCCCCATTGTTAATCCAGCCCTATTGGCAGCGCACCCCCCCTTTCGTGGCCCTCTAAGCCCCAACCCCTCACAGAAAGGGGCATGACCACAATGCTGTGTAGCCCACCGGGGAATTAGCCCAGTCCGAGCATGGGGAGGAGGGTTGGTCTCGGCCGGGGTTGAGGAGGCGGATCTTCGAACTGGCAGGCTAATGAAGGCATGAAGCAGGATTTTTTTTTTTATCCTGTCTGCAACGGCCCACACAGCAGATGCTGCTGTGGGCCTATTCTGGTGGTGGGCCTGGAGCTCCATCAGCCACAATATTAATCCGGCCCTGCACATCAATCTCTTTTGGAAGAAGCTTCAAAGCTCTAGTAATAATAACATTTCAGAGTAAGAGCACATCCTTTTCTCAAGACAGAATAATTTCTTCATAAAAAAGTACACAGTTACTCTTAATCAACACGTTAATACTGTTTTGAAACTACTTTAAGAGTCTAGTACTTATTTTGTACAATGCTGAAGCACCTTTTGCAGTATATGCACACAATTACCAGTAATAAAAAAGCAGAAAAGTCCCAAATCACCCTTGTTCCTTAATTTATGCAAAATGACAATAATTTTAAAAAAAAATTAATGTGACTATCTTGTACAGGTTGAGTCTCCCATATCCAAAATGCTTGGGACCAGGGGCATTTTGGATAACGGAATATTCCGTATTTTGGAATATTTGCATATCATAATGAAATATCTTAAGAATGGGACCCCAATATACACACAGAATGCATTTATGTGTTATATACACCTGCAGGTAATTTTATACAATATTTTCAATAATTTTGTGGCTCAAGCAAAGTTTGTATACAGAAATGAAATTAATTTATGTTTCATATACACCTTATACACACAGCCTGAAGGTAATTTTATACAATACTTTTAATAATTTGTGCCTTAGACAAAGTTTGCGTACATTGAACCATCAAAAATCAAAGTTTTCATTATCTCAGTCATGCCAAAATTATTCCGTATTTCGGAATATTTGGATATGGGAGACTCAACCTGTACTATGCATACTAGTTTTATGTTATTTTTAAATGCAGTGTATTTTCATAGGGAATAATGTACATCACCTATATGTTACTTTTCCTGCTGTTTGGGATATTTTCTTCACATTTCCAGACCTGGCCTCTCTATAATGGCATCCCACCATCCGCTATTGTCTCTTTCATTCTATTCCCCTTCCATCAATGATATCACACATCAAAATATTTATTTCAATGTTTTTTTTTAAATGAATAGGACTATTCTGCGTGGAATGGGTGGTAGGCATAATGTCAATTATTTATTTCTATGGGAGATATATATATATATATACATACACTGGTGGCCAAAATTGCGGACACATTTTGAAATTTGAATGTTTATCAATTTCAAAAGCTTATAAAAACTGTTTCACTTCACGCAGTGCAATGATTCATATATCAAATGAAAGGAAATTTAATGCTGAGAATTCAACACAATAAACAGAGGTCAAATATTTGCATTACAATGGAAATTATGCTGTGAAAACAACTCTTAGGGTGAAAATCCCTGTGTACTTATGATGTTACTGTCCTATCAGTATTTCGTTGGATATCCTTTATTTTTTCAAGACCACAGCACAGCGACGTGATCCAGGATTGTGGTGTTAAGTGAAAATGGTCTTTCGTATGCAGCAATTGCGAGAGAAATTGGTGGGAATGTGACAACATCAGGAGTACGAAAGTTTTGTTTACGCTATCAGGAAACACAATCTATACAAAACAAAGAAGGAAAAGGCCGAAAAAGTGCACAACAGCTGTTGATGATAGGAGAATAAAACAAATTTGCGTCAGGGACAGATGGATGTCATCTGCGGCCATTAGCAGTGACCTGAGTGCAACTGGTGTTTTTGTCAGTGTAAGAATGGAACGGAGATGACTAACGGAGGTTGGCCTAAAAGGTAGGATTCCCCGAAAAAATTGCTGAATAAAAAGCAGTGGCAGAAATGAATACAGTGGGCAAAAGAACACATTGCATGGACAGAAGGTCAGTGGAAACAAGTGATATGGAGTGACGAAACTAAAATATCGATATTTGGTAGTGATGGGAGATAATGTGTGAGACGTTGCATCGGGGAAGAGGTACATCCAGATTTTATTCAAGCGACAAAAAAGAATCCTACAAGTGTTATGATCTGGGCATGTATGACAACAGATGCTGTAGGCCGCCTTTATGTCATAGATGGCACATTGAACAGCAGAAAGTACATTGACCCTATCCTACAACCAAAACTTCTACTTTCTATCAGGGATCTTTTTCCAGATAATGTCCAATTTTTATTCCAGCAGGATTTTGCTCCCTGCCACACTGCATAAATATGCCAACAGTGGTTCACGGAGAATGACCTACAGGTGCTGGGATGGCCAGGAAACAGCCCAGACCTGAATCCCATAGAACATTTGTGGTTTTGTTTGAAAAAACTGGTACATCTGAGGCATCCGTCCAATAAAAGACAATTAATTGAGGCTATAATTTTCTCAGGGCACCACATAAATAAAGAAGGAAGAGCTCCAAACATTGGTTGGCTTAATGCCACGTCGCTGTGCTGCTGTCTTGAAAAATAAAGGATACCCAACAAAATACTGATAGGACAGTAACATCATAAGTACATATGCATAACTGCATAACTTCCCCTGTAATGCAAATATTTGACCTCTGTTTATTGTGTTGAATTCAGCATTAAATTTCCTTTCATTTGATATATGAATTATTGCACTGCGTGAAGTGTAACAGTTTTTATAGGCATTCGAAGTTGAAAAACATTCAAATTTCAAAAAGTGTCCACAATTTTGGCCACCACTGTGTATATATATATATATATTTATATATATATATTTTTTTTTAAATGCTATTAGTTATTTCATATTTGTTTGTGTGCAGTTTTGGAAATTTTGCTCATTCGCCAGGCCCTCATGCATTCTCAATAAGTAGCCCTTGTCACTATGGATATTCTTTTGCCAAGTCAGCTGTGTACTGTTACAGCAATAAAATAACATTAAATTGTGGCAACAAGTCATTTTTGTTATAATTGCCATGAGCAGCAAAATGAAACCATCTATTGGGATAAGTGTTAGTTTCATAAATAGATTAGAAGTAGCAAAGACATGTTCCATTGCTGTAACAGTAGTTATTTGTGGCATGAATGGAGGTCACTTTTATTGGTTTTGTATAGTTAATGGTTCTGATTTTCTTGTGAAGCCAGATCTGTGGAAAGGCAACACAGATGCAGGGTTTCCCTTGTTTCATCTCACTAGATTTATTGTCTTATGTATGCTCAGCAAGATAAACAATCAAACATTGTAATTACTAGTAGAATAAATTTATTGCAGAAATGAGGAAGGAGGTGAGAGGGAGGCAGAAAAATTGGCACAGAACAGGAACAAAGTAAATTGCAAGCCTGTTAGTCTTTCCCCCTATATGTGACAATTAATAAGGGAATCCCCAAACATCATAACAAATTTCTATACATACATCATGCCTCTCAGGTGAATTGTACACAAGGGATCATAGCCACAGAGACACTGAGTACAGTCTCCACTCCTTTACCCATTCCCCCAGGAATATCAGACACTGGAACCCTGAGAACTGCTTCATATATTGAATATAATTTTTAGAGACTGTCACTCGGGCTATGCTATAGTTAAGCAAAAATGTTAAAGCTGATCCCCTGGCTCCAATAAATGCTGGCGTTGCCTAACCATGTTAGGTACCCTACTTCATGTTTGGTGGGAGTGCCCTCTTTTAGCTGATTTCTGGAAAGATGTAATCAAAACATCCCAGGCAATATTGACCACTCCTATGCCCACCGACCAGCCTTTTGTCTACTAGGCCATATTTTGATGCAAGGGACTAGGTATAAGAAGTCTTTACTCCGTCACCTCAGCAATGCTGCCCTTTCGGTCATACCTACCCTGTGCAAATCCTCTATATCTACCTCACGCAGAGACTGGTTTTCTAACCTTGATTATTTTATGTGTATGGAGGATATATTACTATCTTCCACAGATAAATCCTCTGAGTTTACAGTCACATGATATCCTTGACTTGATTATAAGTCCTTGGAGGCTTATAAAGCCTATGGGGTAAATTTACTAAGGTTTAATTTGACTTTCGTTTTGTAGTTCGATTTAGCTCACCTCAAACCGACTCAAATCGAAAGTTCAAATCCCTCATTTACTAACATTCGATTTGAGAAGCATGTCCCAAATCGAATTTGGTTTGGAACAGTGATTTGCTGTTCGATTTGGCATGTTCATGTACAAATCGAGCAGCAAATCCCACTTCAAACCGAACTGCAAATCCCCGACTTCATAGAACTGCTTCATGCTTTCACTTTCAGCTTTAACAGTTCGTTTTCACATAGATACATGCATACATCAGTGAGATGCATGCATGTATCCTACTGTAACAAGTTTATAAATAGTTCAATTTAGAATAAAAATTAGGTGGGGTCCCCCCCCAAAAACAAAAGCAGTCCTGGACTTTTTATAGCCAGTCCTGGTTGTCTAAGTACAGGGAAAAAATTGCGTTGGGTTCCACTGTACTTAGTACAACCAACACTGGGCTCTGAGAACCAGTCCTGGTTCTGGAATTATAGGGGAAAAAATTGCGTAAGGTCCCCATGTAATTCCAGAACCAGCACCGGACCCTTTCTAGCTGGGGGCTGATGCCACAGCCAGGGGAGCCCTTTCAGCGGTCCCTCCAGCCGCAGCATCAGTTCTGACCGCTAGCCAGCCCAGGCCTCTCCGGGGCACCCCTAGCCTAGGTTGATAGCCCGGGGCTATCTCCGCCACCCCTGGGCAATGGGTGGCAGGTTGATAGTGTAAATGTAGTGCATTATATATAGTTTTAAATATTGTCTTTTGCTGTAGAACTGCAGGTCCCAGCAAGCCTCCCCCGCATGATGATATTTGGAGAACCACAAGTACCAGCATGCGGGACATTACGGGCCCGCTGGTACCTGTAGTTCCACTGCAAAAGCAAAATTATAAAAACACAGGACACACACACCGTACACAGTATAGTTTTATTAAACATACATGCACTCACACATGTACACACACACATGTACTCATTCTCACCTATGTATCCCTGTAGCATCGGTCCCCTTGTCCAGTAGAAATTCCATACAGTACCTGTGGAAAAAAAACATACTCACCTTCTCCTATGCGTGGTTTGGTCCTCTTTGGTCCAAAGTATCCATGGTCTTCTTAAAACAAAAAAATGGAACACACGAACCACGCACTTAAGTAACAGCCAAGGATGGTTGTTACTTCTGACTGAAGCACTCAGACGCGGCTTCTTCCTATGAAGGTCCGTGTCTGAGCGTTCATTGCAGGGCCGGATTATAGGCGGGGCATTAGGGGCGTTCGTCCAGGGGCCCCCACACTCAGTGATCGCAAATACGCGCTGTAGCGTGTATTTTAACCGAAAATGAGGACCAGGGACTCACTTTTGCGGAGTGAGTGGGTCCCTGCGCATGTGTATGTATCGGCTTGTACTATTATTGATTCCTTTTTACTCTAAGTGTTAACATCTTTAACCGTGTTACTTTTTCATTACATAAATAACATTTTGTGCTTTGGAACCACACGATTGGACTGGAAAGCAATTCTTTATTATGCGACTAGCAGCGCTAAATAGCGGCTAGCGACTAATAGGAATCAATAGATGGGGGCTCAGCCTTGAGTTCATGCTACCGGAAATTACTCAGAGCGATGACCGGATTTCGATTCCTCAACAAAAGGTGCACGCGTCACATACGGGTAAGAACGCAGTGTTTTATGCCTGTTTTGGTGAAGGAACGCTGATTAAAATCCAGGGACAAGAGTGAAAAGTCAGTTTCTTTTATTGTCACTTTGCACTGCAATAGGCGATTCGCAAATAGCGTATGCATCTTCCCTGTATTGATGCCACATGTTTAAACAATCATTGTAATAGATAGTCGCATAGACGCTATTCTGCTCCTCGTTGTGTACACTGACTGTCATGCTTAGCAGGTCAGTTGTGCATAATGGGAGGAAGTGAGTGGACACATCTTATTTAAGTCGTCCAATGCCGAAATCCCTAGTGAGAGGCGAAAGCATGTGCCCAAATGGGTGCTAAGCAATCGCACAGGATGGTATAGGGAGAGCTGCGTATAGATTAGGGGTGTGCACCGGCCACTTTTCGTGTTTTGTGTTTTGGTTTTGGATCTGGATCTTTCTTCGTGTTTTGGATCTGGATTGGTTTTGCCAAAACCACCCTTCCGTGTTTTGGGTTCTGGGTTTTGTGTTTTGGATCTGTATTTTTTTTTTAAAAAGCATAAAAACAGCTAAAATCACAGAATTTGTTGGTTTCTCTGCTCCTATGCTATTATTAACCTCAATAACCTTAATTTCCACTCATTTCCAGTCTATTCTGAACACCTCACACCTCACAATAGTGTTTTCATGTCCAAAAGGTTGCACCGAGGTAGCTGGATGACTATGCTAAGCGACACGAGTGGGCGGCACAAACACGTGACCCATCTAGGAGTGACACTGCAGTGGCAGACAGGATGGCAGTTAGAAAAACTAGGCCCCAAACTGTACATAATGCAAAGAAAAAAAAGAAGTGCAAGATGGAATTGTCCTTGGGCCCTCCCACCCACCCTTATGTTGTATAAACAGGACATGCACACTTTAACAAATCAATCATTTCAGCGCCAGGGTCTGCCACACAACTGTGGCTGAAATGATTGGTTTGTTTGGGCCCCCACAAAACAAGCTGGCAATTAATGTGTCCCTGCACAAACTGGCTCTACGGAGGCAAGATGTCATCCTCATCCTCCTCATCCACCGATTCCTCACCCTCTTCAGTGTGTACATCCTCATCCTCACAAAGTATTAACTCGTCCCCACTTGAATCCACCACCACAGGTCCCTCTGTACCTTCTGGAGGCTGGTCTCCCTGGAAGAGCTGATAATTCATTTTGATGAACATCATCTTCTCCACATTCTGTGGAAGCAACCTCCTACGCCTTTCGCTGACAAGGTTCCCGGCTGCACTAAACACTCTTTCGGAGTACACACTGGAGGGGGGGCAACTCAGGTAAAATAGAGCCAGCTTGTACAGGGGCCTCCAAATTGCCTCTTTTTCCTGCCAGTACAGGTATGGACTGTCTGACATGCCTACTTGGATGCTGTCACCGATGTAATCCTCCACCATTCTGTCAATGGTGACAGTATCATATGCAGTGACAGTAGACATGTCAGAAATTGTTGCCAGGTCCTTCAGTCCGGACCAGATGTCCAAACTTGGTCCTGCCTGCCCTGCATCACCGCCAGCGGGTTGCTTAGGATACCTAAGTTTTTTCCTGGCAGCCCCAGTTGCGGGAGAAAATGAAGAAGGAGCCATTGACGTGTCACGTTCCGCTTCAGCTGACAGTGTGTTCACCAGCAGGTCTTTGCACCTCTGCAGGCTTGTGTCGGCCGGAAAGAGAGACACCACATAGGCTTTAAACCTAGGATCAAGCACGGTGGCCAAAATGTAGTGGTCTGATTTCAACAGATTGACCACCCTGGAATCCTGGCAAAGCGAATGAAGGGCTTCATCCACAAGTCCCACATGCCGAGCGGAATCGCTCCGTCTTAGCTCCTCCTTCACTTTCTCCAGCTGCTTCTGCAAAAGCCTGATGAGGGGAATGACCTGACTCAAGCTGGCTGTGTCTGAACTGACTTCACGTGTGGCAAGTTCAAAGGGCTGGAGAACCTTGCACAACACGGAAATCATTCTCCACTGCGCTTGAGTCAGGTGCATACCCCCTCCTTTGCCTATGTCATAGGTGGATGTATAGGCTTGTATGGCCTTTTGCTGCTCCTCCATCCTCTGAAGCATATAGAGGGTTGAGTTCCACCGCGTCACAACCTCTTGCTTCAGGTGATGGCGGGGCAGGTTCAAGAGTGTTTGCTGGCGCTCCAGTCTTCGGCACGCAGTCGCTGAATGGCGAAAGTGGCCAGAAATTTTTCGGGCCACCCAAAGCGTCTCCTGCACGCCCCTGTCGCTTTTCAGAAAATTCTGCACCACCAAGTTTATTGTGTGAGCAAAACATGGGACGTGCTGGAATTTGCCCAGATGTAATGCCCGCACAATATTGGTGGCGTTGTCAGATATCACAAATCCCCAGGAGAGTCTAAGTGGGGTAAGCCACTGGGCGATGATTTCCCTCAGTTTCTCTAAGAGGTTGTCGGCGGTGTGCCTCTTACTGAAACCGGTGATACACAGCGTAGCCTGCCTTGTAACGAGCTGGCGTTTCTGAGATGCTGCTACTGGTGACGCTGCTGCTGTTGCTGCGTAAGGTGATACATCTACCCAGTGGGCTGTCACAGTCATATAGTCCTTAGTCTGCCCTGTTCCACTTGTCCACATGTCCGTGGTTAAGTGGACATTGTGTACAACTGCATTTTTCAGGACACTGAGGACACTTTTTCTGACGTTTCTGTACAGTCTCGGTATCGCCTGCCTAGTGAAGTGGAATCTAGACGGGATTTGGAACCGGGGACACACTACCTCCATCAATTGTCTAAATCCCACTGCACTAATGGCGGATACCGGACGCACGTCTAACACCAACATAGCAGTCAAGGCCTCAGTTATACGTTTTGCTTCAGGATGACTGCTGTCGTACTTCATCCTCCTCGCTAAGGACTGTTGGAGGGTCAATTGTTTAGTAAAAGTAGTGGTGTTCCTACTTCCTCTCTGGGATGATGAACGACTCCCAGCAGCAGCAACAGCAGCAGCGGCAGCAGTAGGCGTAGCAATGCAGGATCCTCCAGAGGAATCCCGGATAGGAGAGTCAGTCATGCCAGTGACATGGTCTGCAGGACTACTTCCGATCCTGACTAAGGAGGAAATTGACGAGGAGGGAGTTGACGGTGTGGTTTGCAGGCGCTTGGATACAACAGGACAACGGGATTTAGGTGTCCCTGGACTGCTTACGGTCTTAGCCAAAGTTTCTGAACTTGACAGTAACTTTTTATGAACGCGCTGCAGGTGCCGTATAAGGGAGGATGTTCCTAGGTGGTTGACGTCCCTACCCCTACTTATTTCACCTTTACATATGGTACATATGGCAAGACAGTTGTTGTCCGGATTTGGATAGAAATATTGCCAGACCAAAGAGGTGGAATGTTTGGTCTTCTGCCCAGGCATGACCGTGATGGGCTTTTTCATCCCACGGACAACAACTGTCTCCCCCGGAGCCTGATTTAAACAAACCACATCACCATCAGAATCCTCCTCGCCAACTTCCTCCTCAGCGCCAGCTACACCAGTATCCTCATCCTGTTGTACTTCAACAGTGACATCTTCAATTTGCATATCAGCAAGTGGACTGTGGGTGCTCCTTTCAGCACTTGCAGGGGGCGTGCAAATGGTGGAAAGAGCCACCTCTTCCCGTCCAGTGCTGGGAAGGTCAGGCATCGCAACCACCACCACACTTGGACTCTCCTTGGGGATTTGTGATATCTTCTTAGAAAGCACAGTTCTTCGCTGTGCTTTTGCCAGCTTAACTCTTTTGATTTTTTTAGTGGGAGGAGGGCTTCCATCGTCATGTGAAGCTGAACCACTAGTCATGAACATACTAGGGATCGACCTTAGCCGTTCCTTGCCACTCCGTGTCGTAAATGGCATATTGGCAAGTTTACGTTTCTCTTCAGCTGATTTAAATGTCTTTTTCAAGGTCATTTTCCTGAACTTTGCCATTTGGGATTGTATGTGCCCTCTACTATGACATTGGGCATCGGCCTTGGCAGACGACGTTGATGGCATGTTATCGTCTATGTCATGACTAGTGGCAGCAGCTTCAGCACTAGGAGGAAGTGGTTCTTGATCTTTCTCTATTTTATTTTTATCGGAGAAAGTTTGGTCCTCCATTTATGTTATATCGATTTGATATATACGTGCGGCTAAACACAGAAAATAATTTTTTTTTTGGTTTGGACTGGAGTGTACTTTGTGGGTTACAGCACCCTTTAACGGTCAAGCCAGCCGGCCCTTTACTTATGACACAGGCGCACGCTTGGCACTACTTTGTTGATGCACGTGCGGCTACTGCGCACACAATTCACAAATACAGAAAATAATTTTTTTTTTGGTTTGGACTGGAGTGTACTTTGGGGGTTACAGCACCCTTTAACGGTCAAGCCAGCCGGCCCTTTACTTATGACACAGGCGCACGCTTGGCACTACTTTGTTGATGCACGTGCGGCTACTGCGCACACAATTCACAAACACAGAAAATAATTTTTTTTTTGGTTTGGACTGGAGTGTACTTTGGGGGTTACAGCACCCTTTAACGGTCAAGCCAGCCGGCCCTTTACTTATGACACAGGCGCACGCTTGGCACTACTTTGTTGATGCACGTGCGGCTACTGCGCACACAATTCACAAACACAGAAAATAATTTTTTTTTGGTTTGGACTGGAGTGTACTTTCGGGGGTTACAGCACCCTTTAACGGTCAAGCCAGCCGGCCCTTTACTTATGACACAGGCGCACGCTTGGCACTACTTTGTTGATGCACGTGCGGCTACTGCGCACACAATTCACAAACACAGAAAATATATTATTTTTTTAGCACTTGGGGGGAGCACCCCTGATGGACAGAGCACCCCCTGGACAACACTACAGCACTCCTTTAGGACTGGGACACTGCACAGGACTTTGGAGTGGACACAGCCCCTATGGAGAACTGACTGCACAACACAGTCCAGCCAGCCCCTATGGACTTTGAAGTAGTGGACACAGCCCCTATTAACAACAGCAGCACAGCACAACACAGCCAGCCCCTATGGACTTTGAAGTAGTGGACAACAGCAGCACTACACTACACTACACTACACAGCCCTAACTCCCACCCTCCCTCTTCACTGTCCACAGCCGAGTGAGAAAATGGCGCCGACGCGGGTACCTTATATAGGATCCAAAACCCGCGAGACTCGGAAGGCGGGTTGATGACGTTTTGCCTCGATTTCAGATCCGAGTCAGGCGGGAAAAGTCGAGCCTGACTCGGATTGGACTCGGATCGGGGGGGCTCGGGGGGGTTCGGATTTCAGAAATCCGAACCCGCTCACCCCTAGTATAGATGGGTTCGCCGATTCAGCAAGGTATATTATGAATGTGAAGTATGGCACGTATGCAACTGTGTACTGTGACATATGAGTCAAAATGACCAAAGGATGTGTGAAACCCTTTCCTAAAGTTGGCAGTTTCGATTTAGAGGTACTGAATACTGTTAGAGATAACATATGTTTAGTTAGGTCTCTAAAGAAGAGAGTAAAGTATAATGATTGTTTAAAGTTATGGCAGCACAAGGGGAACACGTGGCACGGTGGTGTATGTGCATCGCAAAGCAGCGTACTCACATCGCTAGGCAGCGTGCTCTCACCGCAAAAAAGGGTGTTCACGTCGCAAAATAGCACACACACGTGGCATAGTAGTACGTACTCATGCCGCAAAGCAACACGCCGCCTGGTAGCATACCCACGCTGCAAGGTAGCATTACTGTGCATAAAGGAGATAGCGCAAGCGCACCTCGGTCGCCATATGCGACCGCAGGTGAAAGTACAGCCGATACCAAAAATAATAAAAAAAATCGTAATAAGTAACTTGTACCCTGATTTAAGTCCCCTCCAGGAAAATGTTTTGCTAGAAGATGATGAACCTACTATAATTTCAGCCATTACACATTCTGTTAATATATTAGATGTTCCACAGAGAGGAAAGGCAGCGATCCAACCAGCAGGGCCAGCAGCTGAAATGGGTGAGACTAGTGTAGACCGTACTAGGAGAGGTAATACTGAACAAAGTGATGTGGTAGGTGCACATCCTGTCCATACAATTGCAGTTCCCAATGGGAAACTGGGCAAAGATGGTATAGTTCCCATAAATAATGTAGAAATGCATTGTCCATGGACGAGAGCAGAATTACATTCAATAATGTCAGATTTTCCAGACCCTAGGAAAGAGTTAGCCAAATGTCAGAAATTTATTAAAGATTTGGGTAATGCTCATGAGCCAACTAATAAGGATTGGCGAGTGGTGTTAAGGGCCTGTCTCCCCTCCAATACTGATGTGGAGAAGTTTATAAAGGATTGTGTATTGGAGGAAGATGAATCCTTAACTGATATGGAAAACCAGGCAAATATAAAACGTATAATAACACAATTGGCTATATATTTCCCAGTGGTAGTTAACTGGAGTAAAATCTTCACTATTAAACAAAAGGATAGTGAATCTGCATCAGATTATTTTGCCCGAGCACTGCTAACAATAACCCAGTACACTGGGATAGCAGATATTAAGGATGATGTACACCACAGGGAAGTAGCTGTTACAGTACTAATGGATGGTCTCAAAGACAATCTAAAAACAAGAGTGCAAACCTCTCTACCTAACTGGAGAGGGATTACCGTAGATGCACTTAGAGAGTCAGCCATAGAACATGACAAGAACATTGGCAGGAAGAAAGAGGCACTGAGTGAGAACTTAGTGGCAGTGAGTATTCAGGCTCTAGAGGGATCACATAAACAGCCACAGTCTTACAACACATACCAGCAACGGAGTAATACAGTAAAGAATTTTAATTGTAATAAAGTAGGACACATGCAGAAGTACTGTAGATTTAAAAATCAGGGGCCACCTAGAAAGGAAACACCCAGGTACACTCAGAAAAGGTACTCACAAGATTCAGGGAATTTCCAATGGTCACCCGCTCACGTAATGACAGCCAATGCTCTGCTGGAGGGTGATAGTCAGTGCTAGGGGTTAGGTCATACCTGTAGTTTACAGCCAGTCAGGTTAACTGAGATTAATAGGGAAGAACCTACAATGACAGTTGATATATCTGGTACTAAACACACTTTTCTTGTAGATACAGGGGCGACTAGATCCGTGATAACTTCTCCATTTAATTTACAGGTTATTAACAAGACCATAGCAGCAGTGGGAGTAACAGGGAGGGTACAGCATTACCCTCTAACCAGAACTGCAGATGTTACTATCGGGCCGCTGCAAACCAAGCATTCCTTTCTTCTGGCAGCGGCGGCTCCTACTAACCTTTTGGGAAGGGATTTGCTGTGTAAAATTGGATGTGTCATATACTGTACCCCTGATGGTATATTCCTAAATATACCGGACAAGGTTGCGCATGAGGTACAGGACATATTGGACACACCACAAAGGTTAATGTTGCACTCTGTCGTTTTAGAACAAAGTCCATCTCAGATAAAAGAACTGTTAATGCAAATACCAGGTTCTCTCTGGACTAAAGATGGACAGGATACTGAATTGATGGCAAATGTATCTCCTGTAATGGTAAATTTGAAGAGTGGTAGGCAGGCTCCAAAAATCCCTCAGTACCAATTAAAGCCAGAGGTGGAGCTAGGGGTTTATCCCATAATTGAGAGGTTACCGCAACTAGGGATTTTAATTCATACAGCTAGTCCAGCTAATAGTCCCATTTTCCCAGTGAAGAAGGCTGGTGGGAGGGACTATAGATTAGTACAGGATCTTAGGGGTGTTAACAAAGTAGTTGAGAGCCAGTTCCCCGTAGTACCCAATACAGCTGTCATCCTCATGCAAATTCCACCATCTGCAACAAATTTCACTGTCATTGATCTATGTTCTGCATTTTTCTCTGTTCCTCTTCATCCTCACTGTCAATATCTGTTTGCATTTTCCTACAGAGGGGTACAATATACATGGACATGATTGCCCCAGGTTTTCATAGATAGCCCCAGTATTTTCTCTCAGGCTTTACATGACTGTTTGCAATCTTTTCAACCAAGCAATGGGTCTGTCCTCATTCAATATGTAGATGATTTGTTGTTGTGCTCTGATTCATTTATGTCATGTTTAAATGATACTAAACTGTTGTTACTTCATCTCTCACAAACAGGGCGCAAGGTTGCAAGGGCCAAATTACAGCCATGCCAGACTAAGGTTAAATACTTGGGACACTGTCTAACCCAGGGGCTACGACACTTGACAACTAACAGAATACAGGCCATACAGACCATGACACTGCCGCAAAACCAACAGCAAATCCATACCTTCTTGGGCATGTGTGGATACTGCAGGACGTGGATCCCAGGTTTTTCTATTTTGGCTTTACCATTGCAGGAATTGGTGTCATCCTCAAAACCCAACCGTGTCACACACACGGAGCACACACAGAGCAGGCTTTCCTTAATCTTAAGGATAGTCTGACAAGAGCACCTGCCTTGGGAATACCAGATTATGAAAAACCCTTTGAGTTATTTTGTACGGAAGCTGATGGCTGTGCGGCAGGTGTCCTCACACAAAAACATGGGGACGCTAGCAGACCTGTAGCATACTACAGTGCACAATTGGACACTGTAGCAAGATCACTCCCAACATGTTTAAGAAGTGTAGCTGCAACCACTCTTCTGGTGAATAAGAGCGAGGACGTAGTATTAGGGCATGATACAACTGTCTATACACCACATGCAGTATCTGCTTTGTTGAATTCTGCCCAAACCAGACATGTCTCTTCAGCTAGGTTCACAAAATGGGAACTAGTTCTAATGGCACCTGCAAATATCACCATTAAAAGGTGCAATACGTTAAATCCAGCAACGTACTTACCATATGTGCCTCAAAATGCAAAAGAGTGGAGGAAGGTGAGTCTCTGGTTGAAGGTGAGTTTTGCAGGTATACTGACACACATGATTGTATGGAGTATTTGGATCAGACTTTTACTGCAAGACCAGACATACGTGATACACCATTAGAAAATGTAGATTTGACATTTTACACGGAAGGGAGTTGTCACAGGCAGACTGACACAGGAGAATTATGCACAGGTTATGCTATTGTAAATGACAAGGATGTTGTAGAACCTGAACTACTTGGTCCACCTCACTCGGCCCAGGTGGCTGAACTAGTGGCATTAAGGAGAGTGTGTGAGCTGGCTGAAGGTAAGTCAGCTAATATATACACTGACTCTAGGTACGCCTTCGGGGCAGTACACGATTTTGGGGGTCTTTAGCATCTGAGAAATTTTATGACAGCAGCACATACACCAGTCGCACACTCACATCACATAAAAGGACTACTGACAGTGATCCAGCTACCAAAGCAGTAGCTGTCACCAAATGTAAAGCTCAGATATGTGAAGAAGACCCGGTGTCAATGGGCAATAATAGAGCAGATGAAACTGCCAAATGGGCACCAGGGTTGTGCATAAACTTAACAACTGATAATGTGATGGTCTTCCAGACAATAGACATGCAGAAATTAATTGAGATGCAAAATTTGTGTCCCATACAGGAAAAGGCAGACTAGAGATCGAAGGGATGTGTTCAAGAGTCTGCTGGACTCTGGAGAGATGGAAAAGGTAGGCCTGTTGCTCCCAAGGCATATTACCCAAGCTTGGCTGAGGCAGCACATGGTCTGACTCACCTGGGAAAAGAAGGTATGTGTAAGTTGGTCAGAGCATATTGGTGTGCACCAAGCTTTTCTTCTCAAGCTGGAAAGATAGCAATGTCCTGTCTGACTTGTTTGAGAAAAAATGTCGGGAAGACAATCCCTACCGAAGCATCCCACATCCCTCCGACAGACGGTCCTTTTCAGGTAATACAAATTGACTTCATTCAATTACCACCCTACAGGAATCTCAAGTATGTATTAGTTTGTACTGATGTATTTTCTAACTGGGTAGAGGCATATCCAGATGCCACTAATACTGCTGTTTTTACTGCCAAAAAGATTGTTCAGAAGTTTGTATGCAGATATGGTATCCCTAGAAATATAGAAAGTGATAAGGGTACTCATTTCACTGGTGATGTGTTCCAGAACATGTGTAAGCTTATGGGTATAAATAGTAGACTCCACACCCCCTACCGACCGCAAGCCAGCGCCAAGGTGGAGAGGGTAAACGGTACTATTAAGAAGAAACTGAGTAAGATCATGGCTGAAACTGGATTAGGATGGCCAGAAGCTTTACCACTAGTCCTCCATAGTATCAGGACCACTCCTAGATCTCCTCTTAATCTGTCCCCCTTTGAGATACTATTTGGGAGACAACCTCATTTGATTGTAAGTCCACAGGATGATTTGAAGTGTAATACTGAGGTTCCTGTGAAATATCTTATAAAAATGAGTACACAGCTGAAACAGCAGCAACAGAAATTGAAAATGTTGTCACATGAAATGCCAGAAACAAACTGTCATGATGTTGAACCTGGAGAATATGTTATGATCCAAAATTTCTTATGCTCAGGTTGTTTGACAGATCGGTGGGAAGGTCCATATCAGGTGTTGATGACAAGTACCACATCATTGAAAGTTGCAGAGAGAGATAGCTGGGTCCATTCCACTCACTGCAGAAAGGTCAACCACCCAAAGGAGATACGAGGCAGAGACGAGACAGATAACGCAGACCTGTCAATTGCGAGCCTGTTCCAGGAGAGCTAGAGATTGCAGTGGAACATCTGAGCTAGAGAAATTTGCAGACCACTATTCCAGCAATGGAGTGGCGGGCTGGGTTTGTGTTTGTGCTTTCTTCCAGGGTTTGCCTCATCCTTATTTGTTTTGGGATTTCCTGTTTCTGTGACGAAGGACAGATGACGGAGAGGGAAGCTGTTGGTGATGTCAATGGAGTGGGGTCGGGAGAGAGAGCGATAAAACAATCAGGGAGGTATATGGTCGAATTCAGTACAGAAATTGTTAAGAGATCTGTTAATCATGATACTCGGGAGACAGTGTGAGGGATTATTGTCTGATGAATATTGTATTTGTGAGTAATGTGGGTCCCTAGTTGATGATAAATGCATCCAACGATGCCAGTCCAAGAGTAATCTGTATTTGGGTGAGCATCCTGTAGAGTATTACCATTCCTTAGTGGGTAAGGTCTTAAACCAGACTGAATGTTGGGTGTGTACCTCAAGGACAGAGTAAATCAGAATTAATTCCATACCCTTTGAAGTTAGCAGAGGTACTTGAATTACATGGGGGAAGAACAGTGGAGAAGAAATTGAATGTATCCAAACCCCCTAGTCTTAGGCTCCACCAGTATCAGGTAGATAGATCCCTGGTATGCTTTAATATCACAAATCTCAACAAACCAGGAAATTGGTAGGTAACCGGGAACAATCAGACAATGACCTTTTCACACAGAGCTGATAGTGAGTCTATTAATTCTGAACTTGTACGCAGTATTTTATCAAGTGGGAGATATTTCCGGTATAGGTATACACATAGATATGAGACAGCAATGGTTGTCAGAGTATCACTAGGGTACTGTGCAAATGTTATACAAACAGAAATGTGTACCAGTCAAATGGCAGAACTGGGAGCAGGATCCTTTGTAAGAATAATGTGTTCGATGATAAGGATGCATTCTATTCCTTACATTCTCCCAGATGATATATATTTTATATGTGGAAGGAAAGCGTACAAGTGGCTCTCTCCTAGTTCTGAAGGTTTATGTTATATTGGAAGGGTATTACCAGAAATTATGACCCTTACACATGATGAAATAATTGGTGTCCATAAAACCGCACCACCTCCATACATACACACACAGTATAAACATCGTGACAAAAGAAATATGATCCCTGGTGAAGAACATATAGCTGCACAGATGATTAGTGAAACAAATGGCTTCCAAATTTTAGTAGCGCTAGATCCCACCAGGATCACTCGGGGAACTTTAAATTATAGGTACATCCAAGACCTGGCTAAATTAATAGACAACATCACCGAGATGTATGATGACACTTTCAAGTATGTGGGTAGGGAGCTACAGGCTTATAAAAAGGAATTGGTACAGCATAGATTATTGTTGAATTACCTGACAGCTGTTACTGGTGGGTATTGTGTGACTTTGGCCACCCAATTTGGTGTCAAGTGTTGCACGTACATCACTAATAATACTGATGACCCTAAAGAGGTGATAGACCGAAAAATGGATGAAATCCTACAACTGAAGTGGGAGTTTCGGAAGGACCATAATATTTCATTGTATGGGACAGAGGTAAAGGTAGAGAAATGGTTCTCATGGTTAAACCCTGTCAAATGGTTTGCCGGTCTGGGAGAGTGGGTACAGGAGATGATTGCTAGAGTAGGTAAGCTCCTTATTCTCATACTTGTTTTTATCTCAGTAATTGGCTTATGTGTCAGATGTGTTCTTACTGTGGTAAAAAGTGGAAAATGTAACACCAAGGTTAATCGTGAAAATTAAATATTTAATGGTGGTGAGTGGTGATGGTATGGGTTCTAAGGTTAATGAAGAACTGTATTACAATCCTGAAATTTAATGTTCCATCAGATAAATAACATGTGAATAGGCTTGGTCATGTATGATAAAATATTGTAAAAATGTTCCGTTGAACATCCTAGATAATGTAGTCTGTTCCCCCAAACTTCCTTTATAGGTTCGATGAGATCCCACATCCTACCCATGGTCCCGTATAGATCCACTGAGTGCGTATAAGGGTTGTTTTACCCTCACTCAAAATGCTTTATTGATGGTTCAGTGACCAAATTGTGTCACTCTGTCCAGAACATTGAATAATAATTTGTTATACATGACTAAGTAGGTTAAGAATAGAAGGTGATAGTTTGTTTGCTATCAAAGGGTGGACTGTCGAAGTCAAATTATTGAATATGATCGCACACAATTATTATCTGACGATCTGATCGTCTATGGTCTGACGATATGTTTCCATGACGCTACTTTGCGTTGTGCAATCCGATGCGCTAAACTGCGTATTCACAATACACACACTGATGCATATAATGCACACACATATAAATGTATATATACTTATTTACACAGACGCTCATATGCGCATGCACACACTTACATGTGGACGCTCATTTGTATATAGTCGCAGACGCATATGTGCAAGATGGTTCCCATTCACAATAGTTATTAACCGGAGTTATTAAATATATTTTTAACTAATAATTATGATGTAATATGTACTTAAATGAGATCTAAGGTTTAGAGCATAGCGGACATGTCATGTTTGGTATCATACTAAATCCCTGTTTATTTGCAGACTCCCGTTCCTATCGGCAAAGGAGTCGCATCTTGCATCCGCTAGTTATGGATGTTAGGGAGTTATTGCATTAAATGTTAGTATCTATATGCAGTGTCGTAGCTAGAATAAACCAGTTGTTCAGCGGGAAAACTACACAAAGAGATCATTGGAGAACTGAGACATGCCCCTGATGACACCGTATGAATCAACCAATGACAAAGACAATCCAGAAGCAAGAACCAATGGGAACCTGTAAACTAGTTCCTTTGTTAATGTAGAAATCTGTAAGGTATATCAACTGCATCCCGATTCCAGTGTTCAGACATCCTCATTGATGATCACAGACCTCTGGATTGATGACTGTATACTGGGACCAGTGCGCATGTGTATGTATCGGCTTGTACTATTATTGATTGCTTTTTACTCTAAGTGTTAACATCTTTAACCGTGTTACTTTTTCATTACATAAATAACATTTTGTGCTTTGGAACCACACGATTGGACTGGAAAGCAATTCTTTATTATGCGACTTGCAGCGCTAAATAGCGACTAATAGGAATCAATAGGAGGTTTCCAACGATCCCTGGCCTGGGCTGACTAGTGGTCAGGGCTGATGCTGCAGCTGGGGGGGCCGCTGAAAGGGCTCCCCTGGCCTTGGCATCAGCCCCCCCCTAAAAAGGATCCGGTGCTGGTTCTTGAGCTCACAGGGGAACCCTACGCAACTTTTTCCCCGGTAATTCCAGAACCAGGACTGATTCCCAGAGCCCAGTGCTGGTTGTACCAAGAACAGTGGAACCCTATGTATTTTTTTCCCTGTACTGGCTATGAAAAGTCCGGGGCTGGTTCTGTTTAGGGGGGGACCCCACATCATTTTCTTTCTAAATGTAACTCTTTCTTAGCTTTTTACAGTAAGATACATGCATGCATCTCACTGATGTAAGCATGTATCTGTGTGTCAATCCGACCTGCTCATGCTCAGATCGAAAGCATGAAGCAGGTCTATTAATTTGGGGTTTTGAAGTTCGATTTTATGTTCGATTTCAAATTAAATGATAGTAAATAAGAGATTTGTGTGTTGGTCTACGTAAAAGTACCAATGTTTTTCCGATGTTCGATTTGAGTCAAATTCGGTTTAAAATTCGATTTTACATTCGATTTGGCCTTTAGTAAATACCCAAATGCAAAATCAAATGCAAATTGAATGCCAAATCACTCAAAATTCAAAATCGAATGTTAGTAAATATACCCCTATATGTCTAAAACAACATCAACTAAGTGATATAATTTATCTGGTTCCACCTTTGTCTACAAGTTGTAGCAGTTCCACTAGTGGAATTAGAGAGTAAGGGGCCTATTCATTATCAAGCACTATTGGCCTAACCATTAATTATCCAAGTATCAAACTCACCACAAAAATGGAGTCAGTTCCCTCAATCATTCTCCGAAAACCATGAAGAATACAAACAAAATGTAAAAAAGCAGCACTCTCCATCTAGAAAAGTCTTGATAAAGATCTCCTTGGAAGGAAGAAATGTTAGAATAAAGAATCTGCTTCACTATTAGATGGAGAGTTCTGCTTTTGGAATTTTGTTTTGGATTTTCCCAAAAGTGATTTTTCTACATTTACATTTTTTTCCTTTGTCCACCCCCTTTCCATCTTTCTACCCCTCCCCTGGGTCTATCACTCTCCCTTCTTGGAAAGTGATAAACTACCAGCCACTCAGCTCCTAGCTGTAATGTCATGGGTTTGAAAAATGACAGTTAGGAGCTGATTGGTTGGTAGTTCATCACTCTACAATTTATGACTTTCCAGAGCTTAGTACATCTGCCTCTTCTCTTTCTCCCTCTCTTCCACAGCTCTCTCTTCTCTCAACTTCTTTCCCCTTTCCGTCTTTCTCTGTAGCTCCTTCATTTATCTCTGCCCTCTCTTCTCTGCAATATTTTCCTTTTGCCCCCCACTCCACTCTCTTCTGTTTCCTGTTTTCTTTTTTATTGCCTTTTTCTGGATCTGACTTGTAATTGTATTCATGCCTATAGGCCGGGGTACTGATAGGAACATGGCCTAATTGTGGGAAGTGTGGCCACGCCCCTTTAGAAAAAAAGAAAAATACTATTTTGCATGCCAGGGAGGTGGGTGTTGTGAGCCCCTCAGCCCGGTGTAAATCCCGGTGTGATCACTCCTCCAACAGGCAGAGGAGAAGTGACTGCTGCTGTATAGTGCCAGCGAGCAGTCTCCCTGCTCCCACTGCAGCCCAGCACACAGCAGCATGTGCTGGGCTGCTGACCGATAAGAGGGCGGGGTTCAGCGTCAGACCTGGGCCCCTCCAATAATCCCAGGCCCAGGTATTTAGTACCCTCTCCCCCCCCTCTCGACACCCCTGATTGCATTGAAGCTCACCTGCAAAACCCAGTCTGGGCTGCTAGAGCAAGACATGTCTGTCAGTTCTCCTGAGTGTCCCAAGTGCTGCTCTGGGGCCTTGGGTCTATATGGTGCCTCCTGCATGGAAGGTGAAGCTGTGGAATGAAGTGGGACAGGTGCGAGAAGAGCACAGCCTCTTATTCGATGGCTTCTCAGAGCGCCACAAAAGAAAGGTTCGGAGTCCACTATGCATGTAATGCACATATATATATTACACGTATCCGTATTTTTGCCAAAAAAAACCAAAAAATTATTGGTGGTGGTCACACATTACCCCCCTCCATGATTTCTTAAACTTCAAGCACCCCCAGTGCTTAGAGCTGGATCCTACAGTATGATCTCTATATAAAATGTGTGTGCCTTCAGGTAATGTGAAGAAAAGGTGCTGTTGCACCAGAACTTTATCTTTCAATTCTAAAGTCCAGAAAAACATGGTTGTTGGAATCTGATGGCTTGCTATGGACAATACCAGCTTTTCTGCTCAATTCACTGCAGAACATGTTTCATAAATGTCCCCAGTGTTCTGAAACTTTTCTTTATTAGTAACCATCCTGGTTTTCTACCAGGTGACAACTAGGTCAGCAGTCGGTGATGCTGTATTTGATGTTCACTCACCATTTTTAGTTCAACCACAGCTGGAGGATCAAAGGTTTCCCTTCCCTGGCCTTAGCTGTTTGCAGTGAGTGTCCATCTGCAGGGTGTAAGTCCAAAGCATATTGGACCCCACAGATGTCTTTGATGTCTAAAAATTTCCTGAAGAGCAGCGTCCTGTATATGTAGACATATGTTGCAGAGGAAGCTTGCTGTGTGTTTGTGTGGGAGAGTAGAATAACAGAGGTTGCTGGGATAAAAGATCTACATAACAGATTGAGGAATATGAATGGCATCTGTGGGGTGAGGTGCTAGATGGTTTTGGGAGAGATAACAATTTCATCAGAACTGATGTCTGGAATGTCTATATTGTTTATAATCCATCTAGTTACACATCTCTACATGCAATACTTGCGCAGAAATATTTCCTTTACATTACTATCAAATATTTACCTTGGCATTTGCAAATCTCATTAAACAGTGTGCACTGATGCGTGCAATATCACATTTCAGTATACTTCACAGTTTAAATATGTATTAGCGCAGGAGTTTATGGGCCTAATTCAACTATGTACGTAAGCCTGATTCAAATATGTACGTAAACCTGATTGTTTACGTACACATCCGAATTTTGTACGTCTGCACATGTGCCCCCAAGCTGCAGCATGATTGACATGCAGCAGCCGTTTAGGGACGGGGAAAAGGCGACATCGGCCCAGGCTCGGCCTGGGCCCCCAGGGAATCGGGTAAATCCTCGGTGGGCCCTCCTGCTTCGTAACTCCGCCCACTTTAACCAGGAGGCGGGGCCATGCAGGGGCAGTACTGGTTCTATGGGAAGGGCCACAATCAGGGGTTATGGTCAGCCTATTGAATGGGGCACATATTGACAAGGAAGCCCCAAACCTCCTCACCAGCAGTAGCGACCCCCCCCCCCCTCCTGAGTTCTGGCAGCAGCGGGCCATTCCCAACAAAAGCGGCGGCATCATCGGGACTCCGTCATCAGCGCCGACGGCAGCAGTGGCCCCCCGCATCCTCATTGTTTGCATCAGCGGGCCACCCCGCGTCCTTAGCGCCGGCAGTAGCGCGCCCCCAGTGTCCTCACCAGCGGGTCCCCTCGCATCCTTAATGCCGGCAGTAGCGCGCAACCCCACTCCCGCGTCCTCAGCAGTGGGCCCCGCATCATCAGTGTCTGCATCAGTGGGCCCCCCCGCGTCCTTCACAACAGCAGCATCGAGCTTCCCCGTCCTCAACAACGGCACCTCCCCTGCAATTATCATAATCAGTAGCAGGGCCTGAATCCTGCAGAAAGAGCGCTGGGCTGACTCGTGGCTGCAGCAGGGGACGATGAGGTGGGCAGCGGGACTGTGGACATGCTTAAGTGCATGTCCCTACCTGCGCTATCGGCTGCCCACCTGGCTGTTACACCCAAGGTGGGACCTGTCACCTGCTTCTAACTTCCTCTGCACTGGATGGAGAGGTGGGAGCAATGAGCAGCACACTGCAGTCGGAACACCAGTGGGGGTGAAGGGGACAGGATGTATTTTTATTGGGGAGTCTGGGTGTTGGCAGTGTAGGAGGGTATGTATGGATGCAGGAGGTAGTGTAGGAGGGGGTGTATGGATGCAGGAGGTAGTGTATGGATGCAGGAGGTATTCTATGTGGTGGGTGCCTGGGTGTTGGTAGTGTATGAGGGGGTGTCTGGGTGCTGGCAGTGGAAGAGGGGGTGTATGGATGCAGGAGGTAGTGTATGAGGGGGGTGTCTTGGTGCTGGCAGTGTAAGAGAGAGTTCTCTGGGTGTTGGTAGTGTAATGGAGGGGTGTCTAGGTGCTGTAGGCAGGGGAGTAGCGAGGGTGGTTCCAGTGGAGCATGAGCTGCGGGTGCCAAAATGGACAGAGGGCGCCATTCAGGCTTCCGGAATTCATGGGGAACTGCACAGTATGATGGCCTCCTGTTAGTTTTATCTCTGTTTGCTCTATATCCTAAATAAGTTACGGATCTGAGATCCATTTCTACATTTCATGCCCCCCAGGCTGCCCAGATTGTCTCCCCTCCGGCCCTCCCTCCTCTGTGATCATCTTCTGTCCCCTCCCCTGTCCTGTCACAGTGATTACATTCATTTCTCACCTCTTTAATTCCCTCCGCTCTCTACCATGTGATCGGCTCTTTGCCCCTCCCCTCTCCTATCTTATTGGTTTCTGTCATCACTCCTCTCTGATCGAGTCTTTGCCCCTCCTCTCGCCTTTCTTATTGGCTTCTGTCACCACCCCTCTCTGATCGGCACGTTCCTCTCTGATCCCTTCCCTCCTTCTCTCATTCACTCATTGTGCTTCAATGGACTTAAAAGTGAAACATCTGAGGTACAATCCTAAACTTAAATTTTAAGGTATGAGTTTGAGGGTGGTACTGCCACTGTTTGCTGTTTTGTTTTTCTCTTCACTTCAGTATTCCCCCGCAGGCTGGCCATACCCCATTTTCACAGTTCAGTACAGGGAAACGGGGGGGGGGGGGGGCGCTATGACATGCCCTTTCTCCGGGCACCATGGTTCCACGCTACTCCTCTGGCTGTAGGAGGGGGTGTCTGGGTGTTGCTAGTATAGGAGGGTAGTGTCTGGGTGTTGGTAGTGTATGAGGGGGTGTATGGACGCAGGGAGTGTGTAAGGTGTATGTCTGGGTGTTGGTAATGTAGGAGGGATGTCTGAGTGCTTCTGGTGTGTTGATAGTAAATTAATGGGGATGTCTGAGTGTTGCTATTGTGTTAGTGAATAAGGGGTTGTCTGGGTGTAGCAGATACATTAGTAGTGTGGGTGCTGCAGGGGTGCTGGTAGTGAATGAGGAGGGTTGTGTCTGGCCTGCTGGTGTGTCAGAGGAGATAAGTAATTGGTGAATGAGGGGAGTGTCTGTCTGAGTGCTGCTGGGGTGTTGGGAATGAATCAATGAATGCATGTGTAGCACCAGTCACTATTTTGCCTCTGGATGCCTCTTATTAACATACGCCTCTGACACCAAACAATCAGCCACATCAATATATATATATATATATATATACACAGAGTTACAATGACTGCAGACGCACTCTCTGTCACCGACTGATCCACCACTGTGAGGGAAGGAGAATGATGGAGGAGAAGATGTGGCCGTGGTATGAGAGGAGGATGGTGGAGGAGAGGATATGGCCGTGGTGTGAGGGAAGGAGGATGATGGAGGATAGGATGTTGCTGGGGTATGAGGGAAGGAGGATGGTGGAGGAGAGGCTATGGTCAGGGTATGAGGGAAGGTGAATGGTGGAGGAGAGGATATGGCCGGGGTATGAGGGAAGGAGGATGGTGGAGTAGAGGATATGGCCGGGGTATGAGGGAAGGAGAATGGTGGAGGAGAGGATATGCCCGGGGTATGAGGGAAGGAGAATGGTGGACGAGAGGATATGGCCGGGGTATGAGGGAAGTAGGATGGTGGAGTAGAGGATGTAGCTGGGCTATTAAAGGAGTATGAAGGAGGAGAGGATATTGCCAGGGTATGAGGGAAGGAGGATGGTGGAGGAGAGGATATGGCCGGGGTATGAGGGAAGGAGAATGGTGGAGGAGAGGATATGCCCGGGGTATGAGGGAAGGAGAATGGTGGACGAGAGGATATGGCCGGGGTATGAGGGAAGTAGGATGGTGGAGTAGAGGATGTAGCTGGGCTATTAAAGGAGTATGAAGGAGGAGAGGATATTGCCAGGGTATGAGGGAAGGAGGATGGTGGAGGAGAGGATGTGGCCGGGGTATGAGGGAAGGAGGATGATGATGGAGAGGATGTGGCTGGGCTATTAAAGGAGTATGAAGGAGGAGAGGATATCGCCGGGGTATGAGAATGGTGGAGGAGAGGATATGGCCGGGGTATGAGGGAAGGAGAATGGTGGAAGAGAGGATATGGCCGAGGTATGAGGGAAGGAGGATGGTGGAGTAGAGGATATGGCCGGGGTATGAGGGAAGGAGAATGGTGGAGGAGAGGATATGGCCGGGGTATGAGGGAAGGAGAATAGTGGAGAGGATATGGCTGGGGTATGAGGGAAGGAGAATGGTGGAGGAGAGGATATGCCCGGGGTATGAGGGAAGGAGAATGGTGGACGAGAGGATATGGCCGGGGTATGAGGGAAGTAGGATGGTGGAGTAGAGGATGTAGCTGGGCTATTAAAGGAGTATGAAGGAGGAGAGGATATTGCCAGGGTATGAGGGAAGGAGGATGGTGGAGGAGAGGATGTGGCCGGGGTATGAGGGAAGGAGGATGATGATGGAGAGGATGTGGCTGGGCTATTAAAGGAGTATGAAGGAGGAGAGGATATTGCCGGGGTATGAGAATGGTGGAGGAGAGGATATGGCCGGGGTATGAGGGAAGGAGAATGGTGGAAGAGAGGATATGGCCGAGGTATGAGGGAAGGAGGATGGTGGAGTAGAGGATATGGCCGGGGTATGAGGGAAGGAGAATGGTGGAGGAGAGGATATGGCCGGGGTATGAGGGAAGGAGAATAGTGGAGAGGATATGGCTGGGGTATGAGGGAAGGAGAATGGTGGAGAGGATATGGCCGGGGTATGAGGGAAGGAGGATGGTGGAGTAGAGGATGTGGCTGGGCTATTAAAGGAGTATGAAGGAGGAGAGGATATTGCCGGGGTATGAGGGAAGGAGAATGGTGGAGGAGAGGATATGGCTGGGATATGAGGGAAGGAGGATGGTGGAGGAGAGGATGTGGCCAGGGTATGAGGGAAGGAGGATGATGATGGAGAGGATATGGCCGGTGTATAAGGGAAGGAGAATGGTGGAGGAGAGGATATGGCCGGTGTATGAGGGAAGGAGGATGGTGGAGTAGAGGATATGGCTGGGGTATGAGGGAAGGAGAATGGTGGAGGAGAGGATATGGCCGGGGTATGAGGGAAGGAGAATGGTGGAAGAGAGGATATGGCCGGGGTATGAGGGAAGGAGGATGGTGGAGTAGAGGATATGGCCGGGGTATGAGGGAAGGAGAATGGTGGAGGAGCAGATATGGCCGGGGTATGAGGGAAGGAGAATGGTGGTGGAGAGGATATGGCTGGGGTATGAGGGAAGGAGGATGGTGGAGGAGATGTCCGTGGTGTAAATTATATATATTAAAACTAACAAATAAAAATCACTGGAGTGTACAGTATATAACTGATTAAAGGTACAATATCTTTTTTCTTTTCTAATATGTATTTTAGAGTTCTAAATTTACCACGCTCTTGATTTCTATTAAAATAGACCAAATCTCTATGACATTAAGGGGGTGATTCAGATGTGGAAGCTGTTGCAGTAGCGACTGCGAATTTTGTCACAGCAGCTACTTTATGTTAATGTAACTGATGATAGGCATCCTATGGAGATGGAGTACACATCTTTTTTCCAGACTTGGGGACTGTGTATGACTAGGGAGCTGAAACAGTGGCTGAGTGGGCGTGGAGATGCAGTAAGGGGACGTGCAGGTGCTAAAAAACTGCAGTAAGGGTATGTATGTGGGGATAATGGGGGGGCAGGGGTTGTATTTTGTAACTTTACCTAGGACTCGTGGAAACCTTGCACCAGCCCTGGTGGGACCTCATCTCTGAGTGACCTCCAGACCAGCTGTACTTCCTTCCTCCCCATATGACCCCACCCCTGGCTCTAATCCTCCCACTTACCAGCAGTGCTTCTGCCCCTTCACCAGCTCTCCCTCTACCCGTCTACCCCGGCTGTCCCTTTGCCCCTTTCCCTGGCTTTCCCTTTGTCCCCTTCCCCAGCTGTCCTTCTGCCACCTTTTTCAGCTGTCCTTCTGTCCATCTTTCCCAGCTGTCCCTCTGCCCCCTTTCTTGGCTGTCCTGTCACCTTCCATGGCTGTCATTTTGCCACCTTCCATGGCTGTCCCAATGCCACCTTCCTCCACTGTCCCACTGCTACCTTCCACAGTTGTCCATCGGACACTTTCCCTACCTGTCTCTCTGCCACTTTCCTCAGCTGTTCCTCTGCACCTTACACAGTTCCTCTGCACCATCCCCAGCTGTCCTTCTGCATCTTCCCCCAGTTGTCCCTCTGCAGCTTCTACAGCTGCCCCTTTGCCCCACTGTCATTTGTGCTTTTGCCCACTTTTCCATCTGTGCCCCTGGGGCCTATGTATAATCGTATTCAACCTCGTATTCAACCTTGCCGTGGGGGATACTTAACACCGGAGAAATTCATCATTGCTCAGGTGCGGCTACAGCTGCTCCGAAAAGCAGCTGTCCCCACAATTAGTAACACTGAAAAAAGAAGTAGCAGCGTTACTACCATCCCCCCGCGGCCGTCTTCTGTGCATGTGTGACCTGAGGTGACACATTCGCAAAGCCGCTGGGGAGTCAGTGAGGAGGTGGCGGAGGGATCGATCTAAAGATGAAGCTTGTTCTCGCAAGCATACCCCGAAAACTTTACGTTTTCGGGAGTTTGCTGAATATCGGGTGGTCCTATCAGACCCCTGATGATGAATGGCCCGCATGATTAACGGGCCATTTTAGTTATGATCAATATGCCCCTCTGTTAACCTGTACATCTATTAGCCTAAATTGGGCATAGTGCTGTCTGACAATGTATAATATTATGATGTTTCCTTTGTGGAACGGTCACACCCCTCCCGTTATTGACCATACCTACCCAGGGGTTGGTCACACCCCTTCAGCGGGCCCCTGTCTCTGCATTTCCCTGGTGGGCCCTTAATGCCCCAGTCCGACACTGCATCGGCCTGTATTTCTGGGAACGGGGGCATGTCACCCATTTTTCCGGGAGAGACAAGGTCAGGGTCTGCGTCGGAGGACACAGATTTCCTGGTCTTGCAAGCGTCAGGAGGCGGCCAGTTTGAGTAAGCTTCGGCTTACTCAGATGACCATGCTACAAACATTGCGATGTCAGCTGGAGGCATCATTTCCCCTCAGACGCCTCCTGCAGGCATTAGGAAAGCGGCTGTGCAACACCGTCCAACTAATATGCTAATTTTCCTGCAGCTGTGCAATACCGTACATATCTGAATCAGGCCCTATGTTCCTAATTTAAACTTAATGTTATAGTTGTATGTAAGAGTGTTGGGACTTAACCTGTGCTCATCTCTGGGAGAATCTTTTGGCAAGGAACAGCAGATTCTGTTCACCTTCACATTTGCCTGGAAATCTCCAACCACCTAAATCTTGGCCTGGAACTCCCTCCATTCTCCCTCAATCCCCTACTGACGTGCACCACCTGGAATGCTCTTTGTACAACATGTGCAGTCAGCAGGAGCGGATGACAGAAGAATCTACCTCTGCAATCAACTACACTATGTAAGAAGGTAAGTGTGGAATGAGGTGGGCTCTTACTATAATGAGGATGGGGTATGAGCTAATAATTTCATTAGTGCCCCATACTTATTATATTGGGAAAAGAGCACTACATCATTGTACTGCATTGTCACTCAGTAATACTATCACCAGGGCCCTAATGGTGTGCGAGCGGTGCCATGACATTACAGGTTCAGGGGGTGGGGCCGGCACAGGGTAGCATAGAGCCCTGTTCCGATCCTCACTATCACATGATAGTGAAATTTACTTGGGACATAACTAAGCTCCGTCGTGCGCATGCACGAGACGCGACAAACGAAGGACTTTCCTTCGCTCGTTCTGTCTGATCAAAGGGGGCGTGCTGTCGATGTTGATTGACAGCACGCCCCCTTTGGTGGGCGTGCTGGGGGCGTGCCTGCCAGACGGAGGCGTTCCCAAGGGAACGCCTACTGTCAGAAGCCGGCCCCACTGACATCACTAGTGATGTCAGTGGGAGTGATTCTGGCTCTGATAGAGCCAAAATCACTCCTGGCCTTGCGGTTGAGAAACTCAACCGCAGGCTTCTGCTCGCACTGGCGATGGTCGCGATGGTCAAGACCATCGCGACCATCATCCTGCATGCTCGTATAGGCTATGGGTGGTGACCCACAGCTATACGATCGTCCAGGAGGACGCTCCATATTTATGGAGGTGGGCCCTGATTCAGAGCGAGCGCTCTGGTCAGAGCGTCCGGCTCTGAATCAGGGCCTTTGTCTAAACCAAGAGGAAAGTCAACTCACTCCTATGTATCCACATGGCTGCCTTTTAGGCCCAACATGGCAAAACTTTGTGCTGCATCTGCTTACCTTACAGTTTGTTACATCCCTTATTATAGTGCACAGGTTAAGAAAATCTTTATACTGTATTTCAAATAGTGCTCTGCGCTGCCTCATATCCATATAGCAACAGAGCCGGCGGTCTCTGGGTCCCGCCGCGGCTTGGCAGAAGGCCTTACCTCTGACATGAGCTACTGCGTGCCCTGTTGGCACATCTTTTCTCAGTATTCCAGGTGACTGGACTGGCCATCTGAGACTCACAGCCTTAAGATCCATATACAGCCCCAGAGTACTGCAAGTACCCTATACCACCACCGCTATTACTAAAGGGCATAGCGCCACTAACCACCGTGAAATATGCCATCCTTCTGCCTAGTGCACAACAACACCAACAATACCCTGACACTCCAGGCTGTTCCAGTATTATTATTGTACGTGTTCATCCCTCTGTCTCTATGCCACCTTCTTATTCTACCTGGTTAAATAAACCTGAAACCTGTACCAAGCTGTACCACTTGTGTACTAACTGCCACCAGCACTTCTGCAGCACAACTTACTTAACATCCTGTATACCGAGGGCCCAGTGCAGTCCCAGTGTACTGTTTGTGGTTATATACATATATCATACCATCCATCAAGTTACGGACCTCGGTGTCTATCCCTGGTCACATGCACATGCAGGTTGAACAACAATAATATTTGTGAACTTAAGACTCCGCAAGTATAGTATTGTAATGTTAACAGTGATTAAATGAATGGATTGTTGGAAAGGTGCTGATACTGCAGAGTAATGTAGGTACACACCAGCAGATGACAAACTATGAACAGCCCAGTTACTTAACCAGTGGTGTTGGTTTATTGATAGATAGGTACAGCCATACTCACTGTTACATTCACACTGGTAGTGGAGCAGAGATTGAGCGAACCAAGGTTTCTTACAGCTCACCAGTCGATGAGTGTATGCTACAAACGGATAGTGGTGTAGGATGCTGGGACAGCTTTATAGCAGGTAATAACCAGGTTCTCTCTAGGAGCTAGGTAGAAAACTCCTGTGTCCCACCATGTCACTCTACACAGTACTATAATTGCTGCAGTCACATGCACAGGAGCACATCAGATTGGAGGAGAGACCTCCCTGAGACTCCGGTGCCCAGAATTTATGTAAAATGGGAAGATAGTGCAGGAGCGCACTACTTTCTAACAGCCCCCATCCTTGCTACAAGCTTCTCCATGTTACACAAACATTTAATTTCAGCTTTTTTGTAGCAATCTGTAAGATAAATTGGGTAAAACACATGAAAAGGCATCAACACATCATGTGACTTCAACTTGGCATTCTCGGAAGATACTTTCAAAAGTTCCTTCACTGATAGCATCTACCATAACACAAACTCTTGGCTCACAAACTTGGGGCTGCTGCAACTATCACGATTGTTGATACTTTTCACAATTATGTTTTTTAAATCTTGCAAAGTCTCTTTGCCTATTTTGGATTTCCTTTCACACCAATCAGACTTTGGTTTTGGATCCTGGATATCCTGAATCCAAGGTTTGCAAATTCCTTATCTTACCTCTGGTTGAACTTCCATGCTGATAGTCTCTGACTCACATACATCTGCAGTTGCTGGTATGTCCGGTGACACATTCTTGCTCTTCATATCAGCTTCCAATATTTCTTCAATTTGTGTTGTTTCATGAGTCAACAATCTTCCTGGTATTTGGATTCCACAATCTGTAACTTTTGCTCTCATTGCAATAGCCAAGCATAATGCATTTTACTGACTTTGAATCCAGTTTTCGTCTTTTCTATTTTGTTACAGTATATGCACATGGGACTTACTGTTCTTCCAAAAGTTCTGAGATATCTTACATTTGGTTCATCTTTGACCCACACTTCAATAGGTCCTTTGGGGCAATTGTAGAAGAACAGTTACTGAGATAAACTGCTGTGGACACAGCTTCCACCTAAAATTGCTTGTCTAGGCCTGCATTCTTTAGCATGCATCTTGCTCTCTCTGTATGGTTTGCTCATTCACTGGCATCATATTGCTCAGGAGTATAGTCAATGGTCAATTGATGCTCTCTTCTATATACTCTCAAGAATTGTTCTACATCCCTGTTGAGATATTCTCCACTGTTATCAGATCCCAGAGTCTTGAGTCAGAAACCTGTTTGATTTTCTATGTCTCTTGTAATCTGCAATCTTTTTCACCACTTTAGATTTCTCTCTGATGTAGAAATGTGTCATCTTTGTGAAG
Organism: Taudactylus pleione; assembly: GCA_031769625.1. Lineage (NCBI taxonomy): Eukaryota > Metazoa > Chordata > Amphibia > Anura > Myobatrachidae > Taudactylus > Taudactylus pleione. Next base: position 2,347,806 of record JAUIMM010000658.1, read on the forward strand.
TCATCTATAAACGTCACAAAGTATCTGTATCCACTCACAAACTTTACTTCCATTGGACCACATACACCCGAATATACTATTTCAAGTGGTTTTGTAGCTGTTTTTTTAATTTTGAAAAAAACAAACAAAGTGTCCCTGCAATACAGCTCTCAATCCAGTATGGGTTTCTCTGCATTAGTCACTAACATTTCTGTGACCATCCCGCTCTGTAGCTTCTGAGCACTGTCATATCTAAGGTGACCAAATATTCTATGCCAAAGTTCTAATGATTGCGGCTCAGTTGGCATCATTGCGTAACACTGCTGTGTATCATGGTGTTGATATTGCAGAGTTATAGAGGCACAAACCAGCGGATGACTCAAGCTATGAACAGCTACTAGTAAGTATGAACAGTAACTAGCTAATAGTTACTTACTATTATTGTTGGTTTATTGATAAATGACAGGTACAGCTGTACTCACTGTTAAATGTACACTGGTAACGGAGTGAAGCTTGAGTGGAACAGGTAGAGGTGCAGGATGCTGGAATAGCTTTATGTAGGTATACACTGGGGTCTCTCACATGGAGCTATGCAGGAAAATACTGTCTCCCACCATGTCCCCTCACTTACCACCACTCCGTACACAGTACTATGATGGCTTCAGTCACATGTACAGTAGTACATCAGGGTGGAGGACAGACCTCACTGCAGACTCTGAGTCTTAGTGCCCAACATTTATATACAGTGGGGAGATTTCTAACATGTATACCAGGCCATCTCTCTTGATCAGTATTTCCCAACCTCTGTCCTCAAGGCACATTAATGGTCTAAACAATAGATCAAATGTATTTAATTTAAAAAAATGAGCACTGTCAAGTGTGGGACCTTATATATACAGGTCTATACCTTTCAAAATCATGTCCAATCAACTGAATTTACCACAGGTGGACTCCAATTACACTGTAGGAACATATCAAGGATGATCATTGGAAACAGGATGCACTTGAGCTCAATTTTGAGCTTCATGGCAAAGGCCGTGAATACTTATGTACATCAGATTCTTAATTTCGTTTTTTTTTATTAAATTTGAAAAAATCACAAAAAAACTTTTTACACATTGTCATTATGGAGTATTGTGTGTAGAATTTTGAGGACAAAAATTCATTTATTCCATTTTGGAATATGGCTGTAACGTAACAAAATGTGGAAAAAGTAAAGCATTGTGAATACTTTCCGGATACTACAAGTCTCCTGATTATATGTAAAATCCATCCATGCATCTGTTCAAAAATGAATATGTGTAATATAAAATAAAAATTTCTCTGCCTCCACAGCACCGGGCTTTGGAGCCCCAGTGCTGGTTGTGCTAAATACAGAGGAGAAACAACGTAGGGATCCCCTGTATTTAGCAGAAGCAGCACTGGGCTCTGAGTGGGTCCTGGTTCTGGAAATACAGGGGAAAAAAAATTAGTAGGGTTCCCCTGTATTTACCATAGACATACCATAACTTGACCCTTTCTAGTGGAGGGTAATGCCACAGCCAGGGGAGCCCTTTCACCGGGTCCCCCAGTCAAAGCATTACGCCTGACTGCTAGTCAGCCCAGGCCGGGGATCTCTGGGGAGCTTGGGACCCCCCCAACAAAGGGGTCTGTCTCCAGGGCACCCCAGGCCCAGGCTGATAGCCCGGGGCTATTCGTGGCACCCCTGGAGCAGTGGGTAGCGGGTTGATTGTGTAGTGTGGTGCAAATGAAAGAGTTACAAATATTATCTTTCGCTGTGGAACAAATGATCCCAGCAAGCCTCCCCCACATGCGGGTTCTTGGAAAACCACAAGTACCAGCATGCGGGGCATTATGGGCCCACTGGTACCTGTAGTTCCACAGCAAAATAAATATTAAAATAAACACACTACAACGATTTTTGAAAGTACTGTAATTTATTTAGCTGCACCTTCACCTGGGGAGCACTCTTTTACGGGGCTGTCACTGCCCCATGACTTCCAGGCATCTTCTTTCTTCGGGGGCTCTTCCACGCTCACTCCGGGCCGATGGACTTCCAAGCCGCTGCCTCACGCTGGCTTATATAAGCTAGCCAAAGAGGCGGGGTGATGTCATCATGAGCTGTGATTGGTTTGCAGTGGCCATCTTAGAAGTGGTTGGTGGGACCGTTTAATTGGCTGAGAGGCAGAAGGCTCACCTCTCTCAGCCAATGAGCACTTAGCACCGGGATTTCTATAGTGAAATCGCTCCACTAAGCAGTCATTTGGGTAGTACTGTCCTTAAGGTACGTACACACTAGACGATATTTTGCACAATTCGCCCGATTCCTAAACATGAGAACGACAAATCGTGTAAAATATGTCCAAATTGTGAGTGTCCACTCATGATCACGATGTGCATTCCCACTGTGCTCACATTGACTGTATGTTCTGTATTGTGCCCTGTCTGTATTTTATTTTCTTGTCCACAGTCCCCATGACTGTATGTTCTTTATTCTTCCTTATTATGCTCCGCACACACCACTCCGTTATCTGTATGTAATTTATTATGCTACTTGCCCCCCCCCCGTCTGTATGTTCTTCAATGTACTACTCAATCCCATCTGTATATTCCATATTGTGCTACACCCTTGCTCCCATCTATATGTTCCTTATTGTGTTCCCACCATCTACGATCTGTATTGTACAGTACCAGTATAGATTTACCTTAGACCTTCTTCTTATTCTCTTCTCTGACAGCTGTGGCATCATCACTTCATGTTAGCAAGGCTGTTGAGAGTCAGTGGTACAGATGCTACTGGTAAGCAGGGATTCACCCAGCCGAGTGCCTAGAAGAGGTGCCACCTTGGAAATGGTGGTGAGCCATTATGGCACACTCATGGGGTGCTGGTCAGGGTCTGGCAGTGGCTGAGATGCAGGGTTCTAAGTGGCTGCCTATACCTTGGTCCCCTTCAGCACTCAGAATGTTTGATAGGTAAGTTGAAGGGGTGTAGTATGACTTTAAACTGAAGTTGACGCTAAGGGCAGAATTTAAGAAGCAGCGGCTTCAGTAAGCCGCTGCGCCCCGGCGGGATGCAGGTGAATATTTGAAACTGCACCTGGAGTCAGTGTAAAGCACGCCGGGTTGTACACTGACTCCAGGTGCCATTTTAAATATGTACCTGCAACTCGCTGGCACGCAGCGGCTTATTGAAGCCGCTGGTTTGTAAATTCTGCCCTTAGACTAAAACCAAAGTTTTGTCTTGGGAATCTGCAATGTCTCTCAGCACTATCCTTAAGATGTCACACCTCAGGTCCTGCTTGGATATTATACTTTTCACAGGGTTGTTGCTCCATGAGCTGAAACTTAAAGAATCAAAACTGTACAATTAAAAGTTCAGTACTGTGAATAAACATTTTTAAGCAATGTATTTCCTTTGCTTCAATTATTTTTCTTTTCACTGCTGATATGTGTTGAGCTTCTGAAGTATAAAAGGAGAATGTCACTTGCAAGATATACAGTACAGCATGCTGCATCGCTGCTCCTAGACTAAGTATGACAGCCAGCTGTCCCTGTGATTGGACCATTTCCATAGCTGGTTTGCTTAGAAATTCTACATGTTATACTACAGTAATTAATTTCATCCATCTGTCTACGAGGTGCGGCTAGTTTCTTTTAAGAGTCATATTCTCAGGTTACAGTGGGAGAAATAACAAACAAGAAGATTACTTTCTTCTATGTATATTCCTGCTAACCTAGCAAGCAAAATAGTATAGTATGTCATATTATTCCAATGACTTATTTGTATAATAATAATACCATGAAACTGTTTTACTTTATTAAAAAAATAAAAGTGTGATACTTGTATACGAAAAGTAATTCAGTATTCATTATAAGTTGTTCAGGTGCAAGAATAAATATCGGAATTTGCTATAAATGTTCAGTACAACTCTAGTTAACTAGGACGTTTAGACGGGCATGTCTATCATTTACATACATAGAGAATATTGTTAATTAATATGTCATAAAAAATATATATATTTTAACAAGCCATATGAAATATTTACAAATACAGTACATAAGTTTTATGTATTTGACTGAGGTGTGAGCATCTATAAATTTGCTGTTACGCGCCAAGTGGACGCACCTGGCGTATGGCGATATGCAAATGAGGATGAACAGTGTACGCAACGTGTGATGCATACGCAATACCTTCCCATATTGTAACACTAACAGTGTGCATAATAATTGCTATCTTCATATCAAAATACAATGTGAATTACAGTGCAATATATATATATCACAGTATAATAACCTTATGTGAAAGCACCAGTTTCTGTGGTCCAACACACAAAAGTAATATTGCATTTAAAGTATATATGACATTATTATTAAAAGTTATACAGTGGTACAATATAGTTCAAGAAAAGAGGTCAGAGTTACAAACCAGTATACATACGTTCGCATGCGCTCCCTGGATCCAGAGTGCAGTCGTCACCAGATGACTGGTAGAATACAGTTACTGCTCTCTGGATCAGGGGAGCCTAATTTATATAGTTAAATTATGGGTGTGTATAATAGCAGGCTGTGTCATCTTCCATTGGTCCAGGGGCGGGTCGTTTCCAGTTAACTGGGGGTCATTGGTTGGTTCAAACAGTGGGCGATGCCTTTGGCTACAGGTTGGGTCTAAATCTATCCTCACCAAGTTTCCTCCAATCAGTGTAATAGAAGCTTCACACAGCTGGACAAACTGTAGCCAGCTAGAAAACTTGAACATGTACATGTTACATCAATCTGTAACCAATCAGAGTTGTGGAAAGGCCACACATTCAATGTAACCTGTAGACAACTAGAATATTTACATAGCAAGACCAACATTTAGCAAAAGTATTGTAATGTTCATAGGTATAGACCAACCTACAGACAATATTCTGGTCTATAGCAACCTGCAGCCAATCAGAGCACTAGAACAACTATTTGATTAAGGGGTCCATTTACTAAAACTTGACTTATTGTGGAGAAAAAGCCACTCCTGCTTCACCTACTACTGTTGCAAAGCAGGGTGTGGCTACCGCGATTGTTTCTAAGAATAACCCCACCGAGAAGAGTGAATGTGAATGCTTCCACCCTTGCCGGTGACAGCAGGGCATTGTGGACTCACCTCTCTCCTGTCCTGTGCCGAGGCAGCAGCGAGAATTTTTCTTGTTAAAACTTTATTGATAAGTGGCCAAAGTGACAGAACGGTCACTTCCTGCTTCTACAGTAGGGGAGGCAGATAATGGCAGATAGAGGAAACAAAGGCGGCACTGGAGAAGAGGGCTGCTGTAGAGCCAGATTTAGTCCACATGGGGCCTTAGGCAAAATACCGGTTTGGGGCCCCCCTCCCTCAAACAGTCCTGAGCATATATTACAGTATTTGCCGCTGGAACAAGAGACATACCTCAAATTATAGGAGGAGACTGGCTACTCTGCAGGGGGAAGGTGATCGGGGGAGACTGGCTACACTGCAGGGGGAAGACGATCTGAGGAGGCTGGCTATACTGCAGGGGGAAGGTGATCTGAGGAGGCTGCTACATTGGTTGCCTAGTGGTAAATCCACCCCTGGGCTGATGGCAGGGGCATAACTAAGTATTTGAAGGCCCCATATCAAACGTTTGTAAGGGCCCCTATGTACCACCCAATGATGAAAAATGTATATAATACATATAACTTTGACAAAGAAGATGGACCTCCCCCTCAGCTCTAGGCCCCATAGCAGCTGCACCCCTGGCACCTATGATAGTTATGCCCATGAACTCTATTGTTTTGTGATATAAATAAACAATAAGCAGCGCTGATAAAAAATTTACACAATTTATTACAATGTACAGTATTAAATAAATGATAGCACAATAAAGAATCGATAATGAATAAAATACCAATAAAAAATTTTTTTGGTGTCAGTCAATATAAAACATCAATTGATGCATAGAATAATCTGAGAACACACAAATCTTGAATCCCTGTGGGCACTAATAGGTCAGCATATTGAACGGTAAACACCAGATGAAAAGTCATGTAATATTTGCAAAATCCAGCTGTTTGTAAATTACCGGCTTGTGTCAAGATGGAGAGGATCCTTTAATTATCGGTGGTATCGCATTCAGTAATAGTCCAAGCGCAAATGGATACAGCCTCATACGACCGGTACTGGAAATGCTGCACAAAGTCCCAAATCCAAAGCATGGTGTTCCGATGGAAAAGTATAATAGCTGACGTCCAAATGGACAAGTGCCAATGTTGATATCAGGGTAAAGCCACCAACATGTTTCACTGCACAGAAGCAGCTTTTTCAAGGTGTCCACATGGCTATGGGGCAGCCTTTAAATACTGCCTCTTATTTGTATCAAATAATCAGATGTGTTCAATTGGAAATCATCGCACGATTACATTCATAGTTTTATAAAAAGCATATTTATACATAGATAAAACAAATAGTAGGAGGCAAACCTATATTTGAACATTAGCAGAAATAAAAATAATAATGTAACTCTACTTACTGTCTCGTAAGTCAGACCTAATTGGGAAAACCTTTTTTTGTTTATTTTTCTCCTGATCCATCATTGGTAATGTGTGATCACATTATCGGAACAGGCAAATGGAGCGCGGCGTTCCCAGATGCCTCGTTTCAAGCCTCCAACTAACTAGACACTAGTCACATAGAATCACATGTCCAAAGTAAGTAGCTTGGCATGGCGTCATCGTGCGCTGCGTTCCAAGCCTACAGAAGAATGCGGTTTATCTGTATTCTCACATATGAGTTATGCCTTATTGGCCCATCGGATAGTTGGAAGAACAGAGTTTAGTAACACAGACAATCTGTTGCTAAGCAGCAGATACAAGCCATAAGAATGAAACACATTATTATGATACAGTGAATTTACACATTAATACTAATAAACGATCAGACACTATTTGCTGAGTGACAATATAAATTCTGACGTGTCAGAATTAACAAGGATGCTAAAAAAATGTTAAATATAGATATATAATCAGAGAGAATACTATACACAATAGTCAATAGCAATAATAGGGTGGAACAATATGAATGGACCGTAATCTATAGTAAACATAATGGATCTATAAAAATCTAAAATAATTATTGATTCTAGGTGTCTTCAGATAGATAGATAAATAGAGTGGATGAATTCAAAATTGTCGACTGAAAATACTAGACACACATCCCAAATAAAAACAATAACAATCCCAACCAAAATAAACAGGACAGAGTCAAAAGGTATGTAAGAAAATGGGCCCCCTAAACACAGCTCATTGTAAGATGACATTTAATTCCAAGGCTTCATTTAATCCACTGGGGAACAGAGAGATCAATTGGAAGGTCCAACAGATCTCCTGTTGGCATAATTTTCTGAATCTGTCCCCTCCTCGTGTGGTCGGTGGAATGGATTCTAAGCCTATAGCTGTTAATGAACTAGGATCACTCCCATGTTTCTCCCTAAAATGTTTTGGAATGCTGTGGTTGTGTGTTTTATTCAGGATATTCCTGCGATGTTCCATATATCGCACTTTTAAGGGTCTCGTTGTTCGTCCCACATACTTCAAATCACATCCATATTGTAAAAGATATATGACCCAGCTCGTATTGCAATTTATAAAGTTAGTTATTCTTTTTTCATCCCCAGCCATAGTCACTATGGTCATGGTTTTATTGATAACATATTTACATATAGTGCATTTTGTACTTCCACATTTAAAAAAACCTACTGGTCTATTAGTTAACCAGATATTATGCGTATCTCCCTGAGTATTAAATCTCGTATCGGATTTCATAAAGCTTGGAGCTGCTTGGAGCTAAAATTGTTTTCAGAGAGCAATTCTTTCTAAATATAAATTCTGGATCATTGGGAAGGTGTTTATTTAAGATGGGATCTATTTTGAGTATATGATAATTTGATTTAATAATTTGTTTGATAGCATTGGATTGGTTATTAAATTTTGTGATAAAGGCCAACTCTCTCGTTTTCGGCTTCTATTTGTGTTTGTTTCTAGGAACTAATAGGGATTTTCTATCAATAGCTAATACCTCATTGAATGCCTTCTCCAAAATATGTTGAGGGTAATCTCTACTGTCAAAGGATTCTAACATCTTGTTAGATTGCTCTAAAAAAGCTTCTTTAGTTGAGCAATTTCGCCTAAGCCTTAGTAGTTGGCCCTTCGGAATATTCGTTTTCCAAGGCATATAATGAGAACTTCGAAAGTGTAGATAAGCATCAGTGCCAACATCTTTAATATAGTTGGACGTATGGATCTTGTCATTGAGAATCTCCAGGGTCACATCCAAAAAGTTGATCTTGGTGGTATCATAGGTGTGAGTGAAAACTAAATTAAAAGTGTTGGTGTTGAGAGAACGAACAAAATGAGAAGCTGTGACTGAGTCCCCATCCCATATAATAAACAGATCATCTATGTAATGGCCATAGAGAACCAGGTGGTCAAGGAACCTGCCTTCCCACACTAGTTGGTCCTCGACACAACCCACGTAGAGATTGGTGTAACGCGGAGCAAATCTGGTTCCCATGGCCGTTCCCACAGTTTTGCGAGTTTGCTGCCAACAGGACAGATGCAATCAGAATTGGGGCGGCAAAGTGACGGGCATTCCTGTGCTACTGGGAGGTATCTGGAAGTGAACTTCAAAAAGTCTGTATCATGGTCGTGTTATGGGAGTGTCGTGGGTGTGTCTGTAAAAGCAGCTACAGTACGTTCCCATATGCACAGATTTAGCCAACAAGGCAATGGCATATCTTTAATTGGTGCAGGCTGTGTGGTGCACACTGCATACCCTGCACCCAGATAAATATACTTACCTCTCCGGAGTCCCACGTCAGCCAGTGCAGAAGACAGAAATTACCAGGAAAATGGCATGGCAGCCATTTCCCTGGAGATTTGCGCATGAGCAGTAGAGAAGTCAGTGAAATCCTACTAAATCTCTCTATGGCTGTTGGCGCCAAGTGGATGCACCTGGCGTATGGCGATATGCAAATGAGGATGAACAGTGTATGCAAGGTGTGATGCATACGCAATACCTTCCCATATTGTAACACTAACAGTGTGCATAATATTTGCTATCTTAATATCAAAATACAATGTGAATTACAGTGCAATATATATATATATATATATATATATATATATGACAGTATAATAACCTTATGTGAAAGCAAGTGAACACACACACACCAGTTTCTATGGTCCAACGCACAAAAGTAATATTGTATTTAAAGTATATATGACATTATTATTAAAAGTTATAAAGTGGTACAATATAGTTCAATAGAAGAGGTCAGAGTTACAAACCAGTATACATATGTTCACATGCGCTCCCTAGCTCCAGAGTACAGTCGTCACCAGATGACTGGTAGAATACAGTTACTGCTCTCTGGATCAGGGGAGCTTAATTTATACAGTTAAATTATGGGTGTGTATAATAGCAGGCTATGTCATCTTTCATTGGTCCAGGGGCAGGATGTTTCCAGTTCACTGGGGGTCATTGGATGGTTCAAACAGTGGGCGATGCCTAGGCTCAGGATGCTGTTACTGGACTTCACCTCTGGGTTCCCTCCAAAAAACTAGCTCAAATCAACCATTTTTATATGCTATTATTACACATAAATTCGGCATTGCTAATATCAGCTTGCCGCAATGTGCGACAATCTATTCGCAACCACCGGATTACTGCTAGCACAATTCTGTACATTATGAACCCAAACACGATGTTACTATGTGGTTCCATCCCTGGACTATATGTATTGTGTGAGCCACGAATGCTGGGATATATATAATACATTGGACATGTAATATAAATGTCCAATTCATTCTATATATATTGTTATTTTGGATAGACTGTATGACTATATATGAGAAATAGATTAAATGTTCCCGGAGACCTGCGCATGTGTGGCACAAAGCCAGTGTATACTGCACTGCCTGAGAGGAGGGGACACACATGAAGGCTGCACAAGAGACCCCTCCTTTCTTAAAATGCCCCAGCACAGAGACCATAGTCAGACTGAGAAACTGCACAAGTCATAGGTCTGGTGCAAGTGACGATGCTGCGAGCGATGGTGGCTTCTAAAGAATTACAGTGTGCAGAGACACTGATAGTGGGCGTCTCAGTCCTTGCACAGTCAGACGCAGGCTTCTACACCAAGGGAAGGCTGACACCAGCATTTGTATATTATCACAGCCACAAATCGAGATTTAGCAAGGTAAAAAACCTTGCGCCCAATTTTGTATTATCGCTCGTATGCGCGCTCCCGATACCTGCGGTATCCAATAACAAAAATGGCCGCAGAGCTGAAAACCATGCGGCGCGTGAAAAAAATAAAATAGTTACATGTCCGGAGGTCCCCAGGGTTCTCCCCTCCATCTTTTCACTGGGGAGGGGGCTGCTGGGAGGCTCCTGGATTGGTGGGAGGAGCAAGGGCTGATGGAAGATGTAGTTCTCCCAACGCCAGTTACAGAGAAAAGGGGGCACACACGTGGGGGGGTCACACACACACTCATACTCACTCATATACACTCACAAACACTCACATACTAACCCTGCTGCAGGAGACCGGGTCCCGATGCTGAAGGAAGAAAACACCGCTTTGGAAGGTGAGTAATTGAAGGACTAAGCTACAGTAAATGGAAGGTCTCCCACAGCTTTGAGAGCGGCCAGATGAATAACACGCCCACAGACCCTACGAGCTGCCTGCGGCAGCGAGCGGGTCTAAATCAGGGCCTAAGTACACAATCTGGGTAAAAAAGGCAAAGGTCAGAGGTCAAATACTCTGATGCTGCTTACATAAGCTTCATTAGTTGAAAAATGAAGGTAAGGTACAGATGTATGTCTTAACCCCGTGTTTTAGTTTTGGATCTAGATTCATCTTCGTGTTTTGGTTTTGCAAAACCACCCTCTAGTGCTTTGTTTTCGGATTCGGATACAAATCGATAAAAATTGACTATAAATTGATAAAAATCGATAAAAATCAATAGAAACAGCTAAAGTGTCCAAATCCAAAACCCGAGTTCGGTTTTGAATCCGAGTTCCAAACCGGCAACAGATCCAAACTGGGACGGGTCGAACTGGGTCACAAAAGTTAATCCGAGCCTTGACCCAGTTTTACTTGGAACCCCTAAATTCAGGTGTGATTTCTGAAATCCGGACCCTCACATCTCCATTGTAGGGTATAGAAGTGTCAGTGATGTAGATGTAGGGTATAGAGGGGTCAGTGATGTAGATGTAGGGTATAGAGGGGTCAGTAGAGTAGAATTTTGTGGGGTCCGTAATGTAGTGGTGGGTATAGAGGGGTCAATAGTGTATTGTAGAGTATAGAATGTTCAGTACTGTAGTGTATGGTGTACAGCCATGGCCAAAAGTTTTGAGAATGACACAAGTATTGGTTTTCGCAAAGTTTGCTGCTTCAGTGTTTTTAGACCTTTTTGTCAGGTGTTACTATGGAATACTGAAGTAAAATTAAAAGCATTTCATAAGTGTCAAAGGCTTTTATTGACAATTACATTAAGTTTATGCAGAGTCAATATTGCAGTGTTGACCCTTCTTTTTCAGGACCTCTGCAATTCATCCTGGCATGCTGTCAATCAACTTCTGGGCCACATACTGACTGATGGCTGCCCATTCTTACTTAATCAATGCTTAGTCTCCCAGAATTTGTGGGTTTTTGTTTGTCCACCCGTCTCTTGAGGATTGACCACAAATTCTCAATGGGATTAAGGTCTGGGGAGTTTCCTGGCTGTGGACCCAAAATTTTGATGTTTTGTTCCCCGAGCCACTTACTTATCACTTTGCCTTATGGCAAGGTGCTCCATCATGCTGGAAAAGGCATTGTTCGTCACCATACTGTTCTTGTATGGTTGGGAGAAGTTGCTCTTGGAGGATGTTTTGGTACCATTCTTTATTCATGGCTGTGTTTTTAGGCAAAATTGTGAGTGAGCTCACTCCCTTGGCTGAGAAGCAACCCCACACATGAATGGTCTCAGGATGCTTTACTGTTGGCATGACAGAGGACTGATGGTAGCGCTCACCTTTCCTTATCCGGACAAACGTTTTTCCAGATGCCCTAAACAATCTGAAAGGGGATTCATCAGTGAAAATAACTTTACCCTAGTCCTCATCAGTCCAAACCCTATACCTTTTGCAGAATATTAGTCTGTCCCTGATGTGTTTCCTGTAGAGAAGTGGCTTATTTGCTGCCCTTCTTGACACCAGGCCATCCTCCAAAAGTCTTCGCCTCACTGTGCGTGAAGATGCACTCACACCTGCCTAGAGCCATTCCTGAGCAAGCTCTGCACTGGTGGTGCCCCGATCCCGCAGCTGAATCAACTTTAGGAGATGGTCCTGGCACTTGCTGGACGTTCTTGGGCACCCTGAAGCCTTCTTCACAACTATTGACCCTCTCTCCTTGAAATTCTTGATGATCCGATAAATGGTTGATGTAGAATCAATCTTACTAACAGCAATATCCTTGCCTGTGAAGCCCTTTTTGTGCAAAGCAATGATGACTGCACGTGTTTCCTTGCAGGTAACCATGGTTAACAGAGGAAGAACAATTATTTATTTCAAGCTCCACCCTCCTTTTAAAGCTTCCAGTCTGTTATTCTAACTCAATCAGCATGAGTGATTGATTTCCAGCCTTGTCCTCACCAACACTCTCACCTGTGTTATCGAGAGAATCACTGACATGATGTCAGCTGGTCCTTTTGTGGCAGGGCTGAAATGCTGTGGAAATGTTGTTTTTGGGATTAAGTTCATTGTCATGGCAAAGAGTGACTTTGCAATTAATTGCAATTCATCTGATCACTCTTCATGACATTCTGGAGTATATGCAAATTGCCATCATAAAAACTGAAGCTGTAGACTTTGTGAAAACCAATACTTGTGTAATTCTCAAAACTTTTGGCCATGGCTGTATATAGCCTGTCTACTAACACTGACATGATAAGAGGGGTTGGGTATGATATCCCGGTGGCGGAATATCCACCGGGTGAAATACCGACAGCGGAATCCTGATGAAGAGAGATCCCAACAGGAGAAGGTAAGTAGTCTAACCTTACCCCTGTCCCCCCTAACCCTTACTTGGTGCTGCCTAACCCTAACACTCCAGGGGGGGGTGCCTAACCCTATGTCCCCGGGGAGTATCTAAATCTAACTCCCCGCACCCTAAACCTAACCATCCCTGGTGGGGTGCCTACCACTAACCTCCCCCTGGTGGTGCCTAAACCTAACCCCCCCTCCCCGCAGCTAACCCTAACATTGCCGGGGGGGTGCCTAACCCTAAGTCCCCCCAGGGGTGCCTAAACCTATTCCCCCCCTGTGGCTAGTACTTACCTCTCCTCAGTGTCCTTATGATCAGGATGCCGGCTGCCAGGATAGTGGCGTTGGCATCCGCAGTGCTGTCGGGATTCCGTCGCCGGTCTTTTCCGTCACATGTCTTTTCTTGGAGATCGGGATTCCGGTGCTGGGATTCCAGCAGCAGTCATCCCGATTGTCGGGATATTAACCGCATCCCAATAAGAGGAGTGCAGGGAGTAGAGCAGGTATACAGTACTTGTCATTCTTTTGGCCTGTGCACCTTTCGAATTGTCAGTCACCAGAATAACAGCCGAGTGGATCATGAAGTGAGATGAGAACCTTGTCAATGCTGGTAAAGTACCACCTTAAATGAGGTTCTCATCTTGCCTCATGGAACAAACCGCCCTGGGTCATCAGGGTGTCCCATTTTACTGCAATGGGACACCCATGTTAAAACCTGTACCATTTAGGACCTCACGTATTAAGTGTGCTCAAAGTTCACCTTGAGTTTGCCCCTGTGATTCTAGATTGTCCACCCAATGCAGTTACAGTTACATATCTGTTCTCCGCAGTGGAGAGACACTTCTGCAAACTAGAAGTGTAGGCACTTTTGAAAACCAGGGAGGTGGGAAAATATGGAGAAATGCGCTCTGCAAAAGTGTTCGCATCGAAAGTCCAAGCCCCTACCTCTTTAATACAAGTTCTTTTCATTTTACTGCTCAGATTAGCTGTATTTGTACAGTATCTTATTTTAGTATACTGTATGGTGATATGTTTTAAATGTTCTTCTTTTGTGTGTTTGAAATTTTTGTGTTACATTGGATAAAGTGTACATAAAAATGGACCCTACGGCATTTGGATGATGTAAAATGAATTTCTTGAAAAGTATAGGGTGAGATCCAATCTATGCCAGCTTGGAGCTGGTACAAACTTAAATGGTTTTGTAATGTGAGAATGGCTGTCTGCCCTTTCACAAAGCAACAGATGCTAAAACCCCATGTCTTATGTAGAGATCAAGGTGCACCAGGGCAAATTGAGGACCAAACAAAAAGGATTTTGTGCTGCGCATTGGCCGTTTTGCTCTTTGTAATTTAGGATTGATTTTTATTTGTGTTTAAAACATTTGCTTATTGAGTGCAATGCCAGCAGTTTAAATGGGTATACTGTATATTGTCCAGTATCTAGTGGATATGGCACAGACAACTTTGTTTTGCTTATAAACAATGGAATCCTTTGTCATCTTATTTATGTTACAGTATTCAGGAAATCCCAACAAGGTTTACACTTCATCATGTCTACAGTTTACTGACTGCAGGAGTTCACGATGGGCCTGATCTACAGCCGGGTAAAATGGGTGGCACACGCTGTGAGACTGAACAAAGGCAGTCATGGTCTGTTGTATTTAGTGAGAACACAATAGTGAACAGGAACAGGACATACACAAACAATGCCTGGTGTCACAGATCACTAAGATATACATCCCAATCCTGTATATAAAGAAAGACATTTATCTTCATGCTGTATATACATTTCTGTAATTGTAACTATATTTTGTCTTAGATGCCCCGTTCATGGTTTCTATTTATTCTTATATATTCCATCTTAAAATTACATAAAAATGCAATTAAGGGACTTTTTATATTGCTCACAATGCTTTGGGCTTAAAAGCATGTTCAATAAATTCATCAATCATAATTTGTGCAACAAATTAAAATCTGAAATTGAATGGGATCAACTTATTATCCACTTTACTGGTTTATAAAAATGTTGTAAATAAGAGCTATTTAAACATGATTAATATAATTCTATTAGCAAAATATTAAAATCAAGTTTAAATAGCCATTAATTACATAATGTGATAATTAAAAAGAAATGACAATTGTGGGGATGTTTTTGAAAAAAATTATAGTATAGTTTAAAAAAAATGTTAGTTGGGGGATGGGCAGGACGGAGCGAGGGACAGGTGTGTGTACGTACAGTATATATTTATACATACATACACACATATTTATGTACACACACACACACACATATATATATATATATATATATATATATAGTATATGTACCGGTATAAACAATTTTTTTTATTTTTACTTTTTTTGGGCAAATGACAACTGCAGAGTCACACTGCTTATATCCCAGTGAGGTATGGCCTGCGGAATCACAATGCAGCACTACTGTGACAATTAGACTAGTAAAGGAGTGAATGGACACAGCAGCCATAGGAAAACACAGGGAGGTAAACGGTTGCCTGGAAACCCCCCTCCCTAGCCCACACCATGATGAGCACAATAGAAGTAGCATATAATACTAAAGTTAGCATGGACATAGCACAGCAGCAGCCACTGGACACAGGGAGTGGATGGACAAAGCACAGCAGCAGCCACTGGACACAGGGAGTGGATGGACACAGCACAGCAGCAGCCACTGGACACAGGGAGTGGATGGACACAGCACAGCAGCAGCCACTGGACACAGGGAGTGGATGGACACAGCACAGCAGCAGCCACTGGAGGTGGAAAGGATAAACTCAGCAATAGCCTAACCCTCCCCACCCCGCACCCAAACCCTCCCCGTTAGTGCCTAAGTCTCCCCCCTTCGTGCCTAAACCTAACCCTCCCCCTTTAGTGCCTATCCCTAAACCCCCCCCCCCCCCCAGTGGTGCCTAACCCTCCCCCCTAGGGATGCCTAATCCTAAACTTCCCCCCAAAACCTAAACCTAACCCCGCTATGCTGCCTAAACCTATCTTAAATCCTGTGTTGGGCTTCCCCCGCCGGGGTTTAGACCACCGGCACACCAGATGCCAGTCAGCTAACTACATCCCATTCAGTTGTTATTCTGTTCACTGTTTGCATTGACAGCTGCAGACTTAAGCTACATACACACGTAAAGATTTTCTGTCCAACCATCCAACTAGTCGATTTTTTGGAATGAAAATCTGGTAACGTATGGGAGTAACTGATGATCAGCAATTTGCTCCTAAATGCCAGAAAACAGATGAAAATGGCCGTCAGACAAGATCCAAACAATTTGTTCAAACAAGTTTTTGTCCATTTTCTGGTGTTTGGGAGCAAATTGCTGATTGTCATTTGCTTTCATACCTTACCAGATTTTCATTCCAACTAATCAACTAGTTGGATGGATGGACAGAAAATCTTTATGTGTGTAGGCAGCTTTACAGTTGAATTATGCTATCAGCTAGGTTTTGTTCTCATGGTGAATGTGGATGTCTAGGATCTGTCCTATATCTTATAGAAGTTACAATTTATTGTAGGTGGATACTCTTGTCATGTTAGTTGTTGAGCTATAATATGACCCATTTCAATGCTTGCAGTTATTACTACAACTCCAATGTACTTTCATAGAATTATTTTACCAAAACATGTGGTGGGAGCAGAACACAAGAAAAACATTGGAATCTGGCCAAACCATTGAATTACATCTTTCAAAATCACATTGATGGTGAATAGGGAACACACTCTGCACAATTTCCTGTTAACAAAGGAAATCATTTTTGCAGATTGCATAGAGATTAATAAATAGATAATTTTTTCTTTCTGCTTGTTTTTTGTTACATTTGCAATTCGGCTACTTATCGGTTAGTGAATTAAGGCCCTGATTCAGAGCCGGACGCTCTGACCAGAGCACTCGCTCTGAATCAGGGCCCACCTCCATTAATATGGAGCGTCCTCCTGGACGCTCGTATAGCTGTGGGTCACCACCCACAGCATATACGAGCGTGCAGGATGATGGTCGCGATGGTCAAGACCATCGCGACCATCGAAACTGCGAGCAAAAGCGCGCGGTTGGGTTTTTCAACCGCAAGGCCAGGAGTGATTTTGGCTCTATCAGAGCCAAAATCACTCCCACTAACATCACTAGTGATGTCAGTGGGGCCGGCTTCAGATGGTAGGCACCTCCGTCTGGCAGGAACGCCCCCGGCACGCCCACCAAAGGGGGTGTGCTGCCAGTCACCATCGACAGCGCGCCCCCTTTGATGAGCCACTCCGAGCGAAGGAAAGTCCTTCGCTCGTCGGGTCTCGCGCATGCGCACGACGAGCTCCCTCCGTCGTGCGCATGCGCAGTGGGGACCATCGACCCACTTGCGAGCGGACAGCCGCTCGCGAGTGGGTCTGAATGAGGGCCTACATTTTTTCATTTTTCTTCATAATTTTATTTTACTTTTCTTTTGATATTGAATTGTGGCCCTGAATAAGAGATGTACGCAAAGCCGATATTTACACCATTAACAGTAAACTGTACATCCGCCTAAGTTGCATGGTGCATGCGTCAAGGTACATTACAGTCTTCACTCGCTTTTTACCTGCAGCGTGATTGACATTCAGGGACCGTTTGGGGGCGGTAACAGGGAAGTGGCAAAAAAAAACACACTCCTGTTGCAACCATTTTCCTGGTGTGTCAAAGCCTGCATCTGCGATCCTGTACTCAACAAAAATGTCTCCTACATCTTAGTACATATAGCCATTCTGCACAATCATAGGAATACTCAGAAGGTTGGTATTGAAGGAACTGCAATTGATGCTGCCTCTTTGTACGCAGTGGCTTGGATTTGCAATGCTGCCTGTGGGCGTTTCAATACAAATCCTGGCGGCTCTGACATTTTATTATTATTATTATCCTTTATTTATATGGAGTCACAAGTGTTCTGCAGCGCCTTGCAAAGTACATAAATATATGAACCAGTGACTTACAGTACAATACAGTGCAGTACAAGGATATGGTTTATAAACTTTATACACATTGCTGCATTAGCGATCATAACACTCAAAATAAGCAGCAGGGAGTCAGCAACCAAGTGTTAGGTGCCCTTGTGGGGAGTAAGGAGTAGAAGAAAGTATAAAGTAAGGAGAAGCACAAGAGGGAAGAGGGCCTTCCTCGCTAGAGCTTACATTCTAAAGTACATTTGCATATTTTCACACAGCCGCTGCGTACAAAGACTAGAGATGAGCAGTTCGGATTCCGAGGAATCCAAACCACTCTGAACAGGTGGAATCCGAGTCCACCCAAACGCAAGTTCGGGTGTTCCCGTCTAACTCAGATTCCACCTCGAGGCCGAACGTCACCCGGCCGATGTCGGATTCTTGCGAGACTCGGATTCTCGCGAGACCCAGGTGACGTTTGGCCTCTAGAAAAGGCGCGGCGCTCGGGAATCGGCACCATTTCGCTGAGAGGACGAGTTAGTAGTACTAGTGTACTAGTAGTAGTTCAAACTTCTTTCCGCTGACATTAGCCCTCTGTGATACATACAGTATATTATAAACCACCATGACTTCTACACTGTGGACCTAATTCAGACCCGCTCGCTAAGGCGCGATCGCTCGCTCTGAGCGATTTTCGACAATCTGCGCATGCGTATAATTCGTAGTGTGCAAGCCATTCGCTGTGAAAAGATTTGCAGCACGTAAGCCACTATCAGGTCGCTGCTCTGAGTGACAGATAGTGCCTTTTGTGGGTGGTAACAGGGGAAGGTGCTTGTGAACGGGGAGTGGACGTGCACACGCAGGAGTGTCAGGCCACCAAAACGCAGTTTAAAGGGCGTGCATAATTAGCAAAGTAGCGTCCTTGTACATTGATCACTGTGCTTGCGGCAGGTTAAGGCTAACAATGGTCCCGATTAATCCTTCATTTCCCGGAGATGACGAGTGTTGCGAGTGGTAAGGGGGCGTCTTTATACAGTAGCGAGCGCTCATTGCTGTAGCTCGCTGAGACATAGAGGGTGTCCTTACGTGATGCAGTGCGAGCGCTTAATTTAAATATCCGGCCCCTTTTTGCCAGCGAGCGATCACACCTTGCGAGCGGGTCTGAATGAGCTCCCGTGTGTGCTCTGTGACTGAGCTAGCGTTCCCGCTAGGCTGTTTTAGCGGGGCGCGGCGCCCTGCCCTCCTTCTGGAGGGCAAAAAGCACCCTGCCCTCCAGGAGGAGGGCAAAAAGCGCCCTGCCCTCACAGCCTGCGGGTGCCGTTCTCACCCACGGGATGCAGTGTCCCGCGGGTGGAGAAACATGCGGTGACCCGGTCACCGCCGGAGAGTAGACGCTGGGCGCATGCGCCCGGCATCTATTCTCCCTTTCTGCAGCGCTTGGGGGCTGCCCGGCATGCCCGTAAGCGCTGGACACGCCCCCAAGTATGACGAAAAGGGGACGCGTCTTATAGACATGCCCCCTTTTCATGACCACGCCCCTTTTCGGGCACACACGAAAAGGGGCCCTCAATGTTGCCCTTTCTAGCTCCGGCGCCCTGCCTGCCGCCGGAGCTAGAGTAAACACTACTGAGCTATATACAAGCTCTGTGACTGGGCATATAACTCAGACTCTGTGACTTTACTGGGCATAAGCCCACTGTGTATACTGTATACAAGCTCTGTTACTGGGCATAAGCCCACTGTGTGTGTATACAAGCTCCGTGACTGGGCATAAGCCCACTGTGTCTATACAAGCTCCGTAACTTTACTGGGCTTAAGTCTACTGTGTGTATACAAGCTCCGTGACAGGGCATAAACCCACTGTGTGTATATACAAGCTACGTGACTGGGCATAAGCCCACTGGGTGTATACAAGCTCCGTGACAGGGCATTAGCCCTGTGTGTATACAAGCTCTGTGACAGGGCATAAACCCACTGTGTGTATATACAAGCTACGTGACTGGGCATAAGCCCACTGTGTGTATACAAGCTCCGTGACAGGGCATTAGCCCTGTGTGTATACAAGCTTGGTGACTGGGCATAAGCCCACTGTGTGTATACAAGCTTGGTGACTGGGCATAAGCCCACTGTGTGTATACAAGCTTGGTGACTGGGCATAAGCCCACTGTGTGTATACAAGCTCTGTGACAGGGCATTAGCCCACTGTGTGTATACAAGCTTGGTGACTGGGCATAAGCCCACTGTGTGTATACAAGCACCGTGACTGCTTGGGCATAAGCCCACTGTGTATACAAGCACCGTAACCATCTTGCACTACCTTTCATTTCTGCCACTGCTGTGTGGCAATGTTTCATAGATGTGCTTTAAACCGTGGTGTCTGTGCCGCTGCGCTGACACTTGGTAACTAGTCAGCTCACTGCAACCTTTGGCCAATAATGGTGAAAACAATATTATAAGCTGTGAGGTGGTCTAAATTGACTGTAAATGACTGGAAATTAATGTTATTGAGGTTAATAACACTCTAGGAAGAAAAAAAAGCCCAATTTATGTGATTTTAGCTTTTTTTTTTCCATTTTTGTAAAAAAAACAAATCCAAATCCAGTCACTGCAATTTGGCAAATCCAAATCCAAAGCCGGACGACGAATTAGAACCAAATCCAAATGCGGCAAAAATAATCCGGCACACATCCCTAACAAAGACGTAGTGGGAACGGAATTAGCGTACATCTCTGAATCAGGCCCTATATTGCTTTAGTAAAATATTTGAATTTAAGGGGTCTATTTACTAAGTAGTAGGAGACAGAGTGAAAAGTGATAAGGTGCCAGCCAATCAGCTCCTAACTGCCATCTCACAGGCTGTGTAAGAAAACACACCTTATCACTTTTCACTCTGTCTCCTAACACTGCTTAGTAAATACACCACTTAATCTTTTAGGGGCAAATGCAATTAGCTGTGAGGATTCATTACTACTATCGTAGACAGGTTTGGACTGGCACGCAGGTGTACAGGGGAAATCCCCAGTGAGACCCACTGCCTGTAGGCCCCACTCCCTTCTCTATGGGTCAGGTTTCAGACCATACACTCAAATTATACATTGTTACAGGATCAGTGATGAACTTGGGTGCTTGGTTTCAGCAGAAACTACACCAATATTAGCCTTCCTGACAATCAAAGTGGGTGGTTCTGGTACACACCTGCTTCCTCCTTTCTAATGGTCTCTCTAATGGTTGGCTAAATCCTTCTGTAGCAGTGATGTGCGGTTAGGTCAATGGCTGGGGAGGCACATGTAGAGATGGACCTGAGTGCTGGGAGCCTGTCTTACCCCCTACTCACTGTAACTCTCCCCTCACTACACCAAGCTTCAGTGTCCAATGATTCTCTTACCTACATCACTGTGTTTTCTCTTGCTGCTGCTTACTGAGCTCCGATCTCTAAACACTAAAGTTCACTTCCTGGTCACATGTCCATAAGTGCCCAAGGCAAGCCTTCCCCATACTCAGAGGCTTGCATCTATTAGCTCTCTTTCTGTGCAGCTTACTGCCCATGGTGTGGCCCTGCCCTAAGCTCTGCAAGCAGTGTCTGAATATGCAGAAGCGAAGCTGAGCTGTTGCTGCCTTATCTCTCATTTCCCTGCAGTCCCAGGGAGCTCCACAAAGCTAGTGAGTGTTAACTATAAAAATAATTACAATAAACAAAGAAGATGTTTATAAGTTATAAATATCTTCGTTGTAATATTCTAATCATTTTTATATCAAGTCTCAGGAGTATGACAGGGGAGGCTCTGCTGCCCTGCCTACTCTGACTGCACGAGCCTTCTCTCTAGTGGCTGGCCATACCCCTTAAGCTTGGGCACCTTCCATCGCATTATCTGGTGGGCCCTTCATGCCCCAGTCAAACACTGATTAGATGTGTATAGCGATTAGGGGAAGTGACCTTCTTGCCATCCAGCCTTTGCCCCTGAAACCTCCTTTATCTTGTTTGTTTCGTTCTGAGTTAGTTCTGGTGCAGTAAAGACACGATGACCACAGCTCCGGTGCCCTGTCGTCTCAACTGATTCAGAGCAATCTACAACTACAGTATAATGCGGGTTTTCATTTTAAGAAGTCAGGTGTATATAATGAAAAATCCATTTATTGCTCACAAACAAATATATCCATTCTGTACATGTATAGCAAGCTTGCATATTAAAATCATGCAAATATACACCATTAATAAAAGATATTTAGGAACATAAACTATCAAATCTAAGTTTCTTAAAAAGAAAAAGTTCCTCTTATCTGTTGTAAGAATTATTATTATTTGTCCCCACTAATCAAACACCAGTATTTCTGCAGGCTCTGGTTTAGCATGTTATCTGGACTAAATGTCCATCTATAAATAAGTGGTGTACTTGCTGCCTCTGTATAAGCAGACAGGAGCCGATGTCATTTTGTGGGGAGCGAACCTGGTTAATAACAAATGCTCGCCGATTGACTCACTAGTACATTTATGTGCTTGATGGATATTTCTGGTCTGTTCAAAAAACCTGGTACAGGCAAACGGGAATTGCAGACTTTATGGTTCATGGTGGTGGGTTGCCCATACACCAGCAGATGTGCAGTATATATAGCTGTAAGATAACTGCATCCAATGTGCTGCACGTCCGACACAATATAGCTATGAACAAAGACGTTTGCTGATATATTGTGTGTAAACACGAGCCGACAAACTTAACAATGCATTGTTCACAACTGTACGAACAATATATTGCACAGTGTGTCCCCAGCATATGGGGCCTATTTATCATTTAATATTTGCAGGATATCCCAATGAAAAAAACACATTTTAGGGGAAACCTGTAAATACACTGCTCAAAAAAATACAGGGAACACTTAAACAACACAATGTAACTCCAAGTCATTCACACTTCTGTGAAATCAAACTGTCCACTTAGGAAGCAACATTAATTGACAATCAATTTCACATGCTGTTGTGCAAATGGAATAGACAACAGGTGGAAATTATAGGCAATTAGCAAGACATCCCCAATAAAGGAGTGGTTCTGCAGGTGGTGACCACAGACCACTTCTCAGTTCCTATGCTTTTTGGCTGATGTTTTGGTCACTTTTGAATGCTGGCAGTGCTTTCACTCTAGTGGTAGCATGAGACAGAGTCTACAACCCACACAAGTGGCTCAGGTAGTGCAACTCATCCAGGATGGCACATCAATGGGAGCTGTGGCAAGAAGGTTTGCTGTGCCTGTCAGTGTAGTGTCCAGAGCATGGAGGCGCTACCAAGAGACAGGCCAGTACATCAGGAGACGTGGAGGAGGCCATAGGAGGGCAACAACCCAGCAGCAGGACCGCTACCTCCGCCTTTGTGCAAGGAGGAACAGGATGAGCACTGCCAGAGCCCTGCAAAATGACCTCCAGCAGGCCACAAATGTGCATGTGTCTGCTCAAACAGTCAGAAACAGACTCCATGAGGGTGGTATGAGGGCCCGACGTCCACAGGTGGGGGTTGTGCTTACAGCCCAACAACGTGCAGAACGTTTGGCATTTGCCAGAGAACACCAAGATTGGCAAATTCACCACTGGCGCCCTGTGCTCTTCACAGATGAAAGCAGGTTCACACTGAGCATATGTGACAGACGTGACAGAGTCTGGAGACGTCAAGGAGAACGTTCTGCTGCCTGCAACGTCCTCCAGCATGACCGGTTTGGCAGTGGGTCAGTAATGGTGTGGGGTGGCATTTCTTTGGGGGGCCGCACAGCCCTCCATGTGCTCGCTAGAGGTAGCCTGACTGCCATTAGGTACCGAGATGAGATCCTCAGACCCCTTGTGAGACCATATGCTGGTGCGGTTGGCCCTGGGTTCTTCCTAATGCAAGACAATGCTAGACCTCATGTGGCTAGAGTGTGTGAGCAGTTCCTGCAAGACGAAGGCATTGATGCTATGGACTGGCCCGCCCGTTCCCCAGACCTGAATCCAATTGAACACATCTGGGACGTCATGTCTCGCTCCATCCACCAACGCCACATTGCACCACAGACTGTCCAGGAGTTGGCAGATGCTTTAGTCCAGGACTGGGAGGAGATCCCTCAGGAGTCCATTTGCCACCTCATCAGGAGCATGCCCAGGCGTTGTAGGGAGGTCATACAGGCACGTGGAGGCCACACACACTACTGAGCCTCAGTTTGACTTGTTTTAAGGACATTATATCAAAGTTGGAGCAGCCTGTAGTGTGTTTTTCCACTTTAATTTTGAGTGTGGCTCCAAAACCAGACCTCCATGGATTAATAAATTTGATTTCCAATCATAATTTTTGTGTGATTTTGGTGTCAGCACATTCAACTATGTAAAGTATTTAATAAGAATATTTCATTCATTCAGATCTAGGGTGTGTTATTTTAGTCTTCCCTATATTTTTTTGAGCAGTGTATTAAGGATCCCCCAGATGTACCATGATGGGATCGCAGCAGATATCTCCAATAGCTGCCGCTGTCCCTCCATTTCTGACCACAAATGCTACACAGACTGATTTGTATGGCTTGGCCCGGATAGGTAACACCATCTCCAGATGGCATTTGCCTATAGAGGCGGATTTGGTATAAAATATCAGCGGCTCAATAGCCACCGGTTCAAATACCAACAGCGTGATCCCAACAACTGAAGAGCCCAACAGGGGTGGTAAGTATACCATCCCTACCCCTCCCCCCCTAATCCCTCCCTATGTGGTGCCTAACCCTAACCTCCCCCTGGTGATGACTAACCCTTCCTGCAACATAAACCTAACCCTCCCAGTGTGGTGCCTAACCCTAAACCCCCCCTGGTGGTGCCTAACCCTAAACCCCCCCTGGTGGTGCCTAACCCTAATACCCCTTCCCTGTAGCCTAACCCAAACCCTCCCCGTAGGGTGTCTAACCCTAAATCCCCCCAGGGGTGCCTAATCCTAATCCCCACCCCCGCGGTTATCACCTAAACTGTCCCCGCTTACCTTCGTTCGGGATGCCTGCTGTCGGGATTTCGACGCCTATCTTTAGTCCTGGGTCGGGCTTCCACAGTCAGGATTCCAACAGCCGGCATCCCGGCTGCCGGTAATTTACATCACATAGAAGCCTGAAGGCTTTAGTTTTGCAAATTCTTCCAGAGAGAGATCCCCTGGTTCCCTCTCTGTCGGCCCCAGTGAGGCATGCACCAGCCGATGGCCGCAAATGCACGTTGACTGCGGGGGACCCTATCCAGAAAGCTTTGTGAAAGTGTTACGCTATCACACTGCTTCCAGCTCTTCTACAGGACGAGCTTTAATCAGAATCTGTATCCTGGCAAGAGAAAATGGATAAATTCGAGTGAAAATATTAATTTTCATGTTGATAATTTACACAAAAAAATATTTATCACATCCACATTAAAAATGCAGGTTGTGATAAATATTACCCATGAAAAGAACTCAGCTTGCTTTCTTGGCTGCTGTTTCATCTCCCTGGGTCCAGCAGTCTGTCTAGGTAGGTACCTTTTCTTTGTGTCATCATATCATCACTGTAAGTGGATGACAGTACCTTTTGAAGACAAATTGTTTGAAAATTACGTACTCTTTAATGAAATTGCAAACCTGTGTAATGCCCCTTCTGTTATTTGGAAGCCCCGGGCTCAGTGATTGAAGGTGTAAGTAACCGGATTGGTAATATGGTAACGAGGAACGGGCCACATGTGCAGAGGGGGCAGTGATGCGCACTAGTTGCAACATAACCATAGCTGTTTGTGAGGTTCTGAGTTTATAAGATTAGTAGAAAGACTTCACAACTGAGAATAGAAGGCAGAAGGTCCTGGGCTACCCCTACCTCCCTTCTGCTCCACGGGAGGTTTCTGTCCTCCCTGATCTCGCCTTAGGACACCTGCATTACGGTTTGACAGGTGTACCGCCCCAGTCAAACTCCCCACCTGCCACTGTGTTTCGGGGGGATTACCCGGACCTGGCCTTTTTGAAGGGCCCACCGGGTGCCCAGGCCATCTGCGGAGGGGGACAAATGTCCCTCTTTGCAGTGTGTGGCACCCTATTCATATCCATGCAAAGCATTTTCAGGAAAGGGAGGGGGGGTTGGGAGCATACAGGCCTACTTTTGAAAATGACTTTGAGGGAGATTGCAAATGGCTGCAGAATGTGATGCGCCATTGTGGGGGTGTGGTCTGCTCCACCTATGGGCGTATGTATTCTTATAAGCTGACACCCTAGCTCCCCCACTGACATTAATACATCTCTACCCTGCCATATTGACATTAATAGATTCCCCAGCAGGCACACACATTCATTTATATGAATAGATTCACACACACACACAGTTTCACACACATCACATGAATAGATTCATACACACAGTTGCACACACACATCCCATGAATAGATATATACACAGTCTCACACACACATCCCATGAATAGATTCGCACACAGTCCCACACACACATCCCATGAATAGATTCATACACACAGTCACACACACATTCCATGAATAGATTCATACACACAGTCACACACACATTCCATGAATAGATTGACACACTGTCACACACACAGTCTCACACACATCCCATGAATAGATTCACACACACACACACACACACACAAATCACAAAGAGGTGCTGAGGAGTAAGAGAGGGGGAAAACTGCCCTCCTCAAAGTCTGTACAATCTCTGAAGTGAAGCCGTATACTGTATGTAAAATGTGCACAACTTTCCATTTTCCCCTGATTAGGATATACTAGTGCTCCAATTATTTTGAAATTAGAAAATCAGGACCCCTGGTTTGTGGTGGGAAAAAGTTGTTTCTTGTCCCCTTTAACATGTATAATTCAGTAAAATAATGACAGGAATGAAATTCCACAAAGCTTGTTTGCCTGCCTGCGTTGGAAATGTTCTAGAACAGTGGTCTCAAACCCGTAGCCACTGGTAGCTCGCAGTCTTTATTTTGGTAGCTCGCCTAGCTGCAGTACTGCCGAGTCAGCTAGGAGCCCACTAGGTTGAAGTGACCTCTGATGTATGCTCCCCTGTGGCATCAACGCCATGGGTGGAGCCACATGGAAGCGAGTCAAGTGATTGCCATAGCCGCTACGATCACCTGACATGCTTCCCGGTGGTTCCACCCGGCACAATACGTGACAAAAACCGCAAGTGACTCCTGCCCAGTTTCACACACACACATCACATGAATAGATTCATACACACAGTCGCACACACAGATCCCATGAATAGATTCATACACACAGTCACACACACACATCCCATGAAGATTCATATACACAGTCACACACACACATCCCATGAAGATTCATATACACAGTCACACACAAAGTCTCACACACACATCCCATGAATAGATTGACACACAGTCACACACATACAGTCTCACACACATCCCATGAATAGATTCACACACACAGTCTCTCACACACAGACACCCAGTCAGTCACACACATGATATGAAGATTCCACCCACCACACACACAGTCACACGCACACACATACATCACATTACTACACACACACATATACATCACATTACTACACACACACACACACACACACACACACACACACACATACATCACATACTACACACACACATACATCACATTACTACACACACACATACAAACACACAATAATAGATCTCCCTCCTTCCCCCACGGCACTGACATGAGTTATACATTTGGCAGGAGCTGCAGTGAGCTCTACACTCACAGTCTCAGGCAGCTCCTCTGTCTTCAGTGTCTGCCGGCATCGACTCCTCCCCTCTCTGTCCTCTGTCATCACAGGCTGGCCAGGGAATGCTGGGAGCAGCAGTGTGTGAGCAGGGGAAGGCGTGTCCAGGAGACCTCCGGGCTAGCAGCAGCCAGACTCCTGCCTCCCTGCACCCGGTGAGTACGCCCCTGCGTCTTAAACTCAGATCCCGCCCCCTTTACCTCCGGACTCACGCATGCGCAGTCTGGATTTTTAGACAGGACAGAGGGAATGCAGGGGATTCAATCTACTTTACGGGGTAGAGGGAGATTTGGGAGGGTAGGCAACTCTGGTTGGGAGTTTGGTGGTCACGCCTTTCGGATTTGTCCATGCCCACCTAGTACCTCTCAATAGCACACAGACCCTTGAATCAGGTGGAAACTGTGCTCTCCATCCTGTGCCTTTGATGGCTGTCCTTGCTTTGTTTCTGGTGTTTTAATTGGCTTCTGACAAAAAATTAACCCTTGCGTGTTTATTAGAGAATTTTGACTGTAAGTTCCAGGAACTAATGTGAATGACAAATATTCTCTGTGAAGTGGCCCAAATGGTGTTGGAGGAGATGCAAGGGTTTGTGCTGCTGCCTGTATAGTAAAGTTACACACCAATCACAAAGAGGTGCTGAGGAGTAAGAGAGGGGGAAAACTGCCCTCCTCAAAGTCTGTACATTGCCAATCTCTGAAGTGAAGCCGTATACTGTATGTAAAATGTGTCCAACTTTCCATTTTCCCCTGATTAGGATATACTAGTGCTCCAATTATTTTGAAATTAGAAAATCAGGACCCCTGGTTTGTGGTGGGAAAAAGTTGTTTCTTGTCCCCTTTAACATGTATAATTCAGTAAAATAATTACAGGAATGAAATCCCACAAAGCTTGTTTGCCTGCCTGCGTTGGGAATCTATATTCTAGAACAGTGGTCTCAAACCCCGTAGCTACTGGTAGCTCGCAGTCTTTATTTTGGTAGCTCGCCTAGCTGCAGTACTGCCGAGTCAGCTAGGAGCCCACTAGGTTGAAGTGACCTCTGATGCATGCTCCCCTGTGGCATCAACGCCGTGGGTGGAGCCACATGGAAGCGAGTCAAGTGATTGCCATAGCCGCTACGATCACCTGACATGCTTCCCGGTGGTTCCACCTGGCACAATACGTGACAAACACCGCAAGTGACTCCTGCCCAGTCCTCCCGGAAAATCGCACAGCAGCCCTGGCGGTAATTAACAGTGAAATGTGCCTGTTCTTAAACTTTATTTACAAATTGCAACGATATCTCTGTATTAATTACATTCATTGTGTTCTATTAAACATTTATTTCATTTTCAGTAAATGACCTTCAATTGTTCAATTATTAGTCAGATATTTTTTTCTATAATTTTAGTACTGTAGCTCTTCAGGAGGTTTAATTTGTGTCGAGTAACTCACACCCCAATTAAGGTTGGCGACCACTGTGCTAGAATAAAGGTGCATACACACTGGGCGATTTTAATGAAAGATCAAACGATTACGATATCGTAATCGCTTGATCGTTCAAAAATCGTTAAACACAATGTCAAAAACGACCAGCGATGCACGCTCCCGCTGGTCGTTTTCGACATTGTTCATCGCGGGTACTTGCAGCACGATTAGGACGATATCTTTATCGTTATCGTTTAATCGTTCGGCATGTTTTTGCCAAACGATCAAACGATAAAGATAACGATATTGCGGCGCGCGGAGAGCCAGACACAGCCATTACAGCTATTCAACTTGGAGGAAGTTTGCTGCGCGTGGTCCTGCCAAAAAAAAAGGTAAGTAAAGTCCCCCACTGTCCACCAATGTTTTTGGGGTCATTATTAGGTAAGAGTCAGCATAAGTAAAGGGAGCATAATGCTGGGGGCATTGCACAGCATGGGAGGAGGAGGGGGGGCAGCATAATAACTAATGCGGGCATTGCACAGCATGGGAGGGGGGGGGCGGGGGCATTGCACAGCATGTGCTGGGGGGAGGGGGGGCAGAATAATAACTAATGGGTGCATTGCACAGCATGGGAGGGGGGAGGGGGGGGCAGCATGACTAATGGGGGCATTGCACAGCATGGGAGGTGGAGGGGGGGCAGCATGACTAATGGGGGCATTGCACAGCATGTGCTGGGGGGAGGGGGGGCAGAATAATAACTAATGGGTGCATTGCACAGCATGGGAGGGGGGAGGGGGGACAGCATGACTAATGGGGGCATTGCACAGCATGTGCTGGGGGGCAGCATGACTAATGGGGGCATTGCACAGCATGGGAGGGGGGAGGGGGGGGCAGCATGACTAATGGGGGCATTGCACAGCATGGGAGGGGGAGGGGGGCAGCATGACTAATAGGGGCATTGCACAGCATGTGCTGGGGGGGGCTGCAATTATACTGGGGGCATATCTTTATTTTGTCTCATAAAAAAAATAATTTATATATATTTATTTATTTATTTTTTTAAATTTTCAGATATGCCTTCATCCAAAGACACTGTTTTTTGGACAGGATTCATTGAGCTATATCAAGCTAATGAGTGCCTCTGGAGACTGAAAGGAAAAGACTACATGAATAGAGTGTTGAAAAATGAGGCATTTGAGAAAATACGCCAATACAGTACAGCGTATAAACCTGATGTGACCATTGAATGGGTCAAGAACAGAATCCAGGGTCTGCGAACCGTGTTTTTGAAGGAACACAAAAAATACTTGGATTCGCAAAGATCCGGAGCAGGGGCAGCTGAGGTGAGAAAGCCATCGTTATGGTACTACGACCTGCTGCTGTTTACCTTGGATCAAGAGCCAAGTCAAGGTTCCCGGAGCTCGCTGGTGCCACAGTCACCAGATGTGGTACCACAGGACACCGTGAGTCAGGATTCTGTAAGTTTTTTTTTTTTATTTTTTTTTTTAAAATGTCACTTTTAAAAAAAAAATCAAAATGTAGTCATGTTTTTTAATCAGTAATCGGTCTGGAGGCCGATGGTTGGAATGCCAACCTTCGCCTTTCCAAATGTTTAAACCCTGCAGTGGATAAAAGCCAGGCGTCGTAATCCCGATGCCTTAACTACGCATGAGTCCAGACGCATGGTATCCATGTCACTGCTAAGCCGGGCAGGGATAGTTGTGGGGGGGGGGAATGACTGGTTAAGGGTTTCTGAGGGGAGGGGGGTTGGGAGGTATAGGGTAAGGCTGGGGAAAGGGGGAGCTTCAGGTTATGCACGCTAAAGGAGTGGTAAGGTTGGGTAAATGTAAAGGGTTTTTTACAACTATAAAGATTTTGACTTTTTAATCCCTGTTGTGTTTTTTTTTTTTATTGTTTATGACACCAGAAATGTGGGTGTGGGTCATTTATGTTGAATATAATTTACGCATGTGTTAACTATAACATTAAATATGTAATATATTTTTATTGCCAAAATTTTTTTTGCAGGTTTGTGAAATATTATTGTTTACAAAATTTTTTTTAAAATCAACCTAGCCTTTTTATTACAGAATTTTTTTTTAATGTTTTTATTGATGTTATAATTTGATTTATTTTCATTTCTTTTAAGTTACTGCTGGCGGTAGAGGATCCTGACCCAGTGTCCTGCGAGCCCCAAGTGGAAGTCCCTGTGCGAGTGGCTGAGCCGCCATCCAAGCCGCCCGCTAAGAAGCGTAAAGGGACAACACAAGCATCCACTTCGGGAACGTCAAGGAGTGATACTTTTTTAAAACATGCGGAGGAGGTTCTTTCCAAACCCCCGGATGATAATCAAATATTTGGCCAAAATCTCGCCATTGAAATGCGGACCATTCCTCCGGAACAGGTCCAGCCTTTCAAACGTCTAGTTTATAAGGCATTGGTACATGCTATTGAGGGGGACTTGAGTATGGCAAGTACCATTGTCTTACATAACAGACAGCAGCCCACCCCAACGGCCACATCAGGCAACCTCACCGTCCCTCACGAATCTTACGCGGATCCACATCAAGAAAACCCTTCTCCGTTACAGTCCCACCCCTTTTCTTTGTCGCGTACCCCCTCGCCCCCTTCTGTCTTTCCCAGTACTTCATCCAGTGGTGTTCACACAGCACTGGGCAGTGCTCGCTCCACTGTATTTGGCGAAGATGAATTTTTAAATATATAAATTATTACAAAATTGGCAGTTGTTATTTTTCATTTTTTAAAAACTTATCACTCCTTGTATTGATTTGGCTCTTTGTTTCATGGTGGACTGTAGCATGGTCGTAGTACAATAGCGATGGCTACTCCACCTCATCTGCTCCTGGTATCTTGTTCTTTGTGATTCTAAAGTATTTTTTGTGTTCCTTCAAAACCGGGGCCCAGATCCTGTTTTCTGTTCTTGAACCTGTTCAAATGTTCACATCAGGAATATTGTTCTGTACTGTATTGGTGTATTCCTCAAATGCCTTATTTTTCACACTCTATTTGTGTAATCTTGTCTCCAGAGGCACTTAAAGTCTAGTCTCAATGAATCCTGTCCAAAAAGTAAAATATTTTTTTTTTAAAAAGTAAAAAAATCGCGTGGTCTCTTATTTAACGGATTTTAAAAATTGTAATGTCATAATGCGTTATTTAGGGTACTGAGGGGGTAATTCAGACCCGCTCGCGAGCGGCAGTACGTTCACAAGCGAGTAGTTGGTACCCAAATGCGCATGCGCAGGACGGAGTCTGCTCCGTCGTGCACATACGCGAGACCCGGACTGCGACAGCCAATCTGTTGGTCCGGGTCTTGCACCAAAGGGGGCGTGCTATCAATGGTGACTGACAGCACGCACTCCCTTTAGGTGGGCGTGCCGGCCAGACGGAGGCGTTCCCATGGGAACGCCTACCGTCTGAAGCCTGCCCCACTGACATCACTAGTGTCAACATTTCTCCAGGGCTTGTGGCTGGGAGACCCTACCGCAGGGTCTCCGTTGCAAGTCCAATGGTCGCCATGGTCAAGACCATCGCAACCACCTTCATGGATGCTCGCTATAGCTGTGGGTGGTAACCCACAGCTATGCGAGCGTCCATGAGGACGCTCCTAAAACAGGTAGGAGGGCCCTGATTCAGAAGGTGACCCGTCGTTAGGGGTCTCCTAGCTGACGGGACAAGCTGTCGATGTTGAGTGACAGTTTGCTACGTTTGTTTGGTGGTACGGGGGCGTGCCTGGCCAAACGGCAGCGTTCCTGCCAGAACGCTTGCTGTTTGGTGGGAAGCCCCACTGACTTCATCAATAATGTCACTGGAGAGCTTCCTGTTCGGGGGCTTAAGGTTGATGAGACCCTACCTTAAGGTGTAGTCATTACCCCCAATGGTCGCGATGGTCTTGACCATTGCAACCATCACCAATAGTGGCCGTTACAGCGGTGGATATTGACCCACAGCCTAACCGGCGACATGGAGGCGGCCGTTCAGGATGCAAGCCGCCGCCCTGTTTCAGAATGAAAGCTTGCATCCTACGACCGCCTCTGAATTTGGCCCCTAAAACTGAATAGTTAACTTTCATTGTTAAAATTCGGTTTACTAAAGTATTTATTAATCTAATTTTGCAAAAAAATAAATTAAATTAAATATTAACATGAAAAATAAACACAAGGTGAAATTTTTTTTATTATTTTTCAGTTTTTACAAACATCAAGAAACATAATTCCAGATCATATTTAAACCTGCCATGAAATGGCACCTTCACCATTAAAATAATTTAAGTATTTCTCTCTGACCTCTTTTGCCCGGGCAGAGGCCGCAGAGGGAAATCTTGGGGGATTTAGAGATGTGAGGGCAATATTTTCCTCACTATGGTCAATGTTGACAGGCAATGAGTTTGTGGCAGGCGGTTGTCCAATTCTTTTGACTCGAAGCAAATTATGTAGGGCACAACATGCCAAGACAAGCCACTCGATTTTGTCTCGCCGGAAATTTATACAAGTATGAAAAATGCGAAACCTATTCGCCATTATGCCGAAGGCATTCTCAACAGTGCGCCTCGCACGCGATAATCTGTAATTAAAAATTATTTTTTCAGGTGTTAATGCCCTTTGAGGAAAAGGCCTCATTAAATTTTCATTAAGGCCAAATGCCTCATCGGCAACAAAAACAAAATTTAAACCATATTTCGTTTGCGATCCCGAAGGAATGTTTAGCTGATTCTTCATTAGTCTTTCAAAAAAGACGGTCTCTCGGAAAGACCCACCATCGGAAGACCTTCCATTTTTGCCAACGTCAACAAAGATGAATTTATAATTGGCATCCACGACCGCCATCATAACCATACTAAAGAATCCTTTGTAGTTGAAGTACATAGATCCAGTGTTTGCAGGTTGTGTTATCCGGATGTGTTTCCCGTCTATGGCGCCGCCACAATTTGGGAAGTTCCACCGGGTCTCAAATTCGTTGGCAATAACTTGCCATTCCTCAACAGTCGAAGGGAACTAGAAACAGAAAAAAAAAAAAAAACATTTTAAACATTACATTAATACTTTTATAAGGGGTATTTATTTTGGTGTTAAAAATTATCTGAAGTTAAAATTGTGAATGCAAGACATCATTTTCCCTAGTTTTGCTATAACACCGTATTCAGGCCCTGATTCAGAGCCGGACGCTCTGACCAGAGCGCTCGCTCTGAATCAGGGGCGTCCCACCTAAAAATGGAGCGGCCTCATGGACGCTCGCATAGCTGTGGGTTACCACCCACAGCTATAGCGAGCGTCATTGATGATGGTTGCAATGGTCAAGACCATCGCGACCATCGGACTTGCGACAGAGACCCTGCGGTAGGGTCTCCCTGCCGCAAGCCCAGGAGTGCTTTTGGCTCTATCAGAGCCAAAAAGACTCCCACTGACATCGCTTGTGAAGTCAGTGGGGCCGGACCCAGACGGTAGGCGTTCCCAGGGCAACGCGTCCGTCTGGCAGGCATGCCCACCAAAGGGGGCGTGCTGTCACTCACCATCGACAGCACGCCCCCTTTGGTGCGAGACCCCGAGCAACAGCTTTGCCGTTGCTGAACGGGTCTCGCACATGTGCACGACAGCAGCCTCCATCGTGCGCATGCACATTTGGGTACCATCGACCTGCTTGCGAGCGTCCTGCACTCGCAAGAGGGTCTGAATGAGACCCTCAAATCAATAGTTTTTTTGATTGAACACACATACAGATAGCTGTGTTCCGTGGGTTGTGTAAGGATTTTTTTTTTACTTTTAACAAAACCAAGATAATGGAGACCAGCGCTGGATGTAGGTGAGTATGAAATCTTTCTTGCAGGGCCATGGTTTTGGGAAATACTACGTGGACAAGGGGACCAAACATCTGGTATAGGTAAGTATGTGTGAATGGGTAGGTATGTGTAATAAAATTTAAGTTGACACGGTGTGTGTGTTTTGACTCTTTTTAACTTTTGAAATTTCAAGTGAAGTTACAGGTGCCGCATGTCTGCTGGCACTTGTAGTTCCACAAGTGCAAAATGGCAGGCATGCTGGCACTTGTAGCTCCACTGTAAAGTACAATAGTTTGACTTTTTTTTGGCCCCCCTATTACCGCCATACCAACGACTCCAGGGGTATGGGGATAAGCCCCGGCTTCAGTGTAAGCTTGTGGTGCTCGGGAGAGAGGGGAGAACGCTTGCCGTTTGGGGGGTATATAATCGGGATATAATTTGGGAGCAGCAAAGACAGAGGATGGCTAAACAGCTATTTATATACATTTGGGAGGAGATATAGTAGGGAGCAGTAGCAGGGACATACAACTGGCATGCACCTATATTAACACATTTTTGAAGACATTTAGAAAGAAGTAACAGATTTAGGAGATTTGTGACAGGGTTATTAAAATTTAAATACCTTAAAGTACTCCGGCTTGAGGACGTAAAAGATGGCTTTGCAGGTCTCCGGAATAATAAGACCCAAAGCCTGCGGTGAGATGAGAGTCCCGAATTTCAAGTCGGCCAAAGATCTCCCTGTAGCCAGGAAACGCAGGGTCGCAATGAGCCTCTCCTCTGCAGGAATGGCTCTACGCAACCTGGTGTCCTGCCTTTGTATGTACGGAGTCACCAAGGCCAGTAATTCTTGAAATGTTGAATCGTCCATTCGCAAGAAGTTCCGGAAGTCATCCGGGTTGTTCTCGCGAATCTGCATGAGCAGCGGCATATGAGAGAACGAATCCCTCTGCTGCAACCACTCCTTCGTCCAGCATGAACGAAGCCTTCTCCTCTTCTCAGTCCTCTCCCGGTCACTTATCACCACCACTCCTGCATAAGCAACCATCAATCGATAACGGTACGTATCCATCACGACAGATAAGTACAGACAGTTTGTTTAAAGCCAAAGCAAAAACAAACCACAGCAAATAGCTAAGCAACAGCGTTCAGCAAGGAATACACCAAACCAAACTAGCCACAGAGCATAAATGCAGTGATTTTAAAATGGCCGACACAATTTTATCACCTCATGATAGCCCTGCCCACATTATTTTACATTAAAAATAATAAAGCCTCTATTATTATTATTAATCTGAACGATATCGCTGATCGTTGATCGTTTGTAAAATCGTTTAAAAATCGTTTACAAAATCGTTTGCATAAAGTCGTTGAACGATCAACGATCGTTGATCATTCAACGATCAAAAATCGTCCAAATCGTTCAACGATATCGTTCAGGGTGAAAATCGCCCAGTGTGTAGATTGCAAAGCAGCTGCTATACCCTGAATAACCATTAGATGGAGACTAAGCATCAAATTATGGATAAAATGGGAAATTCATGCAATGAATGGTTCTGACACAAGTGCATTTAGTCAATGTAATTATGCATTTAATAATTTCATCTTTGCGCTCTTTCAGGTTATTGTATGTACGGTAATTTGTTTCATGTTCCCAACACTTTATAAATAAAAGTTTAGTCTCAGTTATAGTTTACAGAATATTAACCAAGACATATGGGTAAATGTACTAAGTGTATGTTGTGTATTTGATATTATTGCCCCTTATAGCCATCATCCAAAACTGCCAAAGACAAGGCAGCTTTAAACAGTAGTAAATCTACCCTAAAGAATTTGTGAATAATGGTGGCTCTCTGCTGAAACCAGGGGTAGTTGGGAGCTTTGCCAGTGGGCAGGCAGTCCTCCTTATGTTATTGGCCTGCTTAACACACTTTTTTTTCATAAACATTTCTCATTTTCTGTCTATTTGGGGCAGACCCTGGCCTATTAGTGACTGAGCCCAACATTGGGCCTGATTCAGAAATATATGCAAACACAATGGTTTGCGTACATCTCTGAAGGCGGGGGGTACTGCGTATGTGCAGAATGAGTCCTGTGAGATTGCTCGCAGTGCCCCCTAAGCCGCCATTTGAAGGCTTGCCAATGCCAGGGTCTGTGTCTTAGGCTAACTCAGATGGCCAATGGCTGAGACCATCATGATGGTTGCAATGGGTTTCCCATTCTGCATCTCTGGATGCAGCACTTGGACCTGTGATGCTGGCAGGTGGAGTCTTTTGTGCTGAGACGCCTCCTGCTGAATTAGCATATTTTAGAATTTGGATGCAGCAACGATGCTATTAGCGTCCATCTTTGAATCACCCCCATTGTTCGGTTTCCAGGTGGCTGGCCCCTCCCACACTATTGATGTAATGTTGAATGTGGTTTGGAGTGTTTTTCAGTTTCTTAACGTTCCTCAAGGTGAATAATATCTATCACTTTTCCAAACAGTTTCCAACATTCCAGGATCCAGAAAACCAGTAAATGAACTAAAAACACCAGCAGGTAGTGAAATGCGCAAGGAACAAATAGGAGAGATAATGTCTGCTTTTTCGATTGGTGGAAATGTCTTGAACACTTAGGACGTTGTTCTGACTGCAGGGAGATATGTCCTTCTTCACATTGCTCTGCTTTAAGAGGGAGCCACATACAATTCACAGTGGCGCCCATAGCAGTTCCAGTTTGATTGAAGAGACAGTGGTTGGAAGTTGACCTACAGTAACACTATCTAAAGCAACAGCTACATCCCTTGCATGCTTGTCTCTCTAGTATCCAGCTTCTTAGTGGCATCTATACCAGCCTCATGATAATCTTACTCCACCTACTGCTAATTTGGGTACAACTTCCACATGAGGCCACTTGCCGAATATTTTCCAGGGCCACGATGAATTCCCAATCAAGCCCTGGCTGAAAAGCAGTTGGAAGGCAAAACATACTTTCCATTTAAAATCAAGAATAATTTTGCAGAATGCAAATCATTATGTGTTCTCTGCAGAGTAAAATAAAGCAAAAAGCTATTTCAAAACTCTCAATCTGCAAAATAATGTTTTTGTTATCACCAAATCCAGGTTCACAGGTGTTCCTCCTCTGTACTCTGTAAGGAAGGAAAGCAGTCGGGAAGCCGACGGATGTAATCCCGACTGCCGGCTTCCCGACTGTCTAATCCCGGCAAGGCACTAATGACAGGCGTCGAAATCCCAACTCCTGTCATTAGACATACGCCGGGAGCCCGACACCCGGCTTACCGATCGAAGGTAAGCCGGGAGCGGACAGCCGCGTGGGGGGGAGGATTAGGAAAGGGGGTTCCTGGGGGGTCTTAGGGTTAGGCACCCCCTCAGGAGGTATGGGTTAGGCTAATGGAAGGGGGTGTTGGGGTTAGGCACCCCCGGGGGGAGGTTAGGGTTAGGCACCCCCAGGAGGACTTGGGTTTAGGCTGCGGGGAAAGGAGGTTAGGCTTAGGCACTTAGAGGGAGATTAGGGTTAGGCACTTGGGGGGGAGGTTAGGGTTAGGCATCCCTAAGGGAGGGTTAGGGGGGAATTAGGTTAGTTAGTACTTACCTTAGGACGATCAGGATTTCCTCCTCTGTCGGGCTGCCATGCGGCCGCCGGTAAATCATACTGATTCCATAAGGAATGCCCCAGCAGCACTCAGTAGTGGCACCCTACTTTAGCTGGGCCGCCTGCCACTGGTCACGTATAGGGTATTCTTCCTTCGGCAGCATCTTTCGCTATACCCTACCACATACTTTTTTGATATATATATATATATATATATATATATATATATACACACACACATTGCACATTAGCTGACTTGCAGCACAACTGTAATGAAAAGGCCAGAGTGCAGCAGCACATAAAAGTCAATGTAAATACATATATATAATAATTTGCTTTTTATTTGTTTAAATTGGGCAGCACATACTGTCTCACAGCACTGAGGTCATGGGTTTGATACCCACTACGGCCCTAACTGTGTGGAGTTTGTATTTTCTCCTTGTGCTTGCGTGGGTTTCCTCCAGGTGCTCCGGTATCCTCCCACACTCCAAAATGATAATGGTAGGTAAATTTGCTCCCAGAAAAATGTAATCCTAGTGTGTGTGTGTGTGTGTGTGTATGTGCATGTGAGGGAATATAGATGGTAAGCTCCACTGGGGAAGGGACTGATGTGAATGGCCAAATAATCTCTGTAAAGTGCTGTGGAATATGAATAGGGTGTGTGTCTTAAAACCACGCCGCCTAGTTAAGTGACCATGCCATTTTTTTGGGAAGCACATGCCTTTGGCACGCACAAAAGTTGCCTTTTCTCTAACAGGCACCCTGCAACTCTAGATTATATGTACATAATGTGCTAAAACTGAGACCACCCATTAGCAGATCTCTAGTTTTGCTTATGATGACATAACGGAACAGCCTTGGTATATAGAATAATCAAATAGATTTATTTAAAGGGGTGTAAGAGGACGTGAGTCCAAAGCAGGTCACTTCATGAAGAAAATACTCACCATACAAATAACAGGCAATTCAGTACACATGGAATATGGCAAATCTAAAGCATTAGTTTGCAATATGGTAATAAATAGGCAATGGACAAACACTCTATTGAATATTGAAATAGGCTTCTTTTACTTAACTGCTGCAGCACCTCTTTAGCTATACCTATGGAAAGTTTAGTTTTTCAATTGCTTTGATTCACTAGATTCTAAACATATAATTACTTTTACAATACACACATATAATTAAATAACATTACTAAGCAGACTAGCAAAACCCGAGACTTATCAGTCATTTACTTTAATTGCACCCAAAGTTCTTTCATTGGAGTATTCGCTTTTTACATGGTCACTGTCCTATAACTTGCATATACTTGTAATTCACAATAAGCAAAAGTAATAGGATTAGCATCTAATGCTGGTCTTTCTTGATTCCAGAGAATAACTTTACTTTTCCGTGATAGAGCACATTAAACACAGTTCCACCATTAGTGGCACAGTTATCTTTAGCACTTAATAGAATCAACAGATCAGTCCCAAACTGCACTCTAATCAGTTAATAATTCTTTCACAAAATGGCTTTCTCTCTTTATAATCATGGGGGTATATTTACTAAATTGAGAGTTTTTAGAAGTGTAGATGTTGCCCATAGCAACCAGATTCTAGCTATTTTCTTCTAGAATGTGCTTGTTAAATGTTAAGTAGAAGTTGATTGGTTGCTATGGGTAACATCTCAATTTCTAAAAACTCTTACTTTAGTAAATATACCCAAGACTCATTCACTGGTTCAATATTAACTCAAATAGTACATATATATTCAGATCTCTAGCTCAGTCTCTTGTACTGTAAATGTTAGGGTTAATTAGTACTTTCAGCAAAGGTCCATGAAATTGAAAAAGAGGTAGATGTACTAAAGAAAAATATGGAAAAGTATAAAGCTGTGGATGGCTTTGATAAAAAAGATAGGATTATCAATAATAGGGTAATTAAATATGAGAAAAATCTAATGATGACAAAAAGGAGGAAATTTAAAAGGGACCTTTTTGATTATCAAAATCATATGATTAGATCGTATAGAGACAAAAAGAGGCTACAGGATATATATAGAAAAGATGGTAATGATAGAAATAAATTTGTTGGGAATAAAAACCGTACAACATACTAAATATTGAGAGAAATTATTTAAATACCTATGTTTGTCCAAAAAGATTCTCACCACTTAAGAACTATGGAAAAAAAATTAATATCCCCCTTTTCAATACAAACTACATAAAATGTGTGAGACTATCAAAGAAAAAACTATAGACCATAGAAG
The DNA here is from genome assembly GCA_031769625.1 of Taudactylus pleione. Taxonomy (NCBI): domain Eukaryota; kingdom Metazoa; phylum Chordata; class Amphibia; order Anura; family Myobatrachidae; genus Taudactylus; species Taudactylus pleione. The sequence continues at coordinate 2,388,559 of JAUIMM010000658.1, forward strand.
TAATTTAGACAGAATGAGACAATTTTTTAGGTGCTCGTCCAAAGTCCAATTCTTGGGGTGCACCAAGAAACAATCCTCCAACAGATACACCGAAAAGACCAAGAGTATGAAGCTTAGAGGTAGGAGAGGAGGAATACGTATCAAAAAGAAACTCAAGGTGGATGTGAGAGATCCCCCAAACATAGATTCTGAGAAACATTGTATTTTTAATATATCAGATAGAGCTCTAGATTATTCTAGCGAACCTAATATCTTTGATCTCTATGATCTAAATCAATTCATACGTACCCTCTGTCATAAAAGATTCTTTGCAAAAAAAAATTTTACAGTACAACAACATAATGATTATTCCATTCCAATTATTTTAGATAACACATAATGTAGAATGTGAAATCAGAAAAGAAACGAATAAATCTTTGATATCAACAAGAACCAGACTAGGTTCAAGAAGAAAACTGATTTTTTTCTGATTTCTGCTAAACATAGCAGTATAGAATCTCTTTATAAGATGACTCTTGATGATTTTAAGAACTTGTGTATATAACAACAGGGAAGTACTACATTTAAATCTAATCTTTCTATACAAGAATAAAAAGCCTTAAGAGAACTAACCAAAGATGAGTTAATAATTATAAAAGAAGAAGATAAATGAGGTGTGGTAATTATGAATCGATTTGATTACATAATGGAGGCCCATAAACAACTCACAGATTGTCAATTCTATAAAAGTTTTATTGAGGGACCCCACAAAAAAACTATTTGATAGAATTAAAAAATCTTTTGGACTCTGCAGTAACATCAGGGGTCATATCCAGGGAGGAACACAATTTCCTATTTCCCCTATTTCCCACCAGTCCCACATTTAAATTTTTACCCAAAATACACAAATCCCTCACTTCACCACCTGGGCGCCCTATTATTTCAGGCATTGACTCCTTAACCTCCACTTTATCTCATTATCTAGACTCTTTTCTACAACCCTATGTTACCACTCTTAGCTATTATTTGAGGGACACTACCGATTTTTTAAATAAAATTCAAAATATAGAACGGAAGAAAAATGATGCCTTCCTAACATTAGATGTTAATGCATTATATACCAACATCCCTCATCAGTTGGGATGTGAGGTAATCCATAGAAGGTTGTCTCTTGACTCAGATCTCAGGGTGGAACATAGGTAATTTCTTCTTCAATGTATTTCCTTTATTCTTTCAGACAATAATTTTCTTTTCTTGGACACTTATTATTTACAAGTGATGGGGACGACCATGGGGACCAGGTTTATGCCCAGTTATGCCAACCTATACATGGGGGAGGTGGAAGAAACCCATGTGTGGGGAGGTGGCTGGGCGTCACACCTGGTCTTCTATGGCCGTTATATATACGATCTTTTTATTATTTGGGATGAGGTTCTTTCTTTGGCCACTTCCTTTATCACTTACCTTGATTCTTATGGTGCATACACACGGTCAGATTTTTCCTTCAGATATGAACGATAACGATTTAAAAATCGTTCAGTCGTTCATATCTGAAGAAAAATCTGACATATCTCACATGCCTGAACGATGGACGATTTACAATGCGCGTTCCTGTTTGTCAGATAACGATATCTGACATCTGATGTGTTTGCAGTCAGACTTGGACGATTCCATTCATTTTAATGCAGTCAAAAATCGTTCAATCGTTCAAATCGTTCAAAACTTTGGTAAAATCGTTCAAATCATTCAATCGTTCAATCGTTCATCTGACAAGTCTGACAAATCTGACCGTGTGTATGCTCCATAACATGTATAATTTGTCCTTCACCTTTATCTATAATAGGGACCTTGTAAACTTCCTAGATGTGACCCTTAAATCTTATAATAATACTATAATCTCATCTAATTATGTTAAACCAATGAATAACAATTCTTACTTACATTACAAAAGCGCACATCATGCCCCTTGGAAACGTAACATCCCGAAGGGACAGCTTATGTGTCTAAGATGCAACTGTACAAATGTAGATACTTTCTCTACACAAGCTATAGATCTAATTGAATCTTTTAGGAGACGTAGATATCCGGATAACTTGTTAAAACAGGCTTACAATGAGATTTCATTATGAGTAGACACAGTCTTCTAAATAATAAATCTCAGGAGTTCATTTCTCGAAACAAAGAGAAAGATAAGGAGATGACAGACCTAACATTTATTTGCAAATGTAACACCTGTGCCCAAGAAATTAAGACAATTATATTTAATAATTATCGAATACTTCAACAAGATAATATATTAGGTGACATACTCCTAGCTAAGCCTAAGGTCATCTATAGAAAAAACAGGTCCATTAAAACTTTTTTGGCACTGAGCCATTTAAAAACAACACATGTTATGAAAAATATAGGATCTGAATAGCTGACACAAAAACTCTATGGGTTCTTTAGATGTGGCAGAGACATATGACGAGGAGAACAACATCTGTCCCTTTACCAATTACAAACTAAATTTATCAATTCAAATCTTTTATGAACTGTGAATCTCAATATGTGATTAACATGTGGATGTAACCTAAGCTATTTAGGACGATCTACAAGACCCTTACATGACCACTTTATGGAACACCGCAGGAACATCCTAAAGGGATATACAACTCATAGTATACCAAGACACCTTAATCAAAAACATCAGAGTAATCTTACTAGTCTCTCTATTATTTGTTTAGAATTCATCGCTCAAACATCAAGAGGAGGCGACATATTTAACAAATTATGTAAGAGAGAAGTGTTCTGGATTGTAAAATTCAACTCTTTACATCCTGACGGTCTAAATGAGTCAATTGAACTTAACTCAGTACTCTAAAACATAATTGTCCAAAATGTAGCAAACTATTCAGATTGTTACAGGTGATCTCCGTTTCCTTGCTTTTCCTGACTCCTGTGGTTATATATTTAGATTTATGTACATTGTTATCCATGTATTTTTATTTCTATCTGAAGTTTTCTTCTGTTATGATTATGTCTATTAACATGATGTATGTATTTATCACAGCCAAAAGAGGACGGGGCTTCAGCCTTGAAACATTGACCAGGAAATATATATGTTGCTTTGTTGAAACAGCCTCTGAGTGCCTGTTCTTTTGGATGTGCTTATTATATTCATTACTGTGCACTGGGGAAAGCTGCCTTGTTGTAGGAGTGCCGGCAGACCATGGATATATATATATATATATATATATATATATATATATATATATATATACACTGTATATACATACAATCCACATAAATCCGGTACAAATAACTAGCTGGTTGCCCCCACAAATTCACAATGTATTAATTCCATATGGTACAGCACTCCACGCTCGTAAATATATATACACAGTATATGCTCATGGTGTAATAAATACTATATGATAATACCACCAACAGTGATCTATAATGTTAATTTATAGTCATCTAGCTATGTGTTTAATAAAAACTACTTTGGTCCATATCTGGCGTTCAGTTGCCATGGTAGCATGGCACCCAATAGCATGTTCAGCTTTGGGCGCATGCGCCATACGATACACGGAGACCGGAGTTTATGTGTGCCGGATCTCTATGATAGGTGAGATATCGTAACCTATTTCATAAACAGGGCGGCTGTGAAGTAATATGCAGAGAGAGCCTAATGAGCTTCAAAATTTACAGTGCATCCCCACTATCTCCTAACAACTAAGACACGTCATGTACCTAGACAGAGCCTCACGATCGGCTGACATAACTTAACAAGGTATTTAAACCTTATTTATTCATCGTCTCTTTTGATAAAGATGCAATGTATTTTAATGTTGATTACATAGATACTTTATAGACATATGCGATTGCCTGAAATTTTGTGTATAATTGTAATGATTTCAAGGATGTTTTTATCTGATAATTATCATACCCAGGTGCAAACCCTGAATGAATTGACCAACAGGTATATATAGTTCACTCTGGGATATAATACACGTATGCTCCTGAGGAAGCTGGGACTACCTTTACTCAGGGAAATGCGTTGAGCTAACTTTGCCATTTGGACTCTTCATATGGACTCCTGAATCTTACATGCGGACAAGACTCTGGATCCTGATTACTCATTAATATTTGGACTGCGGCTCATTAACCTGTGGACACCCCTAGAGCACTCTATTGTCAAACTAAGTGCTTTCTACCTTTTGGGGAACAGCTACAACTTTGGGCCATATTCAATTAGAGGCGAAAAGCCGAGATCCGTGAAAAAGTATCGCCAACTGCGACTTTTCGCCAGTCGGAATCTTATCTCCATATTCAATTCCACCCGCTTTTAGCGTACGCGGAAAGTCAATGCAATGTAAAAGGCGAAAAAGATTCCCCTCTGAATAGCAGGAGAAAAGAAGTGCAACATTTTTAATTTGGGGTGCAAAGGTGGGGAAACCACTCAGAACCCTTGGGACAGCCCCCCAAAGGACAACTGCATCAAAAAAAAGTCCTGAAAAAAACTTAAGAACACCCCAAAAAAGTACTTTCATTTTGGGGGCGAAAAAGCACAAAGTGGGGGGACAACTATGCAAACTAGCGAAATAAGGTTTTGGGGGTGCTCTAAGAAGGGGTCAAGTGTTTTTGGGATTGCATGTGCTTTTATGAGGGAGAAATTTCACTTCTATTTAAACTTCACTTTAGAGACATTAAAAGATGCTTGCACCCATTTTCACGTACCCCAAACTTGCCAGGACTACTTATCTTATCCAAAAAATACTGCTTTATGCCATTTTTCACCACTTGTGCAAATACGCTAATTAGAGGCAATTGTGCGAACTTAAGTACCCCAAACAGTTTTTAGGACTAATAGGGGACTACTACATTGATCCCCAATGTTTCTGCATCTTTTTGGGTGGCTCAGACACCACTTTCCGCCTGTTCTGACTTCGCACCATAAGTTTCCTCGGCCAAAAGACGCGATGTAGGCGAGAAGTCCTGCAAGCGAAACTTTATCGCGGGTGTGAAACTAATTGAATACGGCCCTATATCTGATTAACTTTACTGCTAAAATTACATGCACAAGGTCCTAATCCAGTGAGAAATATAGGAGTAGGAGAGGTGGCTTATATATACAATTAATTTTTTATATTTCAATATGAATACTATTGTTATTGAATAAAATACCTTATTTATTGATAAAACCGTCCTGTATTAGATATTATTTATGCACATTGTTTTTCAGCCAGCGCTGTTTTACTTGTGTATATGCACCCTTAAATGCATGGCCACCATCAAGGGGGGACTGTCGGGACTGGAGTCCCAGACAGAGAAGGGGGCCCGCCCTTGGCTTCTTCCTCCAGGGGCAGATTGTCCCACTGGGAGCGCAGGACAAGTCCCACTGGGTCAGGCTCAGCAACAGGCCCTGGTTCCCTGCTGTGCTGGCCTGGTGAAAGGGACATGTACAGGGTCCTGGGATTCCTGTCACTTGGTCCCTCTCCTTCCAGCAAGCGGTAAAATAAAGTTATTTTTGTTTATTGCGTCGCAGCATGGGACTTCATTACATCACGCCGCAATGCATACATGAGGCACAGCGTGAAGAACAGCCAATAGACAGGATAAGGTAAGTGAATAACACTGGCCTGAAGCCGGAGAGGCAGAAAGGGGCTGGAAAGACATGCTAGGGCAACAGAGACAGAAGGGGGCTGGAAAGACATGCTGAGACTATAGATACGAAAGGGGGCTGAAGAGACAGAAGGGGGCTGGAGAGACATGCTGGATCTATAGAGACAGAAGGGGGTCTGAGAGACACGCTGGGGCTAGAGAGACACGCTGGGGCTGCAGAGACATGCTGGGGCTATAAAGACTGAAGGGGGCTGGAGAGGCATGCTGGGGCTGTAAAGATAGAAGGGGCTGGAGAGACACACTGGGGCTATAGAGATAGAAGGGGGCTAGAGATACACTTGGGAGCTGCATTGGAGACACAGAAGGGGGCTGCAGGGACAAAAGGGGGCTGGAGACATAAGGAGACTGGAGAGACAGGCTGGGGCTGGAGAGCTGGGAGGGGGACGTGGTGATTATGTCAGTCCTGAGCCCCACAATTTCTGATGGCAGCCCTGCTTAAATGTAACCTTTTCCTCAATCCCCCTCCCCTCCCATACCCACTGAGTCCATTCAAAATGAGAGCATCATCCAATGTTTACATTTGTGCAGCAGCACTTATGATTATATTGTGGGACATTTCCAACCACCCCAGCTTGTGGCCCAATAATGAGAAGAGCCTGCAGGGACTCCCAGAGCGTTCTCCCAAGGTGGGTTGGGTAAGGCTTGGCTTTCAGTTGTGATGACATTTCCATTAGTCTCTAGATTGGGTAAAATCTGAGTTCTTCTTTGCGATGACCATAGTGTGGGTAAACCCTAGAGGAAATGCCAGCCAGCTCGCTAACCACACCATAAGATAATCTGGGGTATATTTACTAAAACTTGATTCTATATTCGATTTTATGTCATTTAAAATTGAATGAAATCGAATCAAATCGAAATTCGATTTAACTGTCGAAATCCCACATTTATTAAAATTCGATTTTGAGTTTGATTTTAAAATCGGAATTGAGTTTGATTGATTTGGACTAGTGTTTTCTTGTTCAGTTTTGAATTTAGAATTCAAAATCAAACTTAAAATCGAACTCAAATATGAACACAAAGGGTCTGATTCAGAACCGCTCGTAAGCGGCCGCTCGTTCGCTCCGAGCGATGTTCGCACAACTGCGCATGCGTATGGGTTGTAATACGCATGCGCGAACCATTCATTGCAGTCGGAAATTGTGTGCTCACAAAATAGCGAATGCCTGCTATTTTGAGTGACAGAATGAGGCGTTTGTGGGTGGTAACAGGGGAAGGTGCTTGAAAACGGGGAGTGGTGATCCGAACGCAGGCGTGCCAAAAGGTCAAAACGGGCGTTTTAAGGGTGTGCATAATTAACAAAGCAGCGTCATCGGCCACGTCACTTGGTTGTTTCTTAGCCTGAACTGTTCGCATGATTGCGGTAGGAAAATCCAACCACAAGCACTGCGAGCAGTTCAGATGCCTTTCGATGTACTCGATTAATCAAATAAATAGCGGAGATGATGTATGATGCGAGCGGCCAGGGGGCGTCTTTACAAAATAGTGAGAGCATTTTTCGTTCGCTCGCTCAGACATAGAGGCATCAACAGACCGCAAAGAGCGAACGGTCAATTTAAATGGCCAGCCCCTTTTTCAGGACGAGCGAGTGCAAATAGCGTCCGGTTCTGAATCAGGCCCAGAATCCCCAAAATAATAGACCTTCTTCATGGTGACAATTTTAGCATGAGCAGATGCTAGTGTGAGTATAATAAAGTTGTACTTTCATGGTGTGTGAGTCTTGTCTTTCTATTTTAATATTTATTTTGCAGGTGAACTAGGAGGTACCAGTGCGCCCTTAATGCCCCGCATGCTGGTACTTGTGGTTCTCCAAGTAACAGCATGTGGGGGAGTCTTGCTGGGACCTCTAGCTCTACTGTAAAAGACAGTTTTCATTCATCTAATTTTTGACACAATCAACACAGTACCTGGGGACATCCTGTACAGATGCTGGGGACATCCTGTACATTGCATGATTGCTGGTACACACTACACTACTGTTTAATAAACAATGGACGATCTTTCATTCCACCCTTCATTGACAGACAATAGGTGGCATGCAAAATCATCAGGCTTGATGTGCAGCACGTCAAACCTGCGATGTCGCTAGTGACCATGGGCGCTTGCATATTGAGCATACAGTACACACTGAGAGAGATAGGTGATTTTGCATTACGAAAACGCTTCGGTGTGTACCCAGCTTTATACTTAATCCTCTGTGTGTGCAAATGATCCAGAAGTAAGTTTAAGAGGCAACGTTTAAACACAGAAGGTCCATCCACTACAAGTCCAGGGAATGAGCAGCAGCAGTTGGTACATCAGCTCCTCCGGGGTAGTTCACCACGTTCACTGCAAACGCGTTTCAAAGTACCATGCTTCTTTTTCAAGGCACTTATATTACTTTTATACTCATTGGCAGTGAACGTGGTGACCCTATGCCATAGGAGCTGATGTACCATGTGCTGCCTCTCAGGAGGGACGTTCAGCAGAAATACTGATAAAATCCCACCGCTGACGTGAAGATACCAATCACATGCATCTCTATTCCCTGTTATTGTTAGATATGACATTGCTTCAAGCATTGGCACCGATGTCTATTTTTCATGTAGACTATTTAGTTTCATTGCAGACTAGTGTAATATTGAAAACAAAATGTTCTCTATATAGTAAAGTCATATTGATCCCCCACTGCTATTATTCTGATGAAGCAATTATCAAATCTCTACTTTAAGATTCTATAATGCAAGTTGAGTTCTGCACTGTTAGAAATTTCATCTGCCATCTAACTTTACTTTGCAAAAGTATTTCTAAGTCCTTCAGCTATTTCAATGTAAGGGATTTGGCGCCAAGTCCCATATGTACATGTCTGAGTCGGATGACTTATGTTCTCTTAGGTAACCAAATGTGTTCACCAACCCCTGCAGAGTGCCCGATAAATTGGTTTCCTCTGTATGTTTAAGGATTCATTTCGACTGCACATTCCTCAGCCTTATCCCCTTTCAAGAGCTTTTCAAGTAAAATGGCATATAAATGGCATATACTATTTGGCTTGAGACGATGTTTAATAAGATCTTCTTGATATTGAGCAAACCTGAAATGTACTTTTATTAAAGCTGACCTTTCCTCTGAGATAAACCCCACTGTAGGAATACTTGTCTGTTTTGTTTGTAGAACAGCTGAAACTGTAATGCTGTGAGAGTAGCGGAAATAAGATTGAAGTGAAGGCAGTCAATTTCCCTTTGTGTGTCTATACTAGATATGAAACTTACAAACTGGTCAAAATCCCGATGCCGGCACCTCGACAGGGTTAGGATACCGACATTTGTAGGTCAGTATGCTAACCCTTCCCCTCTCCTTACCCCTAACCCTCCCTCCCCAGTGCCTAAATCTAACCTCCCCTCTAGTTTCTAAACCTAACCTTCCCCTCCCCTTAAACCTAACCCTCCCCCTAGTGCCGAACACTAACCTCCTCCTTGTACCTAACCCCTAACCTCAGTACTTACCGCTGAGATGAGAGTGCCAGGATTTCAACCGTCCAGATTTTGACCGGATCCCCTTACAAACCCTACATGGGAAGGGTCAATCAGAGAATATCTCAAATATATAAGGTCTTTTACATAGGGCTTCACAACTATGTGCATCAGTCTGTGTATTGAGTGCAATCACATCATAGACCGGGTAGTGGGTTGTAACAGAGGTATATTATAACATAATAGGGGGCAAGGATTACTGTAGCCCATACTATCCAAAGGTAAAGACGTATTCAAAACTGAGAATTGAGCTTTAGTGGAAATCATACTTATAAACTTTTTCTCAGTGGCCTGGGCTACATGTCCAGATGAGAGGGCAGAGGAGAAAGACTAGAATTCCTAATGTAATGCCATGATTCCATATGTCTAGGGGACAGGGCCATGATGGTGCAATTTATAGTGAGTAACGTTATCACACCCATGTGAGATGCAGTAGAATTACCTATTATACCGTAAGCCAGGAGAACGCACCAAAATTTGTGAGTCTCCTGGAAATTCTGGGAGAGTGGGCAACAATGTCAGAAATCCAGTAAGTTAATCAATCAAAAATATTATTTCTGTGTGCTTTAGCATACCACCTGATCCAGCAATTTACCTAATGTGTGCAGTAGTCTAGTGTTGCTCTCCTCACCCCCACTAATTTGGGTTTTTTATATAGATATTCTGTTGTCTATCAACAACACTCTGCTGCCTGGAGCAAGGAGCACATCACTGGGAGAAATAGCAGAATATGTGCCAGGTCAATGCTAGGCAGTATGTCACGACACTAGGAAGATTGAGATTCGGTTCAGGATCTTGGGCTAGCTGAATTTACTGGACTGTGATTGAATCTGGATGGCCTTATTATGCTATTCTTTATACAGACCACTGGTGGCAAAATAGGGAACCACAGCTAAACTGCAAGAGGAGCGGCCGAGGGACAGTCACTGAGGCAGGATGCAGGCTCACAGGACAGCCCGTACTAGGCAGTTGCAGATTTACAAGATTTGCCTGTTAGCTTCAATATTATACAATTTGCAGGTTTTCAAGATTTGCCTGTTAGCTGGAATATAGGCAAGTACAAGTTGTCAGGAGTTGCCTGTAACTGAAAAGCTGGAACAGATTGCTGGCATGAACTGGAACAGAATGCTGGGAAGCAATACTGGAACAGATTGCTAGAATGAACTAAAACAAACTGATGGGAAGCAATATACCGTAGGAACAGAAGCCAGGGTACTAGGTCCTCTAGATGATAAGTTGTACTGGCAACGTTCTGCCAGTATTTCCAGTTTAAATAGGGTGCCTTGGAAGCTGATTGGCTGAGTGGATCATGTGTCTGGGATCTGATGAATGCTGATTGGCTGAATGCCAAGATGGTGGTGCCCAATCTCCCGAATTGCGAGAACTATTTGGAGGAGGATGCCAGCTGTGTTTCAGATAAGTGACTTGGGAGCAGGGCCGTAGGGAGGGTGGTGCGGTCGGTGCCTCCGCACAGGGCGGAATACTCCAGCGTCACCGGACACGAACTGCCCGGTTCCGGAGGTCTGCAGGAAGAGACCTCCTGCAGTGCTGCGCAGCATACAAGCAATGCTGATGAAGATCCCCGCCCTCTACCCACCCCCTAGAGGAAAAGGTATACGCTCAGGGGGAGGAGGGGGCGTGGGGTTGTTAAGAGGGGCGACAGTGCAGCACAGGATGCTGCTTGGGAACACAGCAGGTGGCCAGCTTGGGCACAAATTTAGACTGAGTGATACCGCCGGACTCGGTAACAGCATTTGATACAGTATATGCACCTTGTTTATACCAGAAGACATGACTTGACAGCGTTATTAGTAAATGTTAAAGTTACAGTACACAATCCGTACATACAATAGTTTACTACAGATGAGTCAGCCTAAGCTTAGAGCTCACATAAATTAAGTTTTGCCTCAGTATCAAATCTAAATTTGGCGGGAAGGATCTGCGCTCATCTCTAATATAATAGTTTAATGAAGTATCATATGCATACAGTTAGTCTGCGTCTCGACAGTGTTATTAACAAACACATAAGTGGCATTTTCTACATGGAATACAATTAAATACACGTGCCAAAATTTATAGAAACTAACAAAAAATAGCCATTGTTTTCCCATTAAAACAAAATCAAATGGCAAACTGCATTCCTGATAAGGATCAAATGTTCTATATGTGTCTAAAAGAAGAAGTTTGTTCATTTGCAAATATCTTCCACAGCTAACAAGGTAAAACTGTAAAATCTTATATAGTTATTTAATATAGAAAAAGTAAGCTATTAGACCACATAGCAACAACGTGACAGAGCAAAAAATCTAATATATAAAATTCATTGGTCTGTTTGTTTATTTACCTGCCCGGTTATGCTTTCGGACATCCCTGCACCACTTGGGGTGAAACCAACATGAGGTGGTCCAGTTGGATCCTGGACAGGATTAAGGGGGGGTTAGGGTCCCGGTCAGACATCCCGTAGGTGTACACTGGGCAGGACCAGATTTTACTGAGCCTTCCACTGGATGGATTTGGACGAAAACTTTAGAGTGGCAACATTGGATCCCAAAAGACATACTAGGGGGTTGAGGTTCCACTAATAGTAATAACAATATTAGTGGGAAGGATGAAGACTCACTCAGATATTCTGTAGTGGTTGTCAATTGTCACCATCATCAGTGTGCATTTTATACCAGGATTGAGCACTAACAGTTTATAATCCTTCTGACAAGCATATATGCATCTTTGTTATGGCCTACCTGAGCTGCATAGGAATGTACATGTAATTAGTGTTGATGGCACGTTGGTTATACTTCTGTGATGTACAGTATGGGCAAAACCCTATTTAATTTCTAAGAATTTCCTAGTACATTGTGTGTGTAGTGGAAGTCAGAAAAGTACATTAGTATACAGTATGCACAGCCTTCTTCCAGTAACTTCACTAGCTGAGTGGGGCTAAGTGGGAAAAGACTTGAGGTCTATTCATCATCACTTAATTTCTACAAAAGCAGGTGAAAATAAACATTCTCATCTGTTTTTGTAGAAATTAAGTGTCCGGTCCATTCATCAAGAAGGTAAAGCAGGAGATATCACAGATATCTCCTACTTACCTTTTTCTCCCGGAATGGCCCGCTGTCCCCATACACTAGTATCACAGATATCTCCTACTTACCTTCCTCTCCCAGAATGGCCCGCTGTCCCCATAAACTAGTATCACAGATATCATCCTGCTTACATTTCTCTTCCGGAATGGCCCGCTGTCCCCAAACACTAGTATCACAGATATATCCTGCTTACCTTTCTGTCCCGGAATGGCCCGCTGTCCCCATACACTAGTATCACAGATATCTCCTGCTTACATTTCTCTTCCAGAATGGCACACTGCCCCCATACATTAGTATCACAGATATCTCCTGCTTACCTTTCTCTCCCGAAATGGCCCGCTGTCCCCATACACTAGTATCACAGATATGTCCTGCTTACCTTTCTCTCCCGGAATGGCCCGCTGTCCCCATACACTAGTATCACAGATATCTCCTGCTTATCTTTCTCTCCCGGAATGGCCCACTGTCCCCATACACTAGTATCACAGATATGTCCTGCTTACCTTTCTCTCCCGGAATGGCCCACTGTCCCCATACACTAGTATCACAGATATCTCCTGCTTACCTTTCTCTCCCGGAATGGTCCACTGTCCCCATACACTAGTATCACAGATATATCTCCTGCTTACCTTTCTCTCCCGGAATGGCCCACTGTCCCCATACACTAGTATCACAGATATGTCCTGCTTACCTTTCTCTCCCGGAATGGCCCACTGTCCCCATACACTAGTATCACAGATATCTCCTGCTTACCTTTCTCTCCCGGAATGGTCCACTGTCCCCATACACTAGTATCACAGATATATCTCCTGCTTACCTTTCTCTCCCGGAATGGCCCACTGTCCCCATATACTAGTATCACAGATATCTCCTGCTTACCTTTCTCTCCCGGAATGTCCCACTGTCCCCATATACTAGTATGAAGACAGAATTCACCAAGCTCCAAAAAGACAATATTTTTGGAGCTTGACCGTGGGAGCATTCCCCATGGTGTTTGCTCCCGCTTGCGGCTCGCAACCCATCCTTCCCTATGGAAAGAAGTCCCGGGATGCGAAGAGGGATCCTTTCGAATCCCTTTGCCCCTGTCTTGCTCCTTCTGCCGGATGTCGGGGCTCTTGTGCACATTCAGCAAGGATCGCAGTTGCTAATATGCACGCAATCCGTCGATTGTTGCATTCTGCACATGCATCGCAGTGCACGTGCATGAACCGGCCACTGCAATCTGGGCAGTGACCACGCAGACCCATTGCAGAGTGATTGACAGGAAATGCCATTTGAGGGTGGTGACAGAGGGGTGATCGGCAAAACACAGGTGTGCCAGTGAAAATAAGCCACTGCAATGCCCTAAGCTTCCTGGGATCACTGCTCCGAAAGAAGCAGTGAAGTCGCTGTCTCCGCGGCTTCATCAGCTGTCTCCATGCTCAGTGGCAAATGCAGGATTTCCAGAGGGGGTTCCAAATGCTTAATTTTAGAGTGAGTGTGGCCAGTCCATGAAGAGGGCAGAATTAGTACTTAACCAGCTTTAATAAGCGTCATACAAAGTGTAATGTGTGTAATAATTCCGGCATATACAGGACCAGAGGGCCTGATCAGACTCGGTCGCAAGCGCTGAGCGCTCGCAACCTGGTCGATGGTGGCCCACAGCGCATGCGCACGACGTAGCTGGCTCCGTCGTGCGCATGCGTGAGACCCAGCTAGCGACAGCACTCCGTCGCTCCAGGTCTCGCACCAAAGGGGGCGAGCTGTCGATGTTGAGTGACAGCTCGCCCCCTTTGGTGGGCGGGCCGGGGGGGTGGCTGCCCAAACTGAGGCATTCCCATGAGAACGCCTGCCGTTTGGGGCGGCCCCACTGACATCACAAGTGATGTCAGTGGAGAGCTTCCGGCTCTGTTAGAGCCGAAAGCTCTCTGGGGCTTGCGATGAACGAGACCCTACCACAAGGGTCTCGTCGCAAGCCCGATGGTCATGATGGTCTTAACCATCGAGACCATCATCATGGCCGCTCGCTATAGCTGTGGGTGGTCACCCACAGCTATGCGAGCGGCCAAGAGGCGGCTCCAAAAAAAAAAAGCCCGGCCCTGATTTAGAGCAAGCGCTCTGTCAGAGCGAGTGGCTCTGAATAAGGCCCAGGGATCACAGTAAGCCATTATATGCATCAGTAGGGCCATCCTGGCTGAGCTGCACATATTTATTTTAGATGTGGGCACCATTCCAGCATTGGAGCAAGTCCAGGAGTCTGGAGGAGCAGCAGAAGAACCTAGCATTGCTCTGGACATACTGTATATGTACGTATTGGGCTCTATAGCAGTGCATCTCTACTACCGATTTTACATCAGAGCTAAAACCCGGGTTATTGCAGGGTTAACCCGGGCACCTCCTTGGTGTAAAAGGGGTGAGGGTTGGATCGCCGGGTCGAGTGACCCAGCAATCCAACCCAGGTAAATAGCAGGGTTTAACACGGGAGTAACCCGTGAAACCCTGCTGTGTGTACGGTGCACTCCGGGTCTTGATGACCTGCAGTGCACCGCAAGCCGACCGATTGGTCCGGCTTCAGTGGTGCTTCAAGATGTCGTCATCTCCAAGCGTCCACTTTCACGCCAGAAAAGCCGGGTCTATGCAGACCCGACTGCGGTGTGAGCGGCGCCAACTCGGGAATATCCCGAGTCGGCGCCGGCTAAATTCCTGGTCTGATCCAGATAGGATCCCTGTTACAACTCCGACTCAGACCCGGAATTTTGGTGGAAAAGGGGTATAACAGTGCATGTTTTCCAGATCTTCTTGTTGTGCACAGGTTATTTATTACTGGATGATACATGTTAAAAGATCCACAGGTGGTGCTAATTATTTCATTTGTGATACTGAGAAGAACATGCAGCACTAGTAACAATCTATTATATTACTATTTCTATTGTGGTCATGGTGTGATTGGGGAGGGGTGTTTCCAGGCAGACGGAAACCCCCCCTGCGTTTGCCTATGGTGCTGGAGCAATTATGTCTCCGCGCTGGAGCAATATCTGTTTGGACCCCGATAATTAACATACTGAATATATCCCATTATGTTAAAAACCATGCAAATTGATTAATGATGTTCTGTCAAACGTTCAGCAATACTAGAATACATGAACAGACATGATTGTTATTTTCTGTTTTTATTTGTTTTGAAAAACATTGTTTCCATTTTACTACTGTATGTTATACTGTTATTCCTTTATTTATAACGTAAGCATTTTGCTAATACCATAATACCTTAAGCTTTGTAATAACTATTTTGTTATATTAAATTGCATTTAATAAAATTCTGTCTTTGTATTGTTAATGCTACTGAACTGAAATACAACAATTCATTTGTTTTATGTTTTGATGGTAGATGTTTATAAAGCTGGGAGAACATAATGACTTGGGGCCTGATTCACTATAGATCGCTATTGCGATCGCAGCTGCGATTACGCAAGCAGTTCAACTGCGATAGCATGCTAAACCATTGCATAAGGACGCCCACTTTACCTTACACACATGTAATGTTTAGCAAGACTGCGAAACCATCGGTACAATTGAATACCATCGCAGCCTCACGCACACTTGCACAAGGTCAGACCTTACTCAGAGATTGCTAACCTCCGCGCATGCTATGAGACCTCAGGATGCTTAGGGCATTGCAGTGGCTTATTTTCACTGGCACACCTGCGTTTGGCCGACCACCCCTCCATAACCACCCACAAATGGCACTTCCTGTCAATCACTCTGCAATGGGTCTGCGTGGTCACTGCCCCGGTCGCAGGGGCTGGTTCACGTACATGCACGGCAATGCATGTGCAGAATACAACAATCATCCAATTGCGTGCGTATTAGCAACTGTGATCCTTGCTGAATCAGGCCCTTAGATCTTATTTACTAGGTGCCAGGGATATGATTGAAGCTTGTGGGGCTATAAAGAAGATAAAGGACTGACAAGTCATAAAACAAGGAGTTGGGAGCTACAAGTCAAGTAATGGGGATACTCAGACCACCGGTTGCCCATCACTGAGATAAAAATGCGGATATGATAAAATATTTTTGCCTAAAATTACAATGTGAAAGTAAACATTTCTTCGCAAATTTAGGAAAAATCTCTTGCCAGGACACAGGCTCCAATAAAAGCCTATAATGGCGAGGAGCTGGAAGCAGAGTGATTGCTTCCAGTTTTGGAGTTGGCACGCCTACTGCACATGTGTGGCCATCAGCATATGCATGCATCAATGGGGACTGACACATTCTGGAGTTTGTTAAATCATACAACATAATAGCCCCCTTAGAAACCCATGGAGGCTGCTTTGCGTCTTAAGCTGGATACACACTATATGATCTACTGTCCAATATATAATTCGGATCAGAATGAAATATCATACACATCATATAGTAGGTATGCCCAATCTATAATTCATTGCATCGCCCCATCTGCTTTGCTGCACATCAGATGGGACGATGTGATGTGCATACACGAACCATAGTGTACAGGAGAAACAATTAATTGGATATTGTCCCAAGTCACCAGCGCGCTTTGTTACACATCCATTCTCTGGTGGTCTCTCCTTCTCCAGATCGCCAGTCACACACCCGGAATTATGCTCCTGTGCAATGAACATACCATACTGGGACGGTACCTTTAGTTGCTAGGAGATTGGGATGCCATACTGTGGCACGTGATGCTGGGAATACTGGCTGATCTTTCTCCTCACCTGTGGATTTCTTTAATCATCTGCCCTGTTAGTTCATTGATTCGTTACCTTTCCTAAGCCTGCTGGTTCATCGCCGGCTATAGCATTTCTGACATGTGCTTCCGGCTCCTGCCAGTCGTGTATCTGCTCCCTGTGCCTGTTTCTGCCTGTGCCTTGGAGATTCTCAGCTATTACTCTCATTCCATCATCTGGAGTTCTGTTTCTCTGTGAGCTGCGGTATGCCTTAAACATCTCGGTTCTCCAGCCACACCCTGGCTCTCAAGCCGCACCTCAGCCCTCAAGGCCGCATCTCAAGTCTTTTACATCTCGGCTCTCCAGCTGCACCCCTGCTCTCAAAGCCGTACCTCAGCCCTCAAGACCGCATCTCTGCTTTTAACATCTCGGCTCTCCAGTCGCACCTCGGCTCTAAAAGCAAAACATCTTGTGGTCCTAGGATAACAGTGTAAGCCTCTACCAACCACGAGTTAAGTCCATGCGGTCACCTAAGTAACAGTGAATGTGTCCAGTTCTAAGGGAACAGCGGGTGGCTGTTATAGGTGAAGACCTCGCCTGAGTGATTCTAGAGGTCTTTTACGGTGAGTCCTAGGAGACCAAAACAGATATAATCCCACAACATGATATTTTGTGCCATCGTTTGGAAGATTGCATAGTGTGTACACTGTATAACGTGTGTTCTCGGATGTAGTGAAATTGGGACGACCGTTGCATCATTTGATGTATGTATTTAAGTTACAGGAGAGAATGTACAAACCATACATTAAAGAATCTAAGCCAACAACTGGATAATGCTAAAGGAAAGGACAATGTTTAAATATTCTTTCATATCAAGGTGAATTTGTTTCCACAGGGTTTTTTCACCAGTTTGGTAGAAACCTCTCAATACTCCTCTGTGCTATAGGACATCCTGCCCCTTCTACTACCTGTCAATCTAGTGGCATCTTCCATTCCCCTCATAACATTATACTGGAGGTTCCATATGGGATTGAATAGATTCTGCAAGTTACCTAGGAAGGAAACACTTGCTTGTGTTTGCAGGCACCCCATAAAGGTGCAAGCAAAAAAATAAACTAGGTTTTCCTCACGTAATTGCCCTTAATGTACAGTACAGCACATCACATAAGGTTCTGATGGACCCTCACGCTGATTTGAATCTCCCCCCTATGCAGGTCAGACCATCAGCTGCCGCACCCGTCTATCTCTAGCCTGTCCCTGCTCATTAGTGTCGCCGCTCCTCATCAGTTTCTTTGTCAGTGTGACATGTCCGGTGCCCTCCTCACCCAAAAGCCCTTTGTCTCACTCCTCCCTTGCGGCTGTATCTGCATGCGAAAAGCTACATTACAGTGTCAGAGGGCACCAAATTATAACTTGCCTCTGGGCGTCTGGGATGAACTTAAGCCACTGCCCCTATGACACTCTCCTTGTCATATGCAGCTGAGTTCTCAGTAACATATTCACACAAAAGGACTGGTCCGCGTTGCCTGCTGCTGTGAACTTGCCAATGATCTGATTGGCTACAGGTTGTTCTATTCAACCCACACCAAAGCTGAGGACAAGCAGGAGTTAAAGACTGAATGCAATAAGACTATACTGCACATTATAAGACTTAATACAATAATCCTCAGATCTTAAAAACATAAAAAATTAGGAAAGAGATGGCAAAAGTAATCACAAACAGAATCTGTAAGTGAACCTTGGGCCTGATTCAGACCCACTCGCAAGCGGCTGTCCGCTCGCAAGTGGGTCGATGTTGCATGCGCCAGACGCGACGAGCGAAGGACTTTCCTTCGCTCGTTGTGTCTGATCAAAGGGGGCGTGCTGTCGATGTTGATTGACAGCACGCCCCCTTTGGTGGGCGTGCCGGGGGCGTGCCTCCCTGACGGGGGCGTTCCCAAGGGAACGCCTACCGTCAGAAGCCGGCCCACTGACATCACTAGTGATGTCAGTGGAAGTGATTTTGGCTCTGATAGAGCCAAAATCACTCCGGGCCTTGCGGTTGAAAACCTCAACCGCAGGCTCCGGCTCGCAGTGGCGATGGTCGCGATGGTCAAGAGCATCGCGGCCATCAACCTGCACGCTCGTACAGGCTGTGGGTGGTGACCCACAGCTATACGAGCGTCCAGGAGGACGCTCCATAATTATGGAGGACGGCCCTCATTCAGAGCGTGCGCTCTGCTCAGAGCGTACGGCTCTGAATGAGGGCCCTAGTCAGAATCGCCGATTGACAACTATCGATGATCACTGATCCCCAGTGAAATTCTTCATGTTATAATCCCCAATTTGCTAACCATGATCACACTTTCGGTAAATCAGGGAAATCCAACATGTTGGATTTCACAGATGCCCCGATCCCAGCCTGGAAACTATAATGATCGTTTCTTTTTATATTGACAAGTATACAAAATAAATTGACAAGATGACAAAACCTGCCCTGCCATCTCTGCAGTTCTGCGCCCTCAGCCCAGGACTTAGAATGTCTGGGCCTGATTCAGACCCGCTCGCGAGCACTGAGCGCTCGCAAGCGGGTCGATGGTGCCCTAGTGCGCATGCACACGACGGAGGGAGCTCCGTCGTGCGCAGGCGCGAGACCCGAATAGCGACGGGGTAGCCGTCGTTATGGGTCTCGCACCAAAGGGAGCGTGCTGTCGATGGTGATTGACAGCACGCCCCCTTTGGTGGGCATGCTGGGGGCGTGGCTGCCAGACGGAGGTGTTACCGTCTGGGTCCGGCCCCACTGACATCACTAGTGATGTTAGTGGGAGTGATTTTGGCTCTGATAGAGCCAAAATCACTCCAGGGCTTGCGGTCACCGAGACCCTAACGCAGGGTCTCATCGCAAGCCCGATGGTCGCGATGGTCACCATGGACGCTCGCATAAGCTGTGGGTGGTAACCCACAGCTATGCGAGCGTCCAAAAGGCCGGACAGAAAAAAAAAAACAGGCCCTGATTCAGAGCGGGCGCTCGTTCAGAGCGTCCGGGTCTGAATCAGGCCCTCTTGACCATAATTATGAGAACTGGTGCACAGTAAAAAGATAAGAGTTTGCAGCCTGCAATAGGAAATGACAGAATCTGATTAGTTGCTATGGGCAACACCAGCTTTTTTCTGCAAACTTGTTTTGTTAAATAACTCAGTGTTTTTTTTATTTTTATTATATCAGCTATGTAGCTATTACACTTTATTGTAAACTTTATTTTATTGTGAAATATGGGCCTGATTCAGAGATGGACCCTTTTGCACAGTCCAGAGATGGACGTTTTTGCACAGCAGCTTTTGTGCCTCCAACCGGCATCTCAGATCTGATGCCTATGTCCAAAGACGCAGGATCGTAACACCATTGCGACTATCGTGATATTTGCAGCATCACCCATCTGAGTAACACCAAGCTTACTCAGAATGGCCACCTCCTGCCCACTTGCGAGGCCAGTAATCTTCTTCTGAAGACTGGAACACTGGCTTCAACACTCTCAGAAAACAGTAGGGAGCGCTGCCCCCTTCCCGCCCCCAAAGGAAGCAGCTTGTCAATCAGGCTGCATGTGTGGGGCTTGTCTGTGTACTTATCCTAACCCATACTTGCCTACACTCCTGGAAGTAGCGGGAGGCTCCTGATTTTTCGGGTCGCTCCCCGCACCCCCGGATGTGTAGGGACTTCTCCCACATCCCGCTCACTTCCTAGTGAAGTGGGCTGAATGGGGAGAAACTTACCTGGAAACTGCGGTCTGTCGTGTTAGGGGACAGGGCTTTTTGATGCGATTCGATGATAATCTCGTCATTTGGCCTCACCCCCTATTAAAATATGCACGAATCGCTGGATTTTGTCGTGAGGGGGCGGGGTCGAAAAACACAAATGGACCGTGCCCGACTGCTGCCTCTCCCCGGGCTTCTCCTGGGGAGGACAGATCAAAAGTTGATAAGTACTGTATGTCCTAACCTGGAGCACAGAGTAAGCCAAATAAACCTACACATAATATCATCATTTACAATGTATCTGAATAATGCTTCTTGCCTGCCTTCATCTGCAGCTGCATATAACAGAAACATTAATACTGTACTGGCCCAGCCAGGATCTGATTACTTACTCATCCCTGAGATTTGTGCAATATTTATGTCTTCACTAGGAAAAGCTGCCAAAACCTTTATACTGAGTCACAGAAAAAAATTGCTGAGAAATGATTATATCTGTTTTTCAGATGTTCTACAAAATGTGCTAATGTTAACATGGCTGACTATCAAGTTTATTTTTTCCATATATACTGTATGTTTCATTAACAGCGGTTCTTGTACATCAACAAACTAATTTGTCAAACTCGTCTGAGTCTGCTCTAGCATCAGTTAGCAATTTCCCCCATGTTATATGAAGTGCCTACTTATAGAGGAATTAAATACTGTTAAAAGACACAGCAATTTGAGTATTCGGTTTCCATATCTGTTTTCGGCACAGTCCGTAGTTACAGTGTAAAAGGTTATAAAAATGTCAACCGTCAACATAAGTATCTTTAATTGAAAACGGTTGCGTAAGAGGATATTGAATTAAATATTTATTCTATCAATCAAATAGCACACACATTTTATAAACAGCAATGTCCCACACATTAAATCATTATTATGTTCCCATCATAAAGATTGAACAATTTTTTTCTTTTAATAGCCATTTATAGAGACAATAAAAATAACCAGTTATCACAGCAATTAGTTATATATTATATAGCTGTGGAGCTTGGCAATATTTTACTGCCTAGGCCGGGGCGTCTTAAGCATAGTTGCCGACTTTCTGGCTGCTCCTTCCAGGAGGGAGCAGTCAGATCGGCAGGGCAGCGGGGGGCGTGGCCAAAAGGGGGCGTGTCCGGACGGGTGCCTGGCATTTGTAGGCGTCACTGGGTGCCCTCGCAGCGGGGGTTAGGTGTAAATTGCGAGGGGATGTCGAGGGACCGGCGGCCGCCAGGAGGCTTGCCTGCCTTTCCGGGGGGGCGGGAGCTGCACCCGATTATCGGGAGACTCCCGCCCAAATCGGGAGGGTAGGCAACCCTGGTATTAAGAGAGGAGGGGGCCCGTGTGCATTCCCCATATGGGGCCCCCTCTTCTCTTCCCAGCGACCGGCAGCCAACTGGCACGGCTGGCCAACCACCGCAGCATTAGTAGACTCTGGGCACTAGAGTGTGCCCAGAGTCTACTGCGCATGTGCAAAACACCTGGGCAAATGGCCACCACGGCCATTTAATGGCATTTTGAGCAGCGCTGAGAGACTCGACGCGGGACCTCGGAGAGGTAAGTTTAAAATAATATGGGTGCAGGGTGTGCGGTGCTGGCCCCCCCTGCCCCGCACACCCTGCACCCATTATAGATACCACTGCTTGTGGACAGTCTGAGGGAATATGTGAATGCCTGTCCCGGCATTCGCTGTGAAACTGAAAGGGAATATGTACTCAGTGGCAGCTTTGCATTTAACATTATTGGCATTTAAAATTCTCTAGGCAAATGCCACAGGTCGGAGTCTTTGAAAACCTGTCACTTAGTAAATACACTACACAAATGCACTATACTGAAAAATGAGATCAAAACCCCAAAAATGCCTTTTATGGAGGTTTGACTACAATCACCGTATCTATCAAGCTCCGAAAAGCAAAACTTTCCAGATTATAAGTCTATGGGCTTCTTATCGTAGACTTCCCCAAGAAGGATCCAATAGATCACTCCCAGGGTCACCCGTGGTAAAGGACAGCTCTTAGATGTCATTTGCTGAAATGTACATGCAAATGGCGTTACTAAACGCTGCTATGCATGCGATCAGTGGCAGAATGCATCACATCCGGTTTTCGAGGGAGGCTCCCGATTTTTCAGGTAACCCCCCCCCCCACACACACACACACAGCCAGAAGGGTAGGCATTTCTCCAGCATTCTGCCCACTTCCTAGTGAAGTGGGCAGAATGAGGAGAATTCCCGCGGCAATCGCGGGTCTCCGTGTAGGGGGCGGGGCTTAATTATGTGATTCCACATGAATCACGTAATTTAGCCCCGTCCCCTATGTAAATTCTAGCTAAATGCGGCAATTTTCCCACCAGGCTGCGAGGCTTACTGATGCGAATCATCAGACCCCGTCCCCGTCGCCACCCTCTTGCTTCTCTTACCTGGGCTGAGATATTAAAAGGTAGGCAAGTATGCAACACAGTGAGTGTTGGGGTAATACATAGTTCAATGTGGCACTATTGGTCCCAGCCAGCCTGGCACTGCTTATAAACTACAAGTGCTAACATACCAATGATGGTTCTTGTACAACTACAAACGCAAGCATGCAATACATTATAATATAGTGAACTCCTGTAAACAGTGCCGTAACTGTCGCACCCAGCTGAGGTACGGACAAACACTTTCTTTCCGTAGAGCACGGTTTTATTAGTAGACTGTAACTCTCAAAGATTACTAAAATAATCATGAAACAGAGAATTCTTCACAATACAGTCACTTGGCATATCTTACTATTCACAAACAAAAAGCTGGTCATATAATGACATCACATTGACGGCATATATGGTGTGAGAAATACAATACAAGTAATCTCACAGTTACCGTTAATACTGCATAGTTGCCATTTTCATTGTTAGTACACAACACATAACCCTAAATTTACTTTACAAAACTCTGACAATCAACCCACAACCCTGGACTAGTGCGCGCTGGAAAAATGTCAATACTCTAGGCTGATCAGCGCGCTGGGGCCCAAAGGTTAGTATGAAAAGTGCATAGTTCTCTTAATACAGCATATATAGCCTTGAGAATTTCCAGCTCAAACCACCAGGTGGCAACGCTGTAGTGTAATAATTATAATAGCTATTATACTGGGGACGTTTAACTTTGTTCCAAACACAGGTTGTCCCAAAGTACTTTAGTAACAATAGTGTCTGTGAGGAATGTAGAAAGCAAGGCACCCTGCTGGATCTGTACTTGCTGCATACTTGCATACCCTCCCGATTTGGCCAGGAGCCTCCCAAAAATCAGGTGCCACTCCCGCCGCAGTTTTAAGAGAAACCCCCGCAGCAGTGGAGGCTGATGACACGATTTACGTCATTTTGGCCCCGCTCCCTGCCTCACAATGCTGGTAATCTCGGCATTGTGTAGTGGGGGCGGGGGCCAAATTATGTCATCACGTGGCCATGCCCCACTACGCCCACTATTCTGGCTGCTCCCTCCTGGAAGGGGCAGCCAGAATATCGGCAACCCTGATTTGCTGCTGTTACTGTGTCTTTAGCTGCTGCAGCTGTTCATTAGTTGTAAAGATAGGGGAAAAGGCTCGCAGTTATGACTGCTGTAGATAGCTTGTAGAAATGTCATCCACTCTGCTGTCTGCACCCTGGTGTGCTTGCTGTTTGGATCATACAACTCTCCTAGCACTCTGCCTCAGCCATCCACTACCTGTCTCCAGGGGTCTGGTTCGTCTCACACTGCAGCCACAGGTTCACACTGCTGCCCGACTTAAGTTGGCCATACACCTGGACGACCAGCATATGTTCCGATTCAGCATCCGTCTCCCCAGAGCTCCCTGGCAGTCCCCCAAGAATATTTGTTGTTTTTCTTAGCACAGGATCTGTCATATGATCGATCCTGTGCCTCACGCGCTTATTAGAGAAATAGTCATTGAAATTACTTGAATTGCCGCATGATGAATCGTATGAACAAAATAAACGGCACGATCTGCACACGATAGGAAGGAACATGTGGGCTGCGCATCTGATCCTAAGATCCGATTATAGGAGCTGCGGGAGCGCGCATTGGATCATATATTACTAAAAAAATACACGATTTTCACAAGATCCATCATATGACTCATCGAAAATTGGGCAATCAGCCCAAAATCGTGCAGGTGTATGGCCAGCATAACTGTAACTACAGGGGCTCCAAACACACAGCACTCCTGCTCTCCACTTGGCCCCTGGTCACCACGTGCATTCCCCTCTCATCAGACTTCCTGGGATCTCTCTCTCAGTCATGGCACAAACTGCATACACGTGCTGTTTCCCTACAGGCAGCTCTGGGTCCTAAAGTCCTCCTTCCTCTAAGCACACTGTAGTCCTGTGCTATTCGCGTGAAAGGCTATCAAGGAGTTATCCCCTGCTGTGCCTGTTAACCCCTGCATTCCCCGCAACAGCCCTGAGGGTGGAACCGGCTGGACACCGCAATTACTAACTGCCGGGCACCCGCTGCTATAAATATTAATGGTGCGGTGCGCCGTCTCTCCTCTGCTCATGACGTCTCTCCTCCGAGTCCGTACCCACAATTCCTAGGGAGGTGTTGAGTGCAGTATGATAGGCGGCGGCGTGGTGTACATCAGTGAGTACACTCTGTTGCAGGTGACAGGTCCCTCACAGTCGGTGACAGGTACGGCGGCAGCGGCTAGCACCAGCAGGTCCCCATTTACAGCAGGTGTGTGACAGTATCAATGGGGAAAGTGTTTGATCCCCGGGAACTCATGAATTATCAGTGGCACTGTCCTAGTGCTGCAGCTGCAGACTAGTACCAATGCATGAGGGGGTTGGGAGGGGACAGGGATTATTAATCTCGGATTATGAATTCAGTTTATGAGAATGCCCTTAGAGCACTGCTACTGTGTGGGCATAATGTGTAAGGGGCATTACTACTGTGTGGGCATAATGTGTAAGGGGCATTACTACTGTCTGGCATACTGTGTGAAGGGACTACTTTGTGGCATAACGTGTCTAAGGCAGGGGCATTTCTGGAGAGGAGGGGGCCCGTGTGCAGTCACTGACACGGGCCCCCTCCTCTCCGATTGGTGACTGCACTTATAGACTCTGGGCTCTAGAGTGTGCCCAGAGTCTATAGCGCATACACAGGTCACCGGGAAAATGGCCACAGTGGCCATTTTCCCTGTACTGTGCATGTGCAATGATGGAAAAATGGCCGCAGCAGCCATTTCCAGTCATTTTTACAGGTGCAGACATAGGAGCTGACGTGGGACTCCTGAGAGGTAAGTTTTATGGGTGCAGGGTGTGTGATGTGGGCCCCGCACACCCTGCGCACATTATAAATATGCCCCAGGTCTAAGGGGTACTACAGTGTAGCATAATGTGAATAAGGAGCACTAGAGTGTACTATAATGTGTGTAAGGAGCACTACACTGTGGCATAATGTGTGTAAGGAGCACTACAGTGTGGCATAATGTGTGTAAGGAGCACTACAGTGTGGCATAATGTGTGTAAGGAGCACTACAGTGTGGTATAATGTGTGTAAGGAGCACTACACTGTGGTATAATGTGTGTAAGGAGCACTACAGTGTGGCATAATTTGTGTGTAAGGAGCACTACAGTGTGGCATAATGCAAGGCCGAAACTAGGATTTTTGTCACCAGGGGCAAGACAGTAATTTGGCGCCCCCCATGTAATTCCCCCTGCAGTAGTGCCCATATTGTAATGCCCCCATAGTAATGCCCATTTGTTAATACCCCCATAGTAATGCCCCTGTAGTGCCCACCATACAGTAATGCCCCTGTAGTGCCCATGCTCCCATATTAATGCCCCTGTAGTGCCCATGCTTTCATAGTAATGCCCCTGTAGTGCCCATGCTCTCATAGTAATGCCCCTGTATTGTCCATGCCCCCATAGTAATATCCCTGTAGTGCACTTACAGTAATGCCCCTGTAGTGCTCATGCCCCCACAGTAATGCCCCTGTGGTAATGCCCCTGTAGTGCCCATGCCCCAATAGTAATGTCCCTGTAGTGCTCATGCCCCATTAGTAATGCCCCTTATTGCCTATGCCCCCATAGTAATGCCCCTGTGGTAATGCCCCTGCCCCCATATTAATGCCCCTGTAGTGCAGCTTATTAAAAAAAAAAATACTTACCTTGAACCCCGCTCCTGCATCCAGCGTCGCGTCCGGTCCGCCGGCTGCTCCTTGGAACTATGGGGGAGATGTCATGACGTCTCCCCCATAGTGCCCGTGGGGAGAGCCGGAAGCTGGAGTTCGGGAGAGAACTCCAGCCTCCGGCTCCGGCTACACCGCGTCGCTGCAGAGAAGGAGCCGGGCGCCCGCTGGTAATAAATATTACCAGCGGACGTCCGGCTTGGAGCCTCTCTGCAGCGCCAGGCTGGAGGTCACTGGCACCAGGTACAGCGGCTCACCCGGTGCACGTGCACCTCCAGCCCCCCCCTAGTTGCGGCCCTGCATAATGTGTATAAGGAGTAGAGATAAGCAGGTCCGGTTCTACGGGAACCGGACCCACCCGAATTTCAGGGATCCGAGACACAGCTCGGATCTCCCTGCCAGTCCCAAATTCCTTATCGAGGCAAAACCTCGCAATCCCGATGTCGGATCGCGAGGTTTTGCCTCGAGTGGGCTTAATTCTTATTGGCTGAGAGAGCCCATTGGAATGTGGGCACAGGAGGAAGTTAGGAAGATGCCGCCCACCCATCCTCCGTTGCCTGACACTACCGGCACCCCCCGCTGCCGACACCCCCTACTGCTGACCCCCACTGGCAGCATCTCCCGCTGCTGACACCCCCACTGCTGGCACCCTGCATTGAGGACAAAACCGGCACCCATGCACTGCCGACACCATCAGGACCCCCACACTGAGGACACCACTGGCACCCCTGCTCTGCCGACACCCTGCACTGAGGACACTGCCAGCACCCCTGCATTGCTACCCCACCGTCAGCGACCCCACAATGCCGACACTGCCAGCACTCCCACACTGAGGACACTAATCGGCACCCCTGACTGCCGACTGTCAGCACACATGCACTGAGGACACTGCTGGCACCCCCGCTTTGCCAACACCACTGGCACCCTGCACTAAGGACACTGCCAGCAACTCCACACTACTGCCCCACGTACTGAGGACCCTGCACTACCGCTACTACCACACCGAGGGCATCAGACACTGTCAGCACTCCTGCACTGAGGACACCGCTGGCACCCCCACTCTGCCGACACTGCAGGCACAATGCACTCAAGACACTGCCAGGACCCCCACTCTGCCAACACGACACCACTGGCACTCTCGCATTGAGGACACCGCCAGCACCCCGCACTGCCTGTCACAGTAAGTGCACTCTTGGTGAATCCAACCCACACTGTATAACACACTGTATCCATGGTGGAAGCTGAATTGCCACATGTTAGTGCCGCCCACTGCTGTAGCTTAGCTAAGTCAGCCAGCTAGCTGGATGCAACCTTTTGGCCCTAAACTAGATGAAAAAAAATCAATATTGTGAGGTGGTCAAAATTGATTGGGAATGACTGGAAATAAATGTTATTGAGGTTAATTATACTGTAGGAACAAAAACAGGCCCAAATTATGTGATTTTAGCTGTTTTTCTGATTTTTTTTTTTTTTTTTTTAAAATACAGATCCAAAACCAAAACACGCAAGGGCGGTTTTGGCAAAACCAATCTAGATCCAAAACAAGAGGAGATACAGATCCAAAACCAAAACACGGGGTCGGTGCACATCTCTAATAAGGAGCACTACAGTGTGGCATAATGTGTGTAAGGAGCACTACAGTGTGGCATAATGTGTATAAGGGGCTTTACTATGTGGTGTAACTTTGCGATGTAAAATTAATAACGGACACTACTGTGTAGTGTAATGTGAATTGGTACTTTTGTGTGGCCATGTCCCTTCCCCGTGAGACCACGACCCTTTATTTTTGGTGTGCGCTTTCGCTGCACACTATTCCTGTTGAAAATATAGGGGGGGGCACTACCGCGCACTGCTGAATAAGGCCCGCAGGGTGCAATTGCACAAAAATATCTAAGTGATGACACAAAGGGGTATATTTACTAAAGAGTGGGTTTTTAGAAGTGGAGATATTGCCCATGGCAACCAATCAGATTCAACTTAACATTTACCTAGCACTTTTTAGAAGATAATAGGTAGAATCTGATGTTCTGTTATGTTGTTCGGTAAGAAAAATATTCTGCATTTTGAGGTTAATATGTAGGATTGGATGCAATCTATGCAAAAAAAAAATAGTTGTAAATTCCTTCTGAAAAAAAAAATCAGCATTTACATATCACACGTACAGTAGCTGCGGCATCCTCAGGTACCTGTGAGCATACACACTATGGGCCTGATTCAGAGATGGACGCAATGGAATTTTTACACAGGTGGAGTGATTGTTTGCCATTGCACATGCGTATAAGCTGCACTGCCCATCTGCTGCGACTGTCTAGCGATTCCGCACGCACAGAGAACCCATTCTAACAGTGAGTGACAGGTATTCAACGTATGAAGGAGGTAACAGGGGTGGTCAGAAAAGCGCAGGTGTGTCTTACCGTTTAAACACCATTACATGGGCATGCATAAAGTAGCCATTGTGATCACATACAGTATGCAGCTTGAGAGCCCTCTGCGTGTCAGGAGACCCGCTGTATTTGAGACAGGTCAGGAACGCAACATCGTACGTAGATGGCATACAGGCAGCAGTGGGTGTCCTTATGCTCTGGTAAGCTTTGGAACTGGTAGCATATTTTCGCTGCTGTGTACCACCTCCCCTCCTCCCCAAAGTGCTACCAGCAATTGCACTCTGGGCCTGATTCAGACCCGCTCGCTAACGCTATGCGTTCGCAAGCGGGTCGATGGTGGCCCAGTGCGCATGCGCACGACGGAGCCAGCTCCGTCGTGCGCATGCGCCAGACCCGGACAGTGACGGGCAAACCGTCGCTCCGGGTCTCGTACCAAAGGGGGCGTGCTGTCGATGTTGAGTGACGATGTTGAGTGACAGCACGCCCCCTTTGATGGGCGGGCCGGGGGAGTGGCTGCCCAAACGGAGGCGTTCCCATGTGAACGCCTCCGTTTGGGGGCGGCCCCATTGACATCACGAGTGATGTCAGTGGGAGAAATTTCGGCTCTGTCAGAGCCAAAATCTCTCTGGGACTTGCGGCAACGAGACCCTACCACAAGGGTCTCATCGCGACCATCTTCCTGGCCGCTCGCTATAGCTGTGGGTGGTCACCCACAGCTATGCGAGTGGCCAGGAGGCCGCTCTAAAAAACCATTCTATATACAACTGTGGAAACTGTGGGCCTGATTCAGAGCCGCTCGTAAGCGGCCGCTTGTTCGCTCCGAGCGATGTTCGCACATCTGCGCATGCGATGGGTTGTAATACGCATGCGCAAACCATGCGCAAAAGTTAACAATTCCTGAGTAAAGTCTGGGCTTCCCTAACTGTCAGATGTTACTCGATGTTACCGATTGTTTCACTATGTTTGTCAAGTATACGGATGTGACTAAGGGGAAGTGGGTGTCCAGGTATACAGTTACTTGCTCTATCGTACTCCGGGCCTAATTCAGTACGGATCGCTATTGCGATTGCAGTTGCGATTACCCATAGCAGTTCTGCTTCAAAAATATGCTAATATTTACAACCACTCAGCCAGCATAGAGATGCCGAACATATAAAGAAAATATTACCAAAATAATCTTCAGGCAGACAGATCTAAAACCGTCCCTTTAAAATATTGTTCATTGAACAGTACCCTAAAACTCAAACAGAAAACAAGGGAATCCCATAGTGTAATATTTAGGGGTTTTTCACTTAGTATTTCCACACAGCGTACCACCACCCTTTAAAGTTATTCTTGAACTCGTACCAGAAATGGTGGTCTACTATAGATAAAGTAGACAATACAGCAAAGAAATGTGAGACTTAAGGATCTCCTCCCAGGATAGGAACTTCTCCTCCTCTGAGTATACAGGGCCTGATTCAGAGCCAGACGCTATTTGCGCTCGCTCGTTTAGAAAAAGGGGCCGGCTATTTAAATAGAGCGCTCGCTCTTTGCGGTCTGTTGACGCCTCTATGTCTGAGCGAGCGAATGAAATATGCGCTCGCTATTTTGTAAAGACGCCCCCTGGCCGCTCGCATCCTATGTCATCTCCGCTATTTATTTGATTAATCAAGTACATCGAAAGGCATCTGAACTGCTCGCAGTGCTTGTGGTTGAATTTCCCTACCGCAATCATGCGACCAGTTCAGGCTAAGAAACAACCAAGTGACGTGGTCGATGACGCTGCTTTGTTAATTATGCACACCCTTAAAACGCCCGTTTTGACCTTTTGGCACGCCTGCGTTCGGATCTCCACTCCCCATTTTCAAGCACCTTCCCCTGTTACCACCCACAAACGCCTCATTCTGTCACTCAAATTAGCACACAATTTCTGACCGCAATGACTGGTTTGCGCATGCGCATTACGACCCATACGCATGCGCAGATCGCTCGGAGCAAACGAACGGCCGCTTATGAGCGGCTCTGAATCAGGCCCAGTATTCAATACAGCAGAGGGATCTGAAAAGATCCCTTCCTGCTGTGTCCTCTTACCTTCCAGCAGCTCCTTCTTGGCTCCCCGAGCTCTCCTCCTGTGAGGAGAGGGCACAGCAGTGGTGGCGGGTGGACTGGCGCTGCGTGGCTGCATGATCTGAGTGGTGGTCACAGACTCCCATGGCAGCTGCAGCCCTGCGGCGGCGGGGGGGCCAGGTCTTATGCATCGTGCATATCCAGGGCTGAGTGGAGGAGGCATGCGAGCGGGGGGCTTGACTCTGCTAGCTTCTCTCCACCGCTCCGGTCTCTTCGCAGCCTGTCTTGAAAGCTGCACATGCGCAGCTTCAATACAGGCTGCGAAGAGTGAAGGCATCTGTAAAAGCAGTGCATGCGCAGCACTGCTTACACCTGCGGTCATTCTGTGTCCCCCTCGAAACCCCTGTGTAGCCAGTATTAATCTGATCCCAACTGAAGGCTCCCAGCAGCACAGCCATCATTTACTGAACTGCAATTGAGCCAAATAGTCTGCATTCCCCAAAATGCCCCAGAGTTGCTGCATATGTTATATTATGTTTCTAATGGATGTAGGGCCTGATTCAGACCCACTCGCGAGCGGCTGTCCGCTCGCAAGTGGGTCGATGTTATGGACTGAGCATGCGCACGACGGAGGGAGCTCCGTCGTGCGCATGCGCCAGACGCGACGAGCGAAGGAAAGTCCTTCGCTCGTTGTGTCCGATCAAAGGGGGCGTGCTGTCAATGTTGATTGACAGCATGCCCCGTTTGGTGGGCGTGCCGGGGGCGTGCCTCCCTGACGGGGGCGTTCCCACGGGAACGCCTCCCGTCAAAAGCCGGCCCACTGACATCACTAGTGATGTCAGTGGGAGTGATTTTGGCTCTGATAGAGTAAAAATCACTCCGGAGCTTGCGGTTGAAAACCTCAACCGCAGGCTCCGGCTCGCAATTTCGATGGTCGCGATGGTCTCGACCATCGCGCCCATCACAATGCACGCTCGTATAGCCTGTGGGTGGTGACCCACAGCTATACGAGCGTCCAGGAGGACGCTCCATGAATATGGAGCCCGGCCCTCATTCAGAGCGTGCGCTCTGCTCAGAGCGTACGGCTCTGAATGAGGGCCGTAGTTAGCAGACCAGCGGACATGATGCCACCGGTCTAAATCCCGGTGGTGTAAACCGGACACAGGATTTAAGATAGGTGAAATACAGACGCCTATCTTAATCCCAATGTCAGAATCTAGACTGACGGCATCTTGAACGAAGTAAGCCGGGGCGCCTTAGCTGTTAGCCGTGGGGGGGGAGTGGTAGCTTTAGGCAGCATAGCGGGATTAGGGTTAGGTTTTGGGGGTGAGGTTAGCCACCCCTAGAGGTGGTTAGGGTTAGGCACCCCTGGGGCGGTTAGGATAAGGCACGAAGGGGGGAGACCAAGGTTTAGGCACTAATGGGGAGGGTTAGGGTGCGCTGTGGGGAGGGTTAGGCTACAAGAAGAGAGGGTTAGGGGGAGAAGGGGGGAGGGTTACTGTACTTACCCTACCCCTGTCGGGATACTGACCATCGGGATGCCGCTGTCAGTATTTTGACAGGATGCACACAGACTGCCAGTATTACATACCCATTCCATTTCTGACTAACAGTCACTAATTGTCTATACACAGTGAATGCAGCCAGCTTGTGGGCTGCATATAGGCCTTCATTCAGAGGCGGCCGTACGGTCTACGACCGCACAGCCACCTCGATGTTTGTCAAGTGCGCATGCGCACGAGGGAGCCGGCTCCTTCGTGCGCATGCGTGAGACCCGCTACGACCGACAGCGCCGGGTCTCTTTCCAAAGGGGGCGAGCT
Organism: Taudactylus pleione; assembly: GCA_031769625.1. NCBI lineage: Eukaryota > Metazoa > Chordata > Amphibia > Anura > Myobatrachidae > Taudactylus > Taudactylus pleione. The sequence goes on from JAUIMM010000658.1 coordinate 2,421,633, forward strand.
GTCGATGTTGATTGACAGCTCGCCCCGTTTGGAAGGCGGGCAGGGGGGGTGGCAACCCAAACGGAGGCATTCCCATGGGAACACCTACCGTTTGGGGGAGGCCCCACTGACATCACTAGTGATGGCAGTGGAGAGCTTCCGACTCTGACAGAGCCAGAAGCTCTCCGGGGCTTACGACAAGTGAGACCCTACCCTAGGGTCTCGTCGTAAGCCCCGATGGTCGCGATATTCTCTGACCATCGCGACCATCACCCTAGCGGTGTAAACCCACAGCCTAACGACCGAAACAGAGGCGGGCGGTCAGGAAGCAAGCGGCCGCCCAGTTTCTGAGCGACTGCTTGCATCCTCCGACCCAGTGGCAAACGCAGGAATTTGAAAGGGGGGATTCCAAATACAAAAAAATATCTAGCCACAAATATATATATATATATATATATATATATATATATATATATATATACACAGTCAGGTCCATAAATATTGGGACATTGACAAAATTTTCAGATTTTGGCCTCTATTCAACCAAGATGTGCTTTAACTACAGACTTTCAAATTTAATTTGAGGGTAATTACATCAAAATCGGGTGAACGGTGTAGGAATTACAACAGTTTCAATATGTGCCTCCCACTTTTTAAGGGGCCAAAAGTAATGGGACTATCAACTCAAAAGCTATTTCATGGACAGGTGTGGGCTATTCCCTCGTTATTTCATTATCAATTAAGCAGGTAAAAGCTATGGAGTTGATTCTAGGTGTGACATTTGCATTTGGAATCAGTTGCTGTCAACTCTCAATATGAGATCCAAAGAGCTGTCACTATCAGTGAAGCAAGCCATCATTAGGCTGAAAAATCAAAACAAACCCATCAGAGAGATAGCAAAAACATTAGGTGTAGCCAAATCAAGTGTTTGCAACATTCTTAAAAAGAAAGAACGCACCGGAGAGCTCAGCAACACCAAAAGAACCGGAAGACCACGGAAAACAACTGTGGTGGATGACAAAAGAATTACAGTTGGCCAAATCAAGAACACTCTCCAGGAGGTAGATGTATATGTGACAAAGTCAACAATCAAGAGAAGACTTCACAAGAGTGAATATAGAGGGTTCACCACAAGATGCAAACCATTGGTGAGCCACAAAAACAGGAAGACTAGATTAGAGTTTGCCAAACAACAAATAAAAAAGCCATTACAGTTCTGGAACACATTCCTATGGACAGATGAGACAAAGATCAACTTGTACCAGAGTGATGGGAAGAGAAGAGAAGGAAAGGAACTGCTCATGATCCAAAACATACCACCTCATCAGTGAAGCATGGTGGTGGTAATGTCATGGCGTGGGCATGTTTGGCTGCCAATGAAACTGGTTCCCCTGTATTTATTGATGATGTGACTGCTGACAAAAGCAGCAGAATGAATTCTGAAGTGTTTCAGGCAATATTATATGCTCATATTCAGTCAAATGCTTCAGAACTCATTGGACGGCGCTTCACGGTGCAGATGGAAAATGACCCGAAGCATACTGCAAAAGCAACCAAAGAGTTTTTTAAGGCTAAAAAGTGGAATGTTATGCAATGGCCAGGTCAATCCCCTGACCTGAATCCGATTGAGCATGCATTTCACTTGATGAAGACAAAACTGAAGGGAAAATGCCCCAAGAACAAGCAGGAACTGAAGACATTTGCAGTAGAGGCCTGGCAGAGCATCACCAGGGATGAAACCCAGCGTCTGGTGATGTCTATGCGTTCCAGACTTCAGGCTGTAATTGCCTGCAAAGGATTTGCAACAAAGTATTAAAAAGTGAAAGTTAGATTTAGGATTGTTTAGTTTGTCCCATTACTTTTGGCCCCTTAAAAAGTGGGAGGCACATATAGAAACCGTTGTAATTCCTACACCGTTCACCTGATTTGGATGTAATTACCCTCAAATTAAATCTGAAAGTCTGCAGTTAAATCACATCTTGTTTGTTTCATTTCAAAGCCATTGTGGTGGTGAATAGAGGCCAAAATATGAAAATTCTGTCACTGTCCCAATATTTATGGACTTGACTGTATATATATATCCAAAAAACAAAAGGCACTAGGACACTGGTGTAAAGAACAATAGCTTGTATTGTAAAAATATCAACAGTTTCGCAGCTGTCGCCCCGTCATCAGGACCATACAAACTGTTCATACAGTGTATATATATATATATATATATATATATATATATAGTTGATGGACAGTCAGTTCGGCATTACACACACACTGACACAGACACACTCTAACCTGGACAGACACTCACAAAGACACACACACACCAATACTGACACACATGCAGACACACACACATCTTTCACAAAAAAAGATAAACACAGGCACACAAGTACAGCATCAGTTAAAAAAGAACACCCCCACTGGCAACCCCTCCCCCGCTGGCAGTAAACCCCAGCGCTGGCAGTAACCCCCCGCCGGCGGCTCCTCCCCCACTGGGCACCCCCCCACATAACTTCACCTGTGGCTCCGGGTGCAGGAGAAACCACCGAAAATACAGTCACCCGGCGGCAGCTCAGCCTGGCCCTCTGGCAATCATTGCCCCATCAGAACTTCCTAGAAGGAGCTGCGCACTGCGTCACCAGCTCCCCCTGTAGTCAGCCAGCCCAGCTCCAGCCGCAGCCAGTAAGATCAGGCAGCTCCTTTCAATTAAATAAATAAAATGATGTTTAGCTGTGCGGCGATGGAGCGGCCGCCAGGGGGGGTTTCTAGGTACTCAGAAGCCCCCCTACGTGCGCGTATGCGACCGCCTCTGAATGAGGCCCATAGTCTCATGAGAATTCAGTCTATCCATTTGCTAGAAAAAAATGACCTCATTGAGACATTATAAGTTTGTCTCATGTCCATTGTCAAAGTACAGTATAGACTGCAATTTCATGCTACAACCTGTTGCTTAAACTGTGAAGGTAAAGAGTACACTGGGAATATCAGTATGAAGAGGCAGATTCAATTAGCTGCGCTAAAATCTTTGTTCACTGTAACTTGACTTAACGCACTTATTGCACAGTGATTTCTCTTCCCACTTGCATGCTCACTCCCGCTTTATGCACAATTCAATTAGAAAAGGCTTATCCTAGAAGTTGCGCAGTAAATTTTCTATTGTTATTGACATTAAGTGTCGGGAAAAATGGGGAAATCAGTTTGTACCCGAAAATAGTGCAAACTGTTATTGGATCACAGTATAGAAGTCTATTAGTGGCCAAAGGCAAAGCATTTGGGGCTCTTAAAGGGTGTCAATCAGCTAGTTTTTGCATTGGTTAATAACAGTGAAAGAATAATAGAAAGCAAGTGTTTTCAGCAAATTACATGCTGTTGATAAATTTGGGGTGTATAAAAATACCTGTAAGTTTATTTTTGTGTAACTATAAGCCGATTTCAAAATTTGTTAAAAAAAAATACCTGTAACTCTCACCTGCAAGCTTAAAAAAATCTGTCACAGCCATACAGCACCCCCATATACCTGTCACATCCATATGGCACTACCATATACCTGTCCCATCCACACAGCAACCCCATATAGCTGTCCCATATATTTTAAACAATTCTGCATTTTGCAAGATATCTCCCCAAAAATTTCATGGCATTATTATCCAAATTAAGCTAATTAACAACTTCTAAGTACCTAATTAATCATTAATGACATTTTTACCTTAAAACAGGGATTTTCCCCAACTTTTCACCTGCACAGGGGCTGCAAGGAAAAATCCATGTTAAATCCTATGGAGAGATAACATGGGTTAACTTGCACTGCTAATTGCGTCACGTTAAGTTAACCTCTGTAAATGGTTTATACTGCTGGATGAATTCCCCTTTAAATGTGATAATGTCTGACACCTATATTTGTGCCTTTCTAGATACGTAGAAAGAACATCCAGATTCCCGCGAAATTCATCATCTGTGTGGAATTCTGAGCCCCGCCAAAATATGAAGATGTGTGTCCCGTATAGAAAATAAATATTCCTGAGCACTCTATCCAGCTCAGTGGTCATCTACCTTCATCATCGCTTTCCTGCCGTCTACATCGGTGACTAGTATTCTATCTAATCGTTTTGGCTGTGGGCTACCTATTGAGCACTCCATCTTAGCTGTGTGTGCGTTCCTTCCACCAGGAATGGTTTCCTGACACAGCGACCTTTGGACGGAGCTCATTGTGCATTCAACATGCTGCATATCAACTAGGGATGTGCGCTGGAACATTTTTGCCGGATCTGGATTTGGATTTGGTTCTAACTCGTCGTCCGTTTTTGGATTTGGATTTGCCAAACTGTGGTGACTGGCTTTGGATTTGGATTTTTTTACAAAAATTGACAAAAAAAGCTAAAATCACATAAATTGGTCTTTTTTTTCTTCCTAGAGTATTATTAACCTCAATAACATTAATTTCCAGTCAATTTAGGACACAGCTTATAGTATTGTTTTCAACATTATTGGCCAAAGGTTGCAGTGAGCTGACTGGTTACCAAGCGACAAAGCAGTTGCACAGCGGCATAGACACCACAATTGAAAGCACATCTATGACACATTGCCACACAGCAGTGGCAGAAATGAAAAGTAGTGCACCCACCCAGTGGGGTACGGCCAGCAGAATCACAGTACTTGTTTACAAAGTGGGCTACGGCCCAAGGAGTCACAGTGCAAAATCTTATTCACATTACACCGCACATAGGACCTCATTCAGAGTCGGTCGAAGCGGCCGCACGGTCGTACGGAAAAAGGGGCCGGATATTCAAATGATTCCCTCGCATGTTGCGTCCCTAAGTTCGGATCGGTAGTTGGCCGACCAAGGGGAGGAAGCGGTCGGAAGACAAAAAAATACGCCCCCTTCTCGTAAGCATTGCACGTCATCTCCGGTCATATAAGGATTAATCGAGACCATCGGGAACCATTGGCACTGGTCGTAGAGCTTAAGGTTGACCATACCCTCTCTTAAGCTCTACGATCATGTCAGTGTAAAAACCTCCCATGTCACATGTGCCATGATGCTACTTTGTTAATTATGCACTCCCATAAACCGTATGCACTCCGATAAAATGCCGTTCGCATAATTAGGCATGCCTGCGTTCGGATTTCCACTCCCCCATTTTCAAGCACCTTCCCCTGTTACCACCCACAAACGCCTCAATCTGTCACTCAAACTACCGACCTGGCTGTGTTCAAGGAGAGAGAAATTTCTGATCGTAGCGGCTAGTTTGCGCACACGCATTGCGAACTTTACGCATGCGCAGTATAGCAAACATCGGTGGCGTACGACCATGTGGCCGCTTCGACCGACTCTGAATGAGGTCCATAGTGCCCCTGATTCACATTACACCATAAAGTAGTGTCTCTTATTTATGTTATGACACACAGTAGTGCCCCTTTTACACAATGCCCACAGTAGTGCCCCTTTTACACAATGCCCACAGTAGTGACCCTTTTACACAATGCCCACAGTAGTGACCCTTTTACACAATGCCCACAGTAGTGACCCTTATACACAAAGCCCACAGTAGTAATGCCCCTTATACAATGCCCACAGTAGTAGTGCCACTTATACAATGCCCACAGCAATAGTGTCCCTTACACAATACCCCCAGCAGTGGTGTCCCTTATACAATGCCCCCAGCAGTGGTGTCCCTTACACAATGCCCCCTATGCAGTGCCCCCAGTAGTAGTATGCCCCCCAGTAGTATGCCCCCCATTAGCAGGCACCCAGTAATATTCCCCCCAGTAGTATGCCCCCCATTAGCAGGCTTCCAGTAGTATGCCCCCCATTAGCAGGCCCCCGGTAGTATGCCTCCATAAGCAGGCCCCCAGTAGTATGCCCCCCATTAGCTGGCCCCTAGTAGTATGCCCCCCCAGTAGTATGCCCCCCATTAGCTGGCCCCTAGTAGTATGCCCCCCCAGTAGTATGCCCCCATAAGCAGGCCCCCAGTAGTATGCCCCCCATTAGCTGACTCCCAGTAGTATGCACCCCCAATAGTATGTCCCCATAAGCAGGCCCCCAGTAGTATGACCCCCCAGTAGTATGCCCCCCATAAGCAGGCCCCTAGTAGTATTCCCCCCCAGTAGTATGCCCCCCTAGTAGTATGCCCCCATAAGCAGGCCACCAGTAGTATGCCCCTCCAGCAGTATACCTCCATTAGCTGGCCCCCAGTAGTATGCCCCCCAGTAGCAGGCCCCCTGTAGTATGCCCCCCAGTAGCAGGCACCCTGTAGTATGCCCCCCCAGTAGTAGGCCCCCCAGTAGGAGGCTCCCCCAGTAGTATGCCCTCCCAGTAGTAGGCCCCTCCATTAGCCGGCCCCCATACACACATAAAAAAAATAATATATAACTTACCTGTATCCCCGCTCCAGCCGCCGTCCGCTCTGCTGCCACGTGACGAGGAGAGATCCGGAAGACGGAGCTCATGAGTGAGCTCCAGCCGGCTCCCTCCGTGCAGCAGCCAATGAGAGTCTGTGTAACTCTCATTGGCTGCTGTAACAAACACACAGCTGCCGCTGGTGGCTGTGTGTTTGTTCTGTGTAGGGCAGACCGCTATCACAGCGGTCTGCCCTACACTCGAGGAGCCCTGATGTCGGATTCTCTAGCGAGAATCCGACATCAGGCAACCGCCGTTCGGCCCCAAACGGGGATCCGAGTCAGGCGGGTAACACCCGAACAGGGTTCGGGTGGACTCGGATCCCCTATGTTTGGAGCGGTTCGGATTCCACAGAATCCGAACCGCTCATCTCTAATATCAACACAACATGCTACATATAATTATCAACACAACATGCTACATATAATTATCAACACAACATGCTACATATATCAACACAACTTGCTGTATATACAACACAACATGCTGCATATACCAACACAACATGCTGCTTATAACAACACGTTATCGATTGAGATATTACACAAGGAGAAGGTTCTGTAGGGTGCACTTAGGATCTATAGGTTTTATTTAAAATCATATCCTTTATTACCTTATATGATTATAAACACAAACAATATTTTCTATGATCTTTAATTACCAAATTATTTATTAACTTGATTATTTATCTATTATTTGGAGCTGATAGTCATTAGTCACAATAAGCAATATTACATTTTAATTGCTTTATTAGGACAGTTATTACTAAGTAGGCTAGTTTATATAACATTTTAAAATTAATTTTAAGATACTTTAATATATTTATTCACACAAGCGTAGTTTAGTTTTAGTCTGTGTGTGTTGGGCTAAGTATAGAGCTAGGTAGGTACAATAGGAACTTTTAATGCATTTTGTCTGTTGTTAGTTATCTCCTTACATTTTAGTTAGATATAATAGTTTTTGTTCATAGTGGTGATAGAAGTCTTCATAGCGCTGTATGCGAAGAAGAACTGAAGCCTGATGTGGCTTAAACTACAAGGCTATGGGCCAGCTATGTGCTTGTCTAGTGTTAGGTGTTTAGCCTATTAGTGGTTATTGGGTGTGTTTGGATAGGTTATTTATGGCTGTGGCTTTAAAGATCACGTCTATTTCACTTTTGTACAGTAGCTTCTTAAGGTAAGTAACTGTGCCTGTCAAGGTTGTGAATTGTGTAATTCGTGATTTATTTGTTATTCTTATTGCCTTTGTATCTTCCTTTCTTGTTCTCCTTTTATTATGTTCTCCTTTATTTCTATTTTTTTCTATTTTTCCTCTCAGTCATCTCCTTTCATCTTTTTCTCTACTTCTCTCTCTCTGTGGCCTTTCATGTATAATGTCCTGTCACCACCGTCATGTTTATCCATTTGGCCGACTTTCAGATGGTGCGCCTTCACCAGTCGCATCTCCGGCAGCATCCTGGCTGGGAAACGCTGAAGTCACAGCTGTTTCAGCGGATGTCCAGCCTCCAGTGGCTGAGTCTCTTGACCCAAAGTGCAGTTTGCGGCAGGCCCCAAGAAGTGCTCGCGAGCATGACATCTCATGTATCGGCTTACTCGTGATGGGTTCCTATGGCAGGAGAGGGGACTGAGGGCAAGTGCTCCTTCTAGAATGCTCTCCAAAACTACTTTGCCCGCAAGTACAGACGCGGTCATGGCCAAGCCTATGCCTCTGGCAGTTAGTCCCAGCCACCATTTTAGATCACTGAGGCAGCTCTATGCAGACCGGGCATAGCCAGGTATCTGCTGGCCCTCAGCAAATTGGCGTTAGTGACCAGGCATCCTTACCAGGGAATTCTAGGGGGGCTACCTTAGCACAGGCATTTAGCCTGTTTTGTTAACTGACCCAATAGTTCTGACACCTCAACTCCAGCTTCATAGCCGTGCTGCAAGGGGATAATAAGCTGGTAGTACAGTAGCTCACATTTTGCAGATTTCCACTTGTTAGTGATGGGGGCAGGGTAGATTGCGTAGGAATGTCAGTACCACACCTAGCATGCCTTCTACTTCTGCTAATGCTGTTTGTTTTGTTAGTTACAATTAATTTGTCATGTTACTTTTGGTTGTAAGGTTTGCCATTGGTCTGTCCTTGTCTTGTCAACCCTGTCTTTCCATAGTCTTGAGGGTTTTTTTTTTTTTGCCTAACTAGGCGGACATAATTGGCTAAAAGTCCCGCTATAGGTTGTTGTTTTTTTTACCTCTCGCCGAGTTAATTTGTGTTTTCCTTGCAAACACCCATTCCCCTCCCCATATTACTCCCTCTGACTTCCCCTTTGTGTGTTTATTCCCCTCCCCATATTACTCCCTCTGACTTCCCCTTTGTGTGTTTATTCCCCTCCCCATATTACTCCCTCTGACTTCCCCTTTGTGTGTTTATTCCCCTCCCCATATTACTCCCTCTGACTTCCCCTTTGTGTGTTTATTCCCCTCCCCATATTACTCCCTCTGACTTCCCCTTTGTGTGTTTATTCTCCTCCCCATATTACTCCCTCTGACTCCCTCTTTGTATGTTTATGTCTGCTTTTTGCTCTGGCAGATCCTTTTAAATAATTATGGTCACTAAAACAAGTTTAAACAAACATACATTTTTCCCATTTCTTCCCTCTTTTGGTCTAGGGGTTAGGGTATGTGAGTTGGACATGAGGTCATTCCTATGTATATTGGGCAGCACAGTCTTAGGCTGTTTTTCGGTCGTCTGTTTTTCCTGGGTCCACTAGAGTGAGAGGGCTTGGTTACAGAAACTTTAGTTGTGATTTGACCTACTGTTTTAGTTGTTCATTTGGATGGCAATTACCTGGGTAAAAGTACAGATTTAAATTTTAGGCATGCTATTGTGCACTATTTCGCCTTATAATATCCATTTGGCCTATATGTAAGATTATGTTTAGTTATGTATGGTCCCTAGGCTTTTCACAGGCTAGGTGTTCCCCATTGTGTGTCCATTGATGAGGCTCACAAGAAAGTTAATAAAGGCATTGTTATCATTTTATTGGCCAGTGTTGGATTTGTGGTTTCTCACCCATTAGATTTCTGTATATGTATTGGTGCAATCTTGCTGGCGTCCTAGGAATGGTTTCATTGTATTTGTGCAGGATTTGTTTTTAGATAGGGTATGTTAGGTTGGTGTATGGTGGTGGTGCAGCATTTCTGTAGTTAGAGCCTTACTATGGTGAGGGCACGTTTATTATTTTGGTTGCACTCATGTTTGTTGGTTATATATACCTGTGTCTACAAAGCCTAAGCCTCTTTTGACTGATGAAGCTTTCCCACCCTCACTCCTCATTTTTGTGCTTGGTTTGACTTTTAGTTTCGTTGGCTATTTTTGGCGGGAAAGACCAACAGATCATCAGCCCAGGTGCAAGCTTATTACTTTGGGTCTACTCCCCTCCATTGATTGCTTTTATTGTCTGACCCACCCTTACAGAGTAGCAACACCACCCTACTAGATATTGTTTGTCGAGTTTAGAAGAAGAGTTGGTTATCCTGGTCTGTGTTAATAAGGGCACCCAGGACGTTCTCCACCTGTTATGCATGTTTGTTATTGTTGTTAAGTTGAGCATTGATGGGCTACACTGATTTCTGGCTATCCTTTCTTCACCAACATACTGTTCTATTTCCATAAATAAATAGCTGACCTTTATCTGCCAATTTACGTCTCCGTTTCTTTATTATTATTATTATTATTATTATTATTATTGTTGTTGTTGTTGTTGTTGTTGTTATTAGTTTTGTTATGTGGCATGCACATAGGACACCCTTCAGCTAATAGGATGTTTAGAAGAACTAAAGGCTCTGTAAGCCTTGTGGCTTAAAACGCAAGCCCACCCCACAGTGGGGGCTGGCCTATGTCTTGGTCATATGTTAAGTTTTCAGCCTATTAAAGGTAAGGTGGTGGTATTTGTTTTATTGGTTATTTATGCTAGTTGCCTGTATGGTCCATCTGAATGTTGGATTGTAGGTGTGGATCTCCAGCCACACGGCAATTGGGGACTTATAGCAGAGAAGAATATCACAGAGACACATGTCTTGATAAAGGAGGTCGTACCTCCGAAACGTCGATTCATTCTACAGACAGTCTCTGATATTCTTTTCTACTATAAGTCTCCAAGTGCCGTCCAATGCTTTATATATGTATATATATATATATATATATATATACACACACACACACACACACACATACTGTATATATAGTACATATCTATAAATTCACTGAAGTGCCAAAAGTCATGGAATAGCAGTGTGTAAGGTTGATGGTCGGTGGTAGCTCTCCAGGGTGTGGGCAATACTTGAGAAGGGTGGCCCTGCCCATGCAGGCTTTATAACAGTCACACATATAGATACACGTATAGCACACTTGCCCACTTTTGAAAAAGGTTTTCAGGGAGATTGTGAAAGCAACAGCTATGAGCGCGCGGTAAAGTGGGCGTGTACTGCTAAATCTGGGGGGGCATAATGACTTACATCCAAATGTAAATGAGCCCCAAAGTAGTCAGCAAGATCTAATTGTTTATAAAAAAAACACTGATACTTTTCAGAAAATGCATGTAGCCATAGGGATCATTGTAATGCAGAGAAATAATACTAATGATCTCATATGAAATCTATATATCTCTGTTTTATATATATATATATATATATATATATATATATATATATAATAGCTTCACAATGGGTGTAAGATGCAATGAGGGAGATTGCTAGACTCTTCAGGTAGATTGCTACGATTTCAGGGAGTCTCCCTGACAATGAGGGAGAGTTGGCAAGTATGAGGTATAAACATATCCAGCAACAGTTCTTGTTGAATCATGTGGGCACCAGACCATCTCTTATAACAATATACCTCTTATTTTTCTTGCCTCCTACACATGACTTTAAAGGATATGAATATGGTAACAGCATCTTTTCCTCTCCCTCCTGCTCATATACTTGGTATATCAGATGGTGTATGATAATCTTATGGAAACGGCTGCATTACCCCATACTCTACTTCTCCACCACAGTCTTAAATCACAGTTACAATAGATGCTTCGCACCTTACACATGGAGACACACCCTATGCAAATGCATTATTTGTCACTTGTATGTATGTTACTATACTCTCTTTGCAGACAATGTACAGAATGCCTCACACTCAGTCTGCCTCTCTTTGCTTCCTCAGGGCCAGCATTATACAGATCGTCACACACATTGCCTCTCTTTGGGGGAGATGTACTAAGCTCCAGTGTCGGACTGGGGCATGAAGGGCCCACTAGGGGAATGCAGTGATAGGGGCCCATACTTAGGGCTGTGGCCAGCCTCCACAGGCTTGGCTAACCCAGGGCCGAAACTAGGATATCTGTCACCCGATGCAAGGTAGCAATTTTGCGCCCCCTCCCTTCCTGTACCTGAAGTTTGTCCTTGCTCCTCCATAAGGCCGTGCACTACTCAGACGTCCCTGGTATAGTGACTTACATTATTCCACACACCATAATACCCATTACACATTATGCCACACACTGTAATGCCTATTACCAAAGTGCCACTTACATATTTGCCCGACACCATTTTATACCCCACAGTAAGGCTTCTAATTAGTTTAAAATTACCTGCTCATTGTCAGGGCTTACATGTTTGTTACCATGGGGTTTCATGCTCGTTGCCAGGGGGTTTCATGCTTGTTGCCATGGGGTTTATGCTCATTGCCAGGGGTTACATGCTCGTTGCCAGGGGTTACATGCTCATTGCCAGGGGTTTCATGCTCGTTGCCAGGGGGGGTCTATGCTCATTGCCAGGGCATTTATGCTCGTTGCCAGGGGATTTCATGGGAGAAGATGCAGCTTTCAGCAACTTCTCTCGGCAACGCCAGCGTTCCCGGTGTCGGGAACGCTGTGTGCATTGCGCTGGCCTAACAGACACTAGAGGTCCAGTAGGACCTCTAGCATCTGTCTCCTCCTAGGTGGCGGCCATTTTTGGATGGCCGTTTTCAGCAGAGTCCTTGCAGACGGCTAGTCTGCATGGAATTTGCTGAAAATGGCCATCCAAAAATGGCCGCTGCCAAGGAGGAGAAAAGCACTAGAGGGCTAGTAAGGACCTCTAGCATTTGTCTCCTCTTTGGCGGTGGGCATTTTTGGATGGCCGTTTTCTGAGTCTGCAGCCCCCAAGCCACCTCGAGTCAGTTTTTTTCACCCCCGGCAATCCAGCACCCGGTGCATGTGCACCTCTAGCCCCTCCCTAGTTGCGGCCCTGGCTAACTATTAGAGAGTGCATGGTCTGGGGCATATATATATATATATATATATATATACACACACACAGTACATACAGGGCCGGATTAATAATGGGGCGGATGGAGCTCCAGCTCCAGGCCCACCCATCAAAATAGGCCCACAGCATCTGCTGTGCTGCTGTAAACAGGAAAAAAAATTCCTGGTACAGAAGCCCACCAGTGGGCATCCGATGCAGCCCACCCCCGTGCCTGTCTGTGAGCCGCTAAGCACCCCGACCCGGCCCGGCTGCGGCAGATCAAATCCGTCGCCGGCATGTAGTGGTTACACGTGATGTTATGGCAGCGCAGTGGAAGGCTTCTCTCTCCCTGCGCCGCATACACACACTGTGTGACATCACAAAGACGCCGCCCCGACATCTACTGCGCTGTTGCTGTTCTAGTCGGACCACTACAGCACAGCAGTCACTCACAGGCAGCTCCGTGAAAGCGGCTCTGCAAATTGTCTGACTCTCCTGACTGAGGTTAGTCGGCCCACCGGGAATCTTCCCGCTGAATCCATCTATCGGCAGGGTGATTTTTTTTTTATATCACTTTTTGGTTTTTTTTTGCACGCTGGCTCTTGGACTGAGCAGTGCCATTCTGTGAGCTCTCCACTTGGGGGCCAGCATTTCCCGTAAACTGTACCCCCGAGATCATCTAGAGTCGCCGGGATAGCCTTTTCCTCATCCTCCTACAGGTCACCACCACTGATGCCACATCTCCGGTCCACTTCTCCCTTGCCCCCGCATGTGGTGAACGGCAGCAGTGTGGAGATGAAGCGCGCCAGCTCCAGGATTTACCTGCGCACCTGTGGAGTGTGGACCTGTCTCTGCCGACGACTACTGATCCGCCCGATGGTCAGGTGGTCCTGGTGAATGGAAGGAACTTCCACCTCTGCTGCCTGCACCTGCGAATTTCTGCTGCTGCTGTGGTGGGTTCTGGTGGCTCGGCAGTGATCGTCTGTGGAGGGTCCTGACGGCCACTGGTCTCTGCTTGTGTATGTCTCCCCACCTGCTTTTGAGTGGACCTGCGCTAATCCCCTGCTTTGGTCATCTACCGGTGTGCACGGATATCTCTGGGCTCCACATTGGTCCCCTTTTGTCTGTATCCATCTGGCCTCATGCTCCTGCTGTGGGATGTTAACTTTCTGGCCTTTGGCTCCTGCAGTGCTCTTCTCCTGACTCATTTTCATCTAGTCTCCTGCTGACAGTTCCTGCCTGATGCCTGGAGCTGTGATCCTACACCCCTTCTAAGGTATTTTTCAATCCCTTACTTACCCTGCTATTGTGTCTACCCATCCCCTACCCCATGAAACTGCTTCCTTACAACTGCCCCCCCTGCACCTTGCAACAGTCATCCCTGCATCTTGAAACTGCCTTCCCTACAACTGACACCCCTGTATCCTGTACCTTCCACCCCTGCATGCTGTACCTTCCACCCCTTCACCCTGTATATTTCACCCCATGCATCCTGTAACTCCCACCCCTGCACAATGTAACTGTCCCCCTGCAACTAAAACCCCCACACCCTGTTACTGCCCAACCTATTCCCTGTAACTACCTACATACAACTGCACCCCAGAACCCTGTAACTGCCACCTCGTACCATGTAACTGTCCCTCCTCTCTGTACGGCCGTGCTGCCCTGTCCCTTGGGAGGAACTGCAACTCCCCCTCCCTGCGACTGCTGACACCTGATGCCCCTCTGCCCGCTCCTGGTATATATAGGGTGGGAGCTGACAAGGAGCTCCCAGTAACTCCAAGCCCCCACCATGCACATCCCCAGCTTCCAGAGCTGGCATCTCTACCTGGCCTGCCTCCTGCTCTGTGGATGCCTGTCCTACAAGAACAATCCCACCAAGATCCTGTACCCTGCACAGTTGGTCAAGCACTCAGTGCCGGAGTCAAAGCAGCACGGGCAACCGGGCCAGGAATGTGAGCAGGCATCCGGGCACCTCTGCCATGGACAGGAATGTTCTCACTGGGTACTCACTGTGGCATGCATTCAGGAGAGGCATCACCAGAGCTGGATATAGATTATTACAGATAGATAGATAGATATTTAAAGCTATCTATCTATCTATCTATCTATCTATCTTCTTATCTTCTAGAGAGAGAGGGGCCTATTCATCATGACTAAAAATTCTCTGGAGGTAATTCGTTTTAGAACTCGCATGGAGTTCTACCTAATTACCGGAAGAATTCATCATTCCTCCTCTCCATAACTATTCCGAAAAGCTGTCATTTTTGCGATGACAGCTTTTCGGGAAATAGTTATCCCTGTCTACTCTACCTTACTGCAGCTGTAATCAGTGCTGCGCATGCACTGTTACATCCATAAAACCAGCGCATGCGCAGCACTGCCTACAGCGGCGGTAATTCTGTCCCCATCAACCGTCCCCCCTCCCCCCTCAACTCACCTCCCCTCTGTCCCCCACTTACCTGGCCACTGCAGCCGCCTCAGGCTCCATCTGCTGTGCTGACATTGTGTCCGCTCGCAAGTGGGTCGATGGTCTGCACTGAGCATGCGCACGACGGAGGGAGCTCCGTCGTGCGCATGCGTCAGACGCGACGAGCGAAGGACTTTCCTTCGCTCGTTGTGTCTGATCAAAGGGGGCGTGCTGTCGATGTTGATTGACAGCACGCCCCCTTTGGTGGGCGTGCCGGGGGCATGCCTCCCTGACGGGGGCGTTCCCAAGGGAACGCCTACCGTCAGAAGCCGGCCCACTGACATCACTAGTGATGTCAGTGGGAGTGATTTTGGCTCTGATAGAGCCAAAATCACTCCGGGCCTTGCGGTTGAAAACCTCAACCGCAGGCTCCGGCTCGCAGTGGTGATGGTCGCGATGGTCAAGACCATCGCGGCCATCAAACTGCACGCTCGTATAGGCTGTGGGTGGTGACCCACAGCTATACGAGCGTCCAGGAGGACGCTCCATAATTATGGAGGGCGGCCCTCATTCAGAGCGTGCGCTCTGCTCAGAGCGTACGGCTCTGAATGAGGGCCAATGTCAGCACAGCAGATGGAGCCTGAGAAGCGATCAGAGTGATGGAGGGAGCCGGCGGAGGACCTGCCCAGCTGACAGCAGGGAAGTGTAACCGGCTGTACGCCACCTCAGAGTGGCGTATAGTAACACCATCAAATTCCAAAAAATACATAATTTTCGGAATTTGATGAATAGCATAATTTCTACATCTCCATACTAATGTATGGGAAGTGTGGAAATGTACGCAGGCAGGTTTAACCAGGAGATATCAGTGATATCTCCTGTGTTAAGTACAGTATCTTCATGAATACTAAAATAACGGTAATTTTGGAAAATGTCCTTAAAAATGTTATTTTAGTGTTTATGAATAGGCCCCTGAGAGTTGTAAATGTATATAGTGGTGCTTTACAACTTTTCATGGAATAATTGGTGCAATAGTGAGATATCATACACATCATGTGTACTCATTTTAATTATAATTCACTTTTTTTTTAAATTTACATACTCTTCGATTAGATAGATAGAAAGATAGATAGATATGAGATAGATAGATAGATAGATAGATAGATAGATAGATAGATAGATAGATACTGTAGATACACATACATAGTGATGTACTGTACTCTGGTTTTGGTACCCCACCTACAAGTGATTTGGAGCCACCCACATGAGGCCACTTCTAAAAAAAATTCCAGGGCCACTTTTAGTTCCCAATCCGCCCCTGAACTCCTTTACTAACACTAATTTATATTCCTTCTAGCCAGCACTGTAAGGAGGGCGGTGCGGCTAGTGCCGTCGCACAGGGCAAGAGAGCCCTGTGGGCAGCGTCGTCACAGACCCATAGCTCCGGCATCTGGCTAGCAGGGCGACTGGAACGGCACACAGACCACACCCCTATATCGGTAGCCACACCCCCACTATGCTGAGCACACCTCCTACGGCAGCACACAGTAGGCCCTTCAAAAAATTCAGCTCCAGGCCCATATAGACCTTAATCTGGTACTGAGTACATATATAGTAAATTCTGCTAGTGCATTCAATATAATGTACCAGATTAATAACAGCAATGCATTGTAGAAAATACAACATAGTCCCGTGCAGTATAATGTAACATACATATGATTAAGTGCACAATCTGGAGCCTCATACCTAGAGAAGGGGATGGGCCCTCAGGCAGTGGGGCCAACCGGGGGTTTCCCCTGTACCCCTGTGAGCCAGTCCAACCCTGCTAAGCTCTGAAAAGTGATAAAGTGTAGAGTGATAAACTGCCAGTCACTCAGCTCCTAACTGCCATGTTAGAGGCTGTGTTTGAAAAATGACAGTTAGCAGCTGATTGGCTGGTGGTTTATCACTGTTCAATTTATCACTTTTTAAAGCTTAGTACATCTGGCCCAAAGTGTACCCATTCTCCTTCACATGGAACAGCAGTATACAGACTTCTACAATTCAGCTAGAACACTCTCAGTGCAGCGCACTCCTCTCCTATAGGGATGGCTCTTATAGCCACACTGCTCCAACAGTGACCCCTCCTTTAATTGTTGCGGCTAGACCCACCTCATCTACTGGACCGTGACATCATCAGTTACTATCCACGTAGACATAGAGGGGTATTCAATATGAAAGGTTAACTTCCCTGGCGAAGTTAACGTTTCATATCGGAGTTTTTTTCTGCGTAAAGGTATGGTGCGCGCTCCCGCTTATCCCCGTATTCAAAATAAAATTAACGAAAACGGGAAACTCCGAAGTTGGATTTGCATAAAAGTTACGAATTTTTCCTTAAAATAATTGTAAGACCCCCCTAAAGTTGTAAAAACATGGGTGAACACTATGGGTACCCCCGTTTTAGCCTTTAATTGAAAGTCAGGGATTTAAATAGCCGCAGCAGGTGTTTTTTTACCGACATTGAAGAAGTGATGCAGAAGAGCACTTAGGTTATTTTTTTCATTTTTTTAAGTGGTCCCATCAAATTTGGGGTACATGAAAATGGGTACTAGCATATTTTGGTGTCCCTAAAGTAATTTTTTTAAAATTCTGCATTTGTGCACCTGCCGCTATAATTCTATTGTAGAAAACATCTGCCGCATACTTGCAGAATAGCCCTGAACCTATTTCCCTATTGTTTAACAATTTTTACCCATTTTTTTATTTTGCACCCCAATTTTTTAATGAATTTTTTGGGGTGTCCCTATTTTTTTTTTAAACTTTTTTTGACACAGTTCTTTTTTAAATGTCAATCTCAGGGGTGCAGGCTATTTTTTTTAAGCCTGCACCCCTAAACCCCAAGTCTGCACTTTTTTTCGACACCTATTCAATGGTGAAAAGTTATCACCGTTTTTTATCAAAGACTTTTCAAAACTGCGATAAGTCTTTGAAATTGAATACGGTGTAAAACTAAAACAAGTGAAATTAATGCAAAAACGTTAAAAAATGCGATATTAACGCAAAAAACGATGTTATCGCACCCATATTGAATACCCCTAATAGAGTGGGAACAATAACCTGTGACGAGTGAAGTGAGCCACAGTGCCTGAAGCGTGGTGAGCAAGGGTACAAATTTCTACTATCGGTAGCCAGATACTCCGGCTGAGACAACATAACAGTGTGTCAGCCCATGGAACTGCACTTCCACCCTCATGCCACGTCATGGCCGGGTCCTCTGGGTGAAGGTGAAATAGGCTCAACCCTCCCTTAATGGCTGCTGGAGGGTTTTATGCATAGGGGTCTCATCCCCCTTAACAGTAATTCTCTATATCATTGGGGACTCCTCTTCCCACCTCTCAGCAATATCTGCTCTTACCCTCTCCTGGGTGCTGTTTGATGAAGATCACAGGGCTGCTCACACTACAGGCTTCTGGATACAGATTCTCCAGTTACCCAGCGATTCAGTACAGCAGCGATCTCTGGGCCTAATTCAGACCCGCTCACGACCGCTCGCAAGCGGGTCGAAGTTGGCCAAGTGCGCATGTGCACGACGGAGGCGGCTCCGTCGTGCGCATGCGCGAGACCCGGATAGTGACGGGCAAGCCGGGCTTGCTACAAAGGGGGCGTGCTGTCGATGGTGATTGACAGCACGCCCCCTTTGGTGGGTGTGCCGGGGGCGTGGCTGCCCAGATGGAGGCGTTCCCATGGGAACGCCTACATCTGGGGCCGGCCCCACTGACATCACAAGTGATGTCAGTGGGAGTGCTTTTGGCTCTGATAGAGCCAAAAGCACTCCAGGGCTTGCAGCAACGAGACCCTACCAAAAGGGTCTCGTCGCAAGCCCGACCATCTTTTTGGCTGCTCGCTATAGCTGTGGGTGGTAACCCACAGCTATGCGAGCAGCCAGGAGGCCGCTCTAAAATTTCAGCAGGACGGCCATGATTCAGAGCGAGCGCTCTGTCAGAGCATCCGGCTCTGAATCAGGGCCTCTGTCTGCTGGCATCAGTCATCTTCCCCTGACTCTCCTGCTGTCAGAGCCTGCAGCAGCCAGCACAGCCGGGCATGTCTCACTTGAAGGTGGGCTCTTCATAGCAGCAGCATATCCCTCTCCCCAACATGATCTGGCTACCAATACCTGGCATGCTGCAGTAGTGGCAGCACCGGTGTCAGTGAAACCTGGTGCAGTCAAGAGATCCTCTGCAGCTGAAAAGGGAGTGTGGCTTCCTGGACAGGGGCATGGCCTCGCGGGAACCCCATTGACATCACTAAATGGGGCATGGCCATGCTGAAATCCCCTGATTACTCCACTTTGGGAGCATACGGGCTGTCCCCAGAGACTCTGGCTGCCAGGAGCAGAGTGCTGCAGGATAATGTCAGACTGCAGCACCCAGCTCTTGTCATGGCGGAGGAGTTGGCATTTTGGTGTCACCCACTGGAAGGATGACACCCGGGTGTGCAGCCCGAACCCCCCTTGTGACACCTCTGTGCTGCAGCATCACTAGCCCCACAAGCTTGGACTAGAGTAATGATGGCTACCTGCTCTGCAAGGGCCTTCTGAGGTGGGGGCTGCTGTCAGGTGTCGGCGTAGGCTGCTGCACTGATACCCCACCTCCTCCATGTCCCGTGGGCCAACAGTCTAGTGATGGGATCACCAGTGCACCTCCTACAGCTTCTCACTGTAAGGGGCGCTATATGCCATCACATGGTGTAGCAATTTGGGTTAGGGGTTAGGGTTAATTTTGGAGTTTGGGTTAGGTTATTAGGGATAGGGTTATAGGGTTGGGATAGCGGTTTGAGTTAGGGTATTAGGGAAAGGGTATTAGGGTTAGTTTAGGGGTATGTTTTAGGGAATTTTGGATAGAGTATTAGGGTTAGTTTAGGGGTTTGGGTATCAGGGTTAGTTTAGGGGTTTGGGATAAGGTATTAGTGAAATTATAGCGCAACTGATTGAAGGAGAGGGGATCCAAACCTGTATATTGCCTAGGGCCTCATGAGGTCTAAATCCGGCTCTGGTGACACTACAGCATATAGCATACCTGGGCTCACCAGGGCTTACCTTTAAACTTCTCATTTTCTGTCTCCAGTGTTCTGTTTGCATCACTGAGAGATCAGAAAGTCACAACAAGATATAAAAATAATAAGGATATTCAGTTCTATACATATATTGGCTAATAAATATCTATAGATAATGCTTGTTGGATAATAGGATTGATATTAACGTTACATAAAATGATTCTAGTGCAGAATATTTTTCCTTTTTATTTCTTACCTTTAAACTTCTCAGTTTCTGTCTTCTGTGTTCTATTTGCATCACTGAGAGAATAGAAAGCCAGTTTACATAATAAAGGCCCTGATTCAGACCCACTCGCAAGCGGCTGTCCGCTCGCAAGTGGGTCGATGGTCTGCACTGAGCATGCGCACGACGGAGGGAGCTCCGTCGTGCGCATGCTCCAGACGTGACGAGCGAAGGAAAGTCCTTCGCTCGTTGTGTCTGATCAAAGGGGGCGTGCTGTCGATGTTGATTGACAGCACGCCCCCTTTGGTGGGCGTGCCGGGGGCATGCCTCCCTGACGGGGGCGTTCCCAAGGGAACGCCTACCGTCAGAAGCCGGCCCACTGACATCACTAGTGATGTCAGTGGGAGTGATATTGGCTCTGATAGAGCCAAAATCACTCGGGGCCTTGCGGTTGAAAACCTCAACCGCAGGCTCCGGCTCGCAGTTTCGATGGTCGCGATGGTCACGACCATCACGGCCATCAAACTGCACGCTCGTATAGGCTGTGGGTGGTGACCCACAGCTATACGAGCGTCCAGGAGGACGCTCCAGAATTATGGAGGGCGGCCCTCATTCAGAGCGTGCGCTCTGCTCAGAGCATAGGGCTCTGAATGAGGGCCAAAGTCCTTACTTGATTTATTTGTTGTTTACTCATTGAAGAAAGGTCTTGTGACCTATCCAAGATTTGTGGGATCAGATGATCAGTGTCACGGCAATTAATTCTTGCATTTGATCATGGATAATGTGATTACAAGGAGGGTAGAAACTGGATAAAAAAATAAAAAGTTTATTTAACCAATAGGTGAGAGCAAAGAATTGTACATCTACAGTACAAGCGGTACATTTATTCAATCTCACAATGAGCATTAGATGTTAAATATCTTTCATATATTCAAGAATATATTCAAGAATAAGAAAAATTAGATGAGTGAGAGACCTGAACCCACCCGAACTTATAACATACGAGTCGGATCCAAGCCTCAGATCTCCCCGCCATTTCCGGACAAGGAAAAATTTCATCATCCCGCATCAGATTCTTGCGGGTTTTGGATTTGGACGCCAATTTCAAAGTTCCATTGAAATTAATGGGTTAACTGCTGATTGGCTGAGAGGGCCGTCTCACCCTGTTCTCAGTAAATGGATCCTGATTCCCTGCATTCTTTTTCATCCACTGAGAGGCTGCTGCTGCCCTGGCACAAGCCAGGCATGACAGGTCAATGAGAGAGCGCTGAGTGCACTGCAACATTTGGATCATCATCATCCTCACAGACATTTACCATTGGGGAGACCCTCCTGCCTGCAGTCACAGTAAGTGCACTATTGGTGTATCCAACCCACACTTCATCCACTACTTGACCTGAATTTTTTCCAACCCACACTGTAAACGGCACTATATCCGACCCATACTGTATCCAACCTGCACTGCATCTGACCCTTGTCGAAGCTGGAAATTTGCGAA
Organism: Taudactylus pleione; assembly: GCA_031769625.1. NCBI lineage: Eukaryota > Metazoa > Chordata > Amphibia > Anura > Myobatrachidae > Taudactylus > Taudactylus pleione. Next base: position 2,443,428 of record JAUIMM010000658.1, read on the forward strand.
TGGACGCCTAAGCGCCATTTTAGATAAACTCACACTTTAGTACATGTGGCGATATTACTATTAGCATCATGCGATTCCATCTGTGACCATCGCCATCAGTTACGGCGATTCATCAAAAGCCCATTTCATGACCTTACGTAGTTTGGGTGCTCTGGATAAAGTGTGTATATTATTATAATTCCCCTAAAGGATATATTTCAGAAATGGCTGTACAGTATGTCAAAATTGGATTGCATTAGCTAAACAGAGCAAATGGCCACGTGACAACTAGCCTGTGTAGACAAGCTTCATGGGCATAATGTCTGCTCTCACTCCAGGTGGCCCTGCTCGAATACAGCAAGAGGGTCGTTTATAGCACCTTACATTAGCAGGCTTCCTACAATAAAATACCTTCAAAGCCAAGAGTGTTATCTGAGGTTTGGGTCTTGTAGCTGTGCTAATTTGCATCCACACAGGCCCTGGGAGAACAAAGACCAGTATTTTGGAGCCTGAAAAGTGTGGGGGCAAATGGGGCATGAGCGAGTCATGGAACTATAAGGCTCAGCATTCCACACTGCTAGGTGTTCACTTAGTTTAAGTGAGATTTAAGTGCACCATTTCTCATACACACATTAATATGCACAATTGCGCTGTTAACTAGTCGCATATTAGCGAATGCATAAGACCCTGTATGAAACCGCTGAATATTAGCTCCATGCACACGCATCTGCCCCAAGTTAATTAACGTCTTTACATCAAACCCCACATACTCACACCTTACATATTCACATACAAGGTTCCATAAGCTTTAAAGTATAAGATTCAAGTATGCACATTTACTATAATTGCTATGAAATAAAGGTTATTTCGTAACTAATGTTTTGTACGTGATAAGTAAGCCATGTTTGGAATTGTACTGATGCGTACTCTCTCAACAGTATTCCGGTAATATCGATGGAGAGATCGCAACATGCATTGTCAACTTATGGACCACAGAGACTTCAAGCAATAAAATGTACATTATATGAACAACTGTTAGGATGTTGCATGAGGCAGGAAACCAGAGATCCCCAGTTGTTAGAGGCTGGGTTGTGTCTATTTGAATCAACCTGTTAAATGCCTTGTAACATATGCCCTCTGCTTTAGGACCAATGGTATTAGCAACAAACTTCTCTATTGTGTTGTTAATTTCTGGGGGGTATAAATATGTGTGCTCTGACCCTGGGTTCCTAGTCTTTGTGCTGAATGCTGATTGATGACAGGTTTCTTGCTGATGCCTAACATCTGGACCAGAGAGCGCTGCGTATGTATAATTGTACTTGGGTCTGTATAATCTCTTTGCACTAAGATTATATGAGGATCATAGCGTGTAACTGATGTACTTTTACTTGAATAATACTTTGTGCTTTGGAACCACAGATTCTAGGTCTGGAGTCTTTATTTACTGTATGACTGCATACGCAAATTAGCGTCATCCTTAGAGGTTTATAGGTAGGATATTAGAAGGTATAGGCAGGGGTATATAGAGGTTCAAAGGTAGAATCCTTAGTTGGGGGCTCATCGTGAAGTCACTTACCCGCTCACACGGCACTTACGGTTATCGATTTCTCACCAAAGGGTGGAGTGGCCACATGCAGGGTTTACCTGCAACCGCTCAGTGCTGAGAGATCGCTACCTGTTTTCGTGTGAGCCAGGGACGCTGACTAGAATCCAGGGACAAGAGAGGAAAAAGTTTGTTTTCCTTTGTTGATAGAACCTAACATTTAAAGGGGTGCTGCAGTATTGAACAGGCGGCTGAGTCGCAGTTTTGCGCACAGTAAAGACGCACTTTTGCGTATGCAGCTAAACAGTTGTCATACGGTTGTGTGGTAGTCACATTATTGTGTATGTGACTGGTCGCACAATAGCGTATACATATTTCCGGTTGTGCTGCCACGTGTTTAGATAAAGCCGTTGAGGTTTACATTTTTCAATTGTTATCAATATCTGGGTTAACGTGTATTTTTCTGCGCAGGAAAAAGTGTGTAACAGTGAGTATTTGTTGGTAGGGGTAACTTGTTCCCTACAGTTAGAGGTACCGTATGACCTTTAAGGGCTAAGTGCTAGTCGCTCGGTAAGCAGCTTACCATTCTATACACAGTAGCAGGTGTACATGTTGTCTTTGTTGTAGAGAGGTGCGTGGAAGTAGCCGACATAAACTTCCAGAGGTGTGGAAGTTGCCTTACTAAATCTTATCCGGGTGTGGAAGTTGCCTTTTTCAAATCTTATCCAGGTGTGTGGGCACTGCCATTTAAATCATCCATAGGTAAGTGAAAGTATCTTGATTGTCTTTCAACAGTTTAAATCTTTATTGAAAAGCATAGGAGTTGTCTCAGAATGGGGGCCATGCAAACAATATAGATGTTAGACAATGATGTGCTGCTAATGGAAGCGCCTTTTGGATCGGCCCGTCATATTATGCATACTAAGTACGGTACTTATGCGATAAGGTATTGTGATGTATGGTTTAAAATGATGATGAAAAGTGTTAGACCGTTTCCCAGAATTGGTAGTTTTGATAAAAATGTACTAGATAATGTCCGGGATCACATCAGTCTGATGCGCTCCCGAGAGAAAAAGGTAAAATATTCTGAATGTTTAAAGTTGTGGCAGCATGAAGGGGATGCGTGGCTTAAAAATGTTCAAGCGACGCAAACTAGCGTTGCGAGCGCATTGCCAGAGAATACATCCACGACGCTATATTGCAATACGGGCGAGCCGCAAAATGGCGCGCATGTGCAGCAAGGTAGCATTGTGGAGAGTATTGCCAGCAGTTCACGCTCACCACCCCCACCTTATGTGGATGGAGGTGCAAGTACAGTTACCCAAAATACCCATAAAAATGTAACAAGCAATTTGTACCCTCTCCTAAGCAACCATAAAGAAAATGTTTATGATGTGGATGATGAGCCTATTGTAATGTCTGCCATTTCCCATGCTGTGCAAATGATAGATGCTGCATCACCACAATCACGAGTGGTGCCGCCATCTTCATCGGTAACAGCAAGGGAAGTGCTAACACCCTCTGCACCCGTAGAGGAAGTTAATACCATACGTAGCAGCGCTGCCGGTCTGCATCCCATTCGGACAATAACCATTCCGAATGGAAATGCAGAGGCGAGCGGTGTAGTGCCCACGAGGGAAGTAGTAATGCATTGTGCCTGGACAAGAGCAGAACTAAATTCCATCATAAATGATTTCCCCGATACCAAAAAGGAACTAGCCAAATGTCAAAGATTTTTGAGAAATTTGGGTAGTTCTCATGAGCCAACTAATAAAGATTGGCGTGTGGTGTTAAGGGCCTGTCTACCACGCAATACCGACGTGACAAAATTTATCACGGATTGTGTATTGGATGGTGACATTCCCTTAACAGACCAAGTAAACCAAGGTAACATTTCCCGCATTGTAACTCAATTGGGTATATATTTTCCGGTAGTAGTTAACTGGAACAAAATATTCACCATTAAGCAAAATGAGAGCGAATCTGCAGAAGATTATTGCGACCGGGCTCTGCAGGTTATCACCCAGTACACTGGGTTAGAAGATATTAAAGATAGCACTCACCACAGGGGAATGATAGTCACGGTACTCATGGACGGTCTGAAAGAGAATTTAAAGACTCGGGTTCAGACCTCACAACCTGGCTGAAGGGGAGTCACAATAGATACCCTCATAGAATCTGCCATAGAACATGATAAAAACATCTCAAAGAAGAGAGAGACCCAGAGCAAAAAACTAATGGCTGTCAGTATACAAGCTCTGGAGGGAATGATGGTAACATCACAGCCAACAGACACACTTGCATCTGCACACACACTTCCACCTGAACAGTTATATGCCCTCACTAACCCCACGCAACAACAAATACAGCTCTATTCCACAAACCCTATACAACCACAGGTCCCATACTACTCACAAACCTCATATCCCCCTCAATACCCTTACCCTCCCTAGCCTTACCCATATCCACCACCTTTACCCTCTGCTCAAACCTCACAACAACACGTGTCTTCACCCGATCCACGAACATGTTTTAATTGTAAACAAACAGGACACTTAAGTAGAAACTGTACAGTAAAAAGAGTATGAACCCCAACAGGTGACCAACGAGACAGTACCAACAATGGGTGTAACAGGTAAAGTGGAACATTATCCTTTAACAAAGTCCACAGAGGTTACTATTGGGCCATTGCATACCAGACATTCTTTCCTTCTGGTTGCTACGACTCCTATTAACCTGCTGGGTAGAGATTTGTTATGTAAGATGGGATGTGTTATATATTGCCCCCCTGATGGTGTATTTTTAGATATCCCAGAGAGAGTTGCACACGAGGTGCGGGATATGTTGGACACTCCCCAAAGGATAATGTATCACTCTACAAGTTTAAATGAAAATCCATCTCAGGTAGATGAAATGTCCCAAATTCCAGATTCTCTTTGGACTAAGGATGGACAGGACACTGGATTAATGGCAAATGTAAGCCCTGTAATGGTAAATTTAAAAAGCGGTAGGCAAGCTCCAAAAATTCCCCAGTACCCACTAAAACAGGAGGTAGAATTAGGTGTTTTTCCAATAATTGAGCGATTATTGCAACAAGGAATTTTAGTTCATACAGCTAGTGTAGCCAACAGTCCCATCTTCCCGGTGAAGAAGAGTGGTGGGAGGGGTTATAGGCTGGTACAAGACCTTAGAGGTGTTAATAAGGTAGTAGAGAGCCAATTTCCTGTAGTGCCAAATCCAGCTGTGATCCTGATGCAGATCCCACCAAATGCAACCCATTTCACTGTCATTGACCTCTCTTCTGCTTTCTTCTCTGTGACTCTCCACCCTGACTGTCAGTATCTATTCACATTTACATACAGAGGTTTACAATACACATGGCCACGGTTACCCCAAGGTTTCATAGACAGCCCCAGTATCTTCTCCTAGGCATTGCACGACTGTTTACAATCTTTTCAACCTGCCAATGGATCTGTTCTAATTCAATATGTGGACGATTTATTGCTATGTTCTGACTCGTTTATGTCATGTTTGAATAATACTAAACTTTTGTTGCTTCATCTCTCGTATACAGGACACAAGGTGGCTAAGGACAAACTACAGCCGTGCCAATCCAGAGTAAAATATTTGGGACGCTGCCTAACCCAGGGGTTACAACATCTTACAAATGATAGAATCCAGGCCATACAGAACATGACATTGCCGCAGAATCAACAGCAAATTCATACCTTCTTGGGATTGTGTGGATACTGTAGAATGTGGATCCCAGGTTTTTCTATTTTGGCCTTGCCTTTACAGGAATTAGGCCCTCATTCAGAGCCGTACGCTCGTATAGCTGTGGGTCACCACCCACAGCCTATACGAGCATGCAGTTTGATGGCCGCGATGGTCTTGACCATCGCGACCATCGAAACTGCGAGCCGGAGCCTGCGGTTGAGGTTTTCAACCGCAAGGCCCGGAGTGATTTTGGCTCTATCAGAGCCAAAATCACTCCCACTGACATCACCAAAAAAAATCACTCCCACTGACATCACCAAAGGGGGCGTGCTGTCAATCAACATCGACAGCACGCCCCTTTTGATCAGACACAATGAGCGAAGGAAAGTCCTTCGCTCGTCGCTTCTGGCGCATGCGCACGACGGAGCTCCCGCCGTCGTGCGCATGCGCAGTGCACAACATCGACCCACTTGCGAGCGGACAGCCGCTCGTGAGTGGGTCTGAATCAGGCCCTTAGTCTCTTCCTCAAAGCCCGATAGTGTCATATACACAGAGGAAACAGAGCAGGCTTTTCTTAATCTTAAGGATAGTCTGACAAAAGCTCCTGCATTGGGAATACCTGATTATGAAAAACCTTTTGATTTGTATTGTATGGAAGCCGATGGTTGTGCTGCAGGTGTCCTTACACAAAAACATGGTGATGCCAGTAGGCCCGTAGCATACTACAGTGCCCAATTGGACACTGTGGCAAGATCACTCCTCACTTGTTTGAGAAGTGTAGCAGCTACCATTTTATTGGTGAGTAAAAGTGAGGACATAGTATTGGGTCATGATATGATTGTCTACACTCCCCATGCTGTATCTGCTCTGTTGAACTCAGCTCAAACCAGACACGTCTCTTCGGCTAGGTTTACCAAATGGGAACTAGCTCTAATTGCACCCGCAAACATCACTGTTAAATGTTGCAGCACGCTGAATCCAGCAACGTATTTACCATATGTACAACATGATGTACAGAGGGTGGAAGGAGGTGAGTTGCTGGCGGGAGGTGAGTTCAGCGGACATAATGATATGCACGATTGTATGGAATATCTGAATCAGACCTTTACTGCTTGACCTGACATACACGACACACCTTTAGAGAATGTGGATGTGACTTTTTATACGGATGGGAGTTGTCATAGACAAACAGACACAGGTGAATTATGTACAGGTTATGCTGTTGTAAATGACACAGACATCATAGAAGCTAAACCTCTTGGTCCTCCTCATTCAGCCCAGGTGGCAGAGTTAGTAGCACTAACTAGAGCGTGTGAACTGGCAGCAGGCAAATCTGCTAACATTTACACTGACTCGAGGTACACGTTTGGGGTGGTGCACGATTTTGGGGCTCTATGGCGTCTGAGAAATTTTATGACAGCAGCAGGCACACCAGTTGCACATTCCCGACACATAAGGCAATCCAACTGCCCAAAGCGATGGCAGTAATTAAATGTAAAGCCCATACATGTGAGGATGATCCGGCAACAACAGACCCGATGAAGCTGCAAAATGGACAGCAGGGTTAAAAATGTTTTCTCCCACTGAAAAAGTTATGTCTTTCCAAACCATTGATATGCTGAAATTAATTGAGATTCAAAATTTGTGTTCAATTCAGGAAAAGTCCATTTTGAAGTCCAAGGGATGTGGGCAAGAGTCCTCCGGGCTCTGGAGGGACGGACAAGGTAAACCAGTACCCCCAAGGCATATTACTCCAGCCTGGCTGAGGCAGCACACGGTCTGACTCATCTGGGTAAACAAGGTATGTGCAAGTTGGTGAGAGCATACTGGTGTGCACCAGGTTTTTCTTCACAAGCAGAAAAGATAGCAATGTCCTGTCTGACCTGTTTGAGGAAGAACATAGGGAAAGCGATCCCTACCAAACCATCCCACATTCCACCGACTGATGGACCTTTCCAGGTGATACAAATTGATTTCATCCAATTACCACTCTGCAGGAATCTTAAGTATGTATTAGTGTGCACTGATGTATTTTCTAATTGGGTTGAGGCCTACCCAGCGGCCACTAATACTGCTGCGTTTACTGCCAAGAAAATAGTTCAGGAATTTGAATGCAGGTACGGTATCCCTAAAATCATTGAGAGTGACAGGGGTACTCATTTCACAGGTGATGTTTTTCAAAATATGTGTAATCTGATGGGTATTAATAGCCGACTTCACAACCCCTACCGACCGCAAGCCAGTGCCAAGGTAGAGAGGATGAACGGGACTATTAAAAATAAGTTAAGTAAAATCATGGAAGAGACTGGACTAGGATGGCCAGAAGCGTTACCTTTGGTCCTACATAGCATAAGGACCACTCCTAGACCCCATTTAAATCTGTCCCCATTTGAAATACTGTTCGGCAGACAACCTCATTTGATTATAAGTCCACAGGAAGACTTGAAGGGTAACAACGAGGTAACTGTAAAGTATCTTATATCAATGAGTAAGCAGTTGAAGCAACAGCAGCAGAAACTGAAATTATTGTCCCATGATATGCCTGAAACTAACTGTCATGATGTTGAACCAGGAGAATATGTTATGATCAGAAGTTTCTTGCGTTCAGGTTGTTTGACTGATCGGTGGGAAGGTCCGTACCAGGTGCTGCTGACAAGTACTACATCTTTGAAGGTGGCTGAGAGAGATACCATTCCATTCCATTCCACTCACTGCAAAATGGTCAATCAACCGGTGGAGAAACAAGTCGGAGACAAGGCTGATAGCGTGGACCTGTCGCTCGCGAGCTTGTTCCAGGAGGATTGAAAAGGTCGTAGTGAGATATCTGAACTAAGAGAAATTTGCAGGTCTTGTTGTGTGACAATGGACAATGGGCCTGCTGTGTTCATTTTCATATTCTCTTTTAGAGTGTTCACCATCCTGGTCTGTTCGGGAATATCCAGTTTCTGTGATGGGAGGCCGAATGAGGAAATGGGAGCTGATGGCAGTGCTGATGGAGTGGAGTCAGGAAGAGTGAAATGCCAATCAGGGGAGTGTCTGACCAATCTTAGTACTGTTATTGTTAAGAGAGCTGTCATTCCGGATACTCGGGGACGGTGTGGAGGTTTATCGTCTGAAGATTCCTGTATTTGTGAGCTTTGTGGGTCCCTAGTTGATGAGAACTGTATCCAAAGGTGCCAGCCTAAATATAACCTGTACTGGGGTGGGTATCCTTTAGAGGATTATCATAGCATGGTAGGCAAAGTGTTAAATCAAACTGATTACTGGGTGTGTTCACATGTGCCACAGGGACAGCATAATGTAGGGTTGGTGCCATTTCCGTTGAATATCACGGAAATTTTAGAATTACAGAAAGGGAAAATATTGGACGGAAAATTACTCTCATCCAAACCACCTCATTTCAAACTCTACCAATTCCAAGTAGATAGATCACTTTTGTGTTTAAACATAACCAACCCCAATAAACCCGGGAGTTGGCAAGTGACAGGGAATAATCAGACGATGACCTTCTCACAAAGAGCTGAAAATGAGTCCTTAAACCATGATCTGTTATGCTCAATTAAATCTAGTGGGAAACATTTTAGGTATCGGTATACATTGAGTTCCACCAAAGAAATTATTGGTAAGGTGCCAGATGGTTATTGTGCTAAAATAATACAGCCAGAAACTTGCATGTACCAGATGGAAGACCCAGAAATAGGATTGTTTGCAAGGGAAAAGTGCTTAATGATAATGATGCATACCATTCCTTATGTTCTCCCTGATAATGTATATTTTATATGTGGAAGAAAAGCGTATAAGTGGCTCTCCCCGAGTTCCGAAGGTTTGTGTTACCTGGGAAGAGTAGTCCCAGAAGTTATGACCCTCACACATGTTGAAATGCTTGGTATACATAAAAACACACCGTCACCATATCTTCACACACAATATGAAGACAGAGGCAAACAAAATATGATACCTGGTGATGTGCACAAAGCCACTCAGTTAATTAGTGAGACAACTGGCTTTCAAGTTTTAGTCGCATTGGATCCCACCAGGATCGCTCGGGGTACATTAAACTTTAGATATATTCAGGAACTTGCTAAATTGATAGATAATATCACTGAGATGTACGATGACACATTCAGGTATACAGGGAGAGAATTGCAAGCGTACAAGAAAGAACTGGTGCAACACAGGCTAGTGTTAAATTATTTAACTGCTGTTACTGGAGGGTATTGCGTAACATTGGCCACCCAATTTGGAGTAAAATGTTGCACCTATGTCACCAATGATACCAGCGACCCTAAGGAAGTGATAGATCGGAAGATGGATGAAATTCTGCAGCTAAAATGGGAATTTCGTAAGAACCATAATGCTTCAGTGGCTGAAGTAGGGGAGAAGATAGAAGGATGGGTTTCATGGCTGAACCCAGTGAAATGGTTCTCAGGTCTAGGGGAATGGGTCCAGGAAGTGATCGCCAGCATCGGCAAATTCTTAATCCTTAAGAATTTGATTGTCATCTTAATAATTGGCATATGTTTCCGCTGTGTTCCTATTGTGTTGAAGTGTAGAAAATGTAAAAATAGAGTAAAATGAAAGAACGAAATTATGATGATGGTCAGTATGAATACTGAGGTAAATATAGAACTGCAGTACAACCCTGAACTAGGAAATACCATCATTTAATCTATTATATTTAGACATGCATAGAATGTATTATTGAAATGTTATTTTTAAAAACACCTCAGATAATGAAAAGTCTCAATTCCCCTTCAAGACTGCCTTTATAGGACTGGTGTATCCCCACACCTTTCACATGATCTTCCAAGATCGGTGGTGTGTGTATAATAGTAGTTTTATGTCCCCACTCAGAGACACATTATTGATGGATTAAGAACCACCTTGTGCCATCCCTTAATAACACTAAATAATATGTAAATGTAAGCCTAAATTATATTTTAAAATCAGATTGTGATAGCATGTTGTTCGCTATCAAATGGTGGCCTGTCGAAGCTGGAATTTTGCGAATGGCCGCCTAAGCGCCATTTTAGATAAACTCACACTTTAGTACATGTGGCAATATTACTATTAGCATCATGCGATTGCATCTGTGACCATCGCCATAAGTTACGGCGATTCATCAAAAGCCCATTTCATGACCTTACGTAGTTTGGGTGCTCTGGATAAAGAGTGTATATTATTATAATTCCCCTAAAGGATATATTTCAGAAATGGCTGTACAGTATGTCAAAATAGGATTGCATTAGCTAAACAGAGCAAATGGCCACGTGACAACTAGCCTGTGTAGATAAGCTTCATGGACATAACGTCTGCTCTCACTCCAGGTGGCCCTGCTCGAATACAGCAAGAGGGTTGTTTGTAGCACCTTACATTAGCAGGCTTCCTACAATAAAATACCTTCAAAGCCAAGAGTGTTATCTGAGGTTTGGGTCTTGTAGCTGTGCAAATTTGCATCCACACAGGCCCTGGGAGAACAAAAACCAGTATTTTGGAGCCTGAAAAGGGTGGGGGCTGCTGGGGCATGAGCGAGTCATGGAACTATAATGCTCAGCATTCCATACTGCTAGGTGTTCACTTAGTTTAAGTGAGATTTAAGTGCACCATTTCTCATACACACATCAATATGCACAATTGCGCTGTTAACTAGTCGCATATTAGCGAATGCATAAGACCCTGTATGAAACCGCTGAATATTAGCTCCATGCACACGCATCTGCCCCAAGTTAACTAGCGTCTTTACATCAAACCCCACATACTCACACCTTACATATTCACATACAAGGTTCCATAAGCTTTAAGGTATAAGATTCAAGTATGCACATTTACTATAATTTTTATGAAATAAAGGTTATTTCGTAACTAAGGTTTTATACGTGATAAGTAAGCCATGTTTGGAATTGTACTGATGCGTACTCTCTCAACAGTATTCCGGTAATATTGATGGAGAGATCGCAACATGCATTCTCAACTTATGGACCACAGAGACTTCAAGCAACAAAATGTACATTATATGAACAACTGTTAGGATGTTGCATGAGGCAGGAAACCAGAGACCCCCAGTTGTTAGAGGCTGGGTTGTGTCTATTTGAATCAACCTGTTAAATGCCTTGTAACATATGCCCTCTCCTTTAGGACCAATGGTATTAGCAACAAACTTCTCTATTGTGTTGTTTATTTCTGGGGGTATAAATATGTGTACTCTGACCCTGGGTTCCTAGTGCTGAATGCTGATTGACGACGGGGTTTCTTGCTGATGCCTAACATCTGGACCAGAGAGCGCTGTGTATGTATAATTATACTTGGGTCTGTATAATCTCTTTGCGCTAAGATTATATGAGGATCATAGCGTGTAACTGCTGTACTTTTGCTTGAATAATACTTTGTGCTTTGGAACCACAGATTCTAGGTCTGGATTCTTTATTTACTGTATGACTGCGTACGCAAATTAGCATCATCCTTAGAGGTTTATAGGTAGGATATTAGAAGGTATAGGCAGGGGTATATAGAGGTTCAAAGGTAGAATCTTTACCCTCACTGTATTCGACCTGCACTGTAACCCGCACTGTATCTGACCCACATTGTATCCGAACCACAATGTATCTGACCTGCACTGTATCTGATCCGCACTGTATCCGACCTCCACTATATTCGACCCGCACTGTATCCAACCTGCACTGTACCCGACCCACACTGTATGATTTATTGAATGCTCTCAGAGTGCCGTTCCTGCATATGCCTCCATATATATGTATATATATATATATATATATATATTAGGGATGAGCGGGTTCGGTTCCCTGAGAACCGAACCCACCCGAACTTCGGGGATCCGGGGCGATCCGAGCCCAAGCTCGGATCTCCCTGTCTGCCCCGGATCCCTCTCCCGAGGCAAAACCTCGAGATCTGCTGTCGGATCTCGAGGTTTTGCCTCGAGCGGCCATTTAAAAAAAAATGCCTTTGCCTTTAATGGGCAAAGTGCTGATTGGCTGACAGAGCCGTCTGTCACGGCTCTCAGCCAATCAGCATTATGGTGCTCATTTGCATGTAGCACGGACTCGTGAGATCCGTGCTACATGCATCTGTGTGATTGACAGTGACACAGAGCACAGATGGGTCAGTGAGACCCGTCTGTGCTGCTGTGTATTTCAATGACACAGATGCACGCACGGACCAGGAGATCCGTGCTACTTGCATCTGTGTCATTGACACAGAGCACTAACGGGTCCGTGAGACCCGTCTGTGCTGCTGTGGTAAATAAAAAAAAAAAAACCTGTGTAAAAAGAGAAAAAAATGGCGTCCTCCCCCCAAAAAAAAGAGCAACCAGCCCCGGGCATTAGTGACCCAGTGCTGGGTGTGCTTAAATACAGGGGACAAACGACATAGGGGTCCCCTGTACTTAAACACAACCAGCACCGGGCTAGTCAGAACCAGAGCTGGTTGCCAAAATACGGGGGACAAACGACGTAGGGGTCCCCCGTATTCTGCGCAACCAGCTCTGGGCTCTGATCCGGTCCTGGTTCTGGAAATACAGGGGAAAAAAATGAGTAGGGTTCCCCTGTATGTTCCAGAACCAGCACTGGACTTTTTCTAGCGGGGGGCTGATGCCACAGCCAGGGGAGCCCTTTCACCGGGCCCCCCAGCCGCAGCATCAGCCCTGACCGCTAGTCAGCCCAGGCCGGGGATCCCTGGAGAGCTGGGGACCCCCCCAATAAAGGGGTCACCCTCTCCAGGGCACCCCAGGCCCAGGCTGATAGCCCGGGGCTATCCCCGCCACCCCTGGTGGCGGTGGGTGGCGGGTTGATTGTGTGGTGTGGTGTAAATAAAGAATATCAAACATTGTCTTTACAAGTAGAACTGCAAGTCCCAGCAAGCCTGCCCCGCATGCTGGTACTTGGAGAACCACAAGTACCAGCATGCAGGGCATTAAGGGCCCACTAGTACCTGTAGTTCACCTGTAAAAAAATGTTTAAAAAAAACACAGGACACACACACCGTGACAGTATAAGTTTATTAAACATACATACACACACACACACACACACACATGTACACATACTCACCTATGTAACCCTGTAGCATCGGTCCACTTGTCCGGTAAAGTATCCATAGGGGACCTGTGAAAAAAAACATACTCACCATCTCCTATGCGAGGTTCTGTCCTCTTCGTTCCAAAGTAGGCATCCCCGGACTTGGCAAAAAAAAAAAAACGAAAACGCGATCCACGAACTTAGTACCGTTCTATAGAACGGTACTTCCCGAATGAGAGCTTAGCGGCGGGGTATCACCATGGAAACCCCGCTGCTAAGCGTTCATTGGCTGAGAGAGGCCATCTCCCGTCTCTCTCAGCCAATGAACGGCTCCCTCCATTGTAGTCAATGCTGGGAGCCGCAAGGTTATTAAAGTTTACCCTGCGGTTCCCACCATTGACTACAATGGAGGGAGCCGTTCATTGGCTGAGAGACGGGAGATGACCTCTCTCAGCCAATGAACGCTTAGCAGCGGGGTTTCCATGGTGATACCCCGCCGCTAAGCTCTCATTCGGGAAGTACCGTTCTATAGAACGGTACTAAGTTCGTGGATCGCGTTTTCGTTTTTTTTTTTTTGCCAAGTCCGGGGATGCCTACTTTGGAACGAAGAGGACAGAACCTCGCATAGGAGATGGTGAGTATGTTTTTTTTCACAGGTCCCCTAGGGATACTTTACCGGACAAGTGGACCGATGCTACAGGTTACATAGGTGAGTATGTGTACATGTGTGTGTGTGTATGTATGTTTAATAAACTTATACTGTCACGGTGTGTGTGTCCTGTGTTTTTTTAAACATTTTTTTTACAGGTGAACTACAGGTACTAGTGGGCCCTTAATGCCCTGCATGCTGGTACTTGTGGTTCTCCAAGTACCAGCATGCGGGGCAGGCTAGCTGGGACTTGCAGTTCTACTTGTAAAGACAATGTTTGATATTCTTTATTTACACCACACCACACAATCAACCCGCCACCCACCGCCACCAGGGGTGGCGGGGATAGCCCCGGGCTATCAGCCTGGGCCTGGGGTGCCCTGGAGAGGGTGACCCCTTTATTGGGGGGGTCCCCAGCTCTCCAGGGATCCCCGGCCTGGGCTGACTAGCGGTCAGGGTTGATGCTGCGGCTGGGGGGCCCGGTGAAAGGGCTCCCCTGGCTGTGGCATCAGCCCCCCGCTAGAAAAAGTCCAGTGCTGGTTCTGGAACATACAGGGGAACCCTACTCATTTTTTGTCCCCTATATTTCCAGAACCAGGACCGGATCAGAGCCCAGAGCTGGTTGCGCAGAATACAGGGGACCCCTACGTCGTTTGTCCCCCGTATTTTGGCAACCAGCGCTGGTTCTGACTAGCCCGGTGCTGGTTGTGCTTAAGTACAGGGGACCCCTACGTCGTTTGTCCCCTGTATTTAAGCACACCCAGCACTGGGTTACTAATGCCCGGGGCTGGTTGCTCTTTTTTGGGGGGGTGCACGCCATTTTTTTCTTTTTTTACACAGGTTTTTTTTTTTTTTTTTTACCACAGCAGCACAGACGGGTCTCACGGACCTGTCATTGCTCTGTGCCAATCACACAGATGCATGTAGCACGGATCTCCCGGGTTCGTGCTACATGCAAATGGGCACCATAACGCTGATTGGCTTCCTGTCTGCCACTGCAGTGCCACTCCTAGATGGGCCACGTGTTTGTGCCGCCCCCTTGTGTCGCTTAGCATAGTCATCCAGCTTCCTCGGTACAACCTTTTGGCCTAAAAACAATATTGTGAGGTGTGAGGTGTTCAGAATAGAGTGGAAATGAGTGGAAATTAATGTTATTGGGGTTATTAATAGCGTAGGAACAAAAAAAGGCCCATTTATGTGATTTTAGCGGGTTTTTTTTATTTTTTAAGAAAAAATCCAGATCCAAAACACAAAACCCAGAACCCAAAACACGGAAGGGTGGTTTTGGCAAAACCAATCCAGATCCAAAACACGAAGAAAGATCCAGATCCAAAACCAAAACACAAAACACGAAAAGTGTCCGGTGCACACCCCTAATATATATATATATAAAATCAAGACTTGTACACTCATATGGGCCCCATCCCTTCCCAATGGACCCACTATTCCCGGCATTGCTCTCCCCATCCTGACTGTGAGGTTCTGAATTTGTTGTGGACCCGGGGTGGTGATAGGAGCAGAAACAGAAGCAGACTTAATTGAAAAAGTGGAGTTTTTAATTAGTGACTTAGAAGACATGGGATGGCAAATAAAAAGTCCAGGTATAGCACTAAAGTGCCCTTGATAACTGTAGTGGGGGTTAATGGGAAATGTCCAGATAGTTACAGGCAGGAACAGTCCAGTAAACAAGTATGGTGAGCTGTAACTGAATGCAGGAATGATGAGCTGTAATGAGTGTAGGTATGGTGAGCTGTAACAAATGCAAGCTGTGGTAACGAAGTCCAGCTGGGAGTGAAGGGAGGCAAGGTGTAGGGAACAGCAGGTTCAGGTAATCAGGCAGGTGAAAGGTATGTGGAGGGTGCAGGGTAAATCCAGCAGGTTGAAGCAGGCAAGGTTCAGGCTAGTAGCATAACAGACAGGCAGGCAGGTAAGGCACAGGTACTCTCTCTCAGCCGCAGCTGAGAAACATGTTGCACTGGCAAAGGAAGGAAGGCTCTGGACCTTCCTAAATACTCAGTGCCGCGCTGTGACTGGCTGGAATGAGCACATGACCTACCAGGATTGGACAGCCAGAATCACATGGCCACAAGCAAGATGGCGGCGCTCATGCCAACGGAACGGAAACACCGCCAGACCTCACCAGGCCTAGTGACAATGTGCCCGCACAGAACCACGCGCAGCCAATGCCCCTCGCCAAACACCAGCACCGCTGCCAGAGACCCCCCGCCATAACGAGCTCAAAGGTAATACCAAGTGACTACTATGCCGAGAAACCCTGGCCATGACACTGACAAATTCACTAGGAAGTGGGCAAGATGCGGGAGGACCACCTACTTTCCTAGGGGCTGGGGGAAGCCCAAAATTTTTTTAAGCCTCCTTTAACTTCTTGGAGAGTAGGTAAGTATAATTAGCATGTCCATTTTTTCTCATCCAATCCATTGTCATTCAGAATGCAGACACATTTGGCCTATGTGAGACCCAGATTCAAACACAATGTGCACAAAGATTTATGCTATCTCCCAAACAGAGGGACTATAGGAGGGACTTTCCTCTTTTTTATGATATAAAAAGTGCAGAAATATCTGCAGTATACAGTATATAATAGGGGCTTTATTTAAAACATGACTTAATTTTTTTTGTATTAAATACATTTATTTGGTTTAAAAAATAAACTGGACAAGGCTGTCACACATCCGTATAGTGGTATGCAGTCACCATGTCGGCATTCACTACGCTGATATTCATAAAGTCAACGCCAAAATGATGATTATTAGGATGTCGACATGGGTAAAATGACGACATCTAACATGTTGATATTTGACAAATGTCAAGATAGAGAAAATTTTATGTTTAGGGCTAACATTACGGTTACCATTAGGGTTAGGTTGAAAATTGCTTGACGACATTGTAACCATGATGAAATTTCATCAGTGTCGACAACATAATGCTATAGACATTGTAACTGTCAACATAATATACCGAATTCCTTATAGCCTTTGCCAGAATAAGAAACAATTATTCATGTAGCTAACAAAATTAACCATTCACAGTACTGTCAGTGATAGGTTCTTAAGGCTCATACACACTTAACGATATCGCTCATGAAGCACGTTAAGTGTTATCCCTTGAACTCCCGGGCTCAATGTCGGAAACGATATTGAGCATACACACTGAACAATATCATTAACGATGTTGTTCAGTGACGTCACCCTGCCACATCCCCGAACTTGCAGAATCCGACGATATTGTCAGGCCTGCAAGTTCAGGCGATGTCAGACAACGATCTGCGGGAGAGTGCATCGTTAATGATATTGTGCATACACACTGGATGATATTGAACACCATGAACGATAACAATATCTTTATCATCCATAATGTTCACCTAATTGTCTAGTGTGTATGCATGATATTGTTATCGTCCATAACATTCACTTTATCGTCTAGTGTGTATGAGCCGTTTAAGCCCAGATAACCTCAAAATGAACAGATCTGACCCTTTGCTTTACCACACAAATGGAGAAAAAAAAATATGGTTTTCTGGTGATAAGATGGATTTAGAACCTCAAACCAACCCTTACTATTGCTTAATTCTCTACATCTTTACCTAAAGATTTATCCAAATCTACTGTCTTCTCAGAAGAAAATTTTAATAATTTATTGTACTTTGTATTAAGGAGTCACTGCAACTCCTTATTCAATGCTAGAAAGGGCATTACAATGGTTCCTGTTGATATTTTAAGTATGATCTAGAGGGGAATTTCCAGGCATCTTTATTCTACCCTGTGCCTGTCTATTAAAACCAATCCAAACTGAAGTAGAGTCTGTAATTAAATAATTTAACATTTCAAAAGGATGGCGATTCCGGTCTTTGTTACAAAGAATTCTCAAAAGTACTTAATCTGCCTCTTCAGGATTTCTATATCCTGCTTTGGGCTGGGAAATTCTTCCTTACAAAGTGAAACAATACATGACAAAGATCATAGTGAAGGGGTCTAGTAGTGCACTTCTCAGTAACACAGTGGGTTTAAAAATGTTTTTCTTTTCTTTTTTCTTCAAACAGTTTCTATTGTAAAAGCTATAGTAAAGAACATAACACAATATGTAAAAGAGCCACATATGCAAGACAGAGACTTGGTATAATAAAAATAACAGAATACAGAAATAAACATTCAATAAATATAAATGAAAACATTGTAAATAAACATTACAGAGACAAATTGAAAAGTCATAAATGACATGTCATGTAGCCAAGAATAAGCACAACAAACCCAAGCACAGGTGTGGTCCTTAGTGGGGTAGAGGACAGGGAACCTGGCCCAATGATCAACTGAGCACACAAAAAAAAGAGTTAGAATGAAACAATCAGAAGGGTCCAAGAAAAGTGATGAAATATAATTAATTACAAGTCTATAGGGGGGTCCTCCAAAAAGGTTCTTGTTTCATACCATAAAGTATGGTGAAACAAGTATAGCCCAACATCTCAAATCATAAGGCAAAGAATTAATAAAGTTCTCTACGCTTCAAAAATGTTTCAACTCTCATTTGTTTATGCTAAGAAGATTCCTCTCAGTCCATTCTAAAGGAAAACAATAGCTTAGTCTGGAGGATATTTTTACAGCTGCTGAGATAATCAAAAGCAGCTTTTTAGCACCTGCAGACATACGAGAAGAGGTTGTGGAGATACCCAACAATGCTCATTCAGGGGAAAGAGGGATATAATTGAGAAGGAAAGTAATTGCATAGTTATAAACCTGCCACCATAAACGTTTTATAAATGGGCAGTCCTACATACAGTGAAAGAAGGAGGCACCAGGGGCACTACATTTCAGACATAAATCTGATTCCAGGCCCATGAAACACCTTTGTTGTGGGAATAGATAACCCAGATGATACATGTTTTAGAACATCTCTCTATACATGCTAGAGGGCATAGTTTTGAGGAAGTAGAAGACGGTCTTAAGGATGTTCTCTAATGATACATGAGTGAAAAGACCAATCCAGTAGGACAACCCAGAACGCTTAGTGGAGTAATCTTCGGTAGAATGCAACAATTTATAAAAAGGGTTATAACTCCCCTGTCCTTAAGAGGCTTACTCAGTAACCCATTGATAGGATAAGACCAACAAGACTGAAACGATGCCTAATAACTGAACTAACAAAATGTTGTGTATAGCAAATATATATGTAGCTGGAAGGCGAAATTGGTCAATGATCTGATGAACCTTAGGAGTAGTTCTGCAAGTCAATTAGTTGTTTAAGGTACGTACTATCCCTGCAATGCCACTCAGAAATGGGAAGCATGCTTGTCTGTCCTGGAATTCTGGGTTGCCAACTAGAGGCAAATAGAGAGTATGGTGGCAATTTAATCCAACCTTGTTGCAAGTAACACCCCACAATTTCCAAAATGACATAACAGTTTGTCAAGTAGGTCATTAGGGATTTCCTGTTGGTGCGAGTGTAAGAAATCAGGCAAGGACATGTTATGTAAAAAGGACTATTCCTAGGGTAAATTAACATAGCAAACAATCACACATCTGAGAATACCACCATAATTATATACTGTAAAAGTAAATTGGGAAAATGAATAACACCAAGAGCAGTAGATTGTTGAAGCTTACGCAGGCTAATTCGAGACCTCTTAGACTGCCAGATAAATTTGCGAAGATCACAGTTCAAAACTTTTTTTTATCTTAAGAGGCTAGGAAAACAGGCAACATTTAAAGCGGATAAGATAGTTTGGGAAATGGGACCATTTTTATGAGGTTTGCACGCCACAAATAATA
The DNA here is from genome assembly GCA_031769625.1 of Taudactylus pleione. Lineage (NCBI taxonomy): Eukaryota > Metazoa > Chordata > Amphibia > Anura > Myobatrachidae > Taudactylus > Taudactylus pleione. Next base: position 2,463,129 of record JAUIMM010000658.1, read on the forward strand.
TATAAGGGAAAATGTGACCAGCGTCTAAGCTCCTCATTTGCCTTAGTCACCACCCTATCTAAGTTGAGAGAATAAAGTTCATGGATATTTTGTGGTAGCTGGATCTCCAAATCTGTAAGGGACCGAGCCATCTATACCAACCCAGATGCCCTACTACATCTAGGTTTAGAATCTCCACCCTTGGACGTGGCCACAAATTTTGCCGTATTAATCATAAAACCAGAGATTAAACTATACAGTAATTCACAATGTTGTCCAACACAGGCCCCAGCGTGAGATGGACATCAGAGAGAAATAGTAAAGGATCATTGGCAAAAGCCATCCGTTTCACCTCTGTAGCTCCATTGTGAATGCCACAAAAAGTAGGCCACTGAGTTAAAATGTGTAAAAGTGGGTCTAATGCCAGTTTAAAAAGCAAGAGCAATAAAGGGCAGTCTTGGTGGGTACCCCTGGTAACTGCTGGACTCATAAGATCACTAACTAAAAGCACAGTGATGGGGCTGTATAAATGTATTTGACAAATTGTGAAAATTCACAACCCAAAAGCTCTGGCCTCAAAAATAGATTGTAAATAGGAGCATGAAACTTTATCAAAAGCTTTCTCAGCATCTAAGGTGAGAAGCACATAAGATATGTCCTTCTGGTGAGATGAGGCGGTCAATATAGCTGCAAGCCCAGCCTGAATCCCTTTGATGGAATATCTACTATGGATGAAACTAAACTGGTGGGGTGTAAGGAGGTCAGGCAATATAATTTGTAATCAATTTGCAAGAATTTTAGAAAAAATCTTTAAATCATGGTAGAAGTAAACCAAGTCAGTGTTTTTATTGGGCTAGGGCAGCAATATAGAGTATGCCTCATTAAATCATGGAAAGAGAAGCAGTCCTTATGTAATTTACCATAGAGAGTGGAAAGAAAGGGAACAAGATGAGACTTCAGGATTTTAAAATACTAGCAGGACCAGGGGCTTTATTGCAGGGTGGGGATGCTATGATTGAGGCAATCTTTGCCTCTGTAATATCTCAATTGAACATTTCCCACTGTGAACTAGTGTACTTTGAGTGATGGACCTCCTGGAGTAAAAAATAGTGAAGTGTCTGGAGTTCTGGACTGGCCGTTTACAGTTTCTGAGAGTAAGAATGAAATTAGGAAATGATTGCAGAAGGCGGCTGAAATCGTACTCCTGTATAGGGGTCTTATATGGACAGTTTGACCTAGGACTGAAGGCCACGGCAATGTTAGCTGAGACTCTCTAATTTATTGCCACATCAATAATAGAAGTTCCTGGAGTATTCAACCCTAAGTTGGGCTTGGGATACGTAAAGACTATCCAGCAGACATTTTTCCTTAGTATAACTATCCAGGTCAGCGTTAGATGGATCTTGAGTATGCTGCGTAAATGCCCGCCACATATTGTTATGTAAAAGATCATACTGCTGAAAGTTGTGCTTCTTCATGGATTGATAAGCCAATATATGGCCATGCATTAAGGCCTTAGAAGTCACCCAAAACAGTACAGAGTCATCTGAATAATACAAATTGTCATCAACAAACTCTGGCCACTTGGGGGTAAATTTACTAAATGAGAGTATTTAAAAGTGGAAATGTTGCCCATAGCAACCAATCAGATTCTACTTAACATGTAACTGGCACCTTTTAGAACATAATAGCTAGAATCTGATTGGATGCTATGGGAAACATCTTCACTTCTAAAAACTCAAATTTACCCCTTGGATTTAAAAAAAGTAACAAAATCATTGGAAAAACTCAAGTAAGTGGGAATCTCCTAAAACTATGGGAAACACATGAAGAACACTGGACAGAAACAAGTACAGGGGCATGATCTAACACAAGTATACTTCCAAAATCCTAGTTAACAGCCCTAGAGAAAACTGCATTGGAGACCAAAATATAATCCAATCCAGAAAAGGTGTAGTAGGCATTGGAGGGGAAGTGTATGTCCGAATCCCAGGGTTGTGAAGTTCCCAAAAGTCAGACATTTGATGGTGATGTTTCAAGAGATGAATACAATTTCAACTATGGGAAGGAACAGGACCAGACGGGGGAGATCTGTTTAACTCAAGATATCCACATTAAATTAAAATTACCCCCTATAATGAGATTAGGAGTTTCACATTGGAGCAGTAAATTAGTGAGTGCTTGAAAGAGGTAGGAGCATAGAAGTGTAAACTTTTCTCCATTAATCTGAATGAAAAGTAAAATAAATCTCCCCTATTTATCTGTTATACAAACATTGAGTAATGTAATGGGTTATGGAAAACAATGGCTACCCCGCACTTTTTAGTGGGAATGGGAGCAGAAATACATTTTTGGATCCATGAGCCATGAAATGATATGCCCTGGGACAACATTCCAATGTGTCTACTGGAGGAAGACCACGTCCGGAGACACCAATAATTAACATGATGAATGGGCCACTTAGCCTTAGTCGACCTTCCCCAGGGGGACCTACCCCCATTTTTGTCCACATTGCAAGGACAAATGAGATTGAAGGCCACCCAAACATAAGAAAATTACTCAGAAAGCACAAACAATTATGTATTTACAGACGAAAGATCTAAACAAATATCACAAAAATAATAGAAAGAAACACACATATAAAATGAGGCACAATTACAATAAAATAGAGCAATATAAAAGATCCCAGGCTTTCCCAGGAGGAAGGTCAGTTAGGAGGAAAAACTGTGGGAATGAGATGTCCACAGAGTCATAGCCCAGGAGACTGAGTGAGTGACCGGGACTCCAAGGAAATGTCCAGGGACCACAAACAGGCAGCTGTGCAATTTTCCCTTCCCCCCCACCCCCCACACAGGCAGAGGAGACTGCTGCACTCAGTGGCAGCAGCCGTCCTGGACCCACTGCAGCCTAGCATATAGCAGCATGGGTTTGGCTGGGGAAAGAGGCACCTGTTCCTGACAGATGAGAAGGAAAAGTTGGGGGCCAGGGTTAGCAGATCCATGCCCCCATCTGGCCCCACCAACAAGCCTGGGCCTGGGTAATTAGTACCGCCCCCCTCAGTGCCTGTGCAGATCCAAAGACATCCCTGAAGGAATCAGAGCCTCCGGTTGAAAAACAGAGCCTCAGCAGTAACTGGAGCTGACCACCCAGACCCAGGAGAGCATCAGCAGGTGTGAGCACAATGGGATACCAGCTGGAGCCGCAGAAGCAGAAGGTAGGGCTGGCCATAGACCATCAATGTTTACAAAGCATTGATGGTTAACAGCTTATGTCAGATAGTTTTGCCATCAATGGTGGAGAACCAATGGTTTTCCACCATCGATGGCAGAGAGCCCCCCAAAGTAAAATATATAGTGCACACTATGCTTTAATTTAGCAATTCTGTAAAAAAATAACATAAAACTCACCCATATGGGATAATATACAGGAGTTGGACAGTTCCCACACCAATGTCTTTCAGTGGCTGTACAAGTAACAAATGTTTTTGATCCGAGCTGGAAACACACATCCCGATGTGTCTCATTTGTTTGTTCTTGGATCATCTTTTAATGTAATTCAGCTCAAATAGGATGACATGAATTTCCAGACATCGTGCACATCAGTAACAAAGATCACAATGCAAAACATAGGCGGATAGTTACACTAAAAGTGCTTTCGACACTTATTTTAAAGCCCCGATTTCCTTAAGGACCCCATACATCAGCAATCTGAAAACCACAATTGAACAATTTGAAGATTTATTGCCCGATCTTAGGATTTCCCAATCGAGCAATCTGTGCCCATACACTACAGATCTTTTTCAGTGATTTGCAGATCGATTGCAGCAAAGACAGATCTGGCAATCTTGAAAGGCCCATCATTTTGCTAGAAACGGTCTGCAAATCTGCTGATCATGTCCATACACTAGCAATCTACAGCCCCAATCGATCTGTGAAATCCAACATGTTGGACAATCTGATTAAACAATTCCAATCACTTTTTGGTTGCAATCTGCGATCTTTGAAGCCCATACATTGCAGATTTTTATACAAAATCGATTGCAAATTGCACGATGGCTGCAATCCATCTCTGATGTATGGGGGCCTTTAGGTTATTAGTAAAAAAAAATAGATACAAGAAGATCATTTTAAAAAAGGATGAGATGCTTTGGGGGGCGGGTGTTTCCAGCTCGGGCTAACAACATCTGTGTGAGAACTGTCCAACGCCCGTACATCATCCCAAAACTGTGAGCTTCTATGTTATTTTTTAAAGACGTGCTACATTATCCCACAGTGTGCACTATATATTTTACATTTTTCCATATATTTTTGGTAACACCCTACTGATACATATACAGACATTGAAAAAAAGGGGGGGTAAGGGGAACTGGGAAGGATTCTGCACAAGAGAATTAATACGTGTAATTATGGATATGATTACAACATTAAATACACGGAAATTAACCAACTATAGTAAACAATAATAGGGAATACCCCTCTTTTTTATTCAATTGAAATTGTTGGTGGTGCTCCCAATAGTCTATTATTATAAACAAAAAAAGATTCCCTGCACAGGCAGGCCAAGTGGACTATTTTTTGGGGCACTCTTAACTGATGACAAGTGAAATAGCACAGTACAGGTTATCTGTCACTGGCACAGATACTCAACCAGGTATTTTCTATCCCCTCCGATGGTGGTCTGACTGATCTGGGGCGCATTTGGGCTCTGCAATGCTCTGGTAACAGAGCTCTCCTAACACCCACGGATCCTTAACAGACACCACCTGGCTGTTGTTTCCATAGACACAGGTCTCCCTACTCTCTCATCACTCGGCTTGCATTATTCTGAGTGAAAGCAGAAGTGGAGAGACATTCTATGTGCCTTACTTTTTACTTTCTTCAACCTGGAATATATTTCACATATGATATACAGTCACTTTATTAAGCTTGATGAGACCATGCGTATGCAATGATGAGCTGTAATATAAAGTATTTTGGTTACCAGTGGCAAATGTTAAGTTTCACTAATTAATAATAGTGATATATAAAAAACTGACATTTTTTCCTAATGCTTAGGCAATGGTCAATTAATGAATTGTGATTTAATGGTAATTGTTTTTCAATAGAAGATGTGAGGTTTCACCACTTGACAATAGTGGTATGTTATAGTATAAGTGTACTGTTGATTACATTTTTTTAATTTTGTAAGGTATTTTGCTTTAACCATTTGTGACTATCTGATGATCCATGATAACCTTTTAGACACTGGTATGATTCATTAGAGTCTTATCTTTATGGTGTGCATTGGATATGTCTCTGTACCGATCATAATATCTGATATGTGAAAAGAAATACACATTTTTTTGGACCTGACTGTATATATATATATATATATATATATATACATACATATGTATATACATCTCTGAAATTCTATATCCACTATATCATGTTTGCTACAATCATTGTATCATGGATCCCAAAATTATCCTAATGGAATGAGTGTATATATTGATGGTATAATGATGTGGATAATGAATAAATATTAAAGTAACCTAATCTATATCAAAGTGATCGCACATGATACATGTGAATATAAGCCACCCTAATGGTGGTATAAATGTGTACACTAACAGTGACAGTGCACCTTGTACTTAGCCTAATAGGAAGAGGGAATAGTACCCACGCAGTTATTAAAGAAAAAATTAACGGGAGAATTATGTGAAAACTATATCAAATATAATAAGGAAAATGTGTGAATATAAAAAGTGGAAAAAATTTGAAAAAATTTGAATGAAGTGTAAAAATTTTGAGGATTAATATATCAGAGAATACACCATTCAATTGGACTATTACCAGTGTGTTTAAAGGAAATCACTATAGTTGATGTACTCATTCATGCCGTGAGATGCTGTACTGTTCAATGTAAAAGTCCAATAACTCTCTTTTTTCAGGAGCTCCTTCGTGGAATCACCTGCCCTAATTCCTAGGTTCACTGTTTCCAAACCAAAGATCTTCATATCCCTGTATGAATCATTATGCTTCTGGTGAAAATGCCGGGCTACAGTAGTCAGTTGCTTCATCTTCTGACTATCTTGTTGTGCATTCCTAATAGAGCCCATGTGTTCTAATATTCTTTGTTTCATCTTGCGTGTAGTCATACCCACATTTCTCATTGTGCAGGGACATTCAATACAGTAGACTACATTTTTGGTACGGCAATTAATGTAGTTCTTCAATGTTATTATATTCCCATACCTGTCCTCAATTTGTTTTTGAATGTGGATATGACTACAAATTTTGCATGAACCAAAAGGATATGAACCAATGGTATTTGATTTTCCAGGGTATTTGGTATAGTGGCTCCTCACCAACTTGTCCCTCAAATTTGGGGATCTTCTCCAACTCATGGAGACATTGCGGTCTAGTTTTAGAGCAAGATCTGGGTCAGATAGTAAGATATGCCAGTGTTTTTGAATCCTTTGCTTAATATCCTTCCAATTACTGCAGAAGTTTCCCATGAATCTGGGTTGGTTAGTTCTCTTGGGGTTTTTTTTTTGCAAAAATCAATGAATCCCTTTTAATTTGAGAGACACCATTGGAGTCTCTCTTGATAATTTTCCTACTGTATCCCCGTTCTCTCAGACGATCCATTAATTCCAGACTTTGGGTCTTAAATGTGGTGTCATCAGAGCAATTTCGCCTGAGTCTAAGAAATTCTCCTTTGGGAATGTTATCCAAAGTGGGGGGAAAATGGAAACTCGAATAATGTAGCAGGCTATTGGTTGCTGTATCTTTCCTAAATAGCTCTGTTGCCAAATTATCATTTGCATCTCTGTAAATCTTCAAATCCAGAAATGAAACATCCATATGGCTGGCTACATATGTGAAGTAAAGATTTATATAATTCTTGTTAAGATCATTCATAAAATGTTCAAATTGTTCCATGGTACCATCCCATATCAGTAGTATATCATCTATATACCGTACCTAAGATGTGATATGTTGAGTATGGTGTTCATTGTTGTCCCCAAAGACAATTTGATGCTCCCACCATCATCAAAAATGGTCATCAAATGTAAAGAAGTTCTTATAAAGGACAAAATTTTATAATTTCAAAAGAAAGTTGTGGAAATCATTATTTAGTCCTTCTGTGTTCAGGAAAAACTTCACTGCCTCAATACCTTGTTTGTGTCCTATGCTCGTATAAAGTGATTCCAGATCAATACTGATTAATAAATAATTTTTATTAAGATGAATATCATGTATTCTTCTTAACACATCAGTAGTATCTTGTACATATGATGGTAATCCACTCACATGTTGGCGAAGGTGAGTATCAATGAAGATACTTGCTTTTTCTGATAAGCTTCCAAGCCCTGACACAATTGGTCTTCCTGGAGGTTTCTGCAAGTTCTTATGTACCTTAGGCAATAAATAAAAAGTCGGAACTTTAGGATGATCTATAGTCAGAAATTCAAGTTCTTGTTTGGTAATTGTGCCATCTTCCGCTGCTCTACTGATCATTTTATCATAGTATGCCTTATAATTTTTTAAAGGATTAAGTAGCAGTCTCATGTAACAACCCGTGTTATTAAGTTGTTTATAGGTTTCTTCCATGTACATGTCAAGAGGCCACAGAACAATATTACCGCCGTAATCTGACTTTTATAATTATGTCAGGTAGTGTTCTCAACTCATCAATCGCCTTTAATTCATCTCTTTTTAGATTCCTTTTGTAAGTCTGATATTTCTGTTTTTATGCAAATCATCCAATTCTTTGGACACTAAATTCAAAAAAACCTTTATCTCTGGGCAGTTGTTTTCTTGTGGCCAGAAAGTTGACTTATTTTTGCACTGTCTAACAGTATGAGACATTTCAGTTGGTATTCCCGGTATATCTTCCAGATCCTCTAATATTTGGATTATCTCCAGTTCCTGCCTTGTCCATTGTATTTCATCTTGGACATTGACGGCAGGTCTGTATTTTGATAACTTGTAATTAGGGGTATTATATCTTCCCCAGTTGTTTTGTCTGTATTTGCATAAAGTTTCATAAGAAATAATTTATGTCCAAAGATTTTTAAGTTCTTCTCCCATTGGAATCTATCAAATTTGCTTAGTGGGGAGAATGATAAACCTTTTTCCAAGACAGATATCTGGGTAGTAGTCAAGATGTGTTTGGAGAGGTTAAAAATCCTCAAAGGAGCATTTGTTATCATTGTTTTTTGTTGTAATTCCTTTCACAATAGCATCCTGAGGCCCTCTCCTCTCCCCTAAAAAAGAAAACTGTTCCACTGTATTAGATCCTGTCAAAAAGTTTTCACGATTTTGGCGGGCAGTGATCAGATTCCCCTCTGATTCTGAAAAATCAGTGTCTGAGGAACTATAGTTCTCTAGATTTTTTGGGGCTGTCGTATTTTTTGATCTTTTAGTCCACCTAAAAATGTTTCCCGTCTGGAAGTCTCTTTTATCCCTTTAAAATTTGCCTTTTTTCCGTTCGATAATGTTAGAGTCATATACCTCAAGATCTTTTTTATGATGTTCAAAGGCTTGTTGGAAATTGACACTACGTTCCCAGGTTTCCAGTGTTTTACCTATGGTGGTTATTTCTCTTTCACATTCTTCCAGTACCAGATGGTTATGTTTAATGAGTATGCTCATAAGTTCCTGAGAACATTTGAGCAAACTAGTTTCCCATTCTGCCTTTAGATTATCAGAAATAAGGTCAAAGGTGGGGAAGACCTTCTGCCTTAGACCTCTTGGAGCAATTTTCTGCTTGGTATAGTTTTCTAAGCTAATCAAATTCCAATTGGTTCTAATTTGCTTTAATTGAATTTGTTTTAATTTTAATACATCATCCTCCCATGAAGAGTCTATAATAGATTCAGTTAGACTGACTGGAAAAATGCTATCCAAATCTGTTATTTTATGTTTATATAATAATTCATTCTTCAAATTAAAGTTTGTCATTATCTATCTGACAAAACCAATTTGAGAGTTAAGAAATAAGATAGCTAGTAGAGATATGGGCAAAATTAATGTCAAAATGCAAAATTGTTTCAAAATAAGCCAGAGAAGACCTCTGTGCAAGAATCTGATACTGTAAAGACACAGCGATATAACTTGAAAAAAGGGGGGGGAAGGGGAACTGGGAAGGATTCTGCACAAGAGAATTAATACGTGTAATTATGGATATGATTACAACATTAAATACACGGAAATTAACCAACTATAGTAAACAATAATAGGGAATACCCCTCTTTTTTATTCAATTGAAATTGTTGGTGGTGCTCCCAATAGTCTATTATTATAAACAAAAAAAGATTCCCTGCACAGACAGGCCAAGTGGACTATTTTTTGGGGCACTCTTAACTGATGACAAGTGAAATAGCACAGTACAGGTTATCTGTCACTGGCACAGATACTCAACCAGGTATTTTCTATCCCCTCCGATGGTGGTCTGACTGATCTGGGGCGCATTTGGGCTCTGCAATGCTCTGGTAACAGAGCTCTCCTAACACCCACGGATCCTTAACAGACACCACCTGGCTGTTGTTTCCATAGACACAGGTCTCCCTACTCTCTCATCACTCGGCTTGCATTATTCTGAGTGAAAGCAGAAGTGGAGAGACATTCTATGTGCCTTACTTTTTACTTTCTTCAACCTGGAATATATTTCACATATGATATACAGTCACTTTATTAAGCTTGATGAGACCATGCGTATGCAATGATGAGCTGTAATATAAAGTATTTTGGTTACCAGTGGCAAATGTTAAGTTTCACTAATTAATAATAGTGATATATAAAAAACTGACATTTTTTCCTAATGCTTAGGCAATGGTCAATTAATGAATTGTGATTTAATGGTAATTGTTTTTCAATAGAAGATGTGAGGTTTCACCACTTGACAATAGTGGTATGTTATAGTATAAGTGTACTGTTGATTACATTTTTTTCATTTTGTAAGGTATTTTGCTTTAACCATTTGTGACTATCTGATGATCCATGATAACCTTTTAGACACTGGTATGATTCATTAGAGTCTTATCTTTATGGTGTGCATTGGATATGTCTCTGTACCGATCATAATATCTGATATGTGAAAAGAAATACACATTTTTTTGTACCACCAGTGAGAGACACAACAATTAATGTGATTTTTACAACCCTGATTCATGATCTAATTCCTGTGCTTGCTAGCATCTTATCTCTATACATATGAGATGGCCATTTCTTAATAATTTCACCCACACTATTCTTGTCATAGAAGTTCATTTTTTATCTCCTCAGACAAGGTCTGTGATTGATGATTTTAGATTATTGTATGTTCATTGTCATCTGTGTTGTTTCGTATTACAGTGTTTCACGACACTAATATTTTATTGAGTAGAGTAATAAAACTGATGTTTTAATTGTTATACATCATATCAAATACTATTTCACTTGTCATCATCAGTTAAGAGTGCCCCAAAAAATAGTCCACTTGGCCTGCCTGTGCAGGAAATCTTCTCTTACATATACAGACATTCAAGATGCGCCAGCACCACCCATTTCTTTGTTATATCTGCTTTTGAGGAACCGTGTTGATAGGTTCCTACTCTTCTTGGCTGCACACTTGGATTGTCATCCCCAAGATATCCACCGGCGCAAGTCATAACTACATTCTAAGTATTTCAAATGAACAAGCCAAAAATGTAACCATTTCTCTGCTGAGTATTTTTTACCCCTGTGCTGAGACTACTGTATGTTAGTGCTCATCGCATTCCAATATCAATATCACTGTTTTGTTTACGCAGTAAGCACAGAAAGTACAGTTTACTTTGAATTTTAAAGAGAACTTGGTAATTTCAGAAAATACCATTATTCTGTTTGAATATTCTAATGCGTCAACAAAAATTTAACTGAAGTGGCCAACAAATTGTTTTCTATTGAAATTTCAAGAAAATTAACAAAAAGCAAAGTTTTTTTTTAATAAACACAGCAAAAATACTTTGTAGTTCATTTGTCAACATTGATCTGCCTTTCCAAAATATCAAAAAGCAGGATTCTATGTGTAGGTTTACATAAAAAAAAATCTGGAGTTTAAAATGATAATGGAGTTTTTTGCTACTTTTTACCACCTCAATGATGATGATAACCCAACAAGGCCTACCATTTTTTAAAATAAACAACCTACCACATTAAAAGAGGGGACCCTTTTTATTTGACACAAGCAGTGGGAGATATTGGCTTTAGATCCCCCAATCTTGGAAAATTTTATTTTTTGTGTACTGTTTGAAATATTGTCTGGTTATCACCAGGCAATAACTACTAAGGAGACAAACTGTTTGAAAGATAAGACACCCCTCTTTGAAGTCAAGGTGCCCCATGTGTGTCCAGGGGCGCCGAGAGGGGGGGGAGCGGGTACAGTTTCCCGGGCCCAGGCTTCCAGAGGGGCCCGGCGGGGGCCCGGGTCTGGCACCACCCCCCCCTCACTTCCTCCCTCCCTCTGCAGCAGCCCAGCACACAAGTCAAGAAAAATAAAGTGTATTAAGAAAACCAATTATGAGATACTCAAACAAGATCCTGTTTTATCTAGACATCTGCAAGAGACCCCTATATTGTATTTAGAAGAAATATAAACCTTAAAAATATTCTAGCTCCTAGTGAACTTAGACAGGATAATAACATGTCAACACCAAGTACTTGGCTCCCAAAAAGACCTCGTGGATGTTATAAGTGCAATAAAACAGTGTGCCTAACTTGTAGACATGTTCAAAATAAGTACACCACAATTACATCCACTTCAACTAAAGTTACGTTCCCAATTTCACAATATGTGAACTGCGAATCAGTGTATTGTATTTATGTTCTGGAATGCCCTTACTTTTTACAATATGTAGGTAGAACAACGAGATCAGTAAAAACTACATTTAGAGAGCACAGATACAACATCATAAGGAAAATACAAAATCACAGTGTGCCTCGGCACTTTGCACAAACGCATGGAGGTGATCCGACAGGCCTTAAACTCACAATTGTAGAACAGATTTTGGGAACCAAAAGAGATGGTGATAGATTTAAAAGGCTGTGTCTAGGGGAATCCTCTTGGATTCTTAAATTGGATACTCTACACCCAGAAGGCCTACTGTAAATATAGCTTTGGATTTTACTTGTTTGGAATGATCACTTATCTATTCATCTCTATAGGGAAACACTATTCAACTACTGTACATTTCTGCCTATATACAGTCAGGTCCATAAATATTGGGACATTGACAGAATTTTCATATTTTGTCCTCTATTCACTACCACAATGGCTTTGAAATGAAACAAACAAGATGTGATTTAACTGCAGACTTTCAGATTTAATTTGAGGCTAATTACATCCAAATCAGGTGAACATTGTAGGAATTACAACGGTTTCTATATGTGCCTCCCACTTTTTAAGGGACCAAAAGTAATGGGACAAACTAAACAATCCTAAATCTAACTTTAACTTTTTAATACTTTGTTGCAAATCCTTTGCAGACAATTACAGCCTGAAGTCTGGTACGCATAGACATCACCAGACGCTGGGTTTCATCCCTGGTGATGTTCAGCCAGGCCTCTACTGCAAATGTCTTCAGTTCCTGCTTGTCCTTGGGGCATTTTCCCTTCAGTTTTGTCTTCATCAAGTGAAATGCATGCTCAATCGGATTCAGGTCAGGGGATTGACTTGGCCATTGCATAACATTCCACTGTTTAGCCTTAAAAAACTCTTTGGTTGCTTTTGCAGCATGCTTCGGGTCATTGTCCATCTGCACTGTGAAGCGCCGTCCAATGAGTTCTGAAGCATTTGACTGAATATGAGCATATAATATTGCCTGAAACACTTCAGAATTCATTCTGCTGCTCTGTCAGCAGTCACATCATCAATAAATACAAGGGAACTAGTTCCATTGGCAGCCATACATGCCCACGCCATGACACTACCACCACCATGCTTCACTGATGAGGTGGTATGTTTTGGATCATGAGCAGTTACTTTCCTTCTCTTCTCTTCCCATCACTCTGGTACAAGTTGATCTTTGTCTCATCTGTCAATAGGATGTTGATCCAGAACTGTGATGGCTTTTTTAGATGTTGTTTGGCAAACTCTAATCTGGTCTTCCTGTTTTTGTGGCTCACCAATGGTTTGCATCTTGTGGTGAACCCTCTATATTAACTCTTGTGAAGTCTTCTCTTGATTGTTGACTTTGACACATATACATCTACCTCCTGGAGAGTGTTCTTGATTTGGCCAACTGTTGTGAAGGGGTTTTTCTTCACCAGGGAAATAATTATTTTGTCATCCACCACAGTTGTTTTTCGTGGTCTTCTGGGTCTTTTGGTGTTGCTGAGCTCTCCGGTGCGTTCTTTCTTTTTAAGAATGTTCCAAACAGTTGATTTGGCCACATCTAATGTTTTTGCAATCTCTCTGATGGGTTTGTTTCCATTTTTCAGCCTAATGATGGCTTGCTTCACTGATAGTGACAGCTCTTTGGATCTCATATTGAGAGTTGACAGCAACTGATTCCAAATGCAAATGTCACACCTAGAATCAACTCCAGACCTTTTACCTGCTTAATTAATAATTAAATAACGCGGGAATAGCCAACACCTGTCCATGAAATAGCTTTTGAGTTGATAGTCCCATTACTTTTGGCCCCTTAAAAAGTTGGAGGCACATATTGAAACTGTTGTAATTCCTACACCGTTCACCCGATTTGGATGTAATTACCCTCAAATTAAATCTGAAAGTCTGCAGTTAAAGCACATCTTGTTTGTTTCATTTTAAAACCATTGTGGTGGTGAACAGAGGCCAAAATCTGAAAATTCTGTCAATGTCCCAATATTTATGGACCTGACTGTACATAATCCTGCAAGAGGACATCTGTCACTGCAGGTTATTATGTATTATATACTATCATGCATTCTGTATGCAGTTTTGCTTTCCCATTAGAGTTGCCTAATATACAATCCTTTTCAGTTTTTATCTATACAATGGTGAGAACTAGCTATGGGAATACGCATAAGAGCTACCTTTCTTTCTTGAAGCTAAGCAGAGTGGAGTCTGGCTGTTGTTGGGATGCAAGACCATTAGAATATGTTTCCTGTGTTAGGGACATACATTTTATGGGAATAGTATTTTAAATAGATAATAATGCAGATATATAAATGTAATTATGGCTCACCATTCAACATTATTGTACTTGAGCATTTAACCAACAGGTTAGACATGTGAGCATTAATAAAACTATTAAATACCAGTTAATATAAATATATCTGTTACTTAGGAATTTTAGGTTGGAAAAAGGAGATATTTAAATTGTATTTTTATATGCATATATTATTTGATTTTATTATTAAGTACCACTGATGTATATGGAATTCTGTGCATTATTGGTAATCATTACAGTAAGTTTTCCATTGGCATTTCTAATGGAGATATAAATAGAATTCTCTGTCATCTTAGGTTAGACTACTTATGTTATTTTTATTTATATTTATATTTTCCAAGTTTATATTTTTGCTCTTTGCTGTAGTCTAAATATATTCTAAGTATACATTCAAGGCTTCTCTTATTTTAACTAAGAAACTGATATACTGAACTAAGACACACATGAGATAAATGATCCAATTAACACACCTGGGGAAAGTGAATGAAGGAGAGTTCCCTTGTTTAAGAGAGATCTGGAGCACATCTCTCATGTCTTGATAAAGCTCCCTGAAGGAAGCGAAACCGGTAAGACAAAAGGATAATAGTGCCCAAAAACTGCATCCAGGCAATCCAGATATACCTGCTCTGTCACATTGTGTGGACCTGTACTATCTGGAGTACTTTACTTTTACCAAGGTCCATAAGTGTGCATCCAATGTCAAATGGCTATTACCGGCTGTAACCAGAGGCAAGTGATCCCCACGGGGAGGACCAGGTGTGATCAGTGCTGGGATACCACACCAGCTGCTGTAAATAGAGATACTGTGGTTCCCCAGACTCAGGAGGAGAGCCATACAGCAGAGACGCACTGCCACCATCCTCCACAAGTTATACGGGGAGGCAGACATTAATATTGAGTGAAAGCATTTCCTCTGGATCCCATACACTTCCCCCAACTATGGAAAACTTTATTGTCTGGTGACCAGACAATAGCTGCTAAGAGGGCCACATCATTTGAAAGAGGGGACTCCACTCTTTCATATGTGGGTGACCCCACATTTACAGCTGTAATTATGGGAGTGATAAAGCCAGTGGTGTAACAAGGGTGGGGTGAATGGGGCACGTGCCCCAGGCACCGACATGGAAGGGGCACAAGTGCCAGTGCGGGTGATTTGAAATAAGGGTTGGAGTTGGATCTGGCCCGCATAATGATATTTCCCAGTGGGCAGAGCTGCTGAGAGCCCCACATTATTCTCCCATACAGGGACAGATCGCCAGCCACCAATGCCCCTGCAGGAGATTACCTCTTCAGTCTGCTATAAGCAGATACTACAATGATCCAGGCTCCCAGCAGTGTTGTGCACATGATGCACATATTACACACATATTATTTTCGCAGCTCGTCCCCGTCCGGGGGTGATGTCTATGACAGTCTGTCGCTGGGGAGACTGGGAGGGAGAGGATCAAAGCCTCTCCATATGAAGCTGCTACTGCTTCAGCTCCTGGACTGAGAGGGGACTGTCAGCCCTGTACAAAGTCTGTGTTGCCTGACAGGAGTTGAGAGGACAGTCCAGGAAGATGGACTTTCTGTGGTAAGGGGTCAGGAGCAAGGAGCTCATTGCTGGAATGTTGAAAAAATAGTAAATGCAACCCCCTAGCGCAACCAGTAGAGCAGCCTTTGGTAAAAATATGTGGGAACCTTGTGCCCAGAGGTAAATGTGACAGAAATAATGTGTGTAAAACCAAATGGCAGTCAACCATGTATAACTAGAATAAAAATGGTTTACTTTTCTCTTGGATTTGGTTTCAATAGTGTTTCGTATATGTATAGAGTAAAATTGTATATTAAAATAATGTACTGTATACAATTTATTAAGAAATTAGGCTCCAATTAGCCAAAAAATAAAAAAACATATGAATCCTACATCCAACTATATAATATACGATGCATATAAATTAGGGATGAGCGGTTCGGATACTGTGACCCCAGTAGTAGTCCCCTGTAGACCTCCCTCCCAGACGCAGTGCCACCAGTAGTAGTCCCCCCCCAGTAGAAGTCCCCCCCGATGCAGTGCCCCCAGTAGTGCAGACACACAAGTAATAAAAAAAAAACACTTGCCTGAATCCCCGCTCCAGCTCCTGCTCCCGCCGCCGTCTGCACCTCGGTCTTCTCGGGCTGGTGCGCTTTGCATTATGGGAGGTGTCATGACATCTCTCCCATAACCCACTGCAGGAGCCAGAAGACAGAGCTCATGGGTGAGCTCCAGCCCGGCTCTTGCAGTGGGCGCAGCAGCAGCAAATGAGAGTCTGTTTGACTCTCATTGGCTGCTGAATCACACACATCGCTGCCGCATCGGTGGCGATGTGTGTGTAAATGCACTGGCTAGCCTAAGCCAACCTCCCACCCTGCGCCTAGTGCTATTGGGTAAGCACTCAGGGGGAGGGAAGGGCCACAGCTGTGCAGCATAGGACAGCGCTGGGCACAGTGAACACTAGCGCAGGTCCTGAGTATATGTGTAGTGCTGACCGCAGTCACTGCAGTCGGCACTACACCGGCTAACTGGGACGGGCCGGTACCATGGCCGGCGGCGCCCCTCGCACCGCTGGTCCCACGGCGCCCAGGGCACAAGCCCCGGCAGCTCTGCCCTAGTTATGCCACTGGTCCAGAGACTCACGAGTGGCTGTGCTGGTAAAGTGACTCTATAGGGGGCACACTGCACGCTATTGTATGCTGCACTATACTCTACTGATTAAGTGGCTGTGTCCAGACTTACAAGTGGCTGTGTTGGCAAAGTGACTGTGTATAGGGGGCACACTGATGTATACTGTGCTATACTCTGCTGATTAAAGTGACTGTGTGTGCAAAAAAAAAAGTTTAAAAAAGTAAAAAAAATAAATAAATTATTGTTTGGTGCTGTACCCCACTGGGTATACAGGCACCGTGACTCCTTGGGCTGTACCCTACTGTGTATACAAGTACTGTGTATACAAGTACAAGTACTGTGACTCCTTGGGCTGCAGCCCACTGCATATACAATTACTGTGATTCTGTAGGCCGTAGCCCACTGTATATACAAGCACTGTGACTCCTTGGGCTGTAGCCCTCTGTGTACAGGGGCGCAGAGAGGGAGGGGAGCTGGTACTAATTACCCAGGCCCGGGCTTGCTGGAGGTCACCCGGCGGGGGCCCCGACTGCACCACTCCCTCTCTCTCTTACATCACAACAGCCTAGCACACGCTACTGTGTGCTGGGCTGCACTGGGAGACTGCTTGCGGCTGCTAAAGCAGCAGCTGGTGCAGTCTCCTAATCCTATCTATGGAGTGATCATGCTGATCACGCCCCCCATTGGCTGTGCACCCGGCTGAAGGTCACACAGCAACCCCCTCCTCAGCGCGCAGTGCCGATTAATGGTGCTACAAAAATTATTATTAAAAAAAAAAAAACAATTCTAAGGGGGCATGGCCATACCTCCTGTGATTAGGTCACGCCCCCTGTCACCTGGGCCCAGTGCGGCTGTTGGTGACCCTGTCTGTGTATACAAGCACCGTGGCTCCTTGGGCCTTTGCCCTCTGTGTGTCACATCCAGGGTTTCTCTGCATAGTGGTCGACGGGTAATACCTGTGAGGTCACTGTGGCGGGAGGCGTCTGGCGGTGGCACTGGTGTTTGGCGAGGGGCAATGGCTGTGCGTGGTTCTGTGTGGGCATGTTGTTACTCTGGGCTGGTGAGGCCTGGTGGTGCTTCAGTTCCGTTCGGCATGGGCACCACCATCTTGTCTTCGGCCATGTGATTCAGCCGTCCTATCCTGGTGTGTCACGTGCTCTCTCTGGCCAGTCACGGTACTTGGTATTTAGGGAGGTCCAGAGCCTCTCTTCATTGCCAGTGCAATGTGTTTCTCAGCATAGCTGAGAGAGAGTTCCCTGTGCTCACCACCTGTTTTCCTGTGATACGCTACCTGCCTGCCTGTTTGTCTGCTCCAACCCTGCTGGACTACCCTGCATCCTCCATTACCTTCCCCTTGCCTGAGTACCTGAGTCTGCTGTTCACCTGCCTCCACTTACATTTCCTCTGGACATTATCACTTCAGCCTGCAATTCATTTCAGCCTCACAAAACCTGGAATACTGGACTGCCTTTCTGTTATCACTACCTGGACTTCTTCCCACTGCATCACTGTTCCCAAGTGCACTTTAGTGCTAAACCCGGACTTTCTGTTTGCCACATTCATGTCTGTTAAGCCACTCATTAAAAACTCCATGTTTACTTTTAAATCTGCTTCTGTGTCTGCTCCTACCACCACCCTGGGTGCACAACAAAATCAGAACCTCACACTGTGTATACAATCACCATGACTCCTTGGGCCTTAGCCCTCTGTGTATAAAAGGACTGTGACTCTGCAGGCCATAGCCCACTTTATATACAAGCACTGTGACTCCTTTGGCAGCAGCCCATTGTGTATTCAAGCACTGTGACTCCTTGGGCCGTAGCCCACTGTGTATACAAGTACTGTGACTCTGTTGGCCATTGCCCACTGTGTATACAAGCACTGTGACTCCTTGGGCTGTAGCCCACTGCGCGTTCATAGCACACAAGTACTGTGACAAGTTAACACAAGAAAAGTAAAGTAAAAAAAAGTTAATACATTTTTTTAAAATTGTTTATTTGTGCTGTACCCCACTGTGTACTCTATACAAGTACTGTAATTCTGCAGGCCGTAGCCTATGACTCCTTGGGCCATAGCGATCTGTGTATACAAGCACTGTGACTCCTTGGGCCTTAGCCCTGTGTGTGTCCATAACACATAAGTATTGTGACTCAGTAGTGAGTGCCAGTGAGTGTCAATGTTACATAGATGTGCTTTAAACTGCGGTGTCTGTGCCGCTGCTCTGTTGCTTAGTAACCAGCCAGCTCACTGCAGCCTTTAGCCAATAATGGTGAAAACAATTTTGTGAGGTGGTCTAAATTGACTGTAAATGACTGGAAATTAAATGTTATTGAGGTTAATAAAACTCTAGGAACAAGAAAAAGTCCAAATTATGTGATTTTAGTTTTTTTAACAATTTTTGTAAAAATATCCAAATCCAAAACCAGTCACGGCAGTTTGGCAAAGCCAAAGCCAAAGCTGGACAGCGAATCAGACCCCAATCCAAATCCAGCAAAAATGGTCCGGCGCACATCCCTAATATAAATATAATTAAGCATCAATTAGCCAACAGGTAAAAACATATGAATCCTACAGCAAATAGTATACGATGCATATAAAAATACAACACGGGTTGCCAAAGGCCTGTGTACCGGAACCCAGGTGTTAGTTCAGCATTGAAAGTACACTGAGGGCAATCTGGTTAATGCCAACAGTGTCTGACAAGTGGTCCCAGTATCAAGTATAGGTGTACCTTCCTGCTGGGGTGTTGTCCTGCAGTCCTTAACATGTTTCAAGTGTTATGCTCTTCTTCAGAAGGTAATGTAGACTTGTGGTGGCTGTTGAGCTTATAAACAGGAAGGTCTGTATCTCTGCGGCCAGAAATGCCGCAAGCGGAAATCACCACTTCCAGTACACGGCTAATAGTATATGAAATCTAAATCAAATCAATATTTGGTGTGATCACCCTTTGCCTTCAAAACAGCATCAGTTCTTCTAGGTACACTTGCACACAGTTTTTGAAGGAACTCGGAAGGGAGGTTGTTCCAAACGTCTTGGAGAACTAACCACAGATCTTCTGTGGATGTAGGTTTGCTCAAATCCTGTTCTTCTTTACGATGAAGATAGTTAATGACATTGGCTGTATGTTTGGGGTTGTTGTCATGCTGCAGAATAAATTTGGAGGCAATCAAACACCTCCCTGATGGTATTGCATGATGTAAAAGTACCTGCCTGTCTTTCTCAGCATTGAGGACACCATTAATCCTGACCAAATCTCCAACTCCATTTGCTGAAATGCAACCCCAAACTTGCAAGGAACCTCCACCATGCTTAACTGTTGCCTGCAGACTCTCATTATTGTACTGCTCTCCAGAAAGAGGACCCTTCTCATGCAAGCATAAAGAATAAGGGTGGACACAATGGGAGCAAAGAGCAGAGGCTGAAGAGTTAGGTGAAGGGGCAGTAAGCTAGAAGGAATCTATAGTTTTGAAGCGTACATTGGGAGACTTGGTGGAAGTCTAATGAAGTGAGGGAGTGCATTGCAGAGGTTAGCTGCAGCCTGGGAGAAATCCTAGATGAGAGAATGGGAATTAGAGATCAAGTGAAAGAGTTGAGTTTGAATTGAATCCTGAGGGGATAGAGAGTCAGTGGAGTGGCTGGCAGAGAGGTGCAGCAGAGGTAGAGAGACAAGAGAAGAAAATGAGGCAGCAGCAAAGTTGAGAAAAGACTAAAGAGGGGTGAGGTGGAAGTTAGGAGCAGATCTTAGTAATGAAGACAGGAAATGATGAGGGAATGAATGAGAGTTTTAGTAGCACTGAGAATGGGCAAGGGCCTGAATAATATTGTGCAGATGGAAATGGCAGAATTGTGAAACCTAGACAATGGACTTGAGGTGAGTGAGACTTTGTCAACAGATAGGAAGAGGGTGGGAGTAGAGAAGACCTTGGTTGGGGGAAAGACTATAAAGGTAAGTTTTTGCAATATTAGAACCATGTCTAAATAAACCAACCTGTTTTCTGGCAGTTTATAATCGCACAGTTTATGTAATAAAATAGCAAGTTTTAAAACCATATGATTAGTTTATGAGCGGATTGGCTTTTAACAAATCTGACATTTTCCAAACCACAAATAAAATTGCCACAAAATGTGTGGTTATGCAAAAGGTTAAATAGTAAATCAACCCCATAGTGTTACATTAATACTTTGCACAAGCTTTGTGTGAGTGTATAATCTGATAAAATATCTACTGTACAAAGCTAGAAGTGACTTGAGGTGAGGCGTCTGCTCCAAACTGCCTGTTAAATGAACTCCTTCATTTCAATACACAGTTTCCTGTTTATTAAGATTGAAATGTGGTATTTTACTGTATCTCTTAAATAAAAAAAGACATCTGTGCAAATCAATTGTGTTATTTCCAACAATATTCTTGAGGAAATATGCATTTTGATTAGGAATAATAAGACCCATATGGTACATAAAAGCACATTTGTTTAAATCTATAGTATAACAATGAGAGCAAACATAAAAAAGGAAAAATACATAGAAATGTGTACATATTTATATAATTGTGTTTATAGAGGAGAAACATTTCAGCTAGCGTTTCCTGGCCAGACATTTCATAAAAGTCTCATTTCACAATCTGTGATGCTGTATAAATAATTTATGTGCTTTCACCTGAGGCAGACGAGTGTTTCAGGGGCTGGGGTGGTGGTACAGTAGGAGGAGACTATTTATCAAACATTTTGACCCTAGTAATCAACTGGAAACAGCAGTTTCTGCATAATTCTGACTAAACTATGTAAATGTCCTATTTAATAAGCCTATATTTGTGAAGCCTTTGGATTTTCCTTCTACGGGGGGGAACGCACCAAAAGAGGTTTAGCTGTGATACTCCAAAAGGTGGTAGCCAGGAAGTACCCTGAGGTGATTAACACAGTAGGCACAAATGCCAAAGGTACAGCTAAGCAGGGCTGCCATCAGAAATCGTGGGTCCTGGTACTGACAAAATAGGCAGGATCCCCCTAGGGAATGGTGCAGAGGTGGGCGGAGCTGTGTATAATGTGGGTGGAGTTACACTGGGGGGTGGGACGTCAATTGGTGAGTAAACCAGTTTAAAAATTTTAAGTTTGGGGTCAGGAAGGAAGGATGGACATGGGGACACAGGGCTGGGAAGCCTGGACTGGGAGGACACAGAGAAGGCTGGACTGGGGGTGCACAGGGCAGGGAGGCTGGACCTTAATTGGGGGGACACAGGGCATGGAAAGCTGGCTGGACTAGGGGGGGCAGGGCAGGGATGGCTAAGTGTACTAGGGGGAGGCACAGGGCAGGGAAGGCTGGACTGGGAAGGGGGGACAGGGCAGAGAAGAATGGCTGGATTAGGGGGGGAACAGGGCAGGGAAGGATGGCTGGTTTAGGGTTAGTACAGGGCAGGGAAGGCTGGCTTGATTAGGGGGAGCACAGGTAAAGGAAGGCTGGATTGATTAGGGGGGAGCACAGGGCAGTAAATGCTGGCTGGACTGGGGGCACAGGGCAGAGAAGGCTAACTAGAGTAGGGGGTTAGGGTAGGGAAGGCAGGCTGCACTAGGTGGATGTGTATAGGGCAGGGACTCCGATTCCTACCTTGTTTCTTCAGCGGGCCCAGGAGACAGCGGTGCAGATATACAATGGCAGACAGGGAGAAACAGCGCTGCCGGCGGTATTTAAAATATGGCATTGGCCACGAGCCAATCACAGCTTGCGTACCAGCAGCCAATCAGGAGCGGCCATCGTGGCCACTCCTGATTGGTTGCCAGTCCGCGAGCTGTAATGGCTCGCGGATGATGCCATATTTCAAATACCGTCGGCAGCGCTGTTTCTCCCTAGCTGCCAAAGCCCGATTCTTATCTTCTGCTCTGCTGTCACCGGCCCCCCGTCTCTCCGGACCTGGGACTCCAGGCCCAGCAGATGCCCCCTGATGGCGGCCCTGCAGCCAAATACAGAAAGTGTGGAATTTTGGTAGCGTACCACAAGGTAGACGGATGCGTTGGCACTGTCTGTACAGTGCATAGCATGCAATAGGGTGTAAGGCGGTGTTGGAACTGTTTGAACAGAGTGTAGTGTGTAATGAGATACACAGATGTGTTGGTACTGTGTGATCAGCACGTAGTGTGCAAAGAGATACACAGAGTACATTGCAATAACCCTGGAGCAAGTGTATCAGAGTACACACACACACAGCAGATAAATGCAAACAGGTGGAAATGGCGCAACCAAATACCCTGGGGTAGAGTCTAAGATCCCCACAAGACTTCACCAGGAATCCTTGTAAGAGGATATGGATTTTACTCAGTGAAGGGCTAGGTCTAAGCCCAGTTTAGTTGGTTCCCACTGTGAAAGCAACAGAGTACATAGCTGGTAGGAGGACTTTGTCTAGAAACATTGCGGGTAAGGATGTACTGCTGTCGAGAAAACTGAACACCTGAGTTTAAACAACACCGAAAGAAAACTATACTGGAAAGTATCGTTCTGGAGTGGAAGCACATACAGTATGCAGAACGCAATTGAGACTCAGGCACTGGAGGAGTGTACTGAGCAGATTCTTATATTGGCTGGCTGATGGGTGATTCCCCGCTTGAGTCATCGGTGCTGGTGGTTAATGGTAACACCTGAGAGAGGTGTTTTGTTATCTCTATCATGAGTCCAGCTGGGTTTTGTTAAGGATTCTTATTATGATGGCCAGCAATCAGTGGCCTGCAGAGTGTTGGAGGCAAGCCAGTGGCATTTATGACTGCTGGTGCTGACAATAATGGAGGAGATATCACAGAATCAGAGCACACTGCAATTCCCATGCAATATATCTTCAGATGCTGTTTTCCCTCTCTTACCTATGGGATGAGAGTCCAGAGTGCCTGATTCAGAGTGTCACGCTAAAGCCATTGTATCTGCGACTTTGTAAGCAGCTGCTATGCAAAAGTATGCAAATGTTACAGTCGCAGAGAGATGTATTGTGAAGCCCAGCTGCGGATTTGCAAATCCAAGCATCGTAAAATGTCACAGCATCTGAGTACAAAGATGTAGCATCGGTCGCAGATCATTTAATTGTTGCATTCCTGTGCGAGTCTATGGTCCCGCAATATGGCTGTGGATATTAAGACGCCGGAGCCATATTACTTGCATACAGGATCATAGTATCAGGATGAGACACGCCCCCGAAACAGTCATGACATGCTTGCTTTCCTTGCCGCCACTCCTTGTTACTTCCCCCTAATGCTCCCTGTCAATCACACTGCGAATAAATAGTCGCTGCGAGAGACTACGGTAATGGTCTTTGACACATGCACATTGCAACTTGTACTGATAATCGCTTCATTCCATAAACATCAGAATAGCACACAACACTCTGAATCAGGCCCAGAGTGCCAGGAGGAATCCATTTAGGTTCTTCAACCTCTGCCAGCTCTCACAGTGCACATGTGCAACTTGAGGTCACACACTCAGTAAAGCTGTGACTCAGCGATATGAGAGACTACCCCCCTGCGCTGACGGGCCGACATACAGTATCAGGCACACTGGACAATCCGGTGCCCGACCTCCCGATATGTCGGACCCTGCCACATCCAGCTGCATGGGGTCATCAACCGCATCATCTCATTGGACTGCACGTAGGGAAGATCAGACGATGTGACTGACAACCCCACAGGAGTGGAGTGTGCACCACACAATATTGTGCATACACACTGGACGATCTTAATGATTTGTCATTCTGATGCGTCAAAATCAGGCAAATCATTTGTCTAGTGTGTAGGGGCCTTAACACTGCTGGGACAGTGTAATCAGATGATCTCCCTGGGACAATGGTTGACCTTTAAGAAAGTATCCTAGACAGGCTTGCCTACCCTCCCACTTTTAGCGGGAGGCTCCCGATTTTTAATGTAGCCTCCCACTGCCCCGCAAATTATAACTAAACTCCTGGTTTCTGATCATGGAAACGCGTGGGGCATGGCCTGCACGGGGACATCATGGCGCTTGATGTGTTGTTGTTACTTAAAGGCCGGTCACCGCAAGGTTGTGGGTAGCAGTGGCCAGCCTATCTTGCAGTTAACTTCACAGTGCAGTGCACACATACTACCACAGTGTGCGCGGCGGTGGCAGCAATGGCCACCATGGGTCAGGGAGTCAGGAGTACTGTTACTAGAGGCGCCGGAGAAGCCTCCCGGGCCCACCTTCCCCTGCACCAAAGCTCAGTAATTAAGGAGGAGGAGCCGACGCCTGACACTGTGTGTAGTTCACTCACTGTAGCTCCTGCAAAATGTACTGATGTTAATGCTGTGGGGGAGATCTGTTCACGTGAATGTGTGTGGAAGAGATCTATTACTGTGAATGTGGGGTGGGGGATTTATTAATGTGGGGTAAAGGGATCTATTAATGTGAATGTGGGGTGAGGGGATCTATTAATGTGAATGTGGGGTGGGGGTGGGGCGTCTGTTCCATTCTTCAGGGTCCACGAAGAATGTTCACAGCCACACTTCGTCTTAAATAAATTTACTTCATAAATTGTATACTAAAACAGAAAAGAAATGGCCAGGAGTGTAAATGTTATAGTGGAAATACAAAAATGATCAGAAATACATTTAATATTCTTACTTTGTCCACATTTCCTTTTGCAAGCCCCCTGATGCCCCTGTGTCTATATGGAAATGTATTGATTTGCCTCCATTGTCAGCAATACAGAAGTTTTTGGTGCCCTAGAGTATCAGCATTTTTTTCACGGCAGCCCTTGGCCAAAAGGTTTTTATTGAGAAATTCAGCAAAAATATATTATATTAAGTAGATTGTACCTATATATCATTCTCAGGCTCAGTTATGTGGTGGTGGACAGGGCTGCGCTTCTGTTTGTCTGCATATTTTATGAATGGCAGCTACCAGCACTGGTTTTGCCTATAACATTGGCCATAAATAATTTCATTTGGTTCAGGACACACCCGAGTGGCAATATATACGCCCATAGGTGGAGCTAGATACACCCTTTGGATGGAGCTGACCACGCCCCCTCAACTACACGTGGCACATTCTACTGCCATCTACAATCTCCCTGACACTATAGTAGTTTTCTAAAGTAGGCAAGTATGATCCTAGAGATACCACTCAAAGCCGTATAACAGACATTTGAAAGTTGAAAGCTATTCAGATTAGCATTAACTATTTGCTGGTGGAGAACAGCTACAGTAAATGTTCCAATGGGACTTTATTTACACTATCTATGGCATTAAGGCTCGTGTATAGAGACATTTGTTTTGGACACTTTCTACAAGGGTTGCAAATTTGCAGCACCTGATTTGGTTTATACAGTAATTTTATAAATGTCCATAAGGTGGCAGTATAAATCCTTAACGACAAATAAACAGATTCATGTACAGTATTAATGTGTGTCAGGCCTACCTATTTATTGGCCAGAAAAGAAAGAACAAATCATCTTTAACTAATTTTTTAACCTCTTTTAGGGCTCTATTTACTACAATCCGCATTTGTAATGCAGATTGTAGTGTGATATTACCGACTGAATTCGCATTACGAATTCAGGCAATATCACAGGGATTTACTACAAATCCCTTGCAGGGACAGAGCTTGCGATAAAGCTCTGTCCCTGCGAATCCCCTCCGCACACTAGTCACAGTATTTTCAGAAAAAATACTGTGACTAGTGCAGTGCATATGCGCCGACCGGCTGCCGCTGCTACCCCCTGGTGCTAAGCCCCGCCCCCGCGATCGCGGACCCCCCCGTGACCTCCCCTTCCTTAATTACACTTACCTGCATGATCAGGGCCTCCGGTGATGTCTTCCATGTCCTCCAGTCAGGTGATATCCCATACTGCACTGGGACCCGATCACCTGATGACCGGGCCGCAGTGCAGCATTGGAGACCAGCTGACCAGAGGGTAGACATCACCGGAACCCCGATCACTGGTCCCTGGAGTCAGGTAAGTTAATTTTTTTTTTTTACTACTTTATTTTTATTTTTTTGCAGTGATCAGCTTGCGGTCTGTTTAGACCACACAGCTGATCACTGGGGCAGGCTCCCGGCTCTGCTTTGCCTTTTAGAGCAGAGCAGGTGTCCAGTAACTGGGGAGACCCTGGATAACGCCACCTCCAGATGGCGTTATTATCACAGGGCCTCCCTAGGTATTTTTTTCACAATTTACTTTTAGTAACTACCAGGCAGATCACATGTCTCATTACAATTATGGGAAATGTGATCTACTTACTAAAAATAAGTGATAATTAGGGGTTGGAGTAGAATTTTATGAATTCTACTCCAATTGCCCTATAGTAACTGTAGGTCAAACTAAAATAATGTGAAAAGGGTGTAAGAACACCCCTTTTTCACTTTATTTTAGTAAAAATAATGTTAATAAATAGAGCTCTAAGCATTTTCTGATTAAGATGTCAAGTGGGGATTTAGTTATGATATAATAACAAATTTCCACTCTTTAAGTCCTTGTGTAAGAGGGGCACGGTGCGGTGCCTGCTGCCATGCAGGTATACTTCCGTATCTTACCTTGCATCGCACCCTTTCACCTTCAGGCTATATGGTGAACAGACAGTCCTGGAAAACCAAACTGGACACGTACATGATGACCTAGGAGTAAATAGATCCAAGCAAAATAATGCACATGCAGGTTAGGTAAGTACTTGTAGTACTCCAGCTGTAACAGCTGGCAGTCTATGCAGAGTAAATAGCACCAGCAAAATAATGCACATGCAGGTTAGGTAAGTACTTGTAGTACTCCGGCTGTAACAGCTGACAGTCTAAAAACAAACACAATTCACTGAACAAAAAAGTGTTGCCAACTAAGGTCACACAGGGTTAAGAGTTTATCAGCTACCAGTAAGCAATACTAAAAAGGAAATGCAATAGTCAAGCAAGTACAGATTTAGCATTAAATCAGCTAATACATTTGAAAATACAGTAAGCAGTAAACAGCATTACAGAATAATATGACAGATGAAGGACCACGGCGTGTCACTATCAATCAATTAATTAACACCAATGGTGAATCGCAAACAGAGAAAAATAAATTTCAATGGTATGACATTTAGTTTTAGGATAAACATAGGAAGTATTGTACATCACCCACAGTGGTATCAGACAAGAGTTGACTCCCATAAATCATGTCCCCTCCCAGACATGAGCTGGAGGTTCACAGGAGAGAAATATTACACCCCAAATCAGCCAAGTATCTGGAACAGCTAAAGGCGTTACCTATCCTTCTTAATTACTTAACACAGCTGGAAAATGCAACCTAATGCTTAGTCTCAGACTCCAAGCCAACCCCTGTTTCCACACTAATGGAGCTAATCTAAATGGTGGAGTGGGTTCCCCACTAACTCTGGACCCCGAAAGGGGAAGGTGACCCAGGGATAGAGGTCCTGACTAGTGGTAGAGGAGAATAGGCAACAGGCAGAGGAGATAGGGCTAGGAGGGGTATAGAGAGGGGTGCACGGTTCTCACCACCAGCTGTGGCTGTTCAGCCCTCT
This sequence comes from Taudactylus pleione, assembly GCA_031769625.1. Lineage (NCBI taxonomy): Eukaryota > Metazoa > Chordata > Amphibia > Anura > Myobatrachidae > Taudactylus > Taudactylus pleione. The sequence continues at coordinate 2,491,408 of JAUIMM010000658.1, forward strand.
TGCGACTTCCAGCGGAGCTCTGGGATGCTAAGCACCACACCAGAGCCTCCTGCGCAATATCCGGCAGGCACATCATGATGATGACAGGCTGGGATGACAAGTGGTATCCACTACGGATCTCTGTCCGGCAGGCAGACGCAGCAGGTGAAGGGTCCTGAAGTGCTCCTTGTCCTGGCTGTCTTTTCTTCTGCCCGTACGGGTGCCAGCAGGGTCTTTGTCACTGGTGGGACCTTTTCCTAAGCTGGGGTTTCATCTGCGACGATGGAGTGATGAGACCTCCTTCCCAGGCAGCTCCTCTTCCCTCCCAGCATGCGCAGACTTCCACACGCGGGGCCTTCGGTAACAGGCACTTAGGAAGGTGCCGTCCTGGGTCCCTTTGCCGGGACCTTCCGCTCCCAGCAGCACTTTGCGGGAGAAGTCCCCTCAGTGTCAGCGGGCACCTGGGCTGCGGACAGCGGGATTTCCCTCCCCGTTTTGTGGAGCGCAGAGGTGGCAACACTGGGGACTGCACACAGCAGGTAAGGGAAGGCTTAATAGATGGAAGTAGGAGGCAGACTTTGGACAGGCAGCCTTCCGAGTTAATGTGAAGTCTGGTAATTGTAATCCAGGGCAACGCAGGGGTGAACACAGCGGTGGCAGGGAAAAGTTCCCACTTGTAATCCAGGGAAAACAAATGTGCGGTATTTGTAATCCAGGGCAAACAAAAGGGTTATAGTACCCTTATTTTTACAGATCTAAGGGCACTCCACAAAATCTCCTTACAGACAGCACCAGGAGCAGTATGTAATCCAGGATAAAGGAGAGGGGTTACTGCACCCCTATTTGTACAGGTCCAGGGACACTCCACAGAAATGCCTCACAGACAATCCTTTTTCAGAAATTCCTCCCAGACTCAGCACTGACAGCCCTGGGGAGGGTATTTTATAAACTCTTCCATACTCTCCTCCCTGTCGGTCCGGCATCTATGAGTGGACAGGGGGCCCCAGCAACAGGCCGCCTACAAAGATCTCTGCCCGGACACCCAGGCTACCAATTAGTGGGGCAGGATTTTCCCTCCAAAAATGGGTCGCTGGCCAAGGGGCATTTTCTACCTTCCTGTTTGCACATGCTCAGTATGGTCCGAGGGAGCAGGGTCAGCAAAGTTTACTATATTAGCCTATGGGGCCAATGGTGCTGTATAAACATTATATATATATATATATATATATATATATATATATAAGGAAGAGAGAATAGGCACTCACCATTCAGTAGAGGGAATCTTTGATAACTCACATATATAGCATGATGAAATCGACGTTTCGGTCCTACCAGGACCATTGTCAAGACATAGACAATCGCCACAAAGCTACCACCAACAAGACAAGTGTGGCGATTGTCTATGTCTTGGCAAAGGTCCTGGTAGGACCGAAACGTCGATTTCATCATGCTATATATGTGAGTTATTAAAGATTCCGTCTACTGAATGGTGAGTGCTTATTCTCTCTTCCTTATGCTTTGGACTTTGCTGTCTCTAAATAGAGCACCCCACATGGTGAACTTGATGCTATGAGTGCAGCTCATTGGATTAATTGTATATATATATATATATATATATATATTTATAAAAAAAACTGACAGGGGCTTTCAGGGTAACTATATCCCCTATTTAGTTTAAGGGGTAACCCCATAATTATGGCACTTGGAGACTCGAGGGTATCATGATAAGGGAACCTGGAATGAGGTGATGGCAAGTATACACTAGGTATCGACAACGTTGCACAGGCAACTTCCTTCTGTCCGGAGGCTGGTTATATACCCTGAGGTAGCAGATCATTGGTGGACAGCATCAGCTGACAACCACTACGCTACCATTGGGAAAAGGGTAGTCAGGTGATGAGGACTGTCGTGGCTGTGTCCATGAAGGCAACCGCAGCAACCAAGGCACAGCACAGCTCATGGATGTCCACATGGCCCCTAGGCATAACGCTCAGCACGCCACTTGCCGCCACACCTGACGTCTGACCACACGAGGGATCAGGGGAAGCCGGCACTGGGGTGAGTAATGGCTGATCCTAGGCTGTAACCTGACATCTACTGCACGGCACAACAATCCATAAACATAGTAAGGACAGATTTATACAATTCCAAGATAACAACAGACCAATAACCTCAGTGCTGCCCTTTTAATCCTGCCTAACTAGGGCTAGCCAGCTCCTCTCCTAGGTGACTGGGAAACATTTATTTTAGTGGGAGCCTGACAGCTCTCCACGGGGTATCAATAAACTGGGCCTTGCGTACACACAAGATACACAACCAGAGGGTGAGAGCCTCAGAACTTACAACATTTGACATTTATATATTTATGGAGGGGCCCAACTATCCAAATATAATTTTAGTGACCTGGGCCTAACGCCCAAGGACTTACTGGTGGTTCAGGCTATAAGCCTGCCTATTTCAGGGGCGCAGATAAGGACTTACTGCCCAGAATCCACTTTTTAAAATGATGGCTCAGGCCTATGGGCCTGCCTAATGGAGGGCACACTTTCAGTGATGTGGACCTAGTTCCCAGATCCACTGTATTGGAGGCTCAGGCTTACAGGCCTGCCTAACTGAGAGGCTTACTCAGAGGACTGGGCCTAATATCCAGGCCACTTTATAGATTTAGGGTGTCCAACCTGTTTGCACATTTAGTGACCTGGGCCTAACACCCAGGTCACTCACTCCTGATAGGGTTAATTAAAATCTATAGGGCCCAGTGCCCTCTGCTGCGCCCAGGCCTAAATCCTGCCTATTTTCCCACAGGCCTATTGCCTGGATTTACCCCATGGGCCTAGTGCCCGACAGCCCTGGTGGTCAAGAGAGCGGCTAATGGTAGGCCTCACAGAGGGCCTACCTGTATGGTTGAAGAGGCTGCGAGGGGAGCTTCGTTAGCTCTTTTTCTTTCCACCCCCGCAGTCCTCTCCAGTCCTCAGCCGTATTCTGCTGCCGCTGGCCCGTCCTGGCAAGCGCCGCCACCTCTTCTTAATCCAACCGGCGCTGCCTATCTACTCTCTTGATCACAGCATCTTCTGGCCTCTTCCGTGGCTTCCGCTGCGACGCTCCTCTTCCCTTCTTTGGGAGGTCTTCTTTCCTCCGACTGCCTGTTCCCGCTCTGCGGTGTCTAATATAAGATGCAGCAAGTAGGCGGAGCTATGATGTGGCGTCATGGCTACCGGGCAGTGGGCAACAGTATGCCCACACCCGGAGCCAAGTCTCACCCGCTGCCACTGTTTACCTGGCACTGGAGCAGAATCAGCATCACAGCGCCGGCCGCCGATGTGTCCAGCTGGGGACACATCACCTGCAGCTGTGCCGGTGCTGGAATAAGACACTTAATCCCAGCACGACTTTCCACACTTGTACGCATGACCCCTGCCTCTTTGCGTCAATGCACACTATTGTTCAGTTGCTTTAACCTTTCCTCATCCGGTGCTGGAGGTGATGTCACAAGTGTGTGTTTGTGTGTGATATGTAGTGATAAAGTGTTAGCACATGGTGATGTGTATATATATATATATATATATATATATATAGACATACATACACACACAGTGTATATATATATATATATATATATATATATATATTAATATATACATATATATATTGTGGTACACACTAGATAGTCAATAGTAGACACATGCAGAATCAGCATATGGAGTGGGCCACGCAGTGAGACTTAACCAGGGTTTCAGGTCTATTGCTGTCTGCAGATGTACAGCCATACTCACAGTATCAATAACAGCTAGCGGATGTGAAACGATGCATATAGAGGACCGTCTGGTCATATATGTACAGTAGTATTTGGGTGATGATAAGTGATCTTTCCCGGAGTTGAGCACTACGCCACCATGTAGTACTGTGGCGCTTAAACACACAGTGGACAAGATGGTACTGAACATACACAGAAGACAAATCGGTGGCCATCTTGGTAATGGACCTAATTCCTCTGTAAAAGCATCATGTAGGCAGTAAAGGAGCGCACTCCATTACCAACACCCCCTTTCACTGCAAGTTGTCTCCAGTTACATAAACATACTTTGTTTCAGCAAATACATGTAACTGAAAATATGGGGTTAAACAAGAAATAAACATTTCTGCATGTCAAGTATTGTGTATTCCAGCTTATATTTCCCTATAATTGAGATGTAAGTCTCTTTGGGCTCTATTTATTAACATTATTTTTACTAAAATAAAGTGAAAAAGGGTGTTTTCACACCCTTTTCACATTATTTTAGTATCATCTAAAGTCACTAAAGGGCAATTGGAGTAGAATTCGTAAATTTCTACTCCAAGCCCTATTTAGCACTTAATTTTAGTAAGCAGATCGCATTTCCCATAATTATAATGGAAAATGTGATATGGCCAAAATTACTATAATAAATTCTGAAAAAAAACGGGGAAAGCCCTGTCATAACAACACCACCTGGAGGTGGCGTTATCCAGGGTCTTCCCTGGTTACCGGACTTCTGCTCTGCTCTAATGGGCAGAGCAGAGCCTGGAGCCGGCCCCAATGATCAGCTGTGTGGTCTAAACAGACAACATGCTATCACTGCCAAAAAAAGAGCCTGACAGCTCAATAAACAGTGGTAGTAGCGCTTTGATGATGAAAATTCACAAACAATTGTATAAAATTGCATAAACCATATAGATCACTTTAATAAAATATATTGCACTAGAATCAATAAAAACAATTATAGCAAGCCAATGTATACACCTAGTATAGGACCACATCAGCACACTCCCTGCTCCTATAATACTGCCGTATACTTGGGTAACTATGTTTATGAGCAATACTGTCACTTGGGTATTTAGGATGGAATTGTCCAGTACATTGATACTGGATGATGGTATAGGCACTAAATCCAATACACTATTCAATTGTCCCCGTGTATAATTACCAGATCAGGGGCTTGATTCAGACCCGCTCGCTAGATGCGTTCACATGCAGACAGCTGCCAAAGTATGCAAATCCAGAGATCGCTTGGCAAGGCATTAGCACGCCCGCTATGTCTTGGCATGTGATTGCGGTGTGTATTTAGACGCGCTCCTGCCTGTTTTAAGATGCCCACTTATACATGTCAGGAAGTGTATGCATCCATCGTTAACATCGAGTACCCTCGGAAACGTACGCACCACTTGTGGTTGACTATACCCTACTGCAAGCACTGCGAGTGTTTCAGTGTGTAATTCAACCATGTGACATGTACTATGATGCGCAGTCTTAATTATGCACACCTCTGAAACAGTGTCAAGATGCTCAGACACACCTGCGTTCGCACCACCACCACCCCATTTCCATCGACCATCCCCTGTCATCCCCCACAAACGGCATGTCCTGTCACTCATTCTGGTGAGCTGGCTATGCGCAGCAAGTGAATGCTTCCCAATCACATGGACTAGTTTGCACACGCACACAGCAATGCATATGCATGCACAGACTACAAACATCGGCATGCTGAGTGCGAACACAGCCTAGCGAGCGGGTCTGAATCGGGCCCTCATTCCTACAAAGTATCTTTGAAGTGTAATGTTGATTTTGTTAGTGCCATGTATTCCAGCTCAGTGGTGGATAGGGCAACATGGGGTTGCTTTCTACTTAGCTTACTGCTGTGCCTGCCAAATGGCAAATTAGCTTCCTTGGCTCACTGCATGTGTGATGTCAGGATGAGCGCCAACACTTGCATACATTAAATGCCCAATAATGTTCTGATAAACAACTTTTCTCCTGTTCATATCTTTGGTTAGTTTAGCGCTTTTGTCAATGGGAGTATTCATTGGTTTAGCATCTGATATTTTCATACTTAAGTATAAGTATACCTTCAATGTAGGTTTGCTGATCAAAGGATATGACTCATTTCTTTTGAGATTCTCGGGCCTAACAAGTATGCAGGACCTAGATCTTTCATCTTGTATTTCTGTTCTAACAGCTGTCTGACATCCATGATGTGCTACTCCTGGCCTGCTAGTAACAGATCATACATGTGAACAACAATAATAAGGAATTTCTCCTCTATGTGTTTGTGGTAGACACAATGATCAGTCTTTGAACACACAAAGTCCATTTCTTGAAGTACAGCATCAAGTTTGAGGTACCAACAATGACCAATCCTTGTTTTGAACATAGAAAGCTTGCTTTAAGAGACAGACTTCTCCATCTTGGAACATATTCTTGGCAGCACAGACGGTGTAATGGTTAGCGTTACTGCCTCACAGCACTGAGGTCATGGGTTCGATTCCCACCACGGCCCTAACTGTGTGGAGTTTGTATATTCTCCCTGTGCTTGCGTGGGTTCCCTCCGGGTACTCCGGTTTCCTCCCACACTCCAAAAATATACTGGTAGGTTAATTGGCTTCCCTCAAAATTGACCATAGTGTGTATGTTTGCGAGCATGTCGTAGGGAATATAGATTGTAAGCTCCACTGGGGCAGGGACAGATGTGAATGGTAAGATATTCTCTGTAAAGCGCTGCGGAACATGTGTGCGCTATATAAATAACTGGTAATAAATAAATAATAAATAATATTCTTGCAATAAAGTTCAGAAGGTTCCATGTATATCTCCTCTGTCAGTTCTCCAATCGTGAAAGCTGAGTCAAAGTCTAATTGGTATAATAGCAGATTGTGCATGGCAGATATGGCAATGACTAAGCATAATGTACTGTACCTTGCTACAGGAGAGTAGGTTTCACCATAGTCAACTCCAGATCCCTGTGTGTAATCCTTTGCGACAAGACGAGCTTTATAATGGGCAATGGTCACGTCTGCTTTCATCTTTAGACTGTTTTGTGGTGACTCGTCCTGTTAACTACAATACATGTATTTTTATTATTGAGTGATGTTATCTCCATGTCTACTGCTGATTTCCATTCACTCAAGTCATTACTTGACGTTGCTTCCTGGAAATTCTGGGGTTCACAGAATGTGATATTTGCAAACTTCTCATAATATCAATTATGCGGTTTTCTACTAATTGACCTTGCAGAAGCTCTGTTTTGTAGTTGGATGTGCACAATGGTAGTTTCTGTTTCAGACACATCGCCAGCTGCTGGCATATCCAGTGTAACATACTTGTTCCTGTTCCAGATTTATTTTTATTTGTATGCTGTTTCTTGGTATGTAACATCTCTTGACTTTATACGTTTTTTCTTGTTAGAATCCTAGAATTTCTTGGCAGTATCTAACCATGATACATTTCGCGGATTTGGGATCCACTTTACATCTTTTCTCCTTGGGGATATGTGCATATTCTATACACCCAAAGACTATAAGATGGTTGGTGCTTGGCGTTTTTCCAGGCCATGCCTCTATCAGTGTTTTATCTTTCATAAGAAATTGTGAGAGCTCAATTCTTTAGATATACTGCCGTAGATACTGCTGTGCCGAAAAGCACTTTTTCAGGCTGGCATCTTTTAGCATAGATCACTTTTTCCATTATAGTACAGTTTCATGCTCAATTACACCATTCTGTTCTGGCGTGTATGCACTGGTCAGTTGATGTCCAATGCCATGTTTCTTTAGAAAGGTTGCAACATCTTTATTTTTGTATTCTTCTTCATTGTCAGACCTCAAGACTTTTAATTTGTGACCAGTTTGAGTTTATACTGATCTCTTATAATCTGCAATCTTATTAATTACTTCATTATTTGCTCTAATGAAATAAATCTGCCATTCTAGTGATGTCATCAATGAATGTTATGAAATATCTGTATCCACTTATCAATTTCACTTCCATTGGACCACACACATCTGTATGCACCAGTTCTGGGGCTGCCTCAGCTCTGGTTGCTGATCTTGGGGAAGGGCAATGGGTTTGCTTGCCTATTATTAGCTCTATTGCATTGGTATTTCTGATTTCTGTATGTTATCATACCCCAGATGGCCTAGCCGACTGTGCCAGAGTGCCATAGATTGTGAGTCAGAAGTCATCATCGCAAAATACTCCTTTGTGTCTAGGACGTACAGTTGTCAGCACTGGGCTCTTGTTGCTATCAATCCCAGTCTGTCTTTTGTTCTGTACATATGCATTTTCCTTCTGCAAACTGGACTCTGAATCCTTTCTGCTCTAGGATACTTACGGCAATGAAGTTTGTCCCCATATCTGGTACGTATAACATAACTTGGATTTTTGAGACTTTGGTTTCTTAGGTGAGCCATGATTGTGCCAACTTTTGTAGCTGTAAGTACCTTGTCTCCTATTCCTTTGACTGTTATAGGGTCGCACATGCTTAAAGTAGTGAACCATTCTTGATTGCAACTGAAATTACTTGTGGCTCCTGAGTCAATATACCAGCAATCTTTCTTGTGACTGTCTGTGATTCTTAAAGCTTATGCTTCACAATCCCTAAACCCCCCACCCCACAACCCAGGCCTGTCCATCAGAAATCAGTACAGTTGAGAGTTATGCATATGTAAATATCACACAGCCCCCAATGTTGTCTCTATCCACACATAATTTCACCTTGGTGCACACTGTGCCCATGTACACTAGCAGCACAGCCTGAATATAAAAGATTACATAAAATAATATTTCCCTGGACAGTATAATGTAGACATACATACTTGGTACATGTAGAGTCAAGAGAACTAGCTTTTACTCTCTGGGTAAATATCAGCTTCTAAGCTGATTGGTTGCTATGGGCAATTTCTACACTGGTCTGGAGACTCCCTGAAATAGTAACATTCTCCCTGTCTCCCTGAAGAGTCTAGTAATCTCCCTGATTGTGCCTTGCTCCCATTATGAAGCTGTTATATTAATAAAAAATCATATATATATATATATATATATATATATATATACACACACACACATTCAAATGGGACATTGATCCCTATGGCTACATGCATTTTCAGTATCTGTGTGTTTTCATCAACAAGCAGATCTTACTAACTGCTTTGGGGCTCAGTAACAGTTGGATGTAAGTAAATTTTATGACACACCTCTTAGATGTAGCATCTCATGTCCACTTTACCATGCGCTCATAGGTGTTGCTTTCACAATCTCCCTGAAATGCTTTTTCAAAAGAAGGCAAGTATGTGCTGGTCACGCCCTAGTAGACCGGGTTTAGCCACATAAAACGGCTGAACCTGTCTAAACTACTGGGCGTGGCATGGAAAATGTGTGAAAAGCCAGACTTTTCACACGTTTCTGCTCCCCACCTCAGGAGGTGGTGAGCAGAATAATGTTCGCCTGCGGTATGCATTTCCCAACAGAGTTACAATTGAATTGCCACCAAAGAGTAGACAACAAGTTTAGTTTTTATGCATAAAATGATGCTTTTACTGTGTCTGTGTCATACTAACCTACTCTACCGGGATGGATCGGAGGCTCACGAATATCAGGTGGCGCACCCGTCTGCCTGCAAGAGTGGGCAATTCTCACAAAGCCGACCACCCACTTACCAAACAAAAATGGGCAGTCTGGGCTGAACCGCGTCCTTGTGGCCCCACCTCCCACTTCACAGTGGCGTTAATCACAGGATTGTGTAGTGGAGGGCATGGTCATAATGATGCAGTTGCAGCATCACACCTGCTGGCCCGCCCATTTTCCCATGCCACCCACCCTCTCCCTTTGAGCTGACTTGGCAGCCAGGAAGTTGGAAAGTTTGGTCTGTGTGGTAGTAAAGTTAGACTATAAACTCTAATCAGGAGGAAGCTGTGATTAAAACAATTATTTATCAAAATAGAATGGCATTAGGTTTCCTGTTAACAGAGAAGGAAGCTGTGGAATTATTGTTGTACTTTCATCTCTTATGAATTAATCAATTATAAAGAGATTTATGGTATTATGATTTCTGAGTTGGGAGCAAAGAAAAAAAAAAGCAAGAAATTCTGCAACTGGGTAAAACCATGCTGCACTGCAGGTGGAGCAGATTTATAGAAGTGCAGAGAGATTCAGAGTTGGGAGGGCCGTGTCCAAACTTTAATCTAAGTTGCAGTGTAAAATAAAGCTGTACAGCATCTGTGGGCAACATGCAAAATAAATCAGTATTTATGCTGCATGCAAAAAATAAATAAATGTATTTGCATCCCTTGCACTGCAATATGTGTTGTCCCAGGTGCAAAGTTACTTGCTATTTTTGCTTTGCTCCCAACTCAGTGGCATATTTACTAAGAATCGTGTTTGGATGTGAATAAACATGCTGGGCATTGAGCGTGAAAAGCACACGCGAGTCTGAGCAAACACACAGATTTGCTAAGAATCGTGTTTGCCTGTCTATTTTGTTTCAATGGTGATACTGTACTGATTGTGTTGTATCGTGTGCGGGTTCAGTCATATTTGCCCTTTTTAAATAGACTTTGCTAAGCACTGCACAGATCAGTGTGATCTGTGCAGTGTTTCTATATGATATAGGTTACATAAAGAGTTACAAATCCGAAAAATCAGGGAAAAGACAGAATGGGGTTCCCTCTATTTTCCTATAACCAGCACCGGGCTGAACCAGCCGCGGTGGTAGTGCCATAAAAGGGAGACACACAGCATGGAGTCCCCCTGCCAAAGCATTATTCAACCCCAAACTGGTCAGCCCAGGGCTGGTAATCCTCGGAAATTGGGGACCCCAAAATTAAAGTGACGACTGTGCACATGCTGCTGGTCAGTTAGAAGTGGACACTTATAGAGCCAGAAATTGCTAGTTTCATGAGGCAGGGAAACGCATCAAGACTTCCTATTTTGTGACTGTCTTAATAAATACAGAGATACCCTGCAGGAATACTGGAAACTGGCTGCTACTTACACTGCTTTTCGGGGCGTGTTTACTGTATGTATCTATGCCAGAAAAGGTTTCAAGGAATAGTATTACCCTGAGAACCGGCTCTGTAATAGTGGTGTCCACATCTAACTGACCAGCAGCATACACACAGCCGTCACTTGATCCAGGGATACCACACACCTTACCCGATGCCCGGTAAAGCATTATACCAACCTACTAATGGATGCTGACAGCCAACGGTAAACTTACACCAACGGATAATCAGCCCCAAGTACCAGGAAATAATTGGTTAACAGTATACCAGGTGTGGAAAGATACGGACATCATGATCCAATAACAAACAGACTGTCAGCATATAGGTGAGATCATCCTTTTATTATTGAACACTGTTGTTTTTTACCTGGGGTACCCTGATTTTTACAAAAAATAGCGAATTCCCATCAGAAATAATTGCACCTGTCGATATATATATATATATATATATATATAGCAAACCGTCCACTTGTAGATCCACCAGAGGCTCAAACCAGAGATGAGGCCAGCACTCAATTAGTATCAAGAATTTAATCCACAAAGAAGGCTTTATAGCAACACTGTGGTAAACAGCAGATACATCTTATTCAGCATATCATACATTACAGCAGGTACGAGCATCCACACATCAAGGCTCCTTCCCCCACTGCAGATCCCTACAGCTGTTTCGGTGTCAACCGTCGTCAGGGGATATCAGAGAAGAAGTGAACAGTATAATATATAAATACCTGTTCCGATCATCTAAGGAACACATCTCACCTGTGTAAACAATCACGTCATGCCCGCCAACAAAGCCATGTGCAGCCGCGGAGAACACCGTCGCCTGTCAGTGACGCAGACGGAAAGTCCCGATCCCGTCACCCGCGACCACGTGACTCTGCTGCCACACAATCAGCCAGATGGCTCAGGAGATACCCACAATCACCCTGGAAACCAGCAAAACAGGAAGAGAGTCTTGCAGCAACTGACAGCAGATGAAAAAACATCTACACGCTGTCCATAATACAGTTATCATCTGCCATTGACTCCCATGATAATAGAGTCAATTTAACAAAATTGCTCAATATCAGGGTTAAATGTAACAAAATAGAAGTTAACCATGAGAACATATATGAAAAAGACATAAATACAACATACAACAAATACCAAAAAACATTAATGTGTAAACATAGCGCTAGAGACCATAATAGAAAAATATTCTTTCATGAAATGCTACAAAAAAGGCGTAAATGATAACTCCTCATTCAAACCCAATGGTGCCATACTGGCAAGTTGATAAATCCAACGGCACTCTTGTTTGAGCAATAATTTACTCCCATCACCCCCACATTGCAATGGGGGTATATGATCCAAGGGCATGAATCTGAAATCTTTGATGGTATGTCCACAAAGTGCAAAATGTCTCGCAACTGGTGGAGTACTGGCCTCAATTGATGTTGCAGCCTTCTTTATTGAGGAGCGATGCATCGCTATCCGTTCCTTAACCATACGTATTGTCTTACCCACATATAGCTTTAGGCATGGACATTGAATAACGTAGGTAACAAACTTGGTCTCACATGTCATCCTGTGTCGTAGTTGGTAAGAAACTCCACTGGTAGGATGTGTGAAAATTTTTCCTGCTTGCATATATCTGCAATTGACACAGTTACCACATTTATACGCACCCTTTTGCAAACTAAGCCACCCTGTAGTAGAGTTCACTCTCGGGCTGATGTCAGAATGTACAATCATGTCTCCAATATTGCTGCTGCGTTTAAAGCAAAATAGTGGGGTGTGTACACAAAATTCACTCATCACAGGATCTGTTTGTATGATATGCCAGTGCTTAAGAACTGCTTTTTTAATCACTCCTGAAGAAATAGAGAAAGTGCTTGAAAACACCAATCAATTCTCATTTTTAGGATCTTTTTTAGTCTCCAAAAGAGCATCTCGATCCAATCTCTTACAGCGTTCAATAGCCTGATGGACTTCATCTGGGTCATAGCCACGATATATGAAATTCAGTCCCATTTTTTCCAGAGCCCCTGGCACTTTATCTGCTTAAGACGTGATACGCATCACTCGTATCAATTGTGAGAAAGGAAGTCCTCTCTTAAGTAGTCTAGGATGAAAACTTGAGGACATAAGTAGCGTGTTCTTATCAGTAGATTTTTTAAAAATCTCAGTAGTGAAAGAATTATCACTGATGCCCACAAGGACATCCAAAAATTCAATGGCCTCAGCACTATGTTTACATGTAAACCTAATAGAGCCGGGTAAACTATTCAGTTTATTCACAAAATTCAAAAGGGTTGATTCGCCACCAGTCCACAGCATGAACAAATCATCAATAAATCGAACATAAAAAGCAACAAGACATGAAAAATCTGGATCCGCCATAATATGTACCTTTTCAAAATCATACATGAAAAGGTTGGCATACGATGGGGCCATATTAGACCCCATCGCTGTGCCAACCAGCTGTAAATAAAAAGAATTGTCAAACAGAAAGTCATTTTTGTGTAAAATAATGTCAATCAAAAGTAACAAAAATTCAGTAGGCGGTCCAGCATACTGTGGACTGGTTTCAATCGCCCTGTGCACAGACTGTATACCCTCCGCATGCCTAATATTGGTGTATAAACTGGCGACGTCAAGCGTCACCTGTACACACCCTCTTGGAGGAGTTCCAAAAGAAATCAGTTTCATTAAAAAATCCGAAGTATCTTTAATATAGTAAGGCGTGAGCTGGACAACAGGCTGTAAGAAAAAGTTCACAAATTGTGACAACTGCTGATGCAGCGATCCCCTAGAGGAGATAATAGGTCTCCCTGGGGACTGGGACAGCCGTTTGTGCACTTTAGGTAGGATATATAGGAGGGGTATTCTGGGAAAATCTTGTATCAGGAAATGCACCGTGTTCTCATCGAGCCACCCATTAGAGAATCCCATATTAATGACAGAGTCTATTTCCTTCTTAAGACTCTCCATAGGGTCAAATCTAAGTTTTTTGTAACAGTTCTCATCCGAGAGCTGTCTCATGACTTCACTCACATAGTCCACTTTGTTCAATACAACCACACCACCGCCTTTGTCGGTGGGGCGGACTACAATTGCATCATTGTCACTTAGTGACTGTATAGCTAGTCTCTCAATTTTGGACAAATTAGGGTGTAAAATCCTGGCCCTACGTACACTAGGGATAGTATCTCTTTTACGTCTCAATGGACGCATTATTAGATGGAGGGTCAAATGAGCTAGACACTCTAAATGGAGTCTTATTGCTAGTGATAGCACCTTTATTGCTGAAATAATCTTTCAGGCGCAATTGCCTATGAAATTTATATAGTTCTATTTCAAAATCAAAAACTCTTTTGTCTATGTGTCTGTACAAAAGACAATCCTTTGGACAAGACACTGTATTCCGAATCATTAAGAGTATAATCAGAAAGATTAAATACAACTACCTCCGTGTTCCTCTGGGATTCTTCACTTTTGTGTTTCTTATGCTTGACACCCCCTCTCCTACAGGGTTTTTTGAATCTTTGTCCAAGGCTCTGCTCCATGTCAACGTAGCCTCGCCTAAAAAAGTCCCTTTACGACTACTAGACTGATCAGAGTCACTCTGAGAAGTATGTGACTCGATGTCTGTAAAATACCTTTCTGGTCTCCTTCTGGGAGCCTGACCTCCTCTCCAAGAACGCCTAGGGGGCTGAGACATCAACCACGGATATACCTTGAGATCTCTCTAATCCTCCTTCACCTTTCTATATTTATTCTTTTTAAAGGATAATAAATCACTTTTAAATACTGAAATAGTATCCTCTGGGGTACCCTGATTTTTACAAAAAATAGCGAATTCCCATCAGAAATAATTGCACCTGCCGATATATATATATATATAAAAAAATATATCATACAAACTCGGCACTCACTTGCTTTTCAAACTGCAACTCCTTTGAATACAGGGAGTGTTGGTTCCAAAATATTGCAATAATATATATATATATATATATATATATATATATATATATATAGTCGGAGCCCTCTCCACAACAAACATTTTGATCAATTATAATTAACTAGATCACAATGGACAGGTTCATTATTACGCTATACAATTTTAGTATTTGATACAACTTACTGTATACATCATCCATGTTAGATACATTGTTATAAGTTCAAAACAATTGTTCTTTCTGTGTTTTATTGGATGTTAGTATATTAAATTTGAAAATACAATCAATCTTTGGGGGTCTATTTACTAAGCCTTGGGTGGAAATAAAGGGAACCGAGATAAAGTACCAGCCAATCAGTTACTGTCACTTTTCAAACACAGCCTGTGACATGGCAGTTAGGAGCTGATTGGCTAGTACTTTATTTCTGTTCACTTTATATATCCAAGACTTAGTAAATAGACCCATATATTTGTTAAAATAATCATAATACAGTTTTATTCAACCAATACACACAGAGGACGATAGATTTTCCAGGATGTATAGTTATGAGACCAGCGACCGTGATGCTGCCAGTCTCAATCCCGACACTGGAAGCCTGATAAGGGATTTAAAAATACCGACGCCTATCTTAATCCCTACGCCGGAATCCAGGAGGACGACAGACCAAACAAAGGTAAGCTGGGGTGCAGAGCCGGATTAACGGGGGGCACAGGGGGTGAGTACCCCCGGGCCCCCTCTCTCAGGGGGCCCCCAGCCGAAGCTGTGTTTTTGTTTGATTTCAAATGGCTGTGGACTGCTACCTATTTGTCTAGAAGTCCGTCCGTCATTTCAGTGATGATGAAGGGGAGGGGTTACAGCCAGGCCAGGAAAGTCAGCTGAGAGGGACATGCTGCTGCTGCTGGGAGCACATGCCCGCTCTGACCAATCAGCAGCACTTCCTGTACAGTACAGTCACCATCAAGCTGCAGCTCCACATGACAGGGGAAGGGGAGGAGATAACAGAGACTACTGTGCTCCCCTGCCTGCCCCTCACCCTCTGCTCCGCACAGACACAGTGATCCATCCATGCAAGCAGCGTGAACAGAGCTGCAGATGCTGATCTGATGGCATATGAGAGCTATAAGGTACAGTAGTAAAAGTGGCAACTTTCCCACTGTAGCCTGATAGCACACACAGCTCAGGATAGTGCAGAGCAAACGGAGAAACAAATTGGCATAGTGGGGGAGAGAGAGAGTCCGTGAAGGTGGGAGATAAGGGCTCTAACTGTTTTGATAACAGAAATTTACAGCCACTGCACACCAGAAGGAGAGGTTGAGAGACTGGAGGGAGGATTCTTCTTGGTCCTCAAGAGCTGAAATAACAGATTCCTCAGTCACAGGCAGATATGTCACACCTTTGGCCCAGCAAGAGCAGCTCTCCTAATAAATCCATCAGAGCAGGAGGAATCAGTCTCCTTTATACAGTTTATATACTGTGTACCAAAGGCTGGAGCCACAGAGACCTGAACATTGTCTGCACCCACTGACCCAACACCCCTGCTGGGAGCAGCTAACTAAAGCCGCGTATCCACTAGTAGACATGGAAACGACAGCACAATTACGACATTGTAATCGTGCTGTCGTTTCCATGTCTAGTGATGTGCCTACACTGAACGTTCAGTCTAGGCACATCCATCATCCCCGTACATGCTGTACCTGACGGGATCGTCAGGTTGACCAGCATGTACAGGCGATGATTGATGTCGGAAACGACCAGCGGGCATGCGCATCGCTGGTCGTTTCCGACCCAAACCTGTACGATGCATGCGCGATTTGCAAGCGATTGCATGATAACAATGTCGTTATTGTGCAATCGCTTGCTTAAATCGTTAAGTGGATACCCCCCTTAATACCTCTCATGCTATTACCATCTCTGTACCTCATTTATTTTCATCTTCATAATTAATCTCTATCTGTGGTTTCTCAATTTTGACCTGCAATATCTATCTCACAATCCTTTACTGATCTTGGCCTATTTTTACATATTTACTATAAAACTATTACGTAACATTATCAGCATCCATCAGATCATTCCCACCCTCCCTGCCCAAAGAGATTAACAGTCTATTTGCACTCCGGCACCCAAAGCTATTTGAACCAAATACTGTCAGAACTGGAAAGCCTCACTTTCTTCTAGCGGCTGCCTCATGGGGGTGCAGGAGGAGGGGCTCGCATATGAGGCACTCATCTGGCACAGCCAGAGGGGTGTTGCTGACAAGAGGGGAAGTAGCCCACTTTTTTAAGTGCCTCGGGCCCCCTGAAGGCTTAATCCGGCCCTGCTGGGGTGCCCTTATTGTTAACAGCGGGGGGAGGGGTTAGGTTTAGGTAGCATAGCGTGGTTAGCAATACGTTTTTGGAGGGGGATCAGGCTTAGGCACCCCTAGGGGGGAGGGTTAGGATCAGGCACCACTGGGGGGTTAGGATTAGGCACAGGGGGGAGGGTTAGGTTTAGAAACGAAGGGGGGAAATTTAGGTTTAGGCACTAATGGGGAGGTTTAGGGTGCAGGGTGGGAAGGGTTAGGGTTAGGCTACAAAAAGGGAGGGTTAGGGGGAGAAGAGGGGAGGGTAAGCATGCCTTCCCGACCCCTGTCGGGATACCAACCATAGGCATGCAACTGTCAGTATTTTGACAGGAGGCATCCCGACAGTCAGCTTTACATACCGACTCCCATTTTCCAACATGACCTGACCATTTGATGTGTTTTAAATCAATTATTTTACAGTGTACATGGAGACTGAAACTACCCAACATGTGTTGACCCCTGGGCATAATGAAAATATGGTTCTATGCAGACGTATAATAAACTGCTCATCAATACAGTATACTATATATACATCTCAGCTTAAACAGTTATACAGTACATCATACAGCATAAGAGGAGATACTTAGTAAAACATCCAGTGATCTAAACAAGAGAAATTATAAATCAAACAATGCTATAAACTAGGGAAACATTTCTGGAGTAAATCTACAAAACCTACACCTGGAAACTATGTACAGTTAGCAATTATGATTGACCTAAAGGCTTTTTCATCATTAAAAATAGCCTACATCAGTCCAAAAAACTGTGAAAGCAATAACAAAATGAACCCTGCTCATGTTTAAATGGCTCCAAATTACATATTTGTGTAAATATTTCCATTTAATGAATAATATGTTTTCCATCTGCCTTTCATGCTTAAACCCATAGCATATGTTAGTAGTGTGCTGTGGTATTTATGACTTACTAAGGTGTTCTGAAATGTTATATTAACAAAATGTACCTCAGAAATGTATGCGATAAATTCTGAGCTAAAATGTTTATAACTCAGCAGGAGCATGTAATAACACCGTTGATTTGATATAAGCCTACAGCTCCATTGCTAATACTAACTTCAGCACTTTTTTCTAATCAGATGTAATTATGCATAATGATCATAACAGGTAAACAATGTAAACGTAATTACAATTTTGGTTTGAACAATTATTGTGTATTTACAGTAAATAAGAGAACTGATTAATAACTGTAATTTAAGTAGTTTGTGGGAAACCTTAATGATGAATTGCTTGTACGGTATTATCATGTGTTATATGACACATGATACATTTATAATCAATTTATGTAAATTCTTTAAAAGTGTTTTTTTGTCAATGGCAATATAAACTTCTAGCATTAAAAGGAAAATAGAACCTATTTAAAGAGTAATAAAAGTGTTTAAGCTTAAACAAATATATTCACCATACTCCAGATCGCTCCTCAACAGCAGGTTTAAGTTATGAGTGAGGAGCTTCTCTAATGGAGCAGACCCAGTGTGAGTGATTGTTGTTCAGAATGTCAGAGCTGCATTAAAACTCCACAGGACCCTAGGCAAGATACTGGTATGGGGCCCGTATTAATGTATATATAAATATATACTATATATACACCAATCAGTCATAACATTAAAACTACTGACATGTGAAATGAACAAGATTGATTATCTCATTACAATGGCACCTGCCAAGGGGTGGGATATAGAAGGCAGTAAGTAAACCATCAATTCTTGACGTTTATGCGTTGGAATCAGTAAAAATGAGCAAGTGTAAGGCTCTGAGCGATTTTGACAAGGGCCAAACTGAGATGGCTATACGACTGGATTAAAGCATCTTCAAAACTGCAGTGGCTAGTATCTACAAAAAGTTATCAAAGGTAGGACAACTGGCAAGACAAGGTCATGGGTGGCCAAGGCTCATTGATGCATGTAAGGAGTGAAGGCTAGCCCTGTTATAATACCTGATGTACTCCTGCACTGTCAAAACCTACACAAAGTGTTCTTCACCAATAACAACCCCCTTTTCCTGGAACACACACTTGTTCGTAGGTACTCGGCTGCCGTCTGGACTTCGTAATAACAGGTTTCAAAATATAGACATAGGAATGTGATACTCATATAGGGAATTACACCTAGATTCTCAAGTGGTCTCCCATCCAGGAATAAACCCAAGCCCTTACTGCTTAACTTCCACCCTAGACAGAAGTCTGTCTAAAGCTATTTGATGTAGTAATATAAATAGCACTCCTAAAGAGTGATTACCAGAATAGTATCCTGCAGTTAACATCACTGCAAGCTAGTAACAAACAAGGATTCAATTTAGCTACTAATAATTAAGTGTCTAACAAAAGGGTATGTAGTTATATTTTTGCTACATAAGTAATATATACATTCTTAAGTAATAGTAATAATTCCAGAATGATAATTCAATAATCATGAGAGTAATTGCAAAACTCTGTAACTTCTTTAGATATACAGCAAACTGCAGAATAAGACATTTCAAACACATAGACTATCCAGAGAAGTATATTAATAATGGCTGAGAGCATTTCCTTCACTGCACTGAAACCCTTGGGTCCAATTTGCTGCTGGACATCAAGAAACAGAGGCAAAGCTGAAAGACTAGGCTAGAATCAATGGGAGAGTGGACTAGAACCAATGCCTCAGACAACATATTACTAACTATCAGGATTGGATTGTACACACTGGGCTGTATGGGGCACACTTGAAACCTTGTGATTGGGAAATATATAGTACATTGAGTTACCAGGGAATAGGCAATATATTGTCCACAGAGAATTTCACCTGGAATTAAAATTTTTGTCATTAACCTGATTTTTATTTTTATGAAGACTTGAATGAAAAAAAATATTAATCGCATGGAACTTCATTTACTTCCATTATGGAATGTTTTGATTCCAGCTGTCATAATGAACTGATCTTGTCATTGGGCTGGATACAATAATATTATATTGTACATCACTTTCTAGTGTTATTTTTGCCAACAGAAACATAAACACAGGTTGCGGTCAGAGGAAATTCTGGGTAATTTCAATAAGCATTAAACTTGGGGTACTATTTCATCCACATGCATTCACATCTGGAATGAATTAAACTGCACATTCAATGACCTCATCATGGATCTGCGCTAACTCCCCCCTAGGAATAAATTATTTATTTTGTAGGAAAATGAAACCAGTACTTGATTTTCACCATCTATCATATAAATACTTAGACTCCTAGCATAAAATAAATTACATTTTCCAACTGTACTTACAGTAACTGTATGCAATTGGTGCTTTCTAATGACTTTTCTATATGAATAGATCAAAAGCCTTAATTGGTATTTTAATATAATTATTCTACATAATCATTTATGTTTTCTGCTTTATAGAATAAGTAAAGTGACTGGTATTAATGTAGATCAAATTATTTTGTAATATTGAACTGCAATATGCTTGTAATAATAATAGTATTTATATTTAGCTCACTATGTGGCATAGTCATTAATCTATGCGGCCAGACCCTGATAATAAAGATTCCTTATGGCCGCAATTCATTTATTCTGCCAAGCGAGCAGTTTCTTGAGCAAGTCCCAGTATTCGCTGTAGGGTTAGCCCTTGTGCTAAAGCATGGCCATGCCACCCAAGTGGGGCCTCGCCAATCCCTTTGTGTTTGTATGTCTACACATTGTGAGTATCCTTTTTGTATAGTTGTTTATTGCCCCATTTTCTCCTACCATTTGCCACTACCACCCACTTTTCCTTTGTGTCCCCTACCTTCAACTCACTCCCTTGCACTGCACCTTCTACTGACTCCCCATTATTATTACACTTCTGCCCTCGTCACCTTTTACCTTCCATCCCCCTCTTCTGCTAAAGTCGCTTCAGTCCCACTGGCTGCCATTCAGAAGCAATGCAGAAGAACCTTAGTATTGAAGGTAATCACAATCTCTGATTTAAAAATGGAATCTTATTGCCACCGATAACCCTGGCACTGTAAAATTCCCCTTGTGAACTGCTTAACATATGAGAGATGTGCGCCTATATACAGATGCTGAGCAGCCTCCTAAACTTTTTATGGTCTATAAAGTGGCCCGAATAGGACTTGAAATGGCTGCTCTAGGTGATGTGTGTCTGCCAAGAGAAATCGCCAAGAATTGCATACAGATAGATAGGGATTTGAAGAACGGCACCATTGGTTAGGAGAAAATTGACATATCGTCATAGTATATACATACTTAGCACACAGCCTTAGAATATATTGATTCAGCTCAAACGTTAAATTCGGATATAAAATATTCATTTTTTTCTGTGATTCAACTTCAACGTCACTTATAGACCATAATCAAACCGAAAAAGTCTCCAAACCTAGAGAAACATCTCGTACAGATGCTTAAAGGTGTGAGTATTCCTATGCCTCAAACTATTCTACTGGTTGGCGAGTGTAGATGTGTGGGGAAAATTAGATTATATTAGTGTTCTTTAATTTAACATAACTGGAAGCCAATGAGAGAGGAAAGAGATTATTGTGTCATTTCAACAGTACAAAAATAGATTTCAACGTATCTTGCATATACAGTATGTGGTCAGGGGCGTAACTAGGTATATGAAGGCCCAATACAGAAAGTTTGTCAGGGCTCCTATGTACCACCCAATGGTGACAAATGTATATTACACATGTAACTTTGACAAGGATGATGCCCCCCCCTCAGCTCTGGGCCCCATAGCAGCTGCACCCCTTGCACCTATGGTAGCTACGCCCATCTACGCGGTATTTAAATATGATGTGTTGTGAATTTTAGTTTGACATTTGTAGCCTCCAACTTGTAGTAAGATTACGTATTTGCAAATGTCACTTGTTTTTCTGTTCTCCCACTGGTGATAACATTTACAATGATCAGTGTTTGTTTACTAAGTGGTAACGGTTTTGCAGAGCAGAAAAACAATGTTGCATTGAAAAATAAAGTAACAGTAACCATAGAGCAACGATTGCTATATTTTCACATGTATGCTAAAATAGCTTGTTGAAAAGTAGGGAAAAAATATTTTCTACCAGAAGGCAAAAGATAACTTAATAAAAGTTTTTAAATAATCTTATCATTAATGTATATCTTCATTGAGATTCAGAGTTCAGATTAGCTAATATATAAGATTCCATACACAGCTCAGAATATGCATAAAGTACAGTGATACATACTGTACAGTATAAAGCTAAGTTTAAAAGTAAACAAAGTTCTGAAAATAATATTTAATTGTTCTCAGGGTCTTCTCACATGACTTCGATGAACTCTGAGCATTTTTTATTAAAGTGTACTGTGACCTTTTGCTCCTGAAACAGACGTCATGGAATGCAATCAATAAACAATGCATTACTTGTTAACATTTAAAATGGCTTATAAAAAAAATGAATTAATACATAGATAGGAGTTTTGTTCTCTTCTATATTAAAAACAATAAATTGAGACATTTAGTGCATGTGATGTACAGTCTGTTCACTGACATTCACCACTGCCTGTAAGCAGAGACCATGGCATCAATCTATTTCATAATGATACAAGAATGTCAACAAGCCTTCGTCAGTAGTTATTAGGAAGTCCTTTCATATCATATTTACAAAACCACAAATCCTTGTATCATAATCTCGAAAAAATACAATTCTTAATTACAGTAAATGTAAGTGCCAATGATATTGTGCCTACAGACATAGTAAATAAAATGTATTAACTCCTTAGCTCCCATGAATTATATTTTTTAATTTGATACTGTAGCATAAACTAGATACAGTAAAATGCCAGTTTGCATAGGAAAGGGAATGTAAGCAACATAATAAAATGCTGTTTAACCCTTTCTAAGCCCATGCAGGGCTGGATTTAGGTTTGAGGGGGCCCTTTGACAACAACTTTGTGGGGGCCCCTATCACACCACACACATATATTTATATACTTACACGCACATACATACATTCACACAGAAAAACACATATATACACCACACATGCATGTGTCACACATACTGTACATTACACACAAACATACATACATACACACACAACTCACACATTGCACCATCTGCACTGCATGTTGTGGATGGGAAGGGGACCTGGCAGGAAGGCACCATGTTATTAAGCTCTGCCCCCCTCGTGGCTTTGGCCGCGATTCGTGGGTCAATCGGAAAGGGGCGGAGCCAAATTACACAATTGTAATGGAAATGCATCATACTGGCTCCGCCTCCAGGCGATTGACCCGCGAATTGCGGCATTTTGCCACGAGGTGGGCGGGGCTTAATAACGGTGCCTGCTCTTGTGCAGCTGCTGCTGCTGCTGTGTGGGGGCCCTTTAGGTGTGGGGGCCCCTGGATGACCGCCCCTGTCCCCCCCCTATAATCCGGCCCTGAGCCCACGTATATGACTTGCTGTTTAATCCCTTCTAATTCCATGCAGTGGCAGAACTAGAGAGTGGTAGGCCCAGTCCCCCCTATGCAGTGCCCCAGGTAGTAGTTCCCCTTATGCATTGCCTCCAATAGTAGTCCCCCCTATGCATTGCCTCCAGAAGTAGTCCCCCCTATGCATTGCCTTCAGTGGTATTCCCCCTATACAGTGCCCCAGTAGCGGCTACCCCCTCTATACAGTGCCCTCAGTAGTAGTCCCCCCATGCAGTGCCCCAGGTAGTAGTCCCCCCTATGCATTGTCTCCAGTAGTAGTCCCCCCTATGCATTGCCTCCAGAAGTAGTCCCCCCTATGCATTGCCTCCAGTGATAGTCCCCCCTATGCAGTGCCCCAGTAGTGGCCAACCCCATCTATACAGTGCCCCCAGTAGCGGCCCCCCATACAGTGCCCCCAGTAGCCCCCCCATACAGTGCCTCTAGTAGCATCCACCCCCCCTATACAGTGCCCCCAGTTGCGCCCCCCTATACAGTGTCAGTGCCCATGTCCCTTATACACACACAAAAAAAACAACCACAACACTTACCTGAATCCTCGCTCCTGCCATGACTGCCACTGTCCGCTCCTCCCGGCCTGCTCTGCACTATGATAGAGACGTCATGACATCTCTCCCATCACCTGCTGCGGGGGGAGTCGAAAGGCTGAGCTCATGAGTGATTTCCAGCCAGCTCCCTCTGTGGAATCAGCAGTCAATGAGAGTCTGTTTTACTCTCATTGGCTGCTATAACAAATACACAGCCATCGCTGGTGGTGGTGTATTTGTTACTGTGTAGTGCGTTATTTAGACAGTTAGCGTAACCTCAACAATATGCTTTTAAGGGGCATATTTATTAACAATATTTTTACTAAAGTAATGTGAAAACAGGTGTTTTCACACTCATTTCACATTATTTTAGTATCACTTGAGTTTACTAAAGGGCAATTGGAGTAGAATTCACAAAACTTTACTCCAAACCCTACTTATCACATATTTTTAGTAAGCAGATCGCTAGTAATGGGAAATGTGTTCTGCCCAGATTTACTAAATATATATTGTGAAAAAATTCTGGGGTAAGCCCTGTGATAATAATGCCACCTTCAGATGACGTTTTCAGGGCTTTCCCCCTGTTCCTCGACTCCTACTCTGCTCTAACAGGCAGAGCAGAGCCGGAAGCCGGCCCTTGTGAACAGTTTTGTGATCTAAATAGACCACAAGCTAATTACTGTAAAAAAAAAAAAAGTAAAAAAAATATAAAAAACACTTACCTGCATCCAGGGACCAGTGACTGGTGCTCCGGTGAGGTCCTCTGGGGCTCCGGTCAGTTTGTCTCCAGACTCCTGCACTGTAACCTTGGTCAGCTGCTGCATAGAGCAGCTGACCGGGGTCACAGTGCAGGATCCCGGAGACCAGCTGACCAAAGAGAGGATCTCACCAGAGCACCAATCACAAAGGTAAGTGTAAGCTAAGTGGGGAGAGGTTGGGTCACGAAGGGGGGCCGTGAGCACGCAGTGGGGGAGGTTATCAGTAGCCGGCGGCGGCGCATGCACAGATACATTCTACCTGTATTTTTTTATGAAAAATACAGAGAGGAGTGTGCGGAGGAGAATCACATGGACAGAGCTTTATCGCAATCTCAGTCCCTGCATGCAGATGTTAGTACATCCATGCGATATTTCCTAAATTTGCAATGCGAATTTAGTTGAAAATATCACACTACAACTATGCGGATTGTAGTAAATAGGGGCCTAAATGTATTATATGACTTTAAGTTTTTATAGTGACAAATAATATAGGTATTTTACCAGAGGTTATGCTCAATAATAAATTATCTTGCGGTCTGGGCACAGTCCAAAAAGACTAGAGAGTGATTCTGAGGTGGCAGCAAAGAAAAATTGCAAGTAGTTTTATCTAGAACAAACCAATTTGCGATGTAAGGGGTGCAAATATATAAAAAATTTTGCCTGCAGGGTAAATACTGGCTGCTGTTGCATGTAGCCCACAAATGCTGGACAGCTTTATTTTTACCCTGCAATATAGATTTGAATTTGGACACCCCTCTGTCACATCCAAATCTCTCCTTCGTCAGAGGTCCACGCAGTGTCGATGTCGCACGCAGGGGGCCAATGTTTTCAATCAGTGCATGCATCCGATGGTTACCGCTCTATGTCACAGAATAAATGTGGATGCAGAATAAGGCAATTTCGGTGAGCATTTCTGAGTGGTTACAGGGAGGTGGCCAGCCAAACATGGACGTGTCAGAGTCTTGCAACTTAAGATTCACTTGCACTGACAGAGGCAGCCATTTTCAGACAGATAATATGTGCCTCCATAAGGCTGGTACAATGTCCGATGGTGCGACTAATGGTTCATTTTAATACGCACAGCGACGGATTAGCGCAGCAGTCGGTGGGTGTCTGTATGAATAACATCAGCTGCAGCATTAGCATAAACAGGCAGTCATGGCTGCAATAACGTGTACCTCTGAATCAGGCGCTTTAAACCTGCCCCACCTGCTGTGCAGAACGATTTCAAAAAGGTGCTAAGTAACTAGTTCTTGTTTGCTTTACTCAGAGCCGTAACTAGACTTTTTGGTGCCCTGTGCCAGAGAGTGCCCCGCTCCCCATTTTTCAAATAGGGACATAAGATAGTGTACCCAAAAAAGGGTCATGGTCTCATGGGGAAGGGCCAGGGAAGAGATAGGAGCAGCCAGGAGATGCTGGGGATAAAAGAAGAGGAAGCTACAAGTGAGAATGATAATAAACAGGAAGATTGACAGGCCCAAACAGCGCCCCCTGCCCTGCGGTGCCCTGTGCCATGGCACTGGCCACACTACCCTAGTTACGGCCCTGGCTTTACTCCCAACTCAGACTCAGCCCTAGTAGTACTACTGGCCCCACAGGTTTCCTCTATGAAGCTTCAATGATGATATCTGCGAAAGTTCCCATGAAGAGGGAAAGCAGTTATTTGTCTGTATTACGTTCAAAATTGCAGGAGTGATCGCCTCGCCAGTAATCACAGACAGTGATATATATCAGTGACACCTCTGTCTATATCTTGATGCACTAAGGGTGTTAATGGTAATTTGATTGTCTACAATGGAAATTTCACCATATTATTAGTAAAACTCGAGACAAATTAGTTCGTTATATGTCATAGATCTGTACAGAACTACTTGCAGCCTTTTGTTTTTGAATTGTGCCGCAGTTATTGGTGGGTTTTATTTCATTACAAAATGTGTTTGTGTAAATAGTTTTATAATGAATTCCACCCTTTGAATTATAACACCCCCTGGAGACATGTAAGACCAGGTTTACTGTTTATGATGAGCATGTTAAATCATTAATGAAGAGTTTGTCTATTCAGTGGATGAAGTTGAGAGTTTATTGTTAATCAAAGATAATTAAATCTATGTTAAGATAATTAAGTTAGATATGAACAAACAGGACTAAAATTATGATTACAGAAAAATAAGAATTAAATTAGTTTCCCATGGGGTCAATGCTAGGAAGCTATTTACAATGAATACAGCATATTAAGTGCTATAAGCACATTCTGGAGGTGTTTGCGGCACCGTTGTAGCGTTTCCATGCTGTTACAACTACAGCTCACACCATATAGGATTGGCACCACAATATTGATTGACAAGTGGAATTGCTATAGCACAAAACAGTACAGGAGATTGTAACCCATGTCATGTCTAATGTAGATATATGCCTTTGACCACAAAATAAATCAACTTAGCATGGGACAGTACTTATTAGGGAGCCACACAATTTGCACAACTCTCACAGCGGCATTACAGTTTTGTCTATCAGTGCAGATACAGATATGATTTAGCCAATTGAGTGGATCCTATTGCTATGCTAGTATTAAGATTATAACATTAAAAGACTAAACACTAAAAAGACTAAAGTCTTTTGACTAATTCCAGTAAGGAATAAATTTCTTACAGGAAGTATGTAATTGTTGTGTTCATTGTTGTTTCATCCACACTGTTCTTTGTTAATTTTTTTTTATTATGTCACAGCATCAGTAACCTTAGTTTGTTTATGCAATTTATTTTATTAAATGTAGTCAGTTTAGATTACGATGTTAATTTTTATCTAAAGAGATCGTTAATGCCATGTTCTTTATGGTTATTCTCTAATTACATGGCTGTCCGACTCATCTGGGCAATAAACACAGACTAAGGGCCGTATCCAATTATAGGTGAAAAGCCGTGATCGGAAAAAAGCATTTGCCGATGTGATGTTTTTGCTACATTCCAAAGTATCGCCCTATTCAAATCCAGCACGTTTTTGCATGTGCGAAAACTCCATAGGCAAAAACAGCTGAAAAATTTTTCCACCCAAAGGCAGGAGAAAAGATGTGCAAAATCCTAATTTTTGTCTAAAAATATAGGGACGGTTCAGAACCCTTTGGACACCCCCCCCCCAATGACTAATTAGGCAAAAAAAAAATTATATATATATATATATCTTAATTTCCCCTAAAAAAGTCATGTAATTTTTTAGGGGCAAAAAAGGTAAAAGTGTTTGAAAATGGGCATAAAGTACTGGGTCTGGTATTTTGGGGTGCTGCATGGGTGGGACAGGTGTTTTTAGGATTGCAGGAGGCCGCAGCAGGTTTTTTAAAAAACTTTTTTATACTGCACTTTATAAATACAAAAATATACTAGTTACCGTATAAATGAACCCCTAGTTTAACATCAACAATTATTTTTCACATAATAAATTGCTTTTTATAATTTATCCACACTTATGCAAATAACAGCCCTTTGACTCAATTTAAGAAGCTAAAATACTTTTATTAGGTCTATTAATACACTTCTACAGTATATTGATTTACAGGGTCAGTCAGGTTTTTATGGGGTATAGACTGATTCCCGCAAAATAAGCTGTCCTTTTCACTAGTTTCGCCATTTGCTGCATTCACACCTTATTACATGTGCCACTGCGGCTCTCTGCCTGATTGGCTTTCAGTGGTTATCCTAACTACCTGGACTCTGGCTGCTACGTGCAGTTACTCACCTGTTGGTAGTCTGGTTACCTGACCTCAGCCTGAATGACCAATCACAGTAGACCTTTCCCCTCATTAAGGATTCGAGTCTGTTCCTGCATGCCGGTGATATTACGAAGTTTCTAGTGGATGTTCACGTGGTCGCTGCACGCTGTGCAGTTCCTTGCTTCCTTACCTTTGTTCCTGTGTCCAGTATCCTGCTGTTGTATCCCTTTGCTCCCAGTCTCAGGCCACTGTGTCCATCCTTACAGTGGCGTAAGTTCATCCCAGACGGCCGGAGGCAAGTTATAATATGGTGCCCCCCCCCGGTCATAGCCGCTGACACGGTAATGTACAATTCGCATGCAGACAGGCTACAGATAGACGAAGGCAGCAGCTGATGGTCTGACATGGAGCCCTCCACTAGTGTATGGTGGCTTCTCAGGTGCCGCAAATGCGTGCCATGTATTGGGCTGCCGTGATGGTACACTTCGGGTACATAGTTACAGCCCTAAGTGGGGTGAATATGTTGTGGACAATGGAGGAGGTGCCCCTTCAGATTTGGAACTCGGCGGCAGGCGCCTCCATTGTCTCCCATAGTTCTGCTCCTGCATCCTTACTCTGTGCCTGTGTCTTGCCAAGACACTCCAGCTTACCTTTTGTGTCACCTCCAGTTTGTTTCTAGTCCAGTGTGTACCTGTGGATTTATCCTGCCTGTTCAACTACATCAAGTACTGGTTCTGCTACAAACTCCAACCTGTATCTGCCTGCCAATTCAACCATTTCAAGTACAGAGTCTGGGCCTGATTCAGAGACGGACGCTCTGAAAGAGCGCTCGCTCTGAATCAGGGCTTTTTTTTTTTTGTGCGGCCTCCTGGCCGCTTGCTTAGCTGTGGGTGACCACCCACAGCTATTGCGAGTGGCCAGGATGATGGTAACGATGGTCAAGACCATCGCGACCATCAGGGCTTGCGACGAGACCCTTGTGGTAGGGTCTCGTGGCCGCAAGCCCCAGAGAGCTTCCAGCTCTAATAGAGCCGGAAGCTCTTCCACTGACATCACTGGTGATGTCAGTGGGGCCGCCCACAAACCGCAGGTGTTCGTTTGGGAATGCCTCCGTTTGTGAAGCCACCCCCCGCCACGCCTCCAAAACGGTGCAAGCTGTCGATCAAAATCGACAGCCTCCCACTTTGGGTGCGAGACCCGGAGCGACCGTCGCTAGTCGGGTCTCGGGCATGCGCACGTCGGAGCCGTCTCCGGCGTGCGCAATGGCCAAACATCGACCCGCTCGTGAGCGGGTCTGAATCAGGCTCTCTGCTACAAACTCCAACCTGCATTCACCTGTCAGTTTGTCTATATCAAGTACTGGTTCTGTTACAATCTCCAACCTGCATTCACCTGTCAGTTCAACAATATCAAGTACTGGTTCCAGTGGCAAACGCAGGATTTTTAAGGGGGGTTTCCATAAAATATATATATATACACCCAGCATACATACTGTACTGTACACACAAGCTTGCATGCATTCACACATACACACACATACACATAGCAAACACACACAGCATACATACACACATTCACACATAGCATACATATACACCCACATACAGCATATAGTACTTACATAAACCCAGGACTGATGAGGAGGAGCTCACCGCCGTGGCTACCCTAGCAAATAGTATGCTGCACATGCACCTCAGCTCCCTCGGCCATCCGTATCTTCTGTATCCAGTGCAGAGAGCTCTTCTGATCAGAGCTCTCTGCGTGAGGAGCTGCTGCACATGTGCGGCAGCTCCAATAGCGGCCGCGGGTGGCCCGCTGACTCCGCATAGTCAAGGTTGTATCCGTCTTTTTAAAAAAAAATTATTAATCTGGGGGGGTTTCTGTGTGCTCGGAAACCCTGCATGCGCTACAGGGTTCTGTTACAAACAAATACCTGCATCCTGAGTAACTGGCCTGCCACAATCAAAAACATTTCCAGCATTGCAGGTTCTACAGTATTCCAACCTGCATCCTGAGTAGCCGGCCTGCCATAATCAAATCCATATCCAGCATTGCAGCTTCAACACAATTCCTACCTGCATCCTGAGTAGCTGGCCTGCTACTATCCAGTTCTACATTCCAGTTCTACATCCTGTCTGTTTCTGTGCTTATCCACCTGTGCCAGTTGATTACTTCCAGCAGCAGTCTCCAGCACACTCCTGCATCAGCTATTAACCCCTACCTTGCTTGCTGCTTTACTCCAGGTAAATTATTCTCAGTGGATCCCTGCCTATTGCATGAACCCCATCAGCGAGCTCTAGGAGTCTCATGCAAATAGTGCAGGTACATTCATAACACACCTCCTGCGAAAATCGGGAACTCGTATTGTGAAAGTATGCAATAACTGCGCATACAAAATGGGCGAATGAGGCGCAAAGATTGCAGTGGCGAAAACATTTTGCCGGCTGCAACTTTTCGCCTCTAATTTGAATCCAGCCCTAAGACTGGCTTCTAGGATAAAGTACGTTGGGGCCAGTGGCATATCTATAATGGTTGCAGTGTGTGTGGGGCACACGAGGCCCCCGGGTCCAGGGGGGCCCGCAACGCACACCCTGCACCCATATTACTTTAAACTCACCTGCCAATGGGCCCGCGTGGGGTGTCAGCGCTGCTCAGAACACTGGAAAATGGCCGCTGCTGCCATTTCTCCGGTGTTCTGCGTATACGCAGTAGACTCCGGGCACACTCTAGTGCCCGGAGTCTACTAATGCTCTGGTGGCTGGCCAGCCGTGTTAGTCAGCTGCCGGCCACCAGAGAGAGAGGAAGGGGCCCCGCATGGGGAGTGCACATGAGCCCCCTCCTCTCTTAAAACGCCCCTGGTTGGGGCATTTGCATATATATAATGGGTGCAGGAAACTTTGGGACATTTTTTTTAACAGTAGTTTATGAGAACTGAGCAGTTCTGTTGCCCATTCTGAGTAAGCAATAAGGATTTATCTGCCTCAGGAATTTAGCAGGTCCCATTTTAAGCATAATTTCTTAATAAATATGCCCTTTAGTGTCACAAATCTAAATTTTTTTATATTGGGCCTGATTCAGAGTTGTATGCAATGCTGATGTTTACGCAGTTGGAGTGATTTTTTGCCACTGTGCATGCATCTAAGTCACACTGCGCACGTGTGGAGGTACATTACCGTAGATGCATGCTGCGAGTCTTAAGTATTGAGGAAGTCACATAGCAGATTTTGCCAGAAGGCTTCAGGCGGATGTTGTGATAAATGTACAGTAAGTACATCGATCAACTGAAGAAGATTCACCTGATGCTTAGTAATATGTATACAGTTTGTGTGTATATATACACTGTATATATCTCTACACACACACTGTTTCGGCATTCTGCAGCGTTTTTTTTATGGTGAATCCTACTTCCCATGTCCTACTGTAATTAGCCTCCCCACCAAATTTAGTGACATTATGGTTGATAGATAGCTACAGATGGCTCTGAATAGAGGAAGTGTAATTATGGCCACCCTGTATATATATTTGTGTGTGTATGTATATGTCTAGGTACTGGGCCTTAGGGAGGAGTGTTATTTTTTTGGAGCGTGGCCAAATGTCAGTAGGCATCACCATGTCTCCTTGAAAAAACAAATAGTTTTGCGGCACAGCACGTTCCACGAGGAGGGGAGGGCGCTGTGTGCCCCTCAACCAGGGGCAAATACGCTGGGGGTTATGATCGGTGTGATTGCTCCCCCCCTCCCCCACACTGTCAGAGAAGACTGCTGCTGCTGATCAGCAGCAGCAGCTTCTCTGGCCCCACTGCAGCACATCACACATCAGAGGAGTGACAGGTAAGGGAGAGGGGGGAGGCAGGCGGTGGACTTGAGCCACTGTCGAGCGCCTCCATCAACCCTGGGCCTGGGTAATTAGTACCCGTTCCCCCCCCCTTATTTCTGTGTCCCTGTCTAGGTAACTGAAAGGAAGAGTGTAACACCCCTAAACTGGGTATACGTAAGAATGGGGTTTCTAGGTTCTTTCTTGGGTACAGAGAGGTAAAGAGGTAAGTAGACTGACTTTGGACCAGTATATTAGGTATTTTATTACAATAAAGAGATCATATCATGTCAATTGGCACTTTCACAATGAAAATTACACGTTCAATTTCTGTTACAATTCATAAGAATAACACAACAAATTATATTTTATTGTTCAGGAACACTGGGTGTCATTCAGACCCGCTCGCGAGCGGCAGTATGCTCGCAAGTGGGTCGATGTTCCCCACTGCGCATGCGCACGACGGAGGGAGCTCCGTCGTGCGCATGCGCGAGACCCGGGGAGTGACGGGCTTTCCATCGCTCCGGGTCTCGCACCAAAGGGGGCGTGCTGTTGATGTTGATTGACAGCACGCCCCCTTTGGTGGGCGTGCCGGGGGCATGCCTGCCAGACGGAGGCGTTCCCATGGGAACGCCTACCGTCTGAAGCCGGCCCCGCTGACATCACTAGTGATGTCAGTGGGAGTGATTTTGGCTCTGATAGAGCCAAAATCACTCCAGGGCTTGTGGCAGGGAGACCCTACCGCAGGGTCTCCGTCACAAGTCCGATGGTCACGATGGTCAAGACTATCGCGACCATCTTTTTGGCCGCTCGCATATGCTGTAGGTGGTCACCCACAGCTATGCGAGCGGCCAGGAGGCCACTCCATTTTCATGGAGGAGGGCCCTGATTCAGAGCGAGCGCTCTGGTCAGAGCGTTCAGCTCTGAATCAGGCCCACAGTCTCCTTGCTGTCAACTAATATGCTTCTCCTCCTGCTGATGTCAAAAGATTAATGCATGCGATTCACTTTAAGCAACATTTTAACTAAATACTTGTAATCATTACCCCCAGTGTATTTATCATACAGTAATGATAAAGAAATAACAGTCTCTATTTAACTAGTTTATATGCTAACTACTTTCCCAAGACTTTTTGGCCAGACTCCCTAATAGTTCATGAGCTCATATATACATAAAGTCCTGTTGGTGTACACTACGTTTCCCGGGTTATTGGATGCTAGCACCAACTTTAAACTGTCACTAATGGAGATCTTTCCACTCTGAGTAGGTTAAATTGCTCAAGCTGAAATTATTCCTGTTGCAAATGTCCCTCTTTATTAATCCTGGCTAACAGTCTCTGTAAGTAGACGAATGCATCAGCAATTTGGCAACCATCCAGGTCGTTGTATTACTGTTACTGATGTTGCAACTTGTTGCTTTTTACCCAGCCACATGAACGGCTGGCTGTCCTCTTTATTACAAGTGTGGACACCGCTGAGGCTTTCCTTGGAGTCTAAACGGGTTTTATATGGCTCAATCTGTATGAGTCCTGCCCTTTTCTTTACACTGACTTCCCTGCTTATCCAACTTATCAGTATAAGTCCTGCTTTGGGGGACAATGTGACAACAGATTACTTGGTGCTGTTAATAGTCGCTTGTTAGGGGTGTCTCTCTTTGCTACTGATGGGGAAGATCTCTGCTGTGCAGTGCTCTGATGGGGCTATTGCGGCTGTCTATCAGTGGGCCATTGTTAATGGTTATCTGCGGGGGTGGTGGTGTGTAATAAGTCTCTTACCACCGTGACCTCCTGGTTCCCTGCAGTGCCCGACACGGCCTCCAGAGGACCCACGATAGACTCGCCTCCGTTTATATGCTGGTCCCACTGACTCCGCCTCAGTCGCGCCTTCTCCCCGACAGGCTTCCACTTCTTGCCGTCAGTTCCCTTCTGCCGCCGCAATGTCTCTGGACCACAGCCACGACATTCCTTGTCTCCGGATCGCTGCTCCTGTCCTCCGGTTATATCAGGTAAACAGCGCATCGGAGCTCTCTTCAGCTACCGCTACCTCAGGGACCTGCCCACTGTTCCTCTCTCTCCAGTCCCCACAGAGCAACAGGAGGGGAACAGTTTGCAGCCATTGCTCCTGGGACCAACTGCCAGTCAACACACATCCTGGACTTTTCCCTGCTCTCTCCCTAGAGTCCAAGCTAATGCTCCACCTGTCCTCACGCGCTGACTTGTCAACCTATCACCGGGGCGACTAACGGGGGTACCTCTCCCATGTCTTAGACTCCTTGGTAGAGTCCTGTGCTCGTGCTTCCCCTAATACTGCAAGGCCTTTCTGTATGGATGGCACCATCTTCTTCCTTCTATAGGGGCAGCACAGGCACACATGTACCCATTGACTACTTTATCTGAGAACAATCTTCTTTAATAAAATACATCTATTTACATTTTTGGGTAACATTTATCACTTCACTTTACTTGGCAGAGACTGTTTAACAATTATGACCCCCTAATTTCGGGGTATCACAAGAGCATTTTAATTGTGAGTCAATTTTTTACTTTGAAATCCCATCAAATACTTGCTGAGTTGTTAACTCTCCTCCCTGAGAGCAGCCCGGAGAGGAGATGAGCATGACGGGCTGGGGCTGGGCTCTTTAATCATTAGGCCCTGATTTTCATCATATTGGCCCTGCCCCCTCCCTACGGATGCAAGATTTGGGTATTCTCTCCACATCCTGTCTACTTTACTAGGAAGTGGGTGGATTGCAGGATATCCACCCACTCTGTAGCATCTTCTGGACTAAGTAAGTATGGGGTGCATATTCCAAATCATTTTCATAAATTAAAATTAATTTCCAGGAAAAATACCCACAGTAAGTGAAAGTTAAGCTTAACAATTGAGGTGGATATAGCTATAGCTCCAAACAATCACATAATAATAGGCTCATCATCAAGGCAGTGTGATGATGATGAGGTTCTGTTAGGCTGCCACACAGTCGGCCATAAATCATAAGTATTAAAATAGTTTTTCTAGTTTTCTCACAAAATTATGCATTTTTCTATTTTTATGTATTTAGGGAAAAAGGGCAGATAGTGCAGGGGATGTACACACCCACGTGGTTCTGGCCACGCCCACACAGCACTGGTCACAGCTCCTCCCCTTCTTAGTGTAGGCCCTGTTATGGTGGTATTGGGAGAGGTGTGTGCATTTTCTCATTTAACATACAGTATCTCATCTAATTTGAACTGAAACTAAAACTTTTGAATTATCTTGAGCATTGGAAATTTCTTTCAATGTATTATTTGCACAATAAGGAAATAAACAGAGTCCTGGTCTCTAGCTTTCAAAAGGAATAGGATGTAATTTAAGTTTTCCATGTGAAGCTGTGACTTTTAATTATATGTTGGACTTTCCAGAAAGTGCTTTAACCTTCCTTCAGTGAAGAACAATGAAACATTTCAGGCATTATTTAGTCCAGCTTTTGTTTCCAGCAATGAAGGACCCATCTCACTTCCTGTCCGACAAGAACTTTTGTTTTTCTATGACCTGGTTGCCAAAAAAATAGAAGACAATGAAAACAAACATCAATGTTATTTATATCTTTGTATTCTGAGTCAAGGAAACATCTGGATGCAAAAAGAACACATTAAATGGTATGGCGTTATCAAAGCAGGCTACATAATACCAGTATGCAGTTTACATATTTCTCAGCGCCATTTTCTGCAATTCCCTGTTCCAAAAACCCTGTTTCTTATTACTAAAATGTTGCTCTTCTGGATGTATTGCTGGATGCATAGCTGGATGTAAAGCTGTACAGATGTGTCCTGCTACATCTTTGCTCATAGCGCAATATTCTGGCCTCCCTGCCGCGGCATGTCAGTATGCGTTATGGCAGATACTGTGCATTGTGGAGTGGCGTACTGTATGCCACAAAAGACTACACACCATGCAGTACACAGTTTAACCGCTGGGTGGCAAATGCTCCATGGATGAAAACTATAGTACTGAATACAATACTGTAGCAGTGCAGGGTAATCCGTGAGAGGCTGGCCAATCACCTACAGTCACTCCTCATACTTGAAATGATCACTTTGTCAAGATTACAGTAAACCGCTATAGACATTACTGTTTATTGTACTCACGGGTGGACTGGGCCGGGGGGCAGGGTGCCATCTGCCTCCTGGGCCGGCACAATTTAAACCTTGGGGGGCTGCCAGCTGACTGCAGCCATACGATGCATACACATGACGGCATAAGTGGCTGTAACTTCATTACCGAGGAGGACTGGAAAGGAGATCCATGCCCGCAGCATCACCTCCCCTCCTGGACGTTCCGACTCAGTGCTGCAGACTCCTGTTACAGCAGCAGCCTGCCCGGGGCTTCTGAGGCCCCCGCCCCCAAACCGCAGGCCACGCTCCCTCCCGCATCCTGCGACCCCCACTTCCCCCACAGGGGGAAGCCAGAATGGATTATGGGAAGTTAGGAGCCTAGGTTCCCCCTCTCACATGCTTATCTCGCCTCTACAACTGCCAGCTCTCCTCTCCTGGTCCCAGTGGCCGGGCTTTGTATGCATGCACTGCCATACACAGAGATACCCCAGCCCTTCCTCCTATACAGTCTTTCCCACCAGCCTCTTTACCATTCCTGCCTTTCCCCCTCCCCATATCTGTGCCTCTGCCCCCTCCTTTCATGTCGCTGTGCTCTTTACCATCTTTCCTCTGCCCCTTCTCCATATATGTGTCTCTGCTACCTCCCAATATTTGTGCCTTGCTCAGACTAACCAACTCACTTATTCTGACCACTCCCTATCTGCACATTTTCCCCTTCCCCATATTTGCGCCTCTGTCCCCTTCCTATCTATGCCTTTGTCCCCTTTTCCCCTGTGTGCCCCTTTGCTTCTGCACCTTCACCCAATGGCTGCTGGCTGCCGATCAGAAGAGACATGACTGACGGAGGCCCAACCACGTTCAATATCACATAATTGAACCTAAGGAGGCCAGGTAAGCACAATTCTCAGTTATTAAGCCATGTATATGTGTGATATTTATTTGTGTGTGCATATGTGTATGCACACACAAATAAGGCGTGTGTGCCTCTGTGATGTGTATGTGTGGTGTGTTGTGGTGTATGATGGTGTGTATGTGTGATGTGTGTGTGGTACAGTGTGATGTGGCGTATGTATTATGTGGTGTTTGTATTTGTGCATCTAGGGTGTATGATATGTGTCTGTAATGTGTGGTGTAGGGATACGGTCAGAATCCCAGCATATGGGATGCCAGCGCTTAGGATACCGGTGCCAGATCCCAATGCCTGTCAGAATCCCAGCGCCGGCATCCCAAAGGTAAGTAGTGGGGTTAGGGGAGGGTTAAACGTTATTGTTAGGGACTAGGGGGGTTAGGGCTAGGCACTAAGGGGTGAGGGTTAGGTTTAGGGTACTGAGAGGGGAGGGGGAGGTTAAGTTTAGGCATCGGGGAGGGAGGGTTAGAGTTAGGGTAGGGAGAGGGGGAAGGTTGAGTCACTGCTCATGAGCTGGTGCTGTGTGCTTGGTCCCCCAGGTTAAAATTCACCAGACAGCCCCTGATGGTACTTAGGGCCTCATTCAGACCCACTCGCAAGCACTGAGCACTCACAGGTGGGTCAATGTTGAGGCCCTGCGCACACGCAGCGGCCGCACTGCACATGCGCTAGCCCCGGTGCAAGAGAGAAATTCTCTTGCTCCGGGGCTCACTACAAAAGGGACGGCTGTCGATGGTGATGAACAGCTCACACCATTTTGTAGGCGGGGTGTGGGGGTGGCTGGCCAAACAGAGGCATTCCCGAAGGAACGCCTGCCGTTTGGGGGCGGCCACACTGACATCACTCGTGATGTCAGTGGTGAGCTTCTGGCTCTATTGGAGCCGAAAGCTCACTGGGGCTTGCGGGAGATTAGACCCTACCACAAGGGTCTCGTCGCAAGCCCCGACCATCAACCTGGCCGCTCGCTAAAGCTGTGGGTGGTCACCCACAGCTTAGCGAGTGGCCAGGAGGCCGGCGCTTTACGGAGAAGAGGACGCCCTGTTGAAGCCGGATAATTGGCTGAGATAGGATCGGTTTAAAATTAAATCTACGTGATGCCATTTTGCAAATGGCAATCAGACGCCATTTTGCGACTGGCCGCATTATAAGTACATACGGCAATGCTATTATTTAGCGTTGTGCGATTCCCACGCAATAGAAAGAAGTTAAAAGTCCTCACCATATAAATACAGTCACTAAAACATATAAAATGATTAACCCTGCAAAACACGTACCATGGTGTACTCCACAAACACGTAGTCGCACAGCGCTAATTAGCGTCTTTTCTTAATTCCCCAATACTTACACACTGCACACTTACATAAAAGGTTCCCTAGTATTAAAGTGTAATATTCAAGGTTTATTCAGTAATTATTAATGTTGTGAAATAAAGGTTATTTGACCGTGTTTGGTGTTGTACTGATCCACTGTGTCTCAACAGATTTCCGGTACCATCGGTGAGAAGATTGCAACATGCGTCTGCAAACTATGGACTATAGAGAGTTATAACATTAAAATGTACTCTGTAATGTTATCAGCTTAGATTAGCATGCAGCGGGAAAAAGGGCACAAACAGCCTGTTGGAGGCTGGTTTGTGTCCATTCGAATTGACCTATGAACTATACAGTAACAGAAGAACCAGGAAGAAGAACAAATGGAATCATGCCAAACTGTTCTATTGTATTGCCTATCCCTGTAAAGAGTATACTGTATATGTGGGCTCTCTGAACTCGGAAGTCAGACTTCTTGCTGTGCTGTTGACGGAGGTTTCTATACTGATGCCGGTATCTGGGTCCACAGCGCGTGCGTATGTAACAACTGTACCTTGGGTCTGTATGATTTATTTGCGCTAATTGTCTTTAGATCACAGCGTGTAACCATCTGTTTTTATATTGAAAAATAAATTTTTTTGCTTTGGAACCACACTCAAAGACTGAAAGCATTTATTTATTGTGCGACTCATAACGCTAAATAGCGACAATTATTAGAATGTATAGGCAGGATTTTAGAAGGTATAGACAGGCAGGAATCGATAGCTCTCATTCAGAGCGAGCGCTCGCATTTTGCGAGCGGCACTGAATGAGGTCCTTACAGTATTACGGGCCATCAGTACTGTATACTGTCACTACATGGTGTAAAGATGCCTGGTCATAAAGACTGAGCATTTCAGGTTCAATACTTTTAAAGTACTCTGCTCAACTTTATGCATCGCTCTGCACTCTCCTCATACCTTCATCTACATATTATGACAATCCAGCTTCATTAGACTATAAACCGCTATTGGGCCTTGAAATGGCTGGTATAATAAATCGTATAGCTTAGGGCTCCAATCAGTGTTGCAGTTTGTACAACAGTGACTATGTTATTGGTTACTTTCTGGTCTGTAATTTGAGCCAGACTGCCGAATTTCCCACAGTGCTTCTGTAGAGGAAGCAGGAAGACATGGAAGCCAGTTCATCATGAGGTGCAAGCACTGTGGCCCTCATTCAGAGGCGGTTGTAAGAAGCGATCGCTCTCCCTGAATGAGGGCGGTCGCTTCATTTTTGAAGTGCGGCCTCCTGGTCATTAGTTAAGCTGTGGGTTACCACCCACAGCTTAACGACCGACCAGGTTGATGGTCGCGATGGTGATCACCATCGCGACCATCGGGGCTTACGACCAGACCCTAAGGTTGGGTCTGGGCACTCGTAAGCCCCAGGGAGCTTTCTGCTCTGAAAGAGCAGGAAGCTGCCCACTGACATCACTGATGATGTCAGTGCGGCCGCCCACAAAATGGTAGGCGTTCGTTAAGGAACGCCTCCATTTTGGAAACCACCCCCCGGCCCGCCTACCAAACGGGACGAGCTGTTGATCAACATCGAGAGCCGCCCCTTTGGTAACGAGCTACGGAGCGACAGAGTTTCTCTGTCGGCCCGGGGCTTGCGCACACGCAGTGCGGCCGCTGTGCATGCGCAGGACTAACCATCGAGTCGGTTACGAGCGCATCGGCGCTTGCGACCGACTCTGAATAAGGTCCTGTGTTCTTTACAATATATTATGATAACCATGTTAGATGTTATTGTTTTATGAAGGGCACCTTTTGGCATATGTCACGTGGTCAGAATATGCTAGACCTGCTTTGGCCAGGGCCAGCTTAAGGTCCGTTGAAGTAGAGCAGCCGCCCATGGGCATCACCCCATAGGGGGCACACTATGACTGCTGAGCTTCTGGCCAGTTTGAACCACTGTCTGGCCCGGGCCACACTGGGCTCATCTTCCGCTTCAGACATTGCCCGGACCGTGACCCATCTTTGACGTCGCTGTGTGACGAGGTCACACAGCTGTGCAGTGCACTGAGGGTGAAGAGGAAGGCGTGTAGCTGAATATTACAGACAGAGTTGCTGATGCTTGCTGCTTCCCTAAAGCAACTTCTGTTTGTCTCCT
This sequence comes from Taudactylus pleione, assembly GCA_031769625.1. Classification (NCBI taxonomy): domain Eukaryota; kingdom Metazoa; phylum Chordata; class Amphibia; order Anura; family Myobatrachidae; genus Taudactylus; species Taudactylus pleione. The sequence continues at coordinate 2,532,146 of JAUIMM010000658.1, forward strand.
TAATTCCCCTAATCAAGGGGACATTTTAAGCAGCTGCACCTGCAGCCTTCATAAGATGTTGGTCCGTGAATTAGGCAGCTCAACAGGAAGAAGCCCTGTCCCAGTCTCTGCGCTGCCTGTTTCTTCAAATCTGGAGATAAGTATGTAAGTCTTAAATGGGGGCCAATATGTTTTTTTTTTTACTGTGGAGAGAAATATGTGTTGTTTTTTTCCTGTGGAAAGCAATGGGCCAGATTCAATTAGCCGTGGAGCTTACCATGTGGCTGCAGCTTTGCCTTAAGCTATTTAATTGCCCCAAGTGGTAAGCTATGGGTTAACACATGCTAGCCACAGATTTACCATGCATGGAAATTGGCAAGTAATTGAATAGCCCAGGTGTTAAACCCGAAGCTGCAGCCATGCGTTAAGTCTAATTAAATCTGCCCCTACGTGTGTGGGTTTTTTTTCCTGTAGGAGGCATATCTTGTTCGTTTGATAGTATTCATTATGTACATAGTTGGATTGCAGGGGAAGGTTCAGCGCTCCAAACATTCTCACACAGGGTGCGAGTAGACCTGGGGCTGGCCCTGCTATCTCTCTTGCTTGTGTCATTGACTGACTTGTTCCTGACCTCATGACTTGCTTGAGTCCATGATCTCTGGTTTTCCTGGTGTTATTATTTTCCTACTGCCTATCATCTATCTTGTCATGTTGAATCTATTATCAATGTGCTGAGCTTTCCAATCTGTCTCTAAATAGTGCACTTGCTGAACAGGAGACATTTGTGGCCTGGTGGAGGTGAAATCGATAAGTGAATACAGATCAGTAGAAGCTCAAAGTGGTCAGAAGATAAAAGTCTTCAGATCTGACAATGGTGGAGGGAGGGCTAGTCCAAGCACAAGATTTATTTCTATTAAAAAGTAAGTTATAGTACCTGTAAGGTAAATTGGTACAATAGAAAAAGGGCAAAGTGAAAAAGTACTTCTCTATGGTGCACACTTTTGAATAACATTTAATCTTATTAGAAAATACAGACTCACCTAAACATCACTAATACCCCTTTTACACCGGAGCTAAAACCCGGGTTTTTGAAGGGTTAACCCGGGCAGCTCCCTGGTGTAAAAGGGGAGAGGGTTGGATCGCCGGGTCGAGGGACCTGGCAATCCAACCCAGGTAACTAGCAGGGTTTAACACGGGCGTAGCCCGTGAAACCCTGCTATGGGAACAGCGCACTCCGAGTCACGAAGACCTGGAGTGCGCTGCTAGCCGGCCGATTGGCCCGGCTTCAGTGGCGCTTGGAGATGACGTCATCTCCAAGCGTCCACTTTCACTCCGCAAAAGCCGGGTCTATGCAGACCCGACTGCGGTGTGAGTGGCGCTGACTCGGGAATATCCCAAGTCAGCGCCGGCAAAATTCCAGGTCTGATCCGGATAGGAACTTTGTTCCAACTCCGGGTCAGACCCGGAATTTAGGTGTAAAAGGGGTAATACATAGAACATGTATAAAGCAAAGAATAAATATCTAGTTTCTACACTAATAATCTGTTGTGTATTTGAAATTCTGATCTATTATTTGAAAAAGTACATTTTAAAAACATAAACATAATGGGGTGGAACACGGGCGTAGCCCGTGAAACCCTGCTATGGGAACAGCGCACTCCGGGTCACGAAGACCTGGAGTGCGCTGCTAGCCGGCCGATTGGCCCGGCTTCAGTGGCGCTTGGAGATGACGTCATCTCCAAGCGTCCACTTTCACTCCGCAAAAGCCGGGTCTATGCAGACCCGACTGCGGTGTGAGTGGCGCTGACTCGGGAATATCCCAAGTCAGCGCCGGCAAAATTCCGGGTCTGATCCGGATAGGAACTTTGTTCCAACTCCGGGTCAGACCCGGAATTTAGGTGTAAAAGGGGTAATACATAGAACATGTATAAAGCAAAGAATAAATATCTAGTTTCTACACTAATAATCTGTTGTGTATTTGAAATTCTGATCTATTATTTGAAAAAGTACATTTTAAAAACATAAACATAATGGGGTGGAAAAGGGGCGAAATATGTGATGTGATGAAAATATGTGATGGTGGTGAATGATCAGGGTATGACAAGTATACATACAATTAGTAAAATAACACACCAACGCCAATATTTTTGTACTTGATCCTAAGACCATGAGTCTTTTATATACCACAGGTAAGTGAATATAATTAGTACAGGATATAGATTTTGTATTATCCACACATGCGCTGAAAAAGAATATACATTTGTATTATCACAAAGGCACAGAAAAAAAAAAAGCCAAACAATTTTGTATTATCCACAATGCAATTAAGGCAATTAATGATACAAGGTGTCAACTGTCATATATTTCAGTTAATTTGTTTTCTTAAATAGTCACATCGTATTCACATCAATTTCTCATTGTATCATAGTCTAATATGTAACCATTTTATTTTGGATGAAACAATTCTATATTCACATTAACATCACAATTATATTACTGAAGCACCACAACTAGGTTTGTTACTTGTGCTAATTACAGTGTGAGAATGTCAAATAAACATCCAATATCAACTTCCTATGTGTACAGTAGATTGATTTCCTTAAATTGTCATATAATTGTTATTTGAGCAATAATTTGACATATAAACAATTATTTCTGTCCTCACACCAATAGGGCATACATATTGTAGAACTACTGGACAATTGTATATGATTATATAGTGTAAGAGATGTTTCTATGTAATCAATTGAATATAATTGAATTTGGGCAGCACAGACAGTGTAATGGTTGGCATAATGAGGTTGTGGGTTCGATTCCCACTACAGCCCTAACTGTGTGGAGTTTGTATATTCTCCCTGTGCTTGTGTGGGTTTCCTCTGAGTGCTCTGGTTTCCTCCCACACTCCAAAAATATACTGGTAGGTTAATTTGCTACCAATCAAAATGAACCCTGGTGTGTATGTGTGTGAGCATGTGGTAGGAAATATAGATTGTAAGCTCCACTGAGGCAGGGATGGATGTGAATAGCCAAATAGTGTCTGTATAGCGCTGCGGAATATGTGTGTGCTATATAAATAACTGATAATAAATAATAATAAATGTGTCCTGCTGTGAAAGGTATGCACAGAAGAGAGCTCTTACAAGTCTCTGACTGTTACTGTCCTTGTCTGCCTGGGCATTGTACGTGTGATGAGTGTTTGGCACAGTGGCTCAGTGGAGGTATTAATAAAGGACTGCATCGGCTATCAGTTTTAGCCACGGTGTGTACTGCACTGATGCAGCCGCAGTGCAGGGCAGACACTGAAGTACCCCTGATGAGAGTGTAACCGAAGTAGAAGAAATACCTTGTGGACATGTGGGTAGTGGGATCATCTGGTATTCAGCATGGTGTGTGGACGTGGGTTTCGCCGCTAGGGCTTGTTCTCTATCTGTGTTGTCTATCTCCTATCCAGGGCCATATTAAGGCCTGTGGGGGCCCCTGGGCAACAAACGTGTGGGGGCCCCCATCAATCAGTTATATATATATATAATATACACACACGTCTATCTGCCTGATGTCCAATGCCCCCTGTAGTTGTGCCCCTTCTGCAATGCCCCCTGTAGTTGTGTCCCTTCAATGCCCCCAGTAATTGTGCCCCTTCTGCAATGCCCCAAGTATTTGTGCCTTTCCTCCAATGCCCCCAGTATTTGTGCCCCTTCTTTTATGCCCTTTGTAGTTGAGCACCTACTCCTATGCTTCCAGTAGTTGTGCCCCTTGCAATGCCCCCAGTAGTTGTGCCTCTTCATAAATGCCCCCAGTAGTTGTGCCACTTGCAATGCCCCTAGTAGTTGTGCCCCTTGCAATGCCCCCAGTAGTTGTGCCTCTTCTTAAATACCCCCAGTAGTTGTGCCCCTTGCAATGCCCCTAGTAGTTGTGCCCCTTGCAATGCCCCCAGTAGTTGTGCCTCTTAAATACCCCCAGTAGTTGTGCCCCCTGCAATGCCCCCAGTAGTTGTGCCTCTTCTTAAATACCCCCAGTAGTTGTGCCCCTTGCAATGCCCCCAGTAGTTGTGCCTCTTCTTAAATACCCCCAGTAGTTGTGCCCCTTGCAATGCCCCTAGTAGTTGTGCCCCTTGCAATGCCCCCAGTAGTTGTGCCTCTTAAATACCCCCAGTAGTTGTGCCCCCTGCAATGCCCCCAGTAGTTGTGCCTCTTCTTAAATACCCCCAGTAGTTGTGCCCCTTGCAATGCCCCCAGTAGTTGTGCCTCTTCTTAAATGCCCCGTAAAGTAGTGCCCCCAGTAGCTCTCCCTCCCCTCCCACACCCCTGTTAAAAAAAACTTACCTGACGTCACCCGCGCAATGCATCACTGGGAACGATGGCTTCTGAAGCGATCAGTATTCAGAGGGCAACGTTCCCTTACCTTAGTTGATCGCGATCTACGGGCGGGAGCTCCACGAGCTTCCAGTAGATCGCTATCAGCCTTTTCGCCGGGCATGTGGCCAGGGGTCGGGGACAGTGTGTGGGGGCCCCCTATGTGTGGGGGCCCCTGGACGACCGCCCCTGTCGCCCTGCCCTTAATCCGGCCCTGCTCCTATCCTGCATTGAAGCTGGCCATCGGCACATGTTACTGCACATGCGCGATCCGTCGCCCCTGCGCCATCTTGGAGTGTGTGATGAGTGCATTTTTCTCCAGGGTATGGGTACTGCTGTTATCACTGCTGTTACTACCACTGTCTCTAAGTGTATATACCACTTACTCTCTGTATTACTTCTGTCATCGATGGCACCGCTGTTACATCTGTTACTTCTGTTACCGCTGTTATCCTTAATAAACCTGCAAGTCTGGTTAAGGACAAACTGTCTGGCCTAAACTCCATTGGTGCCTATTGTCAGTGGCGTCACTAGGAGGGTGCGGGGGGTGCGGCCCGCACCCGGGTGTCACCCTTCAAGGGGTGACACCAAAAAGAGCCGCACTTACACCCGCACCCCCATCCACAGATGCATCCGCGCCCCCTTTCACAATCCCCGACCCAGCACCAAACGCCGCAATCAATCACCACCGCACCCCAGAGTCCATGAGCTGGAGTCCACGCTGGACAAAGTCACTGACTAGCCCACAGTGACACTGGTGGTTAACTTTGCACTCCACCTCTAGATCGTACATACTGTGTCCCTGGACGCCAGGTGTGGTGACTTCATCTCGTACGCGGCACGCCGGCTCCACATTGGTCATTCTGGAAGGGAGAAGTAGGAGCAGAGGAGACTGACCCCTGCGGCTGTGCCAATAGGAGGAGGAGGACCTGACCCTGCATTCAAGGTCGGGGGGACACTGCAGGCTGGGGGTGCGTGTTGCGGAAGTGCTCTGCGTTGCATTGGCCTGGGCTAGCTGTTAGCTGCATTGGCCTGGGCTACCTGCTAGGTGTTGGCATCAGCGGCAAGCTCCTGTCCGCTCTTATCCTGGGTAAACGGCGGACGAGATGGTGGAGTGCACTGACCTGTGCTGGTGCCTGAAGAGGCTCAGGGAGAGACCAGAAAGGCTACTGCTGCCAGAGAGGGAGGAGGTGAGGTGCCCTGATTCCACAGCACGCTAAGTACCTGGTATCCTGTTATAATGATGATGGGGCAGGCTGTGGTGTAATGTTATTACACAGCTAGCACATGTTTATTACCAACTGCTGTAAAAAAATGTTTAAATATATTGTTCCTCTCCCCATGTCTGTACCTCTTTTGCTCTCCTGTGTACTCTGCCCTCCCACCTGTGCCCTCTGTTCCCCTCTCCCCATGACTGTACCCCTTCTGCTCTCCTGTCTACTCTGCCCTCCCACCTCTGTGCCCTCTGTTCCCCTCTCCCCATGTCTGTACCCCTTCTGCTCTCCTATTTACTCTGCCCTCCCACCTGTGCCCCCTTTTCCCCTCTCCCCATGTCTGTACCCTTCTGCTCTCCTGTTTACTCTGCCCTCCCACCTGTGCCTCCTGTTCCCATTTCTCCATGTATGTGCCCCTTCTGCTCTCCTGTGTACTCTGCTCTTCTACCTCTGTGCCCCCTGTTCCCCTCTCCCCTGCTCTCCCGTGTATTCTGCCCTCCCACCCCTGTTCCCCTTTCTCCATGTCTGTACCCCTTCTTCTCTCCTGTGTAGTCTCCTCTCCCACCTTTGTGCCGACTGTTATCCTCTCCCTTTCTGCTCTCCTGTCTACTCTGCCCCCCCACCCCTGTGCCCCCTGTTCCCATCTCCCCATGTCTGTACCCTTCTGCTCTCCTGTCTACTCTGCCCTCCCACCTCTGTGCCCCCTGTTCCCCTCTCCCCATGTCTGTACCCTTCTGCTCTCCTGTGTACTCTGCCCTCTCACCGCTGTGCCCCCTGTTCCCCTCTCCCCATGTCTGTACCCTTTCTGCTCTCCTGTTTACTCTGCCCTCCCACCTGTGCCCCCTTTTCCCCTCTCCCCATGTCTGTACCCTTCTGCTCTCCTGTTTACTCTGCCCTGCCACATGTGCCTCCTGTTCCCATTTCTCCATGTATGTGCCCCTTCTGCTCTCCTGTGTACTCTGCCCTTCTACCTCTGTGCCCCCTGTTCCCCTCTCCCCTGCTCTCCCGTATATTCTGCACTCCCACCCCTGTTCCCCTTTCTCCACCTTTGTGCCGACTGTTATCCTCTCCCTTTCTGCTCTCCTGTGCACTCTGACCTCCCACCCCTGTGCCCCTTCTCCCCATTTCATTCTCAGTGTAAAATATGCCCTATATGTGTGTTTTTACGTGCTACAGACAGGCATTAATTGTGATGGGACCCAGAAACTGTCTAGTAGGATCCCAACTTTTTTAAGTGAGGAGTTCCCGGGACCCACATATTTTTTATTGTGCAGCGCTATCACTGAAATATCAACATAATGTGACCTGAGAGAAGTGAATTAAAAAGTGGGGAAACCTTCCTGGGGCATGATTCAGCACGGGTCGCTAATGCGGTAGCAAATCGCTCACGCAGTTCTGCTGCGAAATTATGCAAATATGAGCAATCGCTATGCCGCAGCAGCACAATATAAAGATGCTCACTAACCTTTACTCACATCCGTAATACCATGCAAGGGTGCAAAAATAATTTAGGCGTTGTTTAATTTGCATAACTCTAATGTAAATGTTTTTTTCATTTTACCTGTGCATATGATATTGTAATTTAAAGGTATAATGGTAATTCTGTTAGCTGTTTATCTAATTACTATTGCCATTGCATTTAGTGATCCACACAGGAATTATGATTTACATCTGAAACTAGTACAAAACATTACTAAGGATTCGGTGTGGTGAGGAATCCATGGGGGGAGTGACACCAAGAGCTTCCACACCAGGTGACACCAACCCTAGTGACGCCTCTGCCTATTGTTAACCTCACAGGTTCTACACAAATATGACATATCAACATTACTAAGTGCGGGTAATATTCTAGAAATCATGAGGTTCCTCCCCATCACACTGACCTCCATCCGCCCTTTATTGTTTTCTTTGGATTTGCACATGTAAATGTTTACAACATAGCGATAAGTAGGGTTATAATGTTACCAGCATGTTACATAAAGATCAGTCCAGATTTTTCAACAAGCACATAGCAAAGGTCTGTATTAGTCATGTGGGGAGCAATGTGCTGTCATTTGAATTCCAAGCACTACATCATCATCTAAGACTATTAGTGTTACCAAGTATATTATTTAACAAACAATGACACTCGGTTAGTACCTTTACGGGACTCCTGGTGAATATACAAAAACAATAAATTATATTGTGCTTATAGTTGTTGCTAAGGGCTAAAATAATAATCTGATAAGGACGATGAAGTGTTTTTGTTTTATCTTTTGGAAAAGATATATTAGAAACAAGGCGAGTGCCATTATTTATATTTATATCACGTCGTTCGGCAACAGCTCATATGAGTACTGTTGTTTCTTCTGAAAATACTTTAGTTTATCATGAAATGAAGCCAAGTTGTTGTGTTATTGTCCAAGATAGCATTTCATTTTGTTTATCCAACTAAATAACTTTTAATTGCTTTGCACACATAAAATGGCCATATAAAGTCACTTTGTATCACCACATTATGAACGGATTTGTGCATCCAAACAGCTAGTTAGAAGGTTGGTTGCTGGCTAACTTTCCCCAGCATTAAGATGGTGCAGAGATGGTGTTTGTGACAAGCAACAGGTTCTGGGCCAGATTCATCATCCTATGGAGAACACACATCTCTGATGTTTCCGGATCTGCGCCTGAGCAGGACCCGTTCTGCACATTAGCAGAACGTGTCCTGCAATTGCGCTCGCAGACCCCTCCCAAGCCGCAGCATGATTGACATTGGGGGAATGGAGAAGGGGGCGTGGCTGGTCAAAGTTTCCGGGAAACGGGGCGCGTCGACGGATGCAGATTACTGGCCTCTTACGTGACCAGCACCCGGTCAGGCTGCGGGAAGCTTCAGCTTTCGCAGTCTGACCAAACGAGCAACCATCGTCGGTCGCATTGCTGGGATCGCAAATGCAGCAAGGAGGTGTCTCAAACCTCCTTCCTCATTTGCTTCTGAGATAAATTTGCACAGCCGTTTGTATGCAGCTCTGCAAATCTGTTCATCTCTGAATCAGGCTCTGTGTACTTCCCATATGCAGGTTTGGATTTGTGAAAAGGACACATAGACCTGGTTCATAAAAGGCAGACTTGCAGAGTGCTCCTTGTTTCATTGTCTTATGACATTTCTAAGGTGTGTTTGACTAAGATCTGAGTAACTTATTGTATGTATGCCTTTGTAGGTGACATGACAGCGACATGACATGACTGTTTGAATACTTTTATTACTTTCTACAAATGAGGCATTGTTGGTGGGGCCATGATGCTCCTCAGTGCAGGGAGAGAGGAGAACGAGTCAGCAAAGTTGCCTGGGTGTTAAGACTAAAGGCCCCCATACACGGGACGATTTGAAAACGCACGACACCTCGTTACGTTTTCAACTTTCGTCCGATGCATCGCAGCATGCTATAAATGGTATACGATGCATCTTACAAGATGCTTCGTTTACCTATTTACAGCATGACGGATCGTAGATCAAATGGCTTTTCCATCTGATCTACGATGCCGATCCACGACACATCAGAATCGTCTATGAAAACCCTTAAGGAGCAAGCAGTTTCCAATGTACCCAAACTACTGTTCCAGGTGGATCATTCAAACTATCTAGACCTCATTCTCCCTCTCTAAGGCAATCTAGTTCCTTTCCTCAAGGGCTTAAAGTGCATGATTCATATTTTTTTGTGATTCTATATGTAAAGCATCTTACAACATAACAGACATTACTGCCTCAATTTGTATTTCTGTTAACGTCTCTAAACCCTTTGGTCACTCTCCTTTATTCTGCCTCTCCTTAGGATAAAAGGGCTAATTCAGAGTTGGAAGCAATGTACCAATAAAGGGAGTAACTTGGGACATGTCCTAGCTTAAATCTAAATTGCAGTGTACAAATAAAACTGTCCAACATTTGTGTACTACATGTTAGAGCAGCTAGTATGTACCATGCATGCAGTAGTGCAACATGCTTTGTCTAAGGGCAAATTTACTCCATATTTTAGCTTTGCTCCCAACTCTGAATCAACACCAAAGTATGTTTGTACTAGTAAGTGTGAGCCTTACTTTTCATACACTGAAATGCTAAATGCCTAGAATCATGTAGGACCCCCTTTAGCCTGGCGAAGTGCAGTAACTCGTCGTGTGCATCTATTCCACAAGTGGACAGAAGACCTCTGGAGAGATGTTGACCCACAGCCTCTGGATAGCTCCCCACAGCTCCCTGTTATTTGTAGGTGCATGATCTTCGGTGCAAATAGACCTCTCCACCACATCCCATAAATGCTTGATTGGGTTCATGTTGGGTGAACGTGGTGGCCACATTATTCATCAGATCTCTCCAGAATGCTCCTCAAACCAATTCTAGACAATTTGGGACTGATGACATTGTCCGTTATCCTGCTGGAATATTCCATCATTGTGGGGGTACATAAAGTCTATGAAGGGCGGTAAATGGGCTCTCCATTTCCCTCTACCTCCCTCCCTCCCTCTCCCTGCGCAGGGACTGGAGTGGTGGCCACGGATGGTCAGGGGCTTTGCTTTATAGCATTTGAATGCACTGCCCCTGCTCTTTAACTTCTATGTGCGGTGCAGGGGCCGTGCCCCTCCCCCTTCCCCCCTAAACTATTAACAACCAGGTGAGGAAGAAGAGAGCTTTTATAATTTTTGGGAAGGGCTTTAGTATCTCTTAGGCTGGTAGGCTTGCGTTAATCAATGTTGGCACTAGATGGTTAGAAAAAATTCTATTCATGTATATATGGCAGTTTCTCTATATTCATTTGCACAAATCATTGACGTTCAAACACATTTTATGATCGCAACAGGATTTATAATATTTAATTAATGTTAATGTTTAAAAGGATTAGAAAGATAAGCATTGCCGATTAGCTTCACAAAGTCAAAGAATGCAATTGACTACCACAAGTATGAATACACAAATGCAAAACGCTTGTTTCCTAACAATATGAACTATATTATATATATATATCTATATCTATATATATATATATATATATATATATATATATTTTAGAGATGAGCTGGTCTGGTTCTCAGAGATCAGGACCCACCCGAACTTCCAGATCCGAGGCGAGAAACGAGCCAGGCTCGGGTTTTCTCGCCTGACTCAAATCTCAAAACAAGGCAAAACATCATCCTGCCGCTGTCGGATTCTCGCGGGTTTTGGATTCTATAAAGGTCCCGGTGATCGGAGCCATTTTCACTCCAGCTGTGGGGAGTGAAGCTAGCAGACGTGTGTAGTCAGTGTCACAAGTGTAGTTAATTACTTACAACTTGTCAACTTACTGTGCTGGCCAGTTGGGATCTGGGGCTGAAGGCTGCTGCTGTGTTGTCCATAAATGGGCTGGGGCTGCAGTATATGAAGGAGGGCTTCAGTGGGTGCTGCAGCTGCTGAGTCACTTGTCCTGTTAATCAAGGGGCTGCTGCTGTGTTATACATAAGGGCTGCTGTGTTGTTGTCCTGTCCATCAAGGGGCTAGGGCTGCAGTCCATAAAGGGCTTCTGTGTAGTCCAGGGGGGGTGCTCTGTCAATCAGGGGTACTCTCCCCCAGTGTCCATAAAGAAGGGCTGCTGTCTGTGTTGTTCAACAAGGGCCTGCTGCCTCGTTCAGGGGTGCTCTTAAATAAAAGTGAAATAAAATTAATATCAATCCACAAAAAATAAAAAAAAGATATATTTTTTGGTATGTGTCCGTTAGCAACTTAGCTGCGCTATTATTGTACAGTGACACTGCCGCAGTTTATAGTCCACATATTTGTGACTCTGCAGGTGGTCTGTCCACACTTGGCAGGGGTGCTTTGTTGTCCATAAAAAAGGGGTGCCGTCTGTGTTATTCATCAAGGGGCTGCTGCCTCATCCAGGGGTGCTCTGTACCAGTGTAGTTATTCTTGTTGTTATTCTTTTCTTAATCATAAAAAATCTTGTGACACTGTAAATGGTAGCGAAGTGTATTATTCATAAAAAATAGTGTGACACTGTAAGTGGGAGACCGCAGTGTGTAATTATTTTCTTATTTATAACAAATATTGTGACACTATAAGTGGTAGCTAACTGTGGGGCTGATTCATACCCGGTCGCGAGCGCTGAGCGCTCTCAACCGGGTCGATGGTGGCCCACAGTGCATGCGCACCACGGAGCCGGCTCCGTCGTGCGCATGCGCGAGACCCGGCTAGCGACGGGCAATCCGTCACTCTGGGTCTCGCACCAAATGGGGCGAGCTGTTGATGTTGAGTGACAGCTCGCCCCGTTTAGTGGGCAGGCCAGGGGGGTGGCTGCCCAAACAGAGGCGTTCACGAGGGAACGCTTGCCGTTTGGGGGTGGCCCCACTGACATCACGAGTGATGTCAGTGGAGAGCTTCCAGCTCTGTTAGAGCTAAAGGCTCTCTGGGGCTTGCGATGAACGAGACCCTACCACAAGGGTCTCGTCGCAAGCCCTGATGGTCGTGATGGTCTTGACCATCGCGACCATCATCATGGCCGCTCACTATAGCTGTGGGTGGTTACCCACAGCTATGCGAGCGGCCAGGAGGCCGCTCCAAATATAAAAAAAACGCCCTGATTCAGAGCGAGCGCTCTTTCAGAGCGTCCGGCTCTGAATCAGGGCCTGTGTTATTCTTTTCTTATTCATAAAAAATCTGCTGACTCATCCAGGGGTACTTTTTCCCAGTGTAGTTATTCTTGTTGTTATTGTTTTCTTATTCATAAAAAATCTTGTGACACTGTAAGTGGTAGCGAAGTGTATTATTCATAAAAAATAGTGTGACACTGTAAGTGGTAGCGCAGTGTGTTATTCTTAACTTATTCCTAAAAAATATTGTGACACTGTAGGTCATTGATACCGCAGTGTAATATTTAAAATTGGTACAAATAGACGTGTGTTCTGTACCCCACTTCATTCGTGTTTGTTGATATGGAGCATGATCAGCAAAGAGGAAAGCAGGAAACACATACTAGTGCTGGAGCTGCTGCCAGTGCCACCAGTCGTGATGATACTAGTCCGTCTACATCATCTACTAAAGCCAATGCCCAAAGGCATACAGGGCTAAAGTCAGGGCATCTAAAATCAAGAATCAATCTTTTACAGTGGCAAAGAAAAAACATCAAAGGGAAAGTTAGCTGCAGAAAGACATAAAATTGGCAATATGCCTTTCACCACACAAAGTGGGAAGGAAAGGGTAAGGCCTTGGCCTTTATTTATGACTGGTGGTTCTGTCTCTTATGATAATGTAAGCACAAGTGAACATGCTGACATAGAAATCGAGGATGCTTCTGTGGAAGTGCACCAGGATGCAGGATATTTGTGTAGCTGACGCTAATAAGGATGTTTTTGATGAGGATGTTCTTTGTGTACATCAGGCACCAGTGGAAAAAACAGTTGTTACCCATGATAAGGAAAAGTCCATTTTCATGCCTGGGCACAAGACTAAAAATCCACTTCTTATATGTGGAATTATTTCTACCCAAATACAGACAACAATTGCCAAGCCATCTGTACCCTTTGTAAAGCCAGAGTAAGTAGAAGTAAGAACCTTAACAATCGAGGAACCTCCTCCCTGTTATGTCATCATCAGCGCATCCATCCAAAAAGTTTTTTCAAACTTCAGAAACTTTGGCTAAAAAAGTACTAACAAGCAGTCCAATGTCAGCTTCATCAATAATATCAGTCATGAAGCGATTGGTTTGTTTGGGCCCCCACAAAACAAGCTACCAATTGGCATCTGACATTGCTGGCAATGATCTCTACATGCACAAACTGGCTTTACAGAGGCAAGATGTCACCATCATCATCCAATTCCTCACCCTCATCAGTGTGTACATCATCTTCACACAGTATTAATTAGTCCATCCACCATCAAAGGAGTCTCTGTAATTTTTCGATGTAATTGGCATAGAATTTGTAGTTCATTTTGATGGACATCATCATTTCCACACTTTGAGGAAGTAGCCACCTACTCCAATCGCTGACAAGGTTCCTGGCTGTGTTGAAAACTCTTTCTGAGTACACACTGGAGAGTGGGCAGCTCGAGTAAAGCAAAGCCAGTTTGTGCAATGGCCTCCAAATTGCCTTTTTTTTCCTGCCAGTAGTCAAATGGACTGTCTGACATGCCTATTTGGACGCTATCATTAAATTTTTTTAATTACGTTCACAATTCAAAGAATGGTTGAGAACTATCAGATGGAGTCATGGTAGAGGTCTCATTAAGTGTAGGCAATTCTTTTAGACCCAACCACCAGATATCAAAACTTAGTTGTGTTGACTCATCAGCATCATCAGTGGGTCTTTCGGAAAGTTAAATTTTTTCTCGGCAGATACACTTGCTGGAGAAACTGATGGAGAAGCTATCGCTGCATCATGTGCCACTTGAGCTGACAATTTGCTAACCAACAGCTCTTTGCATCTCTTCAGATCTGTGTCAGTTGGGAAGAAAGACACAACATATGACTTAAACCTTAAATCTTAAGTTTGCTCTGTTCAGCTTGTCCACATATCTGTGGTTAAGAGGACAGTGGGTACAACGGGATTTTGGAGTCCACTAATTAAGTTATTTTTAACGTCCCTGTACAGGTTTTGCTTTTCTAGTGAAGTGGAATCTAGATGGGATTTGGTAGCGGGGGCACAGGACCTCAATTAACTTTCTAAAACCCACTGCATTATTGGCGGACATTGGACGCACATCAAATACCAGCACAGCATAGCTGTTATGGCGTCAGTGATCCGCTGTGCAACTGGGTGACTGCTGTCATACTTGCTCCCCCTTCCAAAGGATTATTTAACAGTCAATTGTTTTTAAGGTACTTCTAGTAGTCTTCCTGGTCCCCTTCTGGGATGAAAATCCACTGCCAGCAGAAGCAGCAGCAGGCATAGCGCTCAAGGATACTTCTGGGGCAAGGATTGATGTGAATGAGTAAAATATTTTTCGTAAATGCCTCCCCTCCCCTTCTCCCTCATAAATTTGGTTCAGAATCAAAAATTTATATTAAATTTACTACTAATCAAATCTTCTTTTCCCTGCCTTTCAACTACTGTACATACATACTCCAACTCCCTCAGGCCTCTTGAATAATAAAAATATTTGTTTCCTGATGTGCCATGTTGGAAGTTGCACTGCCACAGCTGCTGCAATCTTTGACATGCAGTTACTAAATGCCAAAATTGTCCAGAAATGTTTATGGCCACAGAGAGCATCTCCTGCATGCCCCTTTAATTAAAAAAAAATATTCTGAACCACCAAGTTGATTTTGTGGGCAAAACATGGGACACATTGCCTCCCTCATAAATTTGCTTCAGAATCAAAAAATTAAATTAAATTTACTACCAATCAACCCTTCCTGTCTCTGCCTTCAACTACATACATACTCCATCTTCCTCAGGCCTCCTGATTAATGAAAACATATGTTTCCTTATGTGCAATGTTGGAAGTTGAACTGCCACGTGTTTGTGCCGCCCACTGCTGCCGCTTAGCTTAGTCAGCCAGCTAGCTTGTTGCACATTTTGGGCCAAAACTGGCTGAAAATAATATTGTTAGCTGTGAGGTGGTCAACATTTACTGGAAACGAGTGGAAATGAATGTTATTGAGGTTAATAATACTGTAGGAACAAAAAAAAGTCCAAATTATGCGCATTTAGCAGTTTTTATAAAAAAAATTAAAAAACATACAGATTCAAAACCAAAACACGCAAGGGCGGTTTTGGCAAAACCAATCCAGATCCAAAACACAAAGGAAATACAGATCCAAAACCAAACCACAGGGGTTGGCGCACACAGGCCCACCAAGAGCTGCTCCGGGCCGGGGTAAAAGGGGGTGTGGCCTAATAGCAGGAGGCGTGGCCACTCCCCTTTAGGTAAAAAGAAAAACAATGTTTTGCAGCACAGTGAGCCCCCTCAGCTCGGCGCATAACCAGTGGGGGGCGCGATCAGCTTGATTGCTCCCCCCACAGGAATAGGAGACTGCTGTGGCTGCTTCTTAGCGAGCAGTCTCCCAGTGCAGCCCAGCACACAGCAGCAGGGCCGGATTAAAGGCAGGGCGACATGAGCGGTAGTCCCAGGCCGCCCACACATAGGGGGCAGCCACACACTGTCCCCGACCCCTGGCCACATGCCTCAGGTCAGGTCCGGCTAAGGTTGGTCGCGATCTACTAGAAGCTCACGGAGCTCCTGCATGTAGATTGCGACCAACTAACTGGGAACGCTGGCCTCTGATTGCTTCAGAGGCCAGCATTCCCGGTGACGCTTTGCGTGGGTGAGATCATGACGTCACCCGCGATGAGAGGAGCCTGCGCGCCTTTACTGGATCTAGTTAGATCCAGCAGGCAGTGGCAGCAGCAGTGACAACGGGATCCGAGAGCCCTGACAGCATGGAGCGAAGACAGGTACGTTTTTCACAGGGGTGTGGGCGGGGAGGGGGAGTTAGTACTGGGGGCACTACTTTAGGGTGCACGACTACATGGGGCATTGAAGAAGAGGCACAACTACAGGGGGCACAACTACTGGGGGAATCGGAGAAGGGGCACAACTACAGGGAGCATTGAAGAAGAGGCACAACTACTGGGGGCATTGCATGGGGCACAATTACTGGGGGCTCAGAAAAGGGGCACAACTACAGGGAGCATTGAATAAGAGGCACACCTACTGGGGGCATTGCAGGGGGCACAACTACTGGGGGCATTAGAGAAGGGGCACAACTACAGGGGGCATTGAAGAAGAGGCATAATTACAGGGGGCATTGAAGAAGAGGCACAACTACTGGGGGAATAGGAGAAGGGGTACAACTACTGGGGGCATTGCACAAGGGGCACAACTACTATATGTCTGTACATATTGTTATTTTATTTATATGGTGTCACAAGTGGTCCGCAGTGCCGTACATACAGTAAATATATATATATATATATATACATATATATATATCCTTTATTGATAGGGGCCCCCACATGTTTGTTGCCCAGGGGCCCCCGCATGTATAATCCGGCCCTGCACAGCAGCGTGTGCTGGGCTGCTGTGATGTAAGAGGGGGGGGAGTGGTGCCAGACCTGGGCCCCTGCCAGGCCACTCCAGCAAGCCTGGGCCTGGGAAATTAGTACCCGCTACCCCCTCTTCTCGGCACCCTTGGGCGCATATCCCTAATATATATCAATATATATATTATACACAGAGACCAGCACTCTATTCCATTCTTGTAAGTAAGTCAGTATCTGAGACTATGCTGCGGCACTCATGGGGCTTCATGCAGTCAGAAAACGTATTGTCAATTTTTCGGTTTGTTGTTTAAACTTTTGTCAGGAGAAATAAGATAAATAAAGGACAAACAACATAAAGTGCTTACCTTTATAGAAAAGGTCACTCTGTGCTCAGAATCGCCACCACTCAGTGCCCGCCAGCGGGTCCTTGTGACATCACAGCACCTGCGACATGCGCTCCTTGGCACTGCCATGATCCCTGGCCACTGGGTTAAACAAAGTTGTCCTCATTTTTGTATCTTATACTGAGGGGGAGATAGAGGTCCCTCCCCCCACCCTTTTTCATTAATTTCTTTTTTTTTTTTTACAGATCAGTGCGCACGACGACGGCACATCCTGTAGCTCCCAGCATCTGCCAGCATGTCCCCTCTGGTGATCTGGACCGGTGAGAAAGGCAAGTATTAAAGGCATGTCCCCTCTGTCAGGGTTCGGCCTAGGATCGGCCATTACTCACCCCAACACCGGCTTCCCCTGACTAGTCTCTGCGGTCAGACATTAGGTGCGGCAACAGGTGACGCGCTGAGGATTCTGCCTTAGGTGATTTCTGGACTTCCATGTGTGGCTCCGTGTCTTGGTTTCCGAGGTTGCTGTCATGGGCGCCGCCATGTTAGTCTTTCTCACCTGACAGTTCCCTTAGCCAATGGTAGCATGGTCTCAGTCAGTTGACGCTGACCTCCAATGAACTGCTACTGTAGGGTATATAACTGGGTTCTGGACACCAGGAAGTTGCCTGATCGTTATTCTGTTCCAGGTTCCTGTTCCTCGTTCTCAAAGTTATTGCTGTAGCATCCCGTTATCATCCTCCGGTGCGTCTGGGGTCGCACATTGTGTATACAGTACACACCTCTGTGTACAAATTACCAACCATCCTCGTGAGCATCTGGATTCGCACATTGTGTACACAGTACACCTTTATGTACAAATTGTGTAAACAGTACTCACCACGGAGCACAATCACTGAGCCACCTTCTGTACCTAAGGGTATAGTAAACACATTAGTACTTCTCTCTGGGCCATAGTGTATCTCTCTCCATTTCCCACTTGCATTGGATACCTGATCAAAGGGCCACGACCTGCTTGTTGGGAGCAGCTAAAACTCATATTATGCTTGGGGGGGTTACTGTTGAACACTTTCCGGCAGGTTAGACTCCGCGCCTTTGATCAGGTCTCGCCAACGTCCAATACTTGTGGATGAGGAGACCTTACATTCAGACTCCTCGCCTCCGATTCCTTCCTCAACCCAGGACCGCAGCTTTCAACCCCTCAGTAGGGGATTCCTCGGAGCCGAGCATGACATCCTTCCTCCCAAAAAACGGATGACTAGTCACAAACATCATCGGTAGTTTTAGCATACATGTGGATGACGAGTGGGACGAAGGTCATACTGCACAATTTAACTTTATTTTGGTATTTAGGGCTTCAATAAATGAAATCACCCAGTGGTTCTATTATCACACTATAAACCTTAGATTAAACCTAACTATAAAAATAAAAACACTGACACATGTATTAGCGAAATAAGGTAACAATCTAATTTATTGATCGAATTGTAATTAGAATTTGTGTATGGTGGCAGGAAAAAGCAAGCCAACCTTGTCCACAGCCCAATAACATCATTTAAACTGCAGCGCAAACAGAACTGGGTAGTACCACTCCCCCTTAGTTAGCCTGGTCCCTCCCTCAGATGGTGACCAGGTCCTCTCCTGTGGAAGTGACAAACTTGCAGCTCTAAAAGGAGAATTGCCAGAGTACCACTCTTGTGCCACAAGAGGCTGCTGAGGAGTACTACTTTCCATCCAACTGTGATGGAAAAAGGCAAGAAACATACATTTCAATGAAAATAAATAGACATAAATAGACATAGATACAAACCAAACAAGTCGGGAAGACGGGTGGGGATCACAACTGGAAAGAGGAAGATGGATCTTCTTCCTGCCTATTTATAATCTGCCTCACCCAACCCCTTAAAAACCTGATAGGCTTTCTAAAGCTGTGTAGACACCTGCAGGACTGTACGACCCAGCGATGCGGTGATTCAATGCAACAATATATCACATCGACATACACACTATACAGTCCGTCTTATGGCGACGCAATATATAGTTACATGCTTCATGTAACTGCACACATTCATCTGTGGAACATCCAATGGGACAAAGCAATGATGGGTGAAAACGACAGATTGGGGTAAACACTATACTATACAATGGTCATATAGATTGGTAGAGAGTACCAAGATTTTACGATATATTGTATAGAATTTACCCTGCTTTAGATAAATGATGCCTGAACTGGTGGTCTACAACTAATATTAACCCTTACCTACCATAAACAAATAATTTTATTAAAAAAAGGCTGGGTGTTTACATACCCTCACACTAAATTAATATTACCTATATCACTTTTTTGTGGGAAGTCTTATATCACATTGCTTAGTGTGCTCTTAGAAATGGCTTCTTCGATCAAATATAGACTTAAAGACTGCTAATTCTGAGTCCGATTCCCTAAAAATGCACCCTTTACACTTCTTTAACTCATTTCTATATCTCTCCTTGCCAAATAAAGAATTGTATTTAACCTGTGTCACGTCACTAAGGTTTTGCTAATTTGGGTCAGGAACTCTTGAGTTGGCCTCTGTAGTAAAAGAAGGAATGAAGCTGGGTAGGTCTTGGTCATTGCTAGGCAATCGGGATGCATTATCCGGTGGTCCCAGTGGTTTCTAGGCTACCAGGACTTTTGTAACGCAGTGCCATCTGGTCCTGGCTTTGTTACTGCTACGTGCAGCCCAGCAGCTGCAATTCATATGTTTAATTAAAGTACTGATTGGCTTTCAGTGCTGTTAAAAGGCAGTCAGTTCCATACTTCCATGCCAGTGATAGTTCTTCTTGGAGCCTTGTCATTCGGTCCCTGTTCATGGTTGCTATTCCTGATATCCTAGCTGTCTTACTGAAAGATTTGCTCAACTAAGTGTTTGACTATTGTGCTTTACCTCTGCTGATATATACTCATTAGTATACTGCTGTGTGACCTGTGCATTCATTATTGCTGAGCAATCCACCTGTGGCTTGATGTAATCTGTTTTAATACCACTGATTTTTTATATTGGATTGCTGAGCTATGCTGCTGCTGCAATAATAGTGGCTGTGCTATTACTACTGCATTAAGAACTGTGGTGCTGATCTGAGTGTACTATTACTTTCATTCCATCTGTGGTTAATACTGTGCTGTGCTTCAAAAATTACATTACTCTACATGATGTCCATATCCTCTGTCTGCATATTATTCCTTTGCTACTACCTGTTCCAGTATACTGGACAAAACTAGTGGTGGTTGTCAGTTGTCAGTACTTCAGTTAACTGTGTCCTTGCTATATTACTGTTGCTTATACACTACTACTCCAGTTATTACCTAGTGATCTCCTGTCTGTTGCATAAGCCCCTACTGTTCGGAGGTACTAGACCTGGCAGCCGCCTAAGTACCGGTGTGTGCGTCTAACACTAAGGGAACAGCGGGTGGTTGCTATAGGCACAAGACCCGCATAGAGGGACTATAGGGTTCTTATATAATAGTGCAGGTGTTTCATAACAGTGGTCTGATGAAGTTCCTCCTCAAGAAGGAGGCTACCATGGAATGGATGAAAGGACGAATGCGGAGCAGGTTGAGAAGATGACTCACTACCAAGAGATAGTGGAGGCAGTAACTGGATCAGTCTCAGGTAGTTGAAGACTCTAGTTCAGATAGAGACAGAATGATAAGGCTGTATGGATTGAGCATAGACTGAGTCTGACAGATGAATGTGTTGAAATATGGAGTGTGCTACTGTGTTGCCTCCATAAATGCTCCTTAGATGAAGCATTCTCCTTTACCAAGTTGGCCATAGTTTGGCCTTCTGCACGTGCGCAGTGCCATCTTGTCACTATATGAATTCCACAGTGGGACACGGACGTGTTCCACAGCTCCGGAGACTCTGGGCCTGATTCAGAGCCGCTCGCTCGCGCTGTGCGCTCGCAAGCAGCCCGATGTTCTGCGTACGTGCATGCGCATGCTTTGTTCTGCGTGTGCGCTAACTACACACTGTGTACGCAACCCTCTCGCTTGCTCAGCAAAGGCAACCCAGGGTAATGAGTGACAGGAGAGGCCGTTTGTGGTTGGTAACGGGCAGGGCACTAATAACGGGGGGGGTTGTTGTTGTGTGCCTGAGTGTTTCAACGCCGTTTTCAGAGGCGTGCATTATTAACTGGCAGCGTCATAGTACACGTCACTTGTCATTTTTTTACCCTGATTTCCTCGCAGTGCTTGTCGTAGGGTAAAGCTCCCGCAAGCACGGAGTTCACATACGATGGTGCTTGATGTACCAATGTTTTAATACAATTCCAGGAGATGATGTGTGCTGGTGGGCGGCTCTGCTTTTGCGATTGGGCATACGCTCACACAAAGTGACCGTTCGCTAAGACATGGTGGGCATGCTTATGCCGTGGCGAGCGATCGCTTCCCGTGGCGTCACTTTGAAAAATTTGCATACACATCTAGCAAGACTATGCAGATAGTAACCGGGTCTGAATCAGGCCCTCTGCCAGAATATCCAAAATATTGGCCTGTATATACTTGCTCCGCTATCTCCATACATCATGGGCTGGTGATCTGTATGTCCTGCTCAAGCTCCACTCCATCTAGATCACAAGTGTGTAACTGTGAGTACTGCTGTACCAGTAACTACTACTACACTTCAAATAAACCTGACATCTGGTTAAGCACCTGTACTCTTTAGTGCATCTGCAATTCCACTAGTGTTGCTATTAACTCTGCAAACCATGGCCAAATAGCAAACACATATCAACAGAATGCTGGGTGCACTGGGCCTGACAGGAAAATTCTGGGTGCGCTGAAGGTGACTGAGGACCTCATTCAGAGTCGGTCGTTGCGGCCGCATGGTCGTACGCCACCGATGTTCGCTAAACTGCGCATGCGTAAAATTTGCAATGCGCATGCACAAACTAGCTATTGCGATCAGAAATTGCTCTCTCCCTCAACTTGGCCAGGTCGTTAGTTTGAGTGACAGGATGAGGCGTTTGTCGGTGGTAACAGGGGAAGGTGCTTGTGAACGGGGGAGTGGAGATCCGAACACAGGCGTGCCTGACTATGCAAACGGCGTTTTATGGGAGTGCATACGGATTATGGGAGTGCAAAATTAACTAAGTAGTGTCATGCCACATGTGACATGGGAGGTTTTTACACTGACTTGATCGTAGTGCTTAAGAGAGGGTATGGTCAACCATAAGCTCTACGACCAGCTCCGATGATTCCCGATGGTCTCGATTAATCCTTATATGCCCGGAGGTGACGTGTAATGTGAACGAAAAGGGGGCGTATGTTTAGTCTTACGGCCGCATCCTCACCTCGCTCGTCCAGCTAGCGATCTCATCTTAACGATGCAACATGCGAGTGCTTCATTTGCATATCTGGCCTTTTACCTTACGATCGTGCGGCCGCAACGACCGACTCTGAATGAGGTCCTGAGTCTGAGGCACAACATGGGTGAATAGCAGAGTCTTTACAAGTATTACACACAAACTAGACAGATGACGGGGACTTGCTGGATGTTTAGCACATCCTTACAGTGACAGAGTCTGAGTATTGGCAGAGTCTGCTGAGTATATATCGTTCAACCGGGAACTGATTACATAGTCTGTTGAGTATAGTGCACAGCCTAGAACTGATGACCGCATCTGCAGAGTATAACGCACAGCAGGGAACTGATTACAGCATCTGCGGAGTATAGTACACAGCTGGGAACTGATTACAGCATCTACGGAGTATAGTACACAGCTGGGAACTGATTACAGCATCTGCAGAGTATAGTACACAGCTGGGAACTGATTACAGCGTCTGCGGAGTATAGTACACAGCTGGGAACTGATTACAGCATCTGCGGAGTATAGTACACAGCTGGGAACTGATTACAGCATCTGCGGAGTATAATATACAGCTGGGAACTGATTACAGCGTCTGTGGAGTATAGTACACAGCTGGGAACTGATTACAGCATCTGTGGAGTATAGTACACAGCTGGGAACTGATTACAGCATCTACGGAGTATAGTACACAGCTGGGAACTGATTACAGCGTCTGCAGAGTATAGTACACAGATGGGAACTGACTACAGCATCTGCGGAGTATAGTACACAGCTGGGAACTGATTACAGCATCTGCGGAGTATAATATACAGCTAGGAACTGATTACAGCGTCTGTGGAGTATAGTACACAGCTGGGAACTGATTACAGCATCTGCGGAGTATAATATACAGCTGGGAACTGATTACAGCATCTGCGGAGTATAGTACACAGCTGGGAACTGATTACAGCATCTGCAGAGTATAGTATACAGCTGGGAACTGATTACAGCATCTGCAGAGTATAACGCACAGCTGGGAACTGATTACAGCATCTGCAGAGTATAGCACACATCTGGGAACTGATTACAGCATCTGCGGAGTATAGTACACAGCTGGGAACTGATTACAGCGTCTGCGGAGTATAGTACACAGCTGGGAACTGATTACAGCATCTGCGGAGTATAGTACACAGCTGGGAACTGATTACAGCGTCTGCGGAGTATAGTATACAGCTGGGAACTGATTACAGCATCTGCGAAGTATAATACACAGCTGGGAACTGGTTACAGCATCTGCGGAGTATAGTACACAGCTGGGAACTGATTACAGCATCTGCGGAGTATAATATACAGCTGGGAACTGATTACAGCATCTGCGGGGTATAGTAGACAGCTGGGAACTGATTACAGTGTCTGCGGAGTATAGTACACAGCTGGGAACTGATTACAGTATCTGCGGAGTATAGTACACAGCTGGGAACTGGTTACAGTATCTGCGGAGTATAGTATACAGCTGGGAACTGATTATAGCATCTGCGGAGTATAATATACAGCTGAGAACTGATTACAGCATCTGCGGAGTATAGTACACAGCTGGGAACTGATTACAGCATCTGCAGAGTATAGTATACAGCTGGGAACTGATTACAGCATCTGCAGAGTATAACGCACAGCTGGGAACTGATTACAGCATCTGCAGAGTATAGCACACATCTGGGAACTGATTACAGCATCTGCGGAGTATAGTACACAGCTGGGAACTGATTACAGCGTCTGCGGAGTATAGTATACAGCTGGGAACTGATTACAGCATCTGCGGAGTATAGTACACAGCTGGGAACTGATTACAGCATCTGCGGAGTATAGTATACAGCTGGGAACTGATTACAGCATCTGCGAAGTATAGTACACAGCTGGGAACTGGTTACAGCATCTGCGGAGTATAGTACACAGCTGGGAACTGATTACAGCATCTGCGGAGTATAATATACAGCTGGGAACTGATTACAGCGTCTGCGGGGTATAGTAGACAGCTGGGAACTGATTACAGTGTCTGCGGAGTATAGTACACAGCTGGGAACTGATTACAGTATCTGCGGAGTATAGTACACAGCTGGGAACTGGTTACAGTATCTGCGGAGTATAGTATACAGCTGGGAACTGATTATAGCATCTGCAGAGTACAGTACACAGCTGGGAACTGATTACAGCGTCTGCGGAGTATAGTACACAGCTGGGAACTGATTACAGCATCTGCGGAGTAAAGTCCATAGCTGGGAACTTATTACAGCATCTGCGGAGTATAGTATACAGCTGGGAACTGATTACAGCATCTGCAGAGTATAGTACACAGCTGGGAACTGATTACAGCGTCTGCGGGGTATAGTGTAAAACCCTCAACGATAAGGACTAGTACTTCTTTTAAGGGCTACACAGAAAGACACTGGTTACTGGTGGTCCCTCTGATGGAAGGGATATGATTTCTTGTGATTATATGCAATGTAATCAGTCAATTGGTCATTAACGTGGCTCTTTATTAACAATTACTTTCTAAGAGCATAAGACTGGAACAAAGGTACTTATACTTTAGTAAACTTTCAGCGTATATATAAACATATGTTATCACATTGCACTGCATATAACAGACACCGAATAACTACGGATTTTATTATGCAGGAACAACTCCGCCTCCGGACTGTGCGTCTGTGGGCTTAAAGAAGTTAACTTATGGCACACAAAACAATTTAACACAATGAATCAAATCCTAACTAATTACCCTACCATCTATCTCAATACTGTAATCTACCTTAACTAAAAATAGTTCACACATTGCTGGCCAGATATCTCTTTACAGGTGGTGCACGCTTGTCCTGATGCAGTTTTTATCCCTTGCTATATACTGTTCTCTCCTCAAAGCTCCACTGTGCAATGCAGCGACAATACTATGTTACACTTTCTCAAGCTCACAAGAAAGTATTTTGGTAATAGCAAATAAGTCTCGGTTTCCACCTTTATGTACTAGTCCTGTGCAATGCCTGCTAGCAGTAGAACTGTTTTTTTACGGAACTGGCACTGTACAGCTGGTTTATTGGCTTACTCTCGCGCTGCAGGGTTATAGTCTTTGTAGCAATTTTGGTTTAATCATGGAGATCCTGACTCAGTCTAATTCATCCTCATCAGTGGCATGGTAATTAAGTTGTGTTTATCAGCAGGGGACCCGACCGTCAGGGCAGAGCAGGTGGCGGTTACAGTACTCAGAGGGGTTAATGGGAGGCGGGGGGGTACTATGTCTTCTAGCACTCACTAGCGGCGAAGTAATGTTAGATGCCAGCAGGTGTTAGTCTCGTTATGAGGTCCATAATGGTCTAGCTGTGCTGACTACATACGGTATGGTGATGATAACGGGGAAAGCTGTTTAGCATACTATACTGCTAGACTGTAGTTGGTATTTTCCTCTACTGAGTTGGCAAGTGTTAATGTGAGTCTATATTGCGTATCATTACAGACCTTCTCCTGCAGTCCCTAAGGATGAGAAGGCTGTCACTCCGCCTCTCTGCCTCCTTCCGTCCGGGTCGGCCCCCTCATCATGGGACTTTGCAACAGATGCCGCTCTGAACCTCCTCCTCTCCCTGCCACTCCGCCTCCCTCCGTCCGTCAAGGCAGTCCGTCCCAGCCACTCCGGCTTCCTCCTGACGACCGCTCTCTCCGGACCCGCAACGGATGCCCGTGGTCAGGTAAGTGCACTCGTAATCTTCCCCCGCACTGCGCCACCAACAGCTCAGGACTCCCAACCGTTTCTTGGTACCTCCTTATATACCCTTCGTCCGGTTCTATAGCTCGCGGCGGGTCTCTCACTCGCGGCGGCTCTCCTCCCGCCGGTCCCGCACACCTGATTGCTGCACCAGGCTCGTGGACAAGTGGAGCTTCCCTTCTCTAGGGGAACCCCTGTCCAGCACCCTGCCAGGAGCAGGAGTCTACTGCAGTGGGATAATCCATAGTCTCGGGGAATACAAGGCAGTTCTCAGCATGGAAAAATGGCATAACGATATCTGCACTTGGCCCAACATACATGCACAATACAGCCTTATAA
Source organism: Taudactylus pleione (assembly GCA_031769625.1). Taxonomy (NCBI): domain Eukaryota; kingdom Metazoa; phylum Chordata; class Amphibia; order Anura; family Myobatrachidae; genus Taudactylus; species Taudactylus pleione. Next base: position 2,558,433 of record JAUIMM010000658.1, read on the forward strand.
TAGCAAAACATACTATGTTCTTTTATACAACTATATATAAATATCATACTCTAAACTAGTTACATCTGAACTCTCCTCAAATTCGAGGGTATCACATTCTTCCCCTCTAAATTATGCTTGTCCTCACGAGTTTTACATCACCCATTTACAAAACTTCTTTAAATTATTATCAGCTAATTAACATTGGCTTTGCTACCAATCAAACTTTATTGTTGCTAGCGCAGCGGCAACTTCCCTTTCGTACTTCTGGTTGAACGTCTTGGTTCTAAGGGAGGTGAACTGGCTAACGTTGTATCTTCCTCTCTCCTTAGATTTGAGGTTGCCACCTCGGAGAGGATTGGATCGTCGTGTGCCCAACTGGGGAATGGCTGGTGGCCACTACAGTGAATAGGCCAATACATACTCATTAACAAATTCATATAATTGTCTGAGCCTCATTAGAAGGAGAATTGGGTCCTTTGTTTCAGAATCCGCTACATCTTTGGAATTATTGATTAGACTTTGACATTTTTTAAGTTGGTCACGATGAACCAACCGTCGGCCAGTTCCATTTTCCCTTTGTATGTAAAACAAGGCCACGCCCTACTTAGGTTTCTCAGTTATAACGTAAGGGACATTTTCCCAGTAATGATCCAGTTTACTAACGCGCTGATTCTTTTTCTTCCACACCCAGCACCCGACTTCCAAGGGTTCTGCTTGGGTCTGCTGATTATAGTTTTCCTCTTGCCGTTGTCGGGTCACCTTACTGTGTTCTTGTACTAATTTATGTGCTATTTTCAGGCATCGTTGATGCTCGCTGACCCATTCATTTTGTGCATTGACATTCAACCCTTCTTCCAATGATATGCCCAATTATACATCTGCAGGGAGCTGACCCTGTCTCCTGAACAACAGGTAATAGGGGGTAAACCCTGTGGATTGATGGACTGTATTATTGTAAATGTAAACTAATTCAGCTAGAAGGGCAGGCCATTCGGTTCGCTGTGGTAAAGGGATAGCTCGGAGAAGATTTATGAGAGTTCGATTCATTCTCTCACACATTCCGTTCCCTTCCGGGTGATAGGTGGTAGTTTTTACTTTCTCACAGCCATATAATGTACACAGTTCTTGAAACAAGTTGGATTCAAAGGCTGACACTTGATCCGTCAAGATCTTCTCCGGGTATCCGTACGGCCGTACAAATGCCCTCCAAAAGATTTCGGCAGTAGTTTTTGCAGTAATGTCTCGTACAGGTAGGATAACGGCGTACTTAGTGTAATGATCTACTATGGTTAACGCGTACTGGCAGCCTGTCCGACTTCGTTCCAATTTCTCATGATCCAATGTAACGATCTCCAGTGGACGAGAGGATATAATTGAATGCAAAGGGGCCTTCTGTGAGCCCGGAGCGCTCTTCTTCAGGGTGCACGGAATGCATTCACTACACCAATTCTCGATGTCTTGCCGCATGTTGACCCAATAAAACCGTTTTCGGATACTCTCCATTTTCTTGCAGCCGAATTGACCCGAGTCATCATGGTAGTCCTTCAGCATAGAAATTGCGGCGTTACTGGGTACAACAATCTGTGTCAGTTTGAAATGAGTCTTAGGGCCAATGCTATGTCGAACCAGGAGACGACCCTGTACAGGCAATCGCTCCCGTTGCTTCCCCAACTTCAAGAATTTCATTGGGGCTGTTTGCCTTTCTTTGATAGTCAACTGACTGTGATCTTGTATCCGTCCCTTGAGTTGCTGGATGCTAAGATCGTCTTCTTGCCATTTCATCCATGGGGTCTCTGTGTCGTCCTTATAACTATCGACCCCTCTGGGCTGGGTGACATTCTGTGGAGCCAAACTTAGCCTTGGTGAAAATAGAGGCATCTCTACCGACTCTTCCAGATCTTCTGTTTCCAACTGCTCTCATTGGTGAGGGATTTGAGATAAAGCATCCGCATTGACGTTTGATTTTCCACTTCTATATTGGATGTTGATCGTGAAATTGGCTAACCGGGAGACCCAGCATTGTTCGAGGGCTCCTAGTTGAGTTGTTTGTAGGTGAGCCAAAGAGTTGAGTCCGCCGGCTGAGGACGGAGAGCAGCGAATGCCATGGAGCATACAGCTGCCTAAAGAGCAAATAGTCGGTGCTGGAGTGACATGGATGCTGGAAGCAAGCTTATGGATGAGTTTACCAGCAGTACATTATTCAAACCTTGCCCCACTTAGCTAACCGGGAGACCCAGCATTGTTCGAGGGCTCCTAGTTGAGTTGTTTGTAGGTGAGCCAAAGAGTTGGGTCCGCCGGCTGAGGACGGAGAGCAGCGAATGGCATGGAGCATACAGCTGCCTACAGAGCAAATAGTCGGTGCTGTAGTGACTTGGATGCTGGAAGCAAGCTTATGGATGAGTTTACCAGCAGTACATTGTTCAAACCTTGCCCCACTTACAGCCCTTACAAAGTTCAGAGTGAGGAACCATTTGACATGCACCACAGTTATGAGTCTTCAATTCCTACCAATTCATGTAATTATTCTACAAACTATACTGATTCTTCTCATTTCTACACACCTTGGTCAACATACCCTGATGAGATAAAGCAAGCAACTTCTACACAGCTCAAGTCCAAGGTTCAAGCTGAAAATAATGAATACAGAAGTGAGGCTGATCTCTATGGACTAGTATCTAATATTCTTGATGAAACAGAAAAAACACAGCCTTATTTTAGTCAAGGAATTTGCTCTCCCACTTTGAAATCTGTGTGGCCTGTGGATATGAATAGACTGTCTGATCACCAGGAACTACTGCAAGATATTAAACAATCTGAGGACCTGGCAATTTTGCAGCAGAATGTCTATGGCACAGAGTCTGTGCCCAGCACAGAAACATAGACGTTAGAGGATTTATACCATGATCTGGAACCAGGTGGACATTGGCTCTCTTCCTGTCGTACTGATAATCGTGGAACCTGTAATCTAAACCCCAAAATCAGCATTCAGGAGTACTCTCTTCCCAAGAATGGCTTTTCAATATCAGCTGCATTGCCTGAAACATCCAAAGATTGTTTTCAGAAGAGGGATTCATTGGTTTCACCATTAAATAAATATAATTTTGATACTGAATTTGGAAGATATGATATAATAAATCATGGTAAACCCAAGCACAGTAAATGCTGCTCTAAAGCATCATCTGAATTTCCTGCTTTTGATGCTGAAGCCTATGCTAGATTATTCCAAGCAAAACAAAACTTTAAAAAATGTGAAGATTTTATACCAAATCAAAATGACACTGCTGTGAAGGTCACACAACTGATGACAGCTAGACCTTTCCCAAAGAATTCAACATTTGCCTCTGAATATGATCACAAGATGGATTATGGGATGAAAACAGTGGGCCTGATTCAGAGCCGCTCGTAAGCGGCCGCTCGTTCGCTCCGAGCGATGTTCGCACATCTGCGCATGCATATGGGTCGTAATACGCATTTGCCAACCAGTCATTGCGGTCGGAAATCGTGGGTTCGCAAAATTGCGGGTGCCTGCTAATTTGAGTGACAGGATGAGGCATTTGTGGGTGGTAACAGGGGAAGGTGCTTGAAAACGGGGAGTGGAGATCCGAACGCAGGCGAGCCAAATGGTCAAAACGGACGTTTTAAGGGTGTGCATAATTAACAAAGCAGCGTCATCGGCCACGTCACTTGGTTGTCTCTTAGCCTGAACTGTTCGCATGATTGCGGTAGGAAAATCCTACCACAAGCACTGCGAGCAGTTCTTACGCCTTTCGATGCACTCGATTAATCTAATAAATAGCGGAGATGATGTATGATGCGAACGGCCAGGGGGCGTTTTTACAAAATAGCGAGCGCATATTTCGTTCACTTGCTCAGACATAGAGGCGTCAACAGACCGCAAAGAGCGAGCGCTCTATTTAAATATCCGGCCCCTTTTTCTGAACGAGCGAGCGCAAATAGCGTTCGGCTCTGAATCAGGCCCTGTGTGTGGAGAGAGAAGCGCATTTGTTCATCACCTACAGAAGCTGAACCACATGAGACAAGATGTCCAAAATTCAGATTAATTTGTCTTCCAGCCATATGCCCTCTATAACTAGTGGTAATTCCAACATGTCGTCATGGGTGAATGGCCAGACAGAGAGCAATTCTCACAACACTTATTGCAATCAGGTCAAGTTAAATGCCATTTTTTCTAATTCCCAGAGAAATCCTACTCTTGGCTCCAGCTATTCTTCAGTGGGCTGTCCACTTACACCTACCAGTAGTTTCCAAATATACAACAATGTGAACCAAACATTTTCACCCTTTGAATACAGTTACAACAGTGCGATAGGACACATGACAGAATTAGCAAAACTAGAGAGGAACTAATGTATGAATCCATCTCTGAAAAAAGATTGAAACCATTAAATGGTGTCTGTGAGAAAATATCAAGCCGGTACTGTCCATTAAACAACGCTGGCAAGAAGATTCCAGAGAAAACACAGAGCATGCAGTGCAGTGTAGATGAGCACACTTATGACAGTATAGCCCAAAGTTATAAGGAGTTGCTTAGCAGTTTACTGAACTACACTAATCAAAGACCACTAAGAGGTGATAAGCCACTACATGGTAACAAATTGACACATCAGGACACATGTTTTTCTAATGGATTGATGATGGGTGACTTACGTAACAACTTTACCACACACTCTTCCAATAATTATAGGTCACGCTTTTCTCAGAATTTGGGTCACACAATCTATCCCATAATGGACAACTATGACCCGTATCCTTATGAAGACATGGGCCAAGTGTGTCCACGGCTTAATGATCTATTGCATGGTGATGCCTCCATTTGTGGCTTGGTACCAATGTACAACACTCAGAGATCAGTGAAGCCTTGAAGTATACCTGCAAGTGAACTCCTCCTCCATCTGGAAGAACTGATTACAGCATCTGCAGAGTATAGTACACAGCTGGGAACTGCGGGGTATAGTGTAACACCCTCAATGATAAGGACTAGTGCTTCTTTTAAGGGCTACACAGAAAGACACTGGTTACTGTTGGTCCCTCTGATGGAAGGTATATGATTTCTTGTGATTATATGCAATGTAATCAGTCAATTGGTCATTAACGTGGCTCTTTATTAACAATTACTTTGTAAGAGCATAAGACTGGAACAAAGGTACTTATACTTTAGTAAACATTCAGTGTATATATAAACATATGTTATCACATTTCACTGCATATAACAGACACTGAATAACTACGGATTTTATTATGCAGGAACAACAGAATGTTATGAGCAATGCAGAGCTCTGGAAAAAAAGAGCGGAAAAGGACCGAATCTGTTCTTGTGAAATATTACCCAGGGAAGACGGTTTCCAGCACAAACAATACTCCTATCCCAAGGCTTACTGCCAACCCCTCCAGAGTTGACCGTTTGATAGTGGATCAGTTGTGTGAACAAGCCAGAGTAGCAACTCTTCTGGGTAAATGGAGCTCACCACTTTGAAATCCGATGGGGTTTCCCCGCACAGGTTCGAATCCTGTTTGTGACGCCAATTTATATAACACCCTCAACGATAATTACTAGTACTTCTTTTAAGGGCTACACAGAAAGACACGGGTTACTGTTGGTCCCTCTAACGATTTCTTGTGATTATATGCAATGTAATCAGTCAATTGGTCATTAACATGGCTCTTTATTAACAATTACTTTCTAAGAGTATAAGACTGGAACAAAGGTACTTATACTTTAGTAAACATTCAGTGTATATATAAACACATGTTATCACATTTCACTGCATATAACAGACACCGAATAACTACGGATTTTATTATGCAGGAACAACTCCGCCTCCAGACTGTGCGTCTGTGGGCTTAAAGAAGTTAAATTATGGCACACAAAACAATTTAACACAATTAATCAAATCCTAACTAATTACCCTACCATCTATCTCAGTACTGTAATCTACATTAACTAAAAATAGTTCACACGTTGCTGGCCAGGTATCTCTTTACAGGTGGTGCACGCTCAGAGGGGTTAATGGGAGGCGGGGGGGTACTATGTCTGCTAGCACTCACTAGCGGCGAAGTAACGTTAGATGCCAGCAGGTGTTAGTCTCTTTATGAGGTCCATAATGGTCTAGCTGTGCTGACTACATACGGTATGGTGATGATAACGGGGAAAGCTGTTTAGCATACTATACTGCTAGACTGTAGTTGGTATTTTCCTCCACTGAGTTGGCAAGTGTTAATGTGAGTCTATATTGCGTATCATTACAGACCTTCTCCTGCAGTCCCTTAGGATGAGAAGGCTGTCACTCAGTCTGGAAATCTCCGCCTCCTTCTGTCCGAGTTGGCCCCCTCAAAAGGGACTGTGTAGTGCAGCTTTGGTTCATTTTTGGGGTGTGGGTCCCCCTAGACTGCTTTGCTGGTCTGCTTCAGGGCACCGCAGTATAACACATTTTCCTTTAACACATTTTAATACCTCACTGTCTGTTTCCTTTATATATATGTATTTCACTTTTTTATTTTTATTCTTTATATGCGGCCAATGGCTGCTCTTAACACTTCACTTTTCTTAGAGCGGTGCCTTGGGGTGGTTTAGCTGAGCTAGTTTGGGGGTGTCCTGCACTCTGGATTTGAGCCTTACAGGGGTATTCAATATGGGTGCGATAACATCGTTTTGCGTTAATATCGGAGGTATGACGTCATTATCGCAGGTTTTAGTTTTACACCGTATTCAATTTCAAAGACTTATCGCAGTTTTGAAAAGTCTTTGATAAAAAACGGGGATAAGATTTCACCATTGAATAGGTGTCGAAAAAAAGTGCAGAATTGGGGTTTAGGGGTGCAGGCTTAAAAAAAAATAGCCTGCACCCCTGGGACTGACATTTAAAAAAGAACTGTGTCAAAAAAAGTTTTAAAAAAAAATAGGGACACCCCAAAAACTTAATTTAAAAATTGGGGTGAAAAAAAAAATGGGAAAAAATTGTTTAACAATAGGGAAATAGGTTCAGGGCTATTCTGCAAGTATGCGGCAGATGTTTTCTAGAATAGAATTATAGCGGCAGGTGCACAAATGCAGAATTTTTAAAAACTTACTTTAGGGACATAAAAATATGCTAGTACCCATTTCCATGTACCCCAAATTTGATGGGACCACTTAAAAAAATGAAAAAAATAACCTAAGTGCTCTTCTGCATCACTTCTTCAATGTCGGAAAAAAAACACCTGCTGCGGCTATTTAAATCCCCGAATTTCAATTAAAGGCTAAAACGGGGGTACCCATAGTGATCCCCCATGTTTTTACTACTTTAGGGGGGTCTTACAATTTTTTTAAGGAAAAATTCGTAACTTTACGCAAATCCAACTTCGGAGTTTACCGTTTTCGTTAACTTTATATTGAATACGGGTATAAGCGGGAGCGCACCCGATACTTTAACGCAGGTAAAAACTCCGATATGAAACGTTAACTTCGACAGTGAAGTTAACGTTTCATATTGAATACCCCTCTTAGTATGTTAGGGACCTGCCCGACAAGAGGTTACCCGGATATGGTGGGCAGGCCCATAACCTTGGCCAAGATTATGCCAAAAACTTCTACTGTATTTACTGCAAAATGTATTTATTTATATATAATCAGTTAATTTGGAGTTGTGCACCTGTATTTCTTCTTTGTGTCTAAACAAATTACATTTGAACTCTCCCCGAATTCGGGGGTATCACAATAGTACACAGCTGGGAACTGATTACAGCGTCTGCGGGGTATAGTACACAGCTGGGAATTGATTACAGTGTCTGCGGGGTATAGTACACAGCTGGGAACTGATTACAGCGTCTGCGGAGTATAGTACACAGCTGGGAACTGATTACAGCATCTGCGGAGTATAGTACACAGCTGGGAACTGATTACAGCATCTGCGGAGCATAGTACACAGCTGGGAACTGATTACAGCGTCTGCGGAGTATAGTACACAGCTGGGAACTGATTACAGCATCTGCGGAGTATAGTACACAGCTGGGAACTGATTACAGCGTCTGCGGGGTATAGTACACAGCTGGGAACTGATTACAGTGTCTGCGGGGTATAGTACACAGCTGGGAACTGATTACAGCGTCTGCGGAGTATAGTACACAGCTGGGAACTGATTACAGTGTCTGCGGAGTATAGTACACAGCTGGGAACTGATTACAGCATCTGCGGAGTATAGTACACAGCTGGGAACTGATTACAGCGTCTGCAAAGTATAGCATACAGCTGGGAACTGATTACAATATCTGCGGAGTATAGTACACAGCTGGGAACTGATTACAGCATCTGCAGAGTATAGTATACAGCTGGGAACTGATTACAGCGTCTGCAGAGTACAGAGGCGTCACTAGGGTTGGTGTCACCTGGTGCTGTAATGCATGGTGACACCCCCCCCTCCACCCAAAAAAAAAAAATTGAGACCAAGATGTGCAGCGTCGCAAACTTTTCCCCCTTACCTGTCCAGCATTCACACTGTGCTCCTCCCAGGATGCCGGGCGCATCCGGCGGGCGTAATGATGCCACGCTCAGTATTCTGGGTAGCAGTGTTTAAAGTGGTCCTAGAGACGTGGTGGAACGACCGCCCCATCCTCAGCAATTTATCAATAAAAGGACAGCAAGCGCCTAAGGCACATGGTGCAAAAAAGGGGCGTGATCTCGAAAGAAAATGGCATGTTCATACAATACTATCCCCAATTCAAATTACAACGCACAGTAGCACAATCTTATTCACATTACACCGCACATAGTGCCCCTTATTCACATTGCACCATAAATTAGTGTCCCTTATTTATGTTACGACACACAGTAGTGCCCCTTTTACACAATGCCCACAGTAGTGCCCTTTTTACATAATGCCCACATTAGTGACCCTTATACACAATGCCCATAGTAGTGCCCCTTAAACAATGCCCCCAGTAGTAGTGCCCCTTATGCAATGCCCCCTGTAGCTCTGCCCATTTAAGCAGTTCCCCCTTAAGTAGTGCCGCTTTATGCAATGTACCCTGCAGCTGTGCCCAATATGCAATATGTATTATAGCCCATCATGCAATGCCTCCTGTATTAGACCCCCATATACTGTGCCCCCACTAGTGCCCTTACACAGTGGCCCCAGTAGCGTCCCTTATGCAGTGCCCCTTATACAGTACCCCAGTAGCGCCCCTTATGCAATGCCCCTTATATAGTACCCCCAGTAGCACCCCTTATATAATACCCCCAGGAGCTCCCCTTATGCAGTGTCCCCAGACAGTAATGCCCCTTATGCTGTGCCCCCAGTAGTACCCTTATACTGTGCCCCCTATACACTATCCCCAGTAGTGCCAATATTAAGCCCCAGTAACGCTGCTTATGCTGTGCCCCCACCCCTGTACAGTACTACTTACCTTCCTTTACGAAGTCCAGGCTGGCTTGTCCGGGCGGCGGGCACACACCTCCTTCTTCTCCTTCCCAGAATGGAAAGGTATATTTCCCCTTCAGCCGGCGTGCCGCGTGCCTGATGACGTCACCGCGGCCAGCGGCCAGCGTCCAGAGCCACACACAGGCAAAGAGAGATGCTCTGTGCCTGTGTGTGGCTCTGAACGCCGGCCGCGCCGCAGTGAGAGACTTAACTCACCCGCAGCGGCGGCTGCAGGGCCAGTCTATTTGGGGTCAGCAGGGGGTGTGCGGGCAACGGACGGGTCTGTGGATGGCGTGCGGCCCGCATGTGTGTGTGTTGCTCTTTTTGGTGTCACCCTCTTGAAGGGTGACACCCGATGCGGGCCGCACCCCCCGCACCCCCCTAGTGACGCCACTGGCAGAGTATAGTACACAGCTGGGAACTGATTACAGCGTCTGCGGGGTATAGTACACAGCTGGGAATTGATTACAGTGTCTGCGGGGTATAGTACACAGCTGGGAACTGATTACAGCGTCTGCGGAGTATAGTACACAGCTGGGAACTGATTACAGCATCTGCGGAGTATAGTACACAGCTGGGAACTGATTACAGCATCTGCGGAGCATAGTACACAGCTGGGAACTGATTACAGCGTCTGCGGAGTATAGTACACAGCTGGGAACTGATTACAGCATCTGCGGAGTATAGTACACAGCTGGGAACTGATTACAGCATCTGTGGGGTATAGTACACAGCTGGGAACTGATTACAGTGTCTGCGGGGTATAGTACACAGCTGGGAACTGATTACAGCATCTGCGGAGTATAGTACACAGCTGGGAACTGATTACAGTGTCTGCGGAGTATAGTACACAGCTGGGAACTGATTACAGCGTCTGCGGAGTATAGTACACAGCTGGGAACTGATTACAGCGTCTGCAAAGTATAGCATACAGCTGGGAACTGATTACAATATCTGCGGAGTATAGTACACAGCTGGGAACTGATTACAGCATCTGCAGAGTATAGTATACAGCTGGGAACTGATTACAGCGTCTGCAGAGTACAGAGGCGTCACTAGGGTTGGTGTCACCTGGTGCTGTAATGCATGGTGACACCCCCTGCCTCCACCCAAAAAAAAAAAATTGAGACCAAGATGTGCAGCGTCGTAAACTTTTCCCCCTTACCTGTCCAGCATTCACACTGTGCTCCTCCCAGGATGCCGGGCGCATCCGGCGGGCGTAATGATGCCACGCTCAGTATTCTGGGTAGCAGTGTTTAAAGTGGTCCTAGAGACGTGGTGGAACGACCGCCCCATCCTCAGCAATTTATCAATAAAAGGACAGCAAGCGCCTAAGGCACATGGTGCAAAAAAGGGGCGTGATCTCGAAAGAAAATGGCATGTTCATACAATACTATCCCCAATTCAAATTACAACGCACAGTAGCACAATCTTATTCACATTACACCGCACATAGTGCCCCTTATTCACATTGCACCATAAATTAGTGTCCCTTATTTATGTTACGACACACAGTAGTGCCCCTTTTACACAATGCCCACAGTAGTGCCCTTTTTACATAATGCCCACATTAGTGACCCTTATACACAATGCCCATAGTAGTGCCCCTTAAACAATGCCCCCAGTAGTAGTGCCCCTTATGCAATGCCCCCTGTAGCTCTGCCCATTTAAGCAGTTCCCCCTTAAGTAGTGCCGCTTTATGCAATGTACCCTGCAGCTGTGCCCAATATGCAATATGTATTATAGCCCATCATGCAATGCCTCCTGTATTAGACCCCCATATACTGTGCCCCCACTAGTGCCCTTACACAGTGGCCCCAGTAGCGTCCCTTATGCAGTGCCCCTTATACAGTACCCCAGTAGCGCCCCTTATGCAATGCCCCTTATATAGTACCCCCAGTAGCACCCCTTATATAATACCCCCAGGAGCTCCCCTTATGCAGTGTCCCCAGACAGTAATGCCCCTTATGCTGTGCCCCCAGTAGTACCCTTATACTGTGCCCTCTATACACTATCCCCAGTAGTGCCAATATTAAGCCCTAGTAACGCTGCTTATGCTGTGCCCCCACCCCTGTACAGTACTACTTACCTTCCTTTACGAAGTCCAGGCTGGCTTGTCCGGGCGGCGGGCACACACCTCCTTCTTCTCCTTCCCAGAATGGAAAGGTATATTTCCCCTTCAGCCGGCGTGCCGCGTGCCTGATGACGTCACCGCGGCCAGCGGCCAGCGTCCAGAGCCACACACAGGCAAAGAGAGATGCTCTGTGCCTGTGTGTGGCTCTGAACGCCGGCCGCGCCGCAGTGAGAGACTTAACTCACCCGCAGCGGCGGCTGCAGGGCCAGTCTATTTGGGGTCAGCAGGGGGTGTGCGGGCAACGGACGGGTCTGTGGATGGCGTGCGGCCCGCATGTGTGTGTGTTGCTCTTTTTGGTGTCACCTTCTTGAAGGGTGACACCCGATGCGGGCCGCAACCCCGCACCCCCCTAGTGACGCCACTGGCAGAGTATAGTACACAGCTGGGAACTGATTACAGCATCTGCAGAGTATAGTACACAGCTGGGAACTGATTACAGTATCTGCGGAGTATAGTACACAGCTGGGAACTGGTTACAGTATCTGCGGAGTATAGTACACAGCTGGGAACTGGTTACAGTATCTGCGGAGTATAGTACACAGCTGGGAACTGATTACAGTGTCTGCGGAGTATAGTATACAGCTGGGAACTGATTACAGCATCTGCGGAGTATAGTACACAGCTGGGAACTGATTACAGCATCTGCGGAGTATAGTACACAGCTGGGAACTGATTACAGCATCTGTGGAGTATAGTACACAGCTGGGAACTGATTACAGCGTCTGCTGAGTATAGTATACAGCTGGGAATTGATTACAGCATCTGCGGAGTATAGTACACAGCTGGGAACTGATTATAGCATCTGCGGAGTATAGTACACAGCTGGGAACTGGTTACAGCATCTGCGGAGTATAACGCACAGTAGGGAACTGATTACAGCATCTGCGGAGTATAGTATACAGCTGGGAACTGATTACAGCATCTGCGGAGTATAGTACACAGCTGGGAACTGATTACAGCATCTGCGGAGTATAGTACACAGCTGGGAACTGATTACAGCGTCTGCGGAGTATAGTACACAGCTGGGAACTGATTACAGCATCTGCGGAGTATAGTACACAGCTGGGAACTGAGTACAGCGTCTGCGGAGTATAGTACACAGCTGGGAACTGATTACAGCGTCTGCGGAGTATAGTATACAGCTGGGAACTGATTACAGCGTCTGCAGAGTATATTGCACAGCCGAGAACTGAACTGAAACATTTGCAAGGGTACACTGAGCTAGGAACCAGGAAGCAGGTCTCAAGGAGATAAGTTGTTCTGGCAATGAGTCCTCTACCAGCTCGGACAAAAACACATTGCCCTCGCCACTGATGGGCTGAGTAGAACCAGTGAGCAAGCAGTGGAACTCAGTTGGTGGGATTCAGGGGCCTATTCACGATGATTAAGTATTGATCTCGCTGCGAGGGATACTTAAGTAACCAACTCGCAGCGAGGGATAGTTTAAACCGGAGCAATTCATCATAGCTCCAGTGCGGGAACAGCTGCTTTTTGGAGAAGAGCTGAAGTAACTGCGTTACTTATCTCTTCCCCATCGGCCCGCCTACGCATGCGTGACCCGAGGTCATGCATGTGCAGAGCCGCAGGGAAGTCCATGAGAAGGCGGCTGAAGGATCCCTCTTTGCAGCCCCGGAACTCCTTCCCTTAGGAAGGAGCGAGGCTATGAGAGCAAGCACCATCTGAAGATGGCGCTTGTTCTCGTGAGCAGTTTTCGGAGTTTTGCTGAATATCAGGTGGTCCTATCGGACCCCTGATGATGAATGACCTGGTAATTAAAATATGCGGAAACTAGTGTTTCCGCATGGTTACTAGGCCATTTATAGTATAATGAATAGGAGTGGAGCTCAGGGATGTCTCCAGAGGCCAAGATCGACACGGGTGGTCATGAGATGGCACCACCAGAACTGCTAAGGGGGCGCTGAACCTGGCTCAGCATACTGTACCTGTCAACTCTCGCTGCTTGTCAGGGAGACTCACTGAAATAATAGCAATCAACCCGACTCCCTGAAGAGTTTAGCTACAGTATCTCCCTCATTGCTCCTTACCCTTACCGTCATTATGTAGCTGTTATATACATGTAAAAAAAAAAAAAAATCAGAGATATATTCATCCAAATTGTATAATCAGTGCCATTTCCTGCATTGATGTTAAGGCACAATGATCCCTATGGCTACATGCATTTTCAAATAAGGTTTCTCTTGGCCACTTATATAGAACCCCTTGTAAAACAAAGTACACAACCAAGCCCTGAAAAGTATCAATGTGTTTTCATCAACAAGTAGATTTTACACACTACCTCATCCCTTTAATAGAGGACACATATAAATTATATATATTCTTAAAAAGTCACTTAAAAAGAAACAAAACGTTCTCTGTCCCACCGTCTCCTCAGCACCATCTTCCTGTGTTTTGCAAGCATCAGCCCCCCCTGCATCTCACCCCATTCCCGTGTCTTTACTCCAACACCGCCCCCTGTGTCTCTCCAGCTTACCCCCTTGTGTCCTTTCAGCAGCTCCCTGCCCCTGTGTCTCCTCTCCCAACAGCAGCTTATACCCCCCGGGTCCCTCAAGCAGCAGCTTCCTGCCCCTGTGTTTCCTCTCCCACCAGCAGCTTATGCCCCCATGTCCCTCTAGCAGGAGCTCACCTTGTGCCTGCCCTGGTCCTTGCTCTCTTCATGGCTCCTCAGTGCACTATGCAGTAGCATTGAAGGCATGACGGCACATACTCTGTGCCGCAAAAGGAGCTGCAGGGATGCAGGGCCACAAAGTGAGTGACAGGGAGGAGCAGGCTTCGGGCGGAGGAGGAACATGGAGCTGGAAACCGAGGATGGGGAGGCGGCTGCCACCAGACAGTAGTACTCTGTCTGTAGGACTTCTATTCAGGACGTGGCGGAGGGGGAACTAGTTCCACCTACCATTAGAGTTGACTGAACTCAGTTCCACCCCGTTCTTGCCCCCTGGGTTTAGGGTGTGGGGATGGCGAGGTTAGGTTTAGGCACTAGGGGTAGAGGTTAGGTACAGGTGCCGGGGAGGGAGGGTTAGAGTATAGAGATGGGAAGGATTATGATACCTACCGACAGGTGTTGGTATGCTAACCCTGTGGAGATGCCGACATCAGGATTTTGAACGCCGGGATCCCGAACGCCGGCATCCTGTAACCATCTTGTAATGCATATATGTCCCTTTATTAAAGGGATTATCTGGCAACTCTACACGGCACGCTCATAGGTGTTGCTTTCACAGTCTCCCTGAAATGCTATTTCAAAAGTAGGTGTGCGTAATGAGAAACACTGTCACTCTACCCAACTCTTCCTCCTTGTTCTTTAATCCACTGCTCCTTGACAAAAATCTAAGGGCACTTGTGCAAATTGAGATGTGCAGTAGCACTAAACTAATGTGCTTCACAAATGACCTTATACTAGTGATACAGATATCATTGTTACTGACTATCTGCGTTGTTAATAAGCCTTATGCAATTATCAGCTGGATTCCTGGACTACACTGATGAATCTAGTTTGACCAGCTGCACGGGGAAAAATAACTTTTAAAGCGCGCAAGCATTATTTTATGAGTGATTAACTCCAGGTTTGTCTGCAGTGGCAAGGCTCCAAAAGGTCCTTAGCTTAGTCATGATATGATCATCCATCTCCTTGTATTTTGAATAGCTATTGCTTTATTTAAAGCAGCTGGTTAGGTTAAGTAAAAAGAACATCTATTTGACAAAATGCAGGCCATCAGTAAAGTACTAAAAACATGCGTATAATACATTTCACCGGCGTAATATGTTCCATGTTACAATCCATCATCTTGTCTCTGTTCTCAGCAGGGTAACCAATGAACAAAGCTTTGGTTACCCTTGCTTCAACTTCAGTTGGTTCACTGGTGATCCTAGCCACCCTCATCATTTGTGATTTCGGAAGGCCCTCCTTGAGGGCAGGAGGATGGTGGTTACTCGCGTGTAGTAGGGTGTTTTTGTCTGTGGGTTTGGAGTATACGTTGGTACTGATGCGGCCCTTAGCTATGGTCACTTGGACATCCAGGAAATTCAGAGAATGGGAACTATATTGAAAGGTGATCCTAATCGGTGAGTTTCTTGAGTTGATGTTCAGCATCAGAGCCAATAGTTCCTTTTCTCCTCCTGACAACAACATGAAGAGGTCATCTATGTACCTGGCAAATAATAGTATATGCCTGGATACTGCATTGTCACCATAAAACATCAATTGTTCTTCCCTAAGCATGAAAATGTTTGCATATGAGGGTGCGACATTACTTCCCATGGCGCAGCCGGTACGTTGTAAAAAGTAGCGCCCGTCAAAAAGGAAATAATTCCTGGTAAGAGTCAATTCAAGTAACCTCAGGAATAAAGCATGGTTGATGTTGGGAACTTCCTCTGCACGCAAAAACATTTTCATGGCCTCTAATCCGTCCTGGTGAGGGATAGAAGTGTAGAGACTACATATATCCATAATGCAAATTAGAGTATCCTCAGGGACTAAGCCCACTCCGTCCAACAGTTGGAGAAAACTGGACGTGTCCTTGATGTACGTGGGTTGTGTCAACAGAAAAGGCTGGATGATGCTGTCTAAGAATTGAGAAATGGGCTGATACAATGAATCTCTAGCCGATATAATCGGGCATCCAGGAGGTTTCTCTATCCGTTTGTGAATTTTCGGCACTGTAAACAGTATAGGAGTAACATGATATTCAGTGATTAACGACTTTACCAATTGATCAGACAGTAAACCTGCACTATAGGCCCCCCAAAGTACCTCATCCAGTTCTTTCTTGAAGTCTGAAGTGGGATCACTATCAAGAGGTTGGTAAGTATCCACAACGGCCAACTGTTGGTTGATTTCCTCCCTATACTCGGACAGGTCCTGGACAACAATCCCGCCCCCCTTGTCGGCGGGGTGGATAATGATATCCCGATAGTTCCCAAGGTCTCTCAGAGTGTCCTGTTCTGCTCTAGAGAGGTTGTAATGTTTAATGTTGGAAGCCGCAGCATATCTAACAACAGCATCATCTAATAGACGGGTGAACGTTCTAATAGAGGCATTTGAGGATTGAGGATCAAATGTGGACCTAGATCTATCCCTTATAAAGCCGGCATGTACATCGTTAGAATTACTAATAGGCTTTGTGCCGAAATGTTCCTGAAGGCGTAATTTTCGTGAAAAACGATGTAATGCCATTTTCCAAGAGAATTCATCATAATGGCTGGTAGGGTAAAAGAAAGGCCCTTATTCAATACCTGTGTCTCTAAGGCCATTAGTTGGCAAGACGAGAGGTTAAATACTAGGTTTTCTTTTTGGTGGTAAGGCCGGCTGAGCCTCTTGTGCTGACCCCCCCTACGGGTGGGCGCCCCTTGTTTTTTTAAGCCTTTTGTCTGGCCTGAGAAGCCTCAGAGTGACTGGTCGTGCCTTCTTGTGGGTCTTCCGAGTCGACCAAGTACACTTCACTATCACTGTTGGATGAAGCGGTATTGGGGTTAAATCTCTCCTTGCGTTGACGCCAATTTGCCCTTGGTCTGAACGATCTTCGTGGTTGTACTCTCGTGTCCCCACCCATGAGCCAACGGTAGACACGGTTGTCGTCGTAGTCTCCCTTTACTATCTGATATTTATTTCTCTTAAATTTCATTAAATCTCTTCGATAATTCTCGCACTGTGTCTGTAACTTCAACAGCCAGTCTTGGGACAAATCTTTTTGTAGTGCTGTTTTAAATTCAGATTCATAATTCAGAATCTTGGCCCTGGTGGACCCCAATTCACGACCTACCTCCTCAATAACAAGGAGGATTAAGTCCAGACTACACTTATTTAAAATCCCAATCCACTTTTTGCAGAAGTCGGGATTGTATCTACCGATTGTGGGAGTATTTCGAACCCTAAAACCCAGAGGGATCATTTTCTCTCTGTGGTAATCCGACAGTGTGATTCCATGAAGCAAAAAATCTATTTCCTTTTTCTTTAATTTCAACAAATGGAAATAAATATCCTCAACACCTTGTTGTTTATCAGTAAGGTGCTCTTTAAAGCGGAGGCGTTCCGTATCGTCATCCGTAAAACTGTATAATTCCCCTTTCTGGATGGAAATGCCTCTACATACGGGGGTGTCCTCCATTGACGATGCAGTGTCGCTTGTCATATTTCTCCCATATACAATAAAAACAAGTGAAAATAATGCTCGCTGCCTTTAAGGTAAAGCTGCAGTAAAGTTGAGGGGTGCCTTGTCCCAAGTGGGTCCGGAAATAAATCCAATCCCAATAGGTATGTGGGTTCTGGAGGACCGGCACTCTGCTGTACTAGTGGTAATGTGCCCCAGTGCCATCCGTGACAAGTAGCATAGGCAGAGAAAAATCGGCGGTACTTGGGGTCTGAAAATAAGGGTTTAATGTACACCCATTACACCAACGTTTCGGGGTCACACGCCCCTTTGTCAAGGTAAACAGCACATGAATAAGAAAGAAGAAAAGAGCTTACCTTATACCCGGAGAAGCCCGCCAAGAGTGTGAAGTCAGGACGCTGCCCGGGACCCCACGTGACGCTGCCGGAGTCCCGCACTGAAGACGTCATCGCGACTAGCCTCACAGGTAACCATGGAAACCCGGACGCTAGCGCTATGATGCGGCTTGCCGCCCTGTGAGAGAAAAGTTAAAATAGTAATGTGGAGAAACATAATCGAAGAGCTGTAGTGCACAAAACATTAATGAATAGACATACTGTACAATAGCACCTAGATAGAGAAACAAACAATATATAAGAGTGCGCAAATCCTTCAATCTACAATTATATCGTAGAACACAGTTATATAAGGTAATATGCCTGGTATTAAGGATGATACTGGAAACTATACATGGAACCCATCGGGGACAGAAATGAATAGAACAGACATTGAGAACATTGTAAGAGGAAAAACATACTTAATTAAATACATTCCAATTAATCCTCTCATTAAATCCGGCCGGACTGATGGTTTGTAGTTTGAACATCCATCTAGCTTCCATTTGTAGGAGGCGAAGCGCCCGGTCGCCCCCCCTATTGATTTTTGGTACATGATCAATTGCCATATGGCGAAGATCGCCAAGGGCATGATTTTTCTCAGAAAAGTGTCTAGCCACCGGCTGGTCAGATAACCTATCGGCAATGGCTGCCTTGATAGCAGAACGGTGAAGAGCCATTCGCTCTCGCATCGTCCTGGTGGTTTTTCCAATGTAATAGAGGCCACAAGGGCACAGTATTACATAGACAATAAAGGAAGATGTACACGTCAGCACATGTTTAATCTGATACGTTCGATCCAAATGAGGATGGGAAAAATTACTGCCCGTGATCATGTATTGGCACGTAGTGCATTTAAGACATTTGTAACAGCCCGGCTTTTTAACTAGAAACCCCCTAGGGTTTCAAGGGGGGCGGGATTGTTGTCCAGGACCTGTCCGAGTAAAGGGAGGAAATCAACCAACAGTTGGCCGTTGTGGATACTTACCAACCTCTTGATAGTGATCCCACTTCAGACTTCAAGAAAGAACTGGATGAGGTACTTTGGGGGGCCTATAGTGCAGGTTTACTGCCTGATCAATTGGTAAAGTCGTTAATCACTGAATATCCTGTTACTCCTATACTGTTTACAGTGCCGAAAATTCACAAACGGATAGAGAAACCTCCTGGACGCCCGATTATATCGGCTAGAGATTCATTGTATCAGCCCATTTCTCAATTCTTAGACAGCATCATCCAGCCTTTTCTGTTGACACAACCCACGTACATCAAGGACACATCCAGTTTTCTCCAACTGTTGGATGGAGTGGGCTTAGTCCCTGAGGACACTCTAATTTGCATTATGGATATATATAGTCTCTACACGTCTATCCCTCACCAGGACGGATTAGAGGCCATGAAAATGTTTTTGCGTGCAGAGGAAGTTCCCAACATCAACCATGCTTTATTCCTGAGGTTACTTGAATTGACTCTTACCAGGAATTATTTCCTTTTTGACGGGCGCTACTTTTTACAACGTACCGGCTGCGCCATGGGAAGTAACATCGCACCCTCATATGCAAACATTTTCATGTTTAGGGAAGAACAATTGATGTTTTATGGTGACAATGCAGTATCTAGGCATATACTATTATTTGCCAGGTACATAGATGACCTCTTCATGTTGTGGTCAGGAGGAGAAAAGGAACTATTGGCTCTGATGCTGAACATCAACTCAAGAAACTCACCGATTAGGATCACCTCTCAATATAGTTCCCATTCTCTGAATTTCCTGGATGTCCAAGTGACCATAGCTAAGGGCCGCATCAGTACCAACGTATACTCCAAACCCACACACAAAAACACCCTACTACACGCGAGTAGCCACCATCCTCCTGCCCTCAAGGAGGGCCTTCCGAAATCACAAATGATGAGGGTGGCTAGGATCACCAGTGAACCAACTGAAGTTGAAGCAAGTTTGGATTCGATTGTCAAAAAGTTTCTATGCAGGGGATATGACCCAGCTTTACTATTCAAACAGAAACAAGAGGTTTTGAACTCTTCGAGAAGTTCTTTATTTGTTCCTAAAGAGAGAAATACTGAAACAATTATCCCGTGGAAAAGCCAGTACACTACGTCTAGCGCAGTCATTCAACGTGCCACACGGGCTATGTGACCCATCATCACCACAGATAGAGATCTTCCGTCTCTCAAGGGCAAGAGACCTCTAGCTTGCTTCACCAGGGGCCGTAACATTAAGGACATGGTTGTACATAATGATATCACCAATTTCGGCTCAGCCAGACAATTACCTGAAAGGGGGTTTCTAGTTAAAAAGCTGGGCTGTTAGAAAATGTCTTAAATGCACTACGTGCCAATACATGATCACGAGCAGTAATTTTTCCCATCCTCATTTGGATCGAACGTATCAGATTAAACATGTGCTGACGTGTACATCTTCCTTTATTGTCTATGTAATACTGTGCCCTTGCGGCCTCTATTACATTGGAAAAACCACCAGGACGATGCGAGAGCGAATGGCTCTTCACCGTTCTGCTATTAAGGCAGCCATTGCCGGTAGGTTATCTGACCAGCCGGTGGCTAGACACTTTTCTGAGAAAAATCATGCCCTTGGCGATCTTCGCCATATGGCAATTGATCATGTACCAAAAACCATTAGGGGGGGGGCAACCGGGCGCTTCGCCTCCTACAAATGGAAGCTAGATGGATGTTCAAATTACAAACCATCAGTCCGGCCGGATTTAATGAGAGTATTAATTGGAATGTGTTTAATTAAGTATGTTTTTCCTCTTACAATGTTCTCAATGTTTGTTCTATTCATTTCTGTCCCCGATGGGTTCCATGTATAGTTTCCAGTATCATCCTTAATACCAGGCATATTACCTTATATAACTGTGTTCTACGATATAATTGTAGATTGAAGAATTTGCGCACTCTTATATATTGTTTGTTTCCCTATCTAGGTGCTATTGTACAGTATGTCTATTCATTAATGTTTTGTGCACTACAGCTCTTCGATTATGTTTCTCCACATTACTATTTTAACTTTTCTCTCACAGGGCGGCGAGCCGCGTCATAGCGCTAGCGTCCGGGTTTCCATGGTTACCTGTGAGGCTAGTTGCGATGACGTCTTCAGTGCGGGACTCCGGCAGCGTCACGTGGGGTCCCGGGCGGCGTCCTGACTTCACACTCTTGGCGGGCTTCTCCGGGTATAAGGTAAGCTCTTTTCTTCTTTCTTATTCATGTGCTGTTTACCTTGACAAAGGGGCGTGCGACCCCGAAACGTTGGTGTATTTGGTGTACATTAAACCCTTATTTTCAGACCCCAAGTACCGCCGATTTTTCTCTCCCTATGCTACTTGTCACAGATGGCACTGGGGAACATTGCCACTAGTACAGCAGAGTGCCGGTCCTCCAGAACCCACATATATATATATATATATATATATATATATATATACTGTATATATACTGTGTGTATGTATATATATATATATATATATATATATATATATAATATGCTGTATATAATACATAAATTAGGCCCTCCCTCCCTACAACAGAGCCCAAACTTACCTGGACACTAGGCCATCTCCGTGACTCTGGGAGCTCCCTCAGCACAGAGTTATGTGAGGTACCGCCTGTCACTGGTGGAATGCACCTGCAGCTGCCAGAGAAGAGGAGAAGAGTCTTAGTGGCATTTAATACATGGAGCCGGTCGCAAGCCAATCACAGCTCGCGGAACGGCAGCCAGCCAATCAGCAGCGGCCGCTGCTGATTGGCTGGTTGCTGTTCCACGAGCTGTGATTGGCTCACGGAACTGCAGCCAATCAGCAGCGGCCACTGCTGATTGGCTGGCTGCCATTCCACGAGCTGCTGTAATTGGCTGGCTCCATGTATTAAATGCCACTAAGTCACTTTACTTATTTGGCTGCCCCCGGTGCATTCCAGCAGTGATGTGCGGTACCACACATCACTGCATTTCACAATTTCACACCTCCGCTACCCGGGCTCCCTCTCTCTCTGGGCCCGGGACTGGAGTCCCCGCAGTCCTCCCCTGATGGCAGTCCTGGTTGTAGTTCCGCTTATATGGTATCCTCCTAGTCCTGGTGAAAACTGTAATGTAGAGTTATACTGGTGGTCTTGACTTCCTTTATGGACGCTTGACATGTTGTGGCTGGCATTCTTCAGGGTATTTTTCTGCTGTCTCCTGAGGGCTTACTTTATTATTTATTCATTTTAGTTTCTTCTCTCCAGGAATATATGAAATCATTTTCTTTTTAAGATATCTCTATTTGTATTATACCAGTGTTTTTACATTTCCCTTTTAATCTCTCCCTAATGCTCTGTATCACATTTTTCCCTAATAACATTTCCTCCATGCACTCTCTTATTTACTCTTTTCCTCATTCTCCTACCTAAATCACCCAGTGGTTTTATTATTCCACACTCTATCTTATCAAATTAACTAGTAATAAGCACACAAACAACTGTATTGCCGAGTATTTGGCTAATCTAAGTCACCAAGTAGTTTTATTATTCCATACTTTAACTTCTTCAAACTAACTAGAAATAAAAACATGGCCAACTAGATTGCCAATTAAAGAGGTCAAATTATTGAATTAGAATTGTAGCTATGAAGGGTGAAAAAACAGTGTGAACCTCGGAAAAAGCCATATAAAGATATTTCAATAAATGGAGTGGGTCCACCCCAGCTCAACAAGGATTGGGCGATACTACTCCCCAGTAACTGGCATAGCACTGGCACCCTCCTGAGATGGAGAACAGGTCCTCCCCTGAGGTAGAGACAATACAGCTGTTCTCAAATGGGTAAATGCCAACCAACCACTCTTAAGGCTCATACACACTAGACGATGTGCTGTATGAACGATATTGGTGAAAGATTTCCCTTGAACTTTCTGTAGTGCAGGACATATGATATTGGGTGTACACAATGAAAGGTATCTTTAAAGATATCTTTCAGTGAAGTCATCCTGCCACATCTCTGAACAGGCAATTCATGACGATATCGTCAGATTGGCCTGCATGTACGGGTGACAAAAGACATTGTTAAAGACTCGTGGGAGTACGCATCCGTTGGTCGTTCACTGCATACACACGATAAGAATGATATATCATTGAACGATATCATTATCGTCCATATCACAGCCTGCCACAAAAGTCCTACATCCACATAAGCCCTACGACCATCCCATCACCAGATGCACCTTGTGCAAAAACAGTTTTGGACCGTAAATGAGGATATCTGATTGTTCTCCGCCTCCTCACAATGCTTCTATATAGAATCACATTGACATTAGCCCCATACCCAAACTTTAAACTGCACCCCGTCAACAATCCATCCATAATCCATGCGGCATGACATCTAACCATACCAATACCAGAGAGTATAAGTAGAAAACAGCCATAATCAGCCCAATGCCCTTTAAGTGTTGATCTGGTGACCCCTAAATGTACCCAATCTCGCCCTTACATCCCCTAGGTGTTTCATAAGACGGCTCCAACCAATCCACCTTTCAGCGAGCCAACACAACCTCAAGAGGCCTTAGCACATGTGAAGCCCCACCAGCCAACAGGTGCCTACTAGCTTAGAAAGTGTAAAAGTGCCCCACACACCACACCCAACATGACTTCTTTTGCAAATTTGAAATGAAAGATCCAGATATCAATTAATAAATTAATATAATAAAATACAATTATACAATTAACCTACCCAGGGGATAGGGAAACATGTTTTGAGTGATGCATATGAAAGTGAAAACCACAAAAATCTCTGTGATGTCAAAATTTGGAAAGAACTTAATTTCTCTCCAAGTGGCAGGTATAATAAGGCATTAGGTTTAGGAAGTGCTTCTATCTAATAAGCAAATCATGCCTTAATGAGACTTTAAGAGACTGCTTATTTAATAACAACCAAACTTACGATGGAAGCTTGGAAGAACCCTCAGCCACTGCACAAGTCACTGCCTCTAATAGAAGTAATGTAAGTGCATACTGTATTCAGCAATTGACAAACTAATCCCCCCCCAGCAGTTATGACAGACACTAGCAAACTAGACACACAGCTAAATGGGAAAGTTCACCAAGCACATTCCAAACAAATCCCTTCACGGCCCAACTCCTCTGAGCCTTAACGCAAAGGTATAACAGACTGATGCATGACAATGTGATATATTGTACAAAGCTGTGGACAAAGCAGCCCTGGAAAGACCAAACACATACAAAACCGGACATACAAGCAGACTAGCTAGCTACCGGTAACATTACATCACTGTAAACAATCCTGTGCTAGATTACCTCTTTCACTTCTTTTGGCGCTAACGACCAGTGCCTATCTTAGTGAAACGACAAAACCATCTGCAAGCACTGACCTGCCACTTAAAGTCACAGTAACATAGTAAAATCTAAGGAAAAGCCTATGCAAAGAAAAAGAAAAGGAAAAACCTAAACATATTCTTACAAACATGCATCCGATACCATTATCCTGCAACTTCTATCAAGGATAAGCAAATATACAAGTAACCCATCCGTAAATGAACAGCTTGCTAAAACTTCTAAATAATTGCCAAACGGGTCGCAAAAATTCACCATAGCTTTGTGCTCAATATTACCACTGAAGTATGCTAAAACCATGCAGCATACTAGAACAGTGGAACTACCACTAAGAGCCATATTCAATTTTGAGCGAAATGTCGAAATCGGCGATAATTTATCGGCGATGATGTAATTTTCGGCTATTTCAATTATCCCCGTATTAAATTTCAAAGACTTTTCGCAGGTTTGCAAAAAAACGGGGATAACTTTTCACCACTGAAACAGGTGGCAAAAAAAAAGTGCAGAATTGGGGTTTAGGGGTGCAGGCTTAAAAAAAATAGCCTGCACCCCTGGGAATGTCATTTGAAAATAAACTGTGCCAAAAAAAGTTAAAAAAATCTGGACACCCAAAAATTTTACTTCAATTTTGGGGGTAAAAAAAAAAAAAATAGGGAACACACTTCTAAAATAGCCAAATTAAATTCAAAGGGGCTCCCAAGTATGCGGAAGGTGTTTTCTTCATTGCGGGAGTAGAGGCAGGTGCATTTTTGCTGAATTTTTTTAAATCATTTTAGAGACTTAAAAAAGTGCTTACCCCCATTTTCATGTACCCCAAATTTGATAGGGATAGTTAATTTTACAAAAAAAAAAAATCTAAGTGCTATTCTTCACCCCTTCTTTTTCTTGCTGCAAATATGCAGCTGCCGCAGCTATTAGGAACCCCAACTTCCTTCAGCAGGTAAAATTGGGGTTACACATAGTTATCCCCCATGTCTAGACATCTTTAGGGGGGTCCCTGGAATATTTCCCGCAAATTCACGTTTTTTGCCGATACTTACCTTTCCGCCGGCTCCCGTTTTTATTGATTTGTAATTGAATACGGGGATAAAGCGGGTGCACGCCCAATACTTTATCCAAGGAAAACCTCCGATGTGGAGCGAAAAGTCTAGCACTGACTTTTTGCTCCCAAATGGAATACCCCTTGATATAACATAACTAAACTGCAAACAACTCCAGATCTGTCAACGGAAAATACTTATGAATGTTATTTAAAGATTGTAGCACTTTTAGGCGCAATGGATGGTCATGGGATAACATAGTCAAAAACAGGCAATAATGGCTAACTAAAATTGAAAGTAAATATTATACAATGGAGAAGGAAAGATGAACATAGATAAATCAACAATGTGTCCTGATGCACCGAGTCAGGCAACAAGCATCAAATTGTAATGGTAACCTCTGCAAAATGCACCCAGCTAAACTCCAATCCACACCATGAAAAAAAGAAAACCCAAAAGTGAGTATTTGTGTGCTGGAAGAGAAAATCTCAGAAGGACTGGAGATGAAAACCAATATGAATACCTCTAGCTAAAAACAACCATCGTCGCAACACTGAAACAACCCCCAAAATATGAAGTTGTTATGCTGACCTCCTACTTAGGAACTCCATAGATAGGTCCCACCCCCCCTACTGGTGTTATGACAGCTTGAGCGCTCGTATACTATTCTGACTTCTATATACTATTTATTCATTATATTATCGAATAAACGGCTCTTGTGTACTATGTTTTAATTAGTAAGAAAATTGTATAGTATGGTGCATCCAGCTATCACAGATTTTACAGTTAGAGACAAAATTGGCTTCTACTGTCAGCATGGTATTATGGACCTAGCTTGGCCATAATTCCACTTCCCAAAAAATTATTGGATTCATGGCCAAGCCAGATCAGTAATAAACCTTGGCCATTATGCCTGAAAAAATCATATAATATATATATGATGTATAGGTAAATGCTTTGAGAAGTGCCTAAAACAATCTCAGGTGAGAGAGCTACAGATACAGTAGGAGGAGACAAAGAGATCTGATAGGAGATTCTTGACAGGGGTCTATCTGGACAAGATACAGTAGGGGTAGGCAGGAAAACAAGTGGACAAGGGTCTTGTTTACAACCTAAAGGGGAAAGGCAGGTGAGGGAGTGTGTGTAGGGGTGACGTGGGAGATGGGTTAGGAGGAGAACTGGTAGGTTTGGATGAGTTATTAGGGATCATTAGAAGCCTTGGAGACTGGCAGGTAGCCTGATTGAGCATTGGTGTTCCATTGGTTGGAATAGCATAGAAGAAGTCTTGGAGTCAGGTCTTTCAGGGTACAATAAATAGAGAGGTGAGATGTCAGCTGTTGGCAGAGTGGTAGAGATCAGAAGGATTGTGATAGACGTGAGGTTATTAATATAGGTAAGATTATCTGAGGGCTTTATAGGTGCGGTTGAAGAGTTTAAACTGGAGTTTGAACTGGATTCTGCATCCAAAGTAAGCAATATCCAATTGGTATCCAAAACAGCACTTAAGTAGTCCAGGTGTTAACAGTGTCAGATACTGCAAAAGTAATATGATGAACAACTGAATATCGATATATAATTAATCACCAATTACATATGATAAATGATGATAATTGCATAATGCATTTGTACATTAACAGTGCTTTCATTACCAGGAACTGGAAAGCATTGGACATCCTCTCAATTTAAATAATGAATTAGTAATCAACTGTACTAACCCAGATTATATAACACCTGAGTTAGAGGTAGTAATCATAATTATACTTTTAAGGGCAGGATGAACAACTCGTGGAACTAATTATGCAGTGGGTATCCTGTTAATCGCTTTTAATTTTACTTTTGTATGTTATATTTCTATGCCAAGATGGCTGCCTTGCCTGCTACCTTCATGTGTAGGTTGAACAATGCACGGTTCTGATGATTTTGCAAGAGTCTTTCAGCTGCCCTATTATGTATCATCTATTCCAGGCATTGCCTATTTTGCCTAGTGCAATCCCGTGTAATGCATTTAAAATGGCTGCTGTACTTTGATTCTTTGTGGGTAAAATTAATAATCTTTGGAACTGATGACCCAAAATGGCTGCCTCACCTCGGCAGATAACAGAATGCAGGGTAACACTGGGTAAATGCAGGCATGCACATATAGCAAGACAAATGCAGCCAGGGGCTTCAGGGTTAATGCTGGTGGTGTGCGTGGATAAAGTAGCACCCACCTATACATGGGTGTAACTACCATCTTCTTTGTATATAGCACAGTCCCCGTTACTCAGCACAGTCTCTTGTGTGTGACACAGGTGTACTGGCAGGCAGAGCCATAACTAGACTTTTTGGTGCCCTGTGCCAGAAAGAGCATTGGCAGCCTCCCATTTTTCAAATAGTGACATAACGCACCAAAAAAAGGGGAATGGCCTCATGGGGAAGGGCCAGGGAAGAGATAGAGGAGGCCAGGAGATGCTGGGGATGAAATAGGAGGAAACTACAAGTGAGAATGTTAATAAACAGAAAAATGACAGGCCCTAACAGCGCCCCCTGCCCTGCGGTGCCCTGTGCCATAGCACAGGCCTCACTACCCTAGTTACGGCCCTGCCGGCAGGTTCTCTCACCACGGAGGACAGAATAAGAAGGTGCATGGAAGTACGGCGCATGTACAGTAGCGCAATAAGGATCCGGGTCAGAGGTCGTGGCAGCGACACCACTTTGGCAGTGCCCGCAATGTAACGAAGTACAGAACGCTCCTCTTACAACAGTTAATACTGCATTGCTACAAAAGAGGCTGGTGAATCTACTGAATGCATTGGGCCCTTTGGTTTTCAATCAACAACAAACAGGATTTGCTTGGATTTGCTATTATCTTGATAAAGATTACAGTAATTTATTAAATTATTGCAAGTTTGACCGTATTACATGAAGTGCTATTTTTACTTTTTTACATTAAGTGCTTTCTCTACTTTACACCTAGTTGTGCTGAAATTCCACACCGTCGCTCGCACCCTCAATGTCAATTGTCATAATGATCATTAAATTAACTTAGGGCCTGATTCAGAGCCGAAAGCTCTGACCAGAGCGCTCGCTCTGAATCAGGGCCCTCCTCCATGAAAATGGAGCGGCCTCCTGGCCGCTCGCATAGCTGTGGGTGACCACCCACAGCATATGCGAGGGTCCATGATGATGGTCACGATGGTCTTGACCATCGCGACCATCGGGCTTGCGACGGAGACCCTGCGGTAGGGTCTCGCTGCCACAAGCCCAGGAGTGATTTTGGCTCTATCAGAGCCAAAATCACTCCCACTGACATCACTAGTGATGTCAGTGGGGCCGGCTTCAGACGGTAGGCGTTCCCATGGGAACGCCTCCGTCTGGCAGGCACGCCCCCGGCACGCCCACCAAAGGGGGCGTGCTGTCAATCAACATCGACAACACGCCCCCTTTGGTGCGAGACCCGGAGCGATGGAGAGCCCGTCGCTCGCCGGGTCTCACGCATGCGCACGACGGAGCTCCCTCCGTCGTGCGCATGCGCAGTGGGGGAACATCAACCCGCTTGCGAGCATCCTGCACTCGCTAGCGGGTCTGAATGACTTCCTTAGACTGAATTGTGAGTGATCATCTACTGTATTCTTAACTATTTGATAGAACAAACAGAAATATAAGACATAGTAAATTGCTCTGTACAATCTATGGTTCTAATTTCATTTGTCACTTACACTGAAAGCTGACAAAGAAAAAATGACATTTGATATCAGCTATAGGGAAACATGACCTAAAACAGACCATATTATTTTTACAATCCTCTAAATCCTGCATTTGATCAGTATTCTTTAGGGTCTCTGCAGATGTTAGTTACACATACTTTAGTTTCCCATAAGCATACCACAATTTTAAACATAAATGTTAGTGGAGAAGAGTTTGTTTGGATATTATGATAAATGTAACATGACCTCAGTTTTAAATTACTCAAAAATTGCCAGAGCTAGGGAGCCATCTGATTAAAAAGAATTTCCTGAACAAAGACCCATTCATTTTTTTTAATTTAACATTGATTTGAGCAACAGGCAGACTCATTTCTCCATTAACATGAGAACAGTATGATGCTCATCCGACAACAAATAATATACCCTGCACATATTTATGTATGAAAACAACCTTTACCCATTCCTGTAAAATTACTGAATTCTTTAGAAAAATGTATGTAAGTGAATGATGCAACAAAAAAGTCCTGCTGCATTTCATACTTTCAAAAAATAAGATTAATTGGTGTAATCCTGCTCTGAAATGTCACTTCTGATATACAGTTGCTGTACTTGGCGTCTGTTCTGAGTTCATCTTGGAAGTAGACATTTTGGATCATAGCTTCAAAGAATTCACAGCAGCACAGAATGTATACAATATGCAAGAACACAGTGGTCTATTTACCAAACTCATTCAATTCACGTAATAATTCTTTAGTAAGTTTTAAATGGTTTCCATATCAGAATGTTAATGCAAACCGACTGAGATACATTGCAATAGAGGTACACAAAAGAGTGACACTACATATCGGTGATTTTGGGACGTTGGAGCTGTGGTACAGTAGTAATGTTGGTGTAAATAAATAAAAATAAAGTGCATCTGCAGATGTGCAAAGCGCACACTTCTGTATTGGCCAAATATTAGTCTTGTTTACTACAAGCCACAAGGATAGATTAAAGGGGGATATCCACTACGCGACCTGAAAGTTTGAACGTCTAGCGTTCAGACCTTTAGGTCACCGAGGTGCGGTGTACACACTGAACGGCGTTCACTGAACGTCATTCAGTGAAGGAACCCGACCTCCTTTCTCTGAACATGCCGAACCTGACGAGCGTCGTCAGGTTGACGGGCATGTTCAATAGATAGTCGGAGATGGCAAGGACCAATCGTGCACGCGCATCGCTGGTCCTTGCCGGTTATCCATTACCCGACTTTGTGAGCACCTCCTGGTTTTGTTCGGATTGCTCACAAAGTTGGGTAATGGATAGGCCCCCTTAATAATGGGAAAATACAATTTTAATACTTATGTTAAATGGGGGACTGTGTGGCTGGTCATCATCATGCATGTTATGTAGGGCTGGCTCCAGGGGTCAGAGCACCCTGTGCCGGCTCTCTCTAGTGCACCCCTACATCGCGTGTGATCGAAAATGGGGGCGTGGGCTAATTACCAATGGCCACGCCTTCTATGTGACATTATTTGGAGGCGTGCCCGAATGGCATGCCTCCAAACAATGTCAGGCTGGGGAGGGGAGCCTCACTAGCTGTGCTTCCCCCAGCCCTCTCCCATGACTGAATGGATGCCGCGCTTATGCCCAACCTCCCGATTTGACCACCCACGGGCCACTTCGGCATGTTGGGGAGGGGTGCGCCCTCTATGGGTGGCGCCCCTGTTCGACTGCACTGGTCGAACACCCCTAGAGCCGGCAGTTATGCATGTATGTATGTATGTATGTATGTATGGGTAGGCCTTGGGCTGTAGTCCCATTCTCCCTATTGTTAATATGCGCCTGCTTCTGTGCCCCATCCTACTGTTTCAACCCTCCTATGCCCCAATCACACAGCACTAGGCTCTCCTGTGCCCCTATCACACTGTACTCACTGTTTGAATCACTCCTGTGCTCCATCACACTTACCCAGCCCTGCCTTTGCCCTCAATACATAGACATGACACATCACAGAAAACTGTCATTTGCTGGCTAATTCCAATATGATTTTTGTTGCTTTGCTCTGGAATCTAACACATGGAATCGTCTCCCCACTCCTTCTAGAAATCCTGTCTTTGCATTGGTGCAGTATAGGAACATGAATATAATTATGTATCAAACATCAGAACATCGGTGATGTCCTGGAGAGGGTGTGGCCACAGCATGTTGGGTATGGCTGCACCTCTTTGTGGGTGTGTCTACCATGTGAGAAGTACTCACTCACAGAAGCATGGCATAGCTCCCAGCAGCTGGTACAAAAGTATTCACTATTAGTATGGCGGGACAGTCTCTAGCTGCATTTTTGCTGATGTGTTTAAATGTTATAATGTAACAGTCAAAACTGAAAGTGCAACAACTTTATTTTATAAATTTCTCATGTAACTAACACATAAATACATAAATAAAATCAAACTTTTGTTATAGAGGTAGATTAACAAATAACTTAATATTGACAGAACATCAGGTCATTTTAAAACATACACAGTGCCTGATTCATTATGGATCACAACTGCAACAGTGTACGCAGATTGACCGATAGCACATACTGCGCATGCATCACAGTGTGCGTGCATGAGTTAGCATTGCGATCGCACTGCGATCATGCACGTAGGAAGAAAGCCATCGCAGACCGAGGGGCGGGACATCAACGTTTGGGGGTGGTTACAGGAAGTGTTCGGAGAAACACAGGCGTGCCTGTCTGTGTGCCGTTGCATGGGCATGCATAAATTAGCCACTGCGATGGCATATGCAGCTTGAGTACGACAAGGTTAGCAATTTCTGAGTAAGGTCAGACCTGTTGTAATTGTGCGTGAGGGGCCGATGTTACTGAATGTTCCCGATGTATATGCAGGATTGCAAGGTATTATGGATGTGTGAAAGCGGTAGCGGGTGTCTCTATGCTGGCTTGCAATTGCATACATTAGCATATTTTCGCAGCAGACATGCATGTGTAATCGCAGCAGGTACCTTACACCAGCTGTCACAACCAGCTTGTTCACAGATATGCCAATCTGAAATCAGTGTCAAGTCAATTAGTCAAGTCAGCACTCACTTGCGTGACGAGGGTCTGATACAAAGTTAATCAAAACAACCTCTTGGTCTGTTACATAATATTCCAATATCTTCCATCAATAACAGTAAATTTAGGAGCCCTTAAATTCTCCTTACGATTTCAATTACAGGTTGATTCGTCCCTTATCCAAAATGCTTGGGACCAGGGGTATTTTGGATATCAGAATATTCCATATTTTGGAATATTTGCATACCATAATGAAATATCTTGGGACTGGGATCCAAATCTAAACACAGAATGCATTTATATTGTATATACACCTTATACATACAACCTGAAGGTAATTTTATACAATATTTTTAATAATTATTTGCATTAAAAAAAATTTTGTGTACATACATGAAATTGATTTGTTTCATATACACCTTATATACATAGCCTGAAGGTTATTTTATACTATATGTTTAATAATTTTGTGCCTTAAGCAAAGTTTGTGTACATTGAACCAATGCTAAAACTATTCCGTATTTCGGAATATTTGGATATGGGAGACTCAACCTGTGCAACCTAATTATTTTTATTGAAACAATAATCTGTAACTCATATTTGTAGCATGTACTTGCCCGAATCCACAGGCTTATGGATCCGATAAGAACAACAGAGACCAAGCTAATTAAATATAAGTTTAATTTTAGAAAGTTACAATGCTTAAAATGGGGATGTAGTTAATTTACCGGCGGCCGGGATGCTGGCCGTCGGAATCCCGGTGTTACAAGTCCAGTCCACGATTGGTACATGGCTCAAGATTCTCCTGCTCCTGATCCTATTCCCACTGGACCTGCCCCCAGGAGTTCCGGACGTCTGAGACCTGGGCTGGGTTCCTCCCATGTCACCTGATGAGTCCTTCCTTTATTTAAACTCACTGAACTTTTGCTGCCTCGCCGGCTATAGCATTTATTTCAGCGCTCGGCTCTGCTGAATGGTCAGCATTACTTACTTGCTACAAGTCCTCCGTGTCTCCTCCGACTGCTTGGCCGCTCCAGGACACACTTCCTCCCGGCTGCCCTCGTGCTGCCTCCAGCTCTCCTAGCTCCAGCACCAGCTGTTGTCTGCTGTCGGCTGACACTGAGGGAGTACTCAGCTTCCTGACTGACTCCTCCGGCAACTCCTGCAGCGCTGCCATTCCAGCCTCCATCTGTACCCGGTTCTATCATCGGCACTCAGCCGCCGCAGTACCAGCAGCGCCTCCAGGACATCGGCTATCATCACAGCTCCTGCATCCTCGTGCTGTCATCGGCTCCTCAAGCTGCAGCACCCATCGCTTTTCAACACCATTGGTCCAGTGGCAGTCATCATCGGCTTATTAGCCGCATCATCAGCCCATTGGCCACAACATCGACCCACTAGTCACAACATCGGCTCACCAGTGGCAACTTAGGCCTCTTGGCCTTCATCATCGGCTTATTAGCCGCATCATTGGCCCATTGGCCGCAACATCGACCCACTTGTCACAACATCGGCTCATCAGCGGCAACTTAGGCCCCTTGGCCTTCATCATCAGCTTATTAGCCATATCATCGGCCCATTGGCCGCAACATCGACCCACTGGTCACAACATCGGCTCACCAGCCGCAACTTAGGCCTGTTGGTCTCCAGCATCGGCTTATTCGCCGCATCATCGGCCTATTGGCCGCAACATCGATCCACCGGTCACAACATCGGCTCATCAGCTGCAACATCGGCCCATTGGCGCACCATTGGCATTAGCCGCATTATCGGTTCTTAAAGACCGCAACAACCAGATTCTCATCTCTCCCCGCATCATTTGTTCCACCACCGGCCTTCTTAGGAACTCCAGTTCTGACATCTACTTCCTGTCTATCTGGACTCTAACGGCTACCTTAAAGGTATAGCTAGAGACCGTAACACCCGGTGTCAAAGCCCAACCCGGGACTAAATATAGGTGTCAAAATCCCAAGGCCTATCTTTATCCCAATGCCAAAATCCTGACAGCCGGCATCCAGAACCAAGGTAATTGGGGCCCTGTAAGGTGTTAGTCATGAGTGGGAGGGTTAGTTTTAGGCACCCCCATGGAAGGTTAGGGTTAGGCTATGGAGAGGGGTGGTTAGGGTTAGGCACCCCTGGGGGGAGGCAAGGGTTAGGCACTCCCAGGGAGAGTAAGGTTCAGGGTGTGAGAATGGGGGGTTAGGGTTAGGCACCCCTAGTGGGAGGTTAGGGTTAGGCACCACTAATGGAAGGTGGGGGCGGAGAGGGTTAGGGTTAGGCTACTTACCGCCTCTATCAGCATCTTCATTGTTCGGGCTTCCAGCATTGGGCTATGAACCAGCAGCTATAGAGCCGTCGGGATTTCATACCCAACCCCTTCAAATGCTATACAAAAAATACATTTGGATTTATGCAAATATATTTTTCTATGACATAAAAGGGATCAATAAAAAAAAACCAGATCACTTACATATGATTATGAATTAAGAATCTGTAGTGAGGAGATCACAGGTAAGGTTGGACCAATCCAGCATGTGACCTGCTTCTCCATAGTTCAAACAATGAATTACATGTCTTTTTGACCTTTATTCTGATAATGGCCTGTGAAAGCCCCTCTCTCTCTGGCTGACTTCTCTGTGAAGATGTTAAGTAGTTTATGTTGTATATTGGTATCTGGCTCTGCCAGATTCACATTGTTGTTTAATGCCTGCAGTACCATGTCTCACCACTGTGTTTACAGTATTTCTTTACATCTGCTGCACAATGTGTTGCTTTATGTTTGTTCTCAGTATAGTAAAGATATTAAAAGCATTCTGATCATAGCTCCTGATCGCCATGTATGTCTGCCATTTACATAAACAAAATCATACAAACTCGGCACTCACTTACTTTTCAAACTGTAATTCCTTTAAATTCAGGGAATGTTGCTGTTTGCATCAGTTTAGCATAAGATCCTGACAAAGGTGCCAGGTGCACTGAAATCGATGAGCCTGCCTGCCTTATTCTCTGCATGCCCTCCGATTTCAGGACATATATCAGTACATCCATTATCTACCACCAGGGTGGCTGAGTCCTGTGTGTGTGGGGGGAGAGAGAGAGAGAGGGGGGGGAGAGAGAAAACACTGTCCCAATATTACTCATAGGGGGTGCTCCATTAAAGACTTGATGGTCCAAATATAAATAGTCTTGAGAGATGGGCACTCACCACATACTTGAAGTTAAAACCAGCAAAGATTTATTAACTCAGAGCCATAAGTAGGGTTGCAGTTTCGGTCACATCAGACCTTTGTCAAAACTGAACAACGCCATAGAATCCAGATGAACTTATATGGGCATGTGATGAGTGCCCATCTCTCAGGATTACTAAGGTTGAAGACAATTGGGATTGTTGTATTGGAGTCTTAGGGGACTGCTGATGTATACGGAGGACGTATGATGATCCATTGAGATATATTAGATACGCTTACCTAACAAGCGTATAAAGGGTGCGAGCAATTACTTATTTATCATTACTCTAAGTATTGTTTAAAATACCACACTATCAGGCGCTCGTCCTGTCCTGTTTTTATATTTTAGCTCCTGACCGTCCTACCAAGCGGTCTTACCATTGGACTGAACCGCCACTTATTGAAAGGAGAATAGTGTGATTAGAAGTCTCAATATTTCAGAAATTACGACAGAAAGTTGTAACCACCATAACCTATACAGAGCACCAGAATTAAATCTCTCCTTTCCATATACAGTATATATACAGTCAGGTGCATAAATATTGGGACATTGACAGAATTTTCATATTTTGGCCTCTATTCACCACCACAATGGCTTTGAAATGAAACAAACAAGATGTTCTTTAACTGCAGACTTCAGATTTAATTTGAGGGTAATTACATCCAAATCAGGTGAACGGTGTAGGAATTACAACGGTTTCTATATGTGCCTCCATCTTTTTAAGGGGCCAAAAGTAATGGGACAAACTAAACAATCCTAAATCTAACTTTCACTTTTTAATCCTTTGTTGCAAATCCTTAGCAGGCAATTACAGCCTGAAGTCTGGAACGCATAGACATCACCAGACGCTGGGTTCATCCCTGGTGATGCTCTACCAGGCCTCTACTGCAAATGTCTTCAGTTCCTGCTTGTTCTTGGGGCATTTTCCCTTCAGTTTTGTCTTCATCAAGTGAAATGCATGCTCAATTGGATTCAGGCCAGGGGAT
Source organism: Taudactylus pleione (assembly GCA_031769625.1). Classification (NCBI taxonomy): domain Eukaryota; kingdom Metazoa; phylum Chordata; class Amphibia; order Anura; family Myobatrachidae; genus Taudactylus; species Taudactylus pleione. Next base: position 2,594,798 of record JAUIMM010000658.1, read on the forward strand.
TGACTTGGCCATTGCATAACATTCCACTTTTTAGCCTTAAAAAACTCTTTGGTTGCTTTTGCAGTATGCTTCGGGTCATTGTCCATCTGCACTGTGAAGCGCCGTCCAATGAGTTCTGAAGCATTTGACTGAATATGAGCATATAATATTGCCCGAAACACTTCAGAATTCATTCTTCTGCTTTTGTCAGCAGTCACATCATCAATAAAAACAAGGGAACCAGTTCCATTGGCAGCCATACATGCCCACGCCATGACACTACCACCACCATGCTTCACTGATGAGGTGGTATGCTTTGGATCATGAGCAGGTCCTTTCCTTCTCCATACTCTTCTCTTCCCATCACTCTGGTACAAGTTGATCTTTGTCTCATCTGTCCATAGGATGTTGTTCCAGAACTGTAATGGCTTTTTTAGATGTTGTTTGGCAAACTCTAATCTGGTCTTCCTGTTTTTGAGGCTCACCAATGGTTTACATCTTGTGGTGAACCCTCTATATTCACTCTTGTGAAGTCTTCCCTTGATTGTTGACTTTGACACCTATACACCTACCTCCTGGAGAGTGTTCTTGATTTGGCCAACTGTTATGAAGAGGTTTTTCCTCACCAGGGAAATATTTCTTTTGTCATCCACCACAGTTGTTTTCCGTGGTCTTCCGGGTCTTTTGGTGTTGCTGAGCTCTCCGATGCGTTCTTTCTTTTTAAGAATGTTCCAAACAGTTGATTTGGCCACACCTAATGTTTTTGCTATGTCTCTGATGGGGTTTTTTTCACCCTAATGATGGCTTGCTTCACTGATAGTAACAGCTCTTTGGATCTCATATTGAGAGTCGACAGCAACTGATTCCAAATGCAAATGTCACACCTAGAATCAACTCCAGACCTTTTACCTGCTTAATTGATAATGAAATAACGAGGGAATAGCCCACACCTGTCCATGAAATAGCTTTTGAGTTGATAGTCCCATTACTTTTGGCCCCTTAAAAAGTGGGAGGCACATATAGAAACCATTGTAATTCCTACACCGTTCACCTGATTTGGATGTAATTACCCTCAAATTAAATCTGAAAGTCTGCAGTTAAAGAACATCTTGTTTGTTTAATTTCAAAGCCATTGTGGTGGTTAATAGAGGCCAAAATATGAAAATGTTGTCAATGTCCCAATATTTCTGCACCTGACTATATATATATATATATATATATATATATATATACATTATATATATATATATATATATATATATATAGGAGAGAATTGCAGGCGGCACTCAGGAACAATAAACACCAGTACACAGCTGGTTACAAAATGTCAACGTTTCAAGACTGACCTTATATACCCGACGCCATCACCTCGTGCACCACAGATGCCGTACCTCCCTGCAGACACCTGCAAATGACGTCATGTCAGGGAGTCCCGCTACCTAGGCAACAATAATAACATACAGTGAAAATTAGACCCAAAACGATATGCATCATCAAATACTGCAAGAATAAGCATCACAGATCCATCACGAATCAATTCTGAATCAATCAATCATATTAGTAAAGAATAGCATTAATGCTAAACCCATCATTCTCTATTTATACAAAACAATGAAGTCCTAAACTTTCATTTAAACCCCTAGGCGATAGTGTTCTCAACCTATGGATCCACTGAGCTTCACAGCGCAGAAGCTTGCCAGAATGATCACCCCTCCGTATTGAGTCAGGTATATGGTCTATCAGAATAAAACGTAAAGTAGAAAGGCCGTGCTTCATTTTCAAAAAATGCCTGGCAACAGGCTGGTCGCTGTGACCATTCTCTAAGGCTGATTTAATGGCCAAGCGGTGAATAGCCATATGTTCTCTTATAGTTCTGTCAGTCTTACCAACGTAGCTTAGTCCACAGGGACAAGTAATCAGATATACCACGAATTTGGTAAGACAAGTAAGTCTGTGTTTAATACTCATTTGTTTACCACTAAGAGGATGTCTAAAAGTACTGCCTGTACTCATGTAACGACATGTCAAGCAGTTCAAACATCTAAAGCAACCTCGTTTTAAAGACAAAAAACTGGAGGTAGAATTCTCTTTCATACAAATCTCAGTAATATCAGTATGTATAATCATATCTTTTATATTACGTCCCCTAGAATAGCAAGACATCAATCGTTTATTCTCTAATCACTATAGACCATAAATCCTTAGTGACCTTGCTCATTTTAGTACTAAGGGTATGATAATGGTTCACCCAGGGTATATAGGTTTGTGACTCATCCTTTACCTTCTTAGAGAACAGCTGCTCCCTTGAAAGAGATAAAGCTCGATTTTTGGCTTTGATGAGTCCCTCATAATTATAACCCCATTGTAAAAATTTGTTAACCATCTCATTAATGTGATGCTCTGCCTTTTTTCTATCACTACAAATCTGTATTGCACGTATGAATTGTGAGTATGGAAGTCCATACTTACAAGTTTTAGGATGACAGCTGCTGGCATGCAGCAATGTATTGCGATCAGTTGCCTTTCGATACAAAGAAGTACTGAGATGTCCCTCAGTCAAAGTTACTTCAACATCTAAAAAATTAACTGTGTATGCGTCAATCAGATAGGTGAATTTGATAGGACTGGTGGTATCATTATTCTGTAGAATGAAATCAATCAATTGTTGTTGAGATCCTGAGCAAATCATAAAAATATCATCGATATATTGACAGTTTGTTACAATGTGGGCTCTTATATCTGGATTACTGAAAAAGATTTAATTCTCGGCAACAAGCATAAAGGAATTAGCGTAAGAGGGGGCCACATTTGACCCCATTGCGCATCTGGATACCTGAAGAAAATTTTTTCCATTATGTAGAAAGAAATTATGGGTGAGAACCATTTCTAATAAATTCCAAAAACAGCTCCACCTGGGGACCCTTATAGTTTTCATTATCAACAATCAAATTTCTTCTGCACTAATTCCATCCCGATTGGGAATAATAGTATACAGATTATAAATATCTATACTACATAGTAAGCAATCTAATGATACAGGACCCACCATATCCAACTTCTTTAAAAAAGCTGTAGTGTCAAGAATAAAACCAGTGGTGGCGGTAATGCATGGCTGTAATATAGCATACAGATAGGTGGATAATCCCTGAAACAGAGAGCCTCTGGCCGCTACAATCGGACGCCCCAAAGGACTAGTAACTGACTTGTGAATCTTGGGCAATGTATACATCACCGGCACCACTGGATTAGCAGGAACAAGAGCACATTTCAAAGTTTCAGAGATGCGACAATCACACACAGCCTCAGTTAACACTGTAATTAATTAATTGCGAAAATTCACAGAAGGGTCACCAGGTAGCAATCTATACACATTACTGTCAGACAACTGTCGGTCAATTTCAGATTTATAGGTATAAAGGTCCTGAACCACTGTTGCTCCGCTGTATAACCCATTAAATCACGCAAAGCATCACGTTCAATTTTTGACAGATTATGTCGTAATGTATTCCTCTGGTTGCCTGATTGCTTAATCATAGTTTCAACATTGCTGTCAACCATACGGGTGGTGAATAGCCATACGTTCTCTTATTATATATATACCTAATCAATGAGAACAGTCCATAAAATCTGAATATTTAGGAAGTAAATATCACTGTTCCTTAATGACTGTGTGCTTCCAGTCCAGCTCCGGAACCATAAATGAAGTTGTGTAGAAATCCAATCAAAGTTCGTTGTATGTATCCTATCGATTGTATACAGAATCCAATCAAACTGATGCATTTCTATGCATATGCAGTTTCCTCAGATATATAAGTTCAGTCTCCTGAATAGTGGGTATTTAAACCCCTGTCATCCAATAGCTGTCAATGATTCATTAACCCTGCATCAGGCGCAGCTGGCCTGACAGGCGCCACAAAGCTGTTCTCGCTCACCTCTCCAACGCAAGGGAGCGCAGGGGCCTGCCCCTCGTAGTACCTTCCTATCTCAAGGTGCTGTTTGAAACCCCCCTAGTCAGTTTTCCCGCCACCTGTGTGGAGTGCAGTAGTAACCTTCCTGGCCTCTCGGGCTCATTGTGCCCGAACTCGTCCGACTTTTGAATGTACGTATTTATTTTTATTTTCTCAAAATGTTGTGTATTTTGCTCATTTTATGAATTGAAATTACAAAGGTTGTGGGTATTTTGCAGAAATATGTAGGTTTGTCCAGGGTGGCCTCTTAGGCACACTGCGCTCTTAAAATGTAGTATTTTTTGTTTTACTTGCTTTAAGGTTAATAAATGTGGTTTTGTGAATCAGATTTCCATATATTCTCTCTTTGTACATCCTAATGAAGGTCACTGATCACTTTAAGAACGTTAGAATTGAGTTAATTAGGTGCTAATGACGATTTTATAACAGGCGCCTGTCAGGTGTACTGGGCCCGAACCTAGGAGTCCCAGAGGTGCGCCTGATGCAGGGTTAAATACCAATTGACTTTAGATAAATAGAAAGATCAATGCACCATGTAATTTCCACATACTACCACTTTCCTAAGATTAACAAAATTCGATAATCTCACCTGGAGCATCAGTCATCCCTGGTTATGATCACTCACAGCGAATTGCGCCGGCAGGGAGCTCCCGGAGCTATTCAATTCAGCGCACTGTTATGTCGGAGAATGCCAGTTCTCACGACATAACATGGGTGTATAGGCGCGAGAACTGCCATTCTCTGACTAAAGTGCCGGGCGCGGCTGTCAGCTCTGCAATAAGCAGGAAAACAGCTGCGCACCCGACACTTTTGTTGGATCTCTCCACGCATCCCCAGGGGGGTGTGAGAAGAAATCTTTAGCCCGCCCAAACACCGCGTTGAATTGAATAGCTTCGGGAACTCCCTCTCGCAGCTATTCAACATCACATTGAATTGAATTCCCCCTATGTAGATTATTATTTATAAACTCATGTGGTCTCTCCCAGCTTTCATATTCAGGACACTACACGTGTTCTTGTTTTGGTTAAAGAAATGTATAGGGAAAAATCCTTATATTATTAAGTACAAGCCTTGAGCTCAGATATTTCCCATAAAGATGGTATTAGGGCCCGAAATACAGTGCACCCAGAAAGTATTCACAGCGCTTCACTTTTTCCACATTTTGTTAAGTTACAGCCTTATTCCAAAATGGAATAAATAAATTTTTGTCCTCAAAATTCTACACATAATACCCCATAATAACAATGTGTAAAAATTTTTTGTAGATTTTTGCAAATTTAATAAAAAACAACAACTAAGAAATCACATATACATAAGTATTCACAGCCTTTGCTCAATACTTTGTTGATGCACCTTTGGCAGCAATTACAGCCTCAAGTATTTATATGATGCCTCAAGCTTGGCACACCTATCTTTGGGCAGTTTCGCCCATTCCTCTTTGCAGCACCTCTCAAGCTCCATCATGTTGGATGGGAAGCGTCGGTGCACAGCCATTTTCAGATCTCTCCAGAGATGTTCAATCGGATTCAAGTCTGGGCTCTGGCTGGGCCACTCAATGACATTCACAGAGTTGTCCTGAAGCCACTCCTTTGATATCTTGGCTGTGTGCTAATGGTCGTTGTCCTGCTGAAAGATGAACCGTCGCCCCAGTCTGAGGTCAAGAGCGCTCTGGAGCAGGTTTTCATCCAGGATGTCTCTGTACATTGCTGCATTAATCTTTCCCTCTATCCTGACTAGTCTCCCAGTTCCTGCCGCTGAAAAACATCCCCACAGCATGATGCTGCCACTACCATGCTTCACTGTTGGGATGGTATTGGCCTGGTGATGAGCGGTGCCTGGTTTCCTCCAAATATAACGCCTGACATTCACGCCAAAGAGTTCAATCTTTGTCTCATCATGGTTTGAGAGACCTTCAGGTGCATTTTGGCAAACTCCAGGCGGGCTGCCATGTGCTTTTTATTAAGGAGTGGCTTCCGTCTGGCCACTCTACAATACAGGCCTGATTGGTGGATTGCTGCAGAGATGGTGGTCCTTCTGGAAGGTTCTCCTCTCTCCACAGAGGAATGCTGTAGCTCTGACAAAGTGACCATCGGATTCTTGGTCACCTCCCTGACTAGGGCCCTACTCCCCTGATCGCTCAGTTTAGACAGCCAGCCAACTCTAGGAAGAGTCCTGGTGGTTCCGAACCTGTCTCGGAGGTCTCCAGACAATTCCTTGGACTTCATGCTTGTTTTGTGCTCTGACATGCACTGTCAAGTGTGGGACCTTATATAGACATGTGTATGCCTTTCAAAATCATGTCCAATCAACTGAATTTACCACAGGTGTACTCCAATTAAGCTGTAGGAACATCTCAAGGATGATCAGTGGAAAAAGGATGCACCTGAGCTCAATTTTGAGCTTCATGGCTAAGGCCTTGAATACTTATGTACATGTGATTTCTTAGTTTTTTTTTTTTTATTACATTTGCAAAAATTTCAAACAAAACTTTACATTTTGTCATTATGGGGTATTGTGTGTAGAATTTTGAGGACAAAAAGTAATTTATTCCACTTTGGAATAAGGCTGTAACATAACAAAATGTGGAAAAAGCACTGTGACTACTTTCCTTGATGCACTGTACATTTTTGTCATCTGGAGAGACAGTGTGAGTTCATTATCAATTCTGTTTATCCTTTCTTATATTTAATTTTTCAATCATATTTACCATATACAGATACTTATCAAACACAGGAATACATACAGTGCCCTGAATGGAATAGAACCCATGGCCCAGAGTATTAGAAACTATCAATCTGGATCATTTATAAATTTCAGAAGCATGAAGTAAACATAGGCTAACATCTTGTTGAGACAAAAACTTTTTTTTTTTACCAACAATAGCATATACAGTATAGGTGGAAACTAGAGCTACAAAGAAAATAAAAATGGAGGTGCAGTGGACTAAAAAGACATGGAGGAAACATGTGAGGTAAGAGTGGGGGCTAGGCAGAGCACAGTTGGGACAAGTGGGAAGAACAGATAAGAGGGAGTCACAAGTATAAAATATGAGGAGGTGAGAGAAAGCAGGGACATGGGGGCAAAACGTACAGTAGATGAGATATGATGAAACAATAACTGTCATTAAGTGAGGAAAGGGGAAGATGAGGCTGACTTGCAACAAAGTGAAGCAGAAGGACAAACAATGGAGACCTTTATCAGGGAAGAATAGTCAGAGCCCTGTTACTCTGGAAAAGACAAATATTATATTATAGGAGAAATGAAGAATGTGGGTTTTTTTTTTTCAATGTATTTTATTTACTGTTTATGCTTACATTTTATTCAAGTGATTGAATGGGATTGATGGAAAATGTAGCATGCTATATGGAAATAGGGTAACTCAGTATACTAATGTTATAGAGAAAGCAATGCTCCATACATATTAGTGGTAGTGATAAGTGCTACACCATATACAGTTCAGATATGGTATATACATCATTTACAACTATTGTCCAACAAAAGTCTCCTATTCCAAGTAATATGTACACTCCCTCCAATTCTGGGTGGCTGCTGTATCTTCTGGTATAGCTGTTACACAAAGATACAAAAGAAGCTCATCCCTTTATTGTATGCAGGAACAGGACATTCTAAAGTGAAGATCATCCCTACGTGTTTCATTACTATGTGTCACACTGTCTGATTCTTTCTAGATTGATGTATCGAAGCTCATAAGGATTTGGGTTATTTAAAGGAAAGCTGCAGACAAATTGCACTTTATACTGGTTCTGAAATTGGATTTGGACATAGTGGACATTTTGTTACTTTTAAGTTTTTGGTTTGCTTTGAATTAAAGCACTTTAATGTTTTATGTCACCCAAACACAGCACTGAGAGAAAATATCATATTTCTCCTATGACAGAATATACAGTATATAATAATTCCAACATACTGCTTAAGGTATACAGTCCAATACATAATTACTTAGTATTGTTATTTTGGATATTTTCTCATTGTATAAAATAATTCCATCTGGCTTAAGCATGGATATACTTAAAGCCTATGTAATGGCAGAGTTTGGGAAACTCTGCTATAGAGTGTTATATACATGATGCTGGCACTGCTATGGGATCTAACCTCGCTGCGGCATATGCTTATTTGTACATTGTGAAGTAACTTAATAATTTATCACCACTGGTAAGATTCACTACTAAGACCATTTCCATGGGGTAAATTTATCAAGCAGGGTTTTATTGGAGCAGGTTTGAAGATGCCAATTATCATCATGCATCAGCAGTGATTTTGCCCTCCAAACCAATGGATTTGGAGGGTATAATTCAAATCACCATCAAAGGGCAGCAGTGTGATGTGGAAGCCACTAAATCCCTCTAAACCGACAGCACGATTAAGGTAAAGCTGTGATAACTACAAATTTCTATTTTTGATTTGGTGATTTCAGACTACTGCAAACAGGCACAATTTTTAACTCACCTGCACTATATATAACAGCCTGGACTTTCCTAGAAAAAAAAATAGCTATAAACAATAGGTACAGTATGGGAAGGGTCTGAAGAAGGTAGAGGAGTTTTGGTAACATTGTAATCTTAATCACATTTATGTTAACCATGAAATGGGCTATTGACCCCAGACCTGAAGGTCTGATCGAATGCTGTGTATACTTTACAGAGCAGTGTGGAAGACTGCAGAAAGAGATCTTCAGATATGAGCACAGGAGACGTTATAAGGAAAATTTGAAGACGACACTTCCCTTTGAGATCTTAGCCAACTTACTGCACAAGACACTGACTCTCTCACAACCTTAGGGCCTGATTCAGAGATGTACACTAATGAATTCGCAGCTCTGATCCCACATGCAGCTGCTGTATGAAAATATGGAAATGCTGTAGCCAGCTGTAAATGTATTGAGATGCCCATAGGCGGCTTCACAGATCCAAGCAAGTAAATACGCAGCCGCCATCGCAGACCATTTGATTAATTGGCTATCTGAAGAGCCAATGATCATGCAGAATGGCTGTCTGAGCTGAGACGCCAAAACCACTTTATCTGCATACAGGATTGCTGGCGCAGGCTGTGACACCCCAAAAAAAGTATGGGACACATCTGCAATTTTTGCCGCCATGCCCCAATACCTCCCCCAAACGGTCTCTGACTTTTTGATGCTAGCAGCACCAAAAAGATACCTTGCCGCGTACGCAGTTTGCCCATGATGCATGCACATTTAACCAATAATCGCTGAATGCATAATTATTGGAATGGTGTACATCTCCGAATCTAGCCCTTAGTCTTTTGAGTATACCCAACATTATTTTACTATAAGCATACATGTACGGTTGAACAAATTTTACTTCAAACCAGCATAATTCATTGTATTTGATTACCCACCGGAGACTGGTAAGTACATTAATAAGCCACGATTAACACAAGTTTCCCAAGTTAACATCCACAAGTTCATCATAAAGCCAGGAGCCATGCACTCAGCAGCCGTTGTAGATGGCGTAGTAGCAGGTGAGTCTCCCTAAAAAACAAAATGTAATAATGTTTTTGTAGTTACCTCATTTCCATCCTAAACCAACATAAAACTCAAGTAACACAGATATTATCCATTACCGTGATGCTTACAAATATGTTTTCTCTTTATAGGACCCGCACACATCTATGAGTTCCATGCTCCACAATATCATATTAAACATCAGAAAATAACAGCTGACACCAGAAAATTAAGAAGTGATTCTCTATTTTGTAGAGGATGAGTATGTACCATCTGCATCTGACAAAAAGGCCACATATGCATCCTCTGATACTCCACCAACCATGGCTGCCCAAGCTGTACCTACTCTTTATATAGCCGCTATCTAGGAGTTCTGCACAATACAATGACATTTCATGAATGCACAAACAGCCCATATGCATGCCATCAGCCAGCACATGTATATATGATATTCTCACAGTACACTCAAAATAGAAAAGCAAATTCTGTAGACCGCATTGACACCAGCCTAGCCCAAGTGACCACTGTAATTAATACATTTATGAGTGCTACAGTAGAACACAAAACGGGATCCAAAGATAGGCGCTACATAGCTGCTGTTAATAGGGGATGTCAAACCCTTGGCTCAAAAAGCTAGAAAGCAAAAGGAAGGAAAAACAGCGGCAAAAATGTCAAATATATATATGTACAGTAAATATGCTACAGAATAGCACAAGCATAATTACTGCATCATAAATATAATGTGGACAACAGCATTTAAGATATATTAGGATAACATACAGTATATGCAATGTTATCACTTTCGTGAAACTTTAGCAATGATGAAATTGTGCAAATATAATAGGTGTTGATGGAGACCTCTAGAATCATGGAAATTGGTCCAAAATGGCTGGTTAGGATGAAGAAGTAATGTCCACAAAGTCCAAATGGAAGGTAGTCCCCCAAAATTGTGCTTAATGCCTTCATCAGAAGCTGTGTGTCATTATACCACAATTTAAACAAATGGTACTGCAAATATTTGTTTGTTCTTGTTGGGGTTTTTTTGCAATTTATGGTGTAATTTATGCATTTTTTAAAAACAAAAAACAGGTTTATAGCATAATCTTGTTGTTTGGTATCTATGTAACGTGGATTAAAATAGCTTTATTTCATTTAAAACAAAATACAGTATCAGTGTGCCATGCTGTAAGGTTGGTTTGCCAGTGTCTCAGTGGAGCAGAAAATATAATGTGCACGACACATATTATACTGGGCAATGCTCTGAATATAGAAAATGGATAATGTGAGATAGGTGTACAATAAAGGGGTAAAACCACATAAGCATGCTAAATCTGAATTTCACTGTGAAGAAAGTGTCAATGATCATGTTTCTGGCCGGTATCCCCACATATGTATTCTCCCACGTGGTCCCCAGTTTAGGTGCTGTAGGCCCAGAGCCGTAACTAGACTTTTCGGTGCCCTGTGCCAGAAAGATCATTGGCCCCTATTTTTCAAATGGGGACAAAACGCACCCGAAAAAGGGGCATGGCCTCATGGGGAAGGGCCAGGGAAAAGATGGGGAGGACAGGAGATGCTGGGGATAAAATAAGAGGAAGATACAAGTGAGAATGATTATAAACAGAAAATTGACAGGCCCAAACAGCGCCCCCTGCCCTGCGGTGCCCTGTGCGGTAGCACAGGTCGCACTACCCTAGTTACGGCCCTGTGTAGGCCTACCAGAAGGTTCCCCATCTCTGCCATATTGCCACAGTTCATTTTGCAAAGTATTATTGGTGACTCTTATAGGTTTCCTAGGTCCTAATAGGCCAATTTTGTCCAATTTGAGCCATCCCATCAATAAGATCCAGCTCTTTTTTTTCTAGCAGGATATTTGGTGCATTTTCCTGTGAATTGTGAAACCGCAACGTAATAAATTCAACAATCTGTAATTTTAAAATGTAAAATTGTGGTGACAATGTGTAGCATGTTAGGTTTGAAAGTGGTGCTTTCCTGTGGGTTTGCCTTTAATAAATCTACAGATAAAGGCAATTTGACCAAATTGCAATTTAGATTTTTCTCAGAGGCTATCACTTATGGATATGCTCTTTTAACCATTTAACTGTTAAAATTGTTGATTTTTCATAAATTTATTAGGTAAATCAGAACTATTTTAAAGCGTATTTAATAATGTTTTGCATAATACCACATTGTAGCATTATACGCCCACCACAGTAGCCACAGATTATGGTGTTACCCATGCACCCCTGTGGAAATAGACCCCCTATAGCTTTACCCCCTCCCCCTAAGTCCCATTATATCCCTCTGTAGCATTACCCCTCTCCTTCCCATATATGTAGAGCACAGTGGAGCTTGTTTTTGCCTCAGAAGGGATCATAAATGGGCCCCACATACTAAATAATTCACTTTTAGATAAAAATACCCATTCAATGGGATGAGTTACTAGCACTTCTTTTGACACAGTACATTTTGTACCTGTGCATATATTTTAGAGAGTCTGCTGGTAAGACACAGTAAAGAAATGTCCTTCTGTTATGGTAACATGTACATGATCTGTTGCTTATCAGTAGGAATGTATCATTCATGGCTTAGATGGGTTGGTGATGGAATAATGCCAGTCAAATTATAGAAGGGACATGTTTTATTTTCCTTAGCTGCACCCAGCCTACGAGCATGATTTACGCTGGTAAGTTAGGCTCCATTGTATCCTATTACTCTTTAAATACACTTTAAATAATAACCTGCCCTTTTGCAACTCAGCACACTTTCCATCATTGTTATTGGATATCATGTAGAATGGAAGTTGGCTCTGAGCAAAGTAAATCTTAGATAATGACATCATTGAGATTATCATTAAACCAGCAAGGTACATACTGTATGTGGTTATATCTTACGGGGAAGAGAGGGCTCATTTTAAACTGATACCAGATGTCTATGCTTTCTGAAGTAAGAGATAAACTGGTGCACTTTTGACTTGAGCATTTTGCATTCCTCATAATTTCAAACACTACAGCATGTTAAGAGCCAACAGTGTAGTTGTTTGTGTTGGGAGCTATCCAAGTGTTAAATGTATCACAGCCTCAAGCTTACTTACAGTGGGCCATTGTTACACAGTCACATATTTGATCAGAATCTTATTTTTGTGACATATTATGACTTTGTAAAAAAAAAAAAAATACAAAACAATGAGTGCTAGATTTTTATACACACAAATATATGTCTGTGTTTGTGTATTTATGGCAGTAAGACTGTAGCCAATTGCATGATAATCAGTGGGGTTCTGCTGGCGTGGGTCCTCATTAAATGAATTCTCCTAATTCTTCAGCATAATGTTTTTTACATACAAATGATTCACCCTTCGACAATTTGCCCATATGTATTGGTTTATTTTTCTGTTTCACCCCAAGGGGCCCATCTATCAACGAGTTTTATAATACGCAAAGAGTTTTAAATCTCATTGCTTATGATAATGGTGTTCCAGGCAATCAGCTCCTAACTGTCACTTGTTTGAAAATGACAGTTGGGAGCTGATTGGCTGGAGCAGCAATCATACGCAACGAGTTTTAAAGCTCATTGCGTATGATAAAACTCGTTGATAAATACTTTGTAACAGTATGTAACAGATGTCTTCAATACAATTCAATCTATAGATTGTAAGCTTGCGTGCAGGGCCTTCCTACCTATATATCTGTCTGTTATTACCCTGTTTTTTCTATTAATGTTTCCAATTGTAAAGCACAATGGAATATGCTGCGCTACATAAGAAACTGTTAATAAATAAATACAAATCCAGTGCTGGAATACAAGCATTGTAACACAGTAAATCGGGTATGATAATTGTCACTCTATCTTAATCTTCAATAATAATAATGAATGAATCCTGCCAAAATGTTTATATGTTGACTTCCGTGCAATCCTCCATATCGGAGTTCCCGCGGCGGGTCATGGGTGCAGCCATATTGTCGGTCTCACCTGACTGGACCCTCCACCAATGGTAGCCTGGTCACCTCTCAGCTGACTCTCCCCTCCAATGGACGGTTACCTAAAGGTATAAAGCAGGACTGCAGGAAACTGGAAGTCACCTGAACAACTTCTCTTCTCCAGTAGCTGCTAGCTTTGGATCGCTGTTCCAATCTCCACACTGTTGTATCCTCAGTACACTTCGCCAGTCTCTGTGATATTTTACTTCAGTCACTACTGTTGCTCTCCAGTGATATTCAGCATCAGCAGGGCCGAAACTAGGATATCTGTCACCCGGTGCAAGGCAGTAATTTTGCGCCTCCTACCTTCCCGTAAATGGATTTTGTCCTTGCTCCTCCATAAGGCAGTGCACTAGCCAGACGTCCCTGGTATAGTGACTTACATTATTCCACACACCATAATGCCCATTACACATTATGCCACACACTGTAATGCCTATTATCAAAGTGCCACTTACATATTTGCCGCTGACACCATTTTATGCCCAACAGTAAGGCTTCTAATTACTTTAAAATTACCTGCTCATTGACACTGGGTTTCATGCTCATTGCCATGGGGTTTCATGCTCATTGCCAGGGGAGTTTATGCTCATTGCCAGGGGGGTTTATGCTCATTGCCAGGGGGTTTCACGGGAGAAGATGCAGCTTTCTGCATCTTGTCCCAGCAGCACCAGCGTTCCCGGCACTTCCGGGAACACTATGTGCATTGCGCTGGCCTAACAGACACTGGAGGTCCTTGGCGGCGGCCATTTTTGGATGGCCGTTTTCAGCAGAGCCCATGCGGACTGCTAGTCCACATGGAATCTGCAGCCCCCAAGTCACCCCTCAGTTGCACACTACAAGACTGTGCGGGGTGTGCAGGGGCTGTCGGCCCTTTTCCCCCCACCCTGCATTCCGGCACCCGGTGCACGTGCACCTCCAGCCCCCCCCTAGTTGCGGCCCTGGCATCAGTCACTACCGATAATCTTCAGAAATATTCAGCACCAGTCACTTCAGTGATATTCAACATCAGTCACTACCAGTGATATTCAACATCAATCACTACCAATATTCTTCAGTGATATTCAACATCAGTCACGTCAGTAATATTCAACATCGGTCACTACCAGTGATATTCAACATCGGTCACTATCAATATTCTTCCACGTTCAACATCAGTCACTTCAGTGATATTCATTATCAGTCACTTCAGTGATATTCAACATCAGTCACTACCAATACTCTCCAGTGATATTCTACATCGATCTCTACAATATAATCCTGTATTACTAACATCAGTGATTACCGATATTCACCATTGATAATCTCCAGCCACTCAGATGTCTTTTGTTATCTCTCTGTCATTTACTAATTCCTGGGTCCCTGATCAGGGGGCTGTGACCTGCTCATTGGGCGCAGCTAAACCCATATCCCAATTGGAGGGATCACTGGTGAAAACCACCAATGAGTTAGACTCTGCGCTTCTGGTCAGGTCTCGTCAATACCCCGAACTAGCCGATGAGGGGGTCGTATGTACTTCTTCCTCGTTACTGCTGCCTCCCCAACTTGTCATCCCGACTCCCAGTCCTCTGACGGGAAACCTCAAAGGCAGGACTGCCGAGAAATCCTGTGCCCCGGTACAGCAAATCCCCAGGGCTCTCCTTGGAGGGGGCATAGCCACAGTATTTTAGGGACAGGGCTGCACCTCTTTGGGGGCATGCCTAGCATGTGAGAAGCACCCACCCACAGGAGCATACTGTACACAGTGTCGGACTGGGACATGAAGGGCCCTCCGGGGGGAAGCAGTGTTAGGGGCCCATGCTTAAAGGGTGTGGCATCAACCAGAGGGCTTGTGACCAGCCACCACAGATGCTTGGCTAACCAATAGACAAATATTGGTGTAGTTTCTATGGAAGGGAACCAAGCCTCCATGCTGATCAGTGTTCCTGGTAACTGACCATCTAAAAGAGTAAAAATCTATAATTTGAGGTCTGGAATCTGATGAGGGTGGGCCCACAGGCAGTGGGGCCCACCGGGGATTTCCCCTGTACCCCTGTGGGCCAGTCCAACCCTGACTGTACATGTACAGTATATACATAATGCATTCATCACCATTAGTGTATAATAATATGATATATCTAATATACATTAATGGTGTTGAATTAGATTTATAAATTATATAGAATTTATAGATTTACAAATTGGCAGTTGCATCACCACAGTGTCACAGTCCACTTATCTTCTCTTCACAGAGAGTCTCACTTAACGCATCTGTAGTCAGTGCTGCGCATGCGCTGGTTTTACAGATGTAACAGCGCATGCGCAGCACTGTTTCCAGATGCGATAAGGTAGTGTAGGCAGGGAAAAGTATCTATTTCCCGAAAAGCTGTCATCGCAAAAATGACAGCTTTTCGGAATAGATACTTATGGAGAGGTGGAATGATGAATTCCACCTATAATTAGGTAGAACTCCATGCGAGTTCTAAACCTAATTATCTCTAGAGAATTTTTAGGTTTAATGAATAGGCCCCATAGACTCACTGACAAGGACAGACAGAATCAAAAGCAGGACTGAGGGACAGACACACTGACAGTGCTGAAAGACAGACTCACAGGACAGACAGACACACTAACAGTGCTGAAGACAGGTGTCATGTTTCGCATAATAGTTTGGATTCACTGCTGTCAGCTAAGATTGGTGTTATGGTGCGTACACACTACACGATATGCTCCCTGAGCGATATCGTGTAGTGTTGTCCCCGGCAGGCTGTGCTCAATGTCGTTCATGACATTGAGCACAGCCGCTGAACGATATCATTAACGATATCGTTCAGTGCCGGGCTCTCTCCCCCATTCCCTGACATGCAGCAACCTGACGAGATCGTCAGGTTGGCCTGCATGTCAGCCCGATGAACGATGATGACGAACGACCCGCGGGAACGCGCGTCGTTGTCATCGTTCATCTTTTTGGTGTTAAAAATAAACGATAAAGTGGACGACTGAACGATAACGATATCGTTATCGTTCAGTCGTCCACTTTATCACCCAGTGTGTACGCACCATTACACAGTACAGAGCCTCAGAGAATAATGCTCCAGTGTTTTTCATCAGGGACTCTTGCAAGGAGGTTTGGGCTTTGTTGCACCCAATATGAAGGTTGTGGCTCCTTGCCTGGGTTCCTAGTGTGACAGGTTGGTGACAAATAGAAAAGGCTGGTTAAACAAGCCGGGGTCTGGAAGAAATTCATCCAATGACAAAATTAGCTGTGCATGAATCTAAGTCCCACATTATGCATCTCAGCATCTTATTAATTGTTGTTGCTAGACACTCCCCAATTGTATAGGTTTACATAATGTGATTGTCCGCATCAATACTACCTGTTATCACTCTGAAGTCATGAGTGTAACCTGCATCATCTGTCTGGACCACCTGACCTCCTTTGTTGTTATGTGGCAGTGACCCTGGATCATGTGACATGGACCAGGCTGACACAGTACAGGTATTCCTAATGAGCAATATTGATATACAGATACCATATGTATCTGCCAATTATGCCTAGATATATTTCAGAAGTTTGACTATCAGTAGATATGATTGCCTTTTACACAGTGTAGTAGTGTTCAATTTTCTTATACAGCTTGGCTAATTGAATGTTCACATGAGTTACAATTGCTTCTTGTTTGGATAATCATTTGGGTATATAAGCCCACCATGATTAGTGTGTAGACATATGCATTTGAGGAAGTTGTGGGGCCTTGCCACAACGAAACGGATTAAGCTATTTGTATTGGACACCTCGGACCCACTATGACTATACATTCATACCATTTCACATAGCAGATATCTTCTCTACAGCATCAATCACTGTCAGCTATCAACCATAATAATAAATGCATGGACATTATCAATCTCCATTAAGCTGGTAAGATCCATTTACCCTGCTGGTTATTAATTTTCATCAGTTTTTCAATTGTGCACATTTAGGACTGCCTTATATTGCCCAAATTGTGACAAGCTCTACATTGACTTTTCATTAATATCATCATTAGTGGTCCGGGACTCTAGGTGTCCCATATCCAATTTTTTGTTTTTATGGGGTCTATATATCATCACTTAATTTCTACAAAAGCAGGTGAAAATTAACATTCTCACCTGATTTTGTAGAAATTAAGTTTTCAGACATTCATCTAAAAGGTAATGCAGGAGATATCACAAATATCTCCTGCTTACCTTTCTCTCCCAGAATGGCCCGCTGTCCCCATACACTAGTATCACAAATATCTCCTGCTTACCTTTCTCTCCCAGAATGGCCCGCTGTCCCCATAAACTAGTATGGAGATAGGAATTAATCAAGCTCCGAAATTAGTTCCGGGTCACGAAGAGGGATCCTTTCAGATCCCTCTGCCCGACCGGCTTCTTCCGCGGGATGCCGGGGCCCTTGTGCACATGTGTGACCTGTAGGTCACACCGGCGCACTAGTAACACTGCTCCAAAAGGAGCAGTGAAAAGTTTCGGGGAGACAACTGACTTTCGAATCAGCTGTCTCCGCGCCGGAGCAAAGATTAATTGCTCCGCAACTTGTGGCAGGTTCAAATGTTAATTGATAACAATGTTTGATAATTAGCATAATGAATAGAGCCCTATATATTATATTTGTTATTCATGTGTCTGTTTTAGCAATAAAATGTTCTATTTTCATTATTACCAGGCTGTATATAATATATATTATTTTATAAAATTTAGCAATATATGACACATTGTACAGTATTAGCACTGTTCACACTAAGGGGCAGATGTACTAAGGGGATACGTTTAAGAAGCCGGCGGCCGCAATCCCATCCGCCAGCTTCCCGAATCCTCTATCCCGCCTAGGGTTAAATGACAGGCGTCTAAAATCTAGACGCCTGTCATTTTCCCGACGCCGGGAGACAGGTGCCCGGCATCCCGATCGAAGGGATGCCGGGCGCCGCGAGCGGACAGCAGCGAGGGTGGAGGGTTAGGTTTAGGGCACCCGGGGGGAATTAGGGTTAGGCACGTCCCCGGGAGGGTTAGGGTTAGGCTAGGGGGAGGGAGGGTTAGGGTTAGGCACCACCGGGGGAGACTTAGGGTTAGGCACCCCTCCCCGGGGGACTTAGGTTTCGGCAGCGGGGAAGGGGGGGTTAGGGTTATTCACTGAGAGGGGTGAGGTTAGGGTTAGGAACTTGGGGGAGATTAGGGTTAGGCACCCCTAAGGAGGGTTAGAGTTAGGGGGATTGGTTAGGTTAGTTTATACTTAGCTTAGGGACGATCGGGATTTCCAGTGCTGTCGGGCTTCCGCTGCCGGGCTCTACTGTTTTGTCGGGCTGCCGCAGCCGGGAATCGAGCTGCGGGTCATGCGGCAGCCGGGATCCCATACCGAATGCGTACTAAGCTCTGGAAATTATATATTGGAAACTGATAAACTACCAGCCACTAAGCTCCTAACTGTCATGTTACAGGCTGTGTTTGAAAAATAACAGCTGATTGGTTGGTAGATTATCACTCTCCAATTTATAACTGTCTAGAGCTTAGTACATCTGCTACTTTATCTTTGTTATTCGAGTTTTATATTTTGGAGATTGACATCGCCAATCTGGTCCCGTTTCAAATTAAATCTGATTGAGATGGATATTCTGCTTGATATATTATGTTGTGTAGGTAAATCATGCATCAGACTCCCCACTACACATATACACAAATAGTTGGCTGCATTGTTACTTGAAGTTATTTCATCATGGGGCATATTTATCACAATCCGCATCTCAGAGGCAGCTGGGATGTGAGAAATTGCCCAAAATCACAATGCGATATTTGAAAACATTGAAATGATGTACCAAATATTACATGCAGCGATAGAGCTTGCGAGAAAGCTCTGTCCCTGCGAATCCCCTCCCCTGCACTTCTTTTTTTTTTACAAAAATCCAGGATGGTCACTTGGTGACCAGAGTGATTTGTATTTGGAACACTAGACCGGAAGTAGGGCAGCGTCGTACCGGAAAGTGTGGCAGCTTTGCTTCTTTACTCACAGGATGTTTGTTGGTAACCATAGCAATGTACACCGCAATATATTTGAAATTTAAAGACTCTATTGGACTATGGCCCTGATTCAGACCCACTCGCAAGCGGCTGTCTGCTCGCAAGTGGGTCGATGTTGTGCACTGAGCATGCGCACGACGGCGGGAGCTCCGTCGTGCGCATGCACCAGACGCGACGAGCGAAGGACTTTCCTTCGCTCGTTGTGTCTGATCAAAGGGGGCGTGCTCTCGATGTTGATTGACAGCACGCCCCCTTTGGTGGGCGTGCCGGGGGCGTGCCTCCCTGACGGGGGCGTTCCCAAGGGAACGCCTACCATCAGAAGCCGGCCCACTGACATCACTAGTGATGTCAGTGGGAGTGATTTTGGCTCTGATAGAGCCAAAATCACTCCTGGCCTTGCGGTTGAAAACCTCAACCGCAGGCTCCGGCTCGCAGTCTGGACCATCGCGGCCATCAAACTGCACGCTCGTATAGGCTGTGGGTGGTGACCCACAGCTATACGAGCGTCCAGGAGGACGCTCCATAATTATGGAGGGCGGCCCTCATTCAGAGCGTACGGCTCTGAATGAGGGCCTATGTTTGCAGGAGGTGGGGGTAGCCAGCTGTTTGTGTTTAGATAGAATGCATGGGGAGAAGCCTTGTTTGGCTATCCTTCTGTATTTAAGGAAGGACTTTTGAAGAACAGGACATTTGCTATTTCTGCCTTGAAAAAGAACCTAGAGAGGGTTGAAACATGTCACCATGGCACAGGGTGAATGACCCGAACGGTGGGACAAGTGAGGATTACAGAGGCGTCTGTTGGCTGGTTCCAGGAGAGCACCCGGGTCTTAAAGAGGTACATTCAGCATTAAGCCTTTAAAAACAGTATCTTGCAGGTTCTAAAGCTCATCTGGTAATTGAGCTCTAATTGTGTGGTTTTAATCCTCACTTGATATGTCCTTATGAAGATTTTAAATGTCAAAGACACCTCTTCATTTATTTAGTAAAGTATGGGGTTTGTTTTTTTGACCAAACCATAATAACAATGAGACTGTCTTTATTACATGTTACTTTTGTGTGTTTGAAGGTTTTTGTTACATTTGTCAAAGTGTGCCTCTAAAAAATGCTTTCCCAAAAAAGTACAATGGGAAGGTGCAAAATGCGTTCCTTTGAAATCATAGGGAAAAGGTTCCTAGGAGCAGGCACCAGGTGGATAAGGTAAAGCCGCATACACACTTAACGATATCCTCCATGAGAGATATTGTTAAGTGTTTCCCCTGCTCTGCCGGGCTCAATGTCGTTAACGACACTGAGCATACACACTGTACGATATCGTTAACAATATCGTTCAGTGACGGCACCCTACCTCATCAATGTACTTGCAGAACCTGACGATATCGTCCGGTTGCTATGCAAGTATGGGCGATGAAAGACATTTTTAATGGTCCGCGGGAGCGCGCATCGTTAATGATGTCTTGCATACACTCTGTACGATATTGAACACGATGAGCGATAACAATATCGTTATCATTCATATTGTCCAACTTATTGTCTAGTGTGGATGCGGCTTTAGTCTTTTTTCCGGGGGAGGAGCTAAGCAGCTGTTGTTATAGTAACCCTTTTCTCACTCCTGTGCTGAGCCTACTATGGCAAATTTTGGGATGGTCACAAGTAAAACATTATTATCAGTGATTTTTATGCAGTACTCCAAATTATGCTTTTTTTGTTAGTTCTTCCCAGGAGACTTTGAAGATTCAAAAATTATCATTAGTTTGCTTATAATAAATTGTATTTATATATTACCAGTTAATTATATAGCACACACATATTCCACAGCGCTTTTACAGAGAATATTTGTCCATTCACATCAGTCCCTGCCCCAGTGGAGTTTGCAATCTATGGGCCTGATTCAGAGCCGCTCGTAAGCGGCCGCTCGTTCGTTCCGAGCGATGTTTGCACAACTGCGCATGCGTACGGATCGTAATACGCATGCGCGAACCAGTCAGTGCGGCCGAAAATCGTTTGTTCGCTAAATAGCGAATGCCTGCTATTTTGAGTGACAGGAGGAGGCGTATGTGGGTGGTAACAGGGGAAGGTGCTTGAAAACGGGGAGTGGAGATCCGAACGCAGGCGTGCTTAAAGGTCAAAACGGGCGTTTTATGGGTGTGCATAATTAATAGAGCAGCGTCATTGACCACGTCACTGGGTTATTTTATAGTCAGAACTGCTCGCAAGATTGTGGTAGGAAAAACCAACCACAAGAATAGCCAGCAGTTCATACGCTGGTCGATGTACTCGATTAATCTAATAAATAGCGGACATGACGTAGGATGCGAGCGGCCAGGGGGCGTAGTTTTCCAAAAAATGACTGCAAGTTTTGTTCGCTCGTTCAGACCTAGAGGCGTGAACAGACCACAAAGAGCGAACGGTTCATTTGAATAGCCACCCCTTTTTTCTGAACTAGCGAGCGCAAATAGCGTCCGGCTCTGAATCAGGCCCTATGTTCCTTGCCACATGTACACACACATACTTACACACTAGAGTTATTTTTAGTTGTTGTTGGACTTGGGAGTCACTTAATCTACCAGTATATTTTTGGAAATCGGGTTACCCAGAGGAAACTGACGCAAACACAGGGAGAATATACAAACTCACACAGTTAGGGTCGTAGTGGAAATTGAACCCACGATCCCAGTGCTGTGAGGTAGTAATGCTAACCATTACACCGCCTGTGCTGCAAATGTCACAATAGAGAAAACCTACCCAAAATGGCCATGTTTTAAAAATGAAAATGTAAAAAATTGAAACGTGTGGTTTTGTGTCTTGGGTTTTTTTTTGGGGGGGGGGAGGCGAGGGGGGGTTCTATAAAGTACTTTGTGGTTCTGTCATTGGCATCAATCCACCTTTCTAAACAGCAAAAATAGCATTCCATTAACTGTTCATATTTTAACGATCACACGCCATACCAGAAACTTGCTCCTTGTTAGCTCTGCCCATGAACATATTTTTAAGAGTGAACATATGAGCCTGGTAGAAACACCTATATGGAAACCATTGAAGTGCACCTTTTCCTCTGACAGCAGTGAGTCACATAAACACCTCCAGCAGGATGGAGCCAGTCACTGTTTTTCTTTTCCTGAGAACTCTCAAAATGTACCCAAGTGCAGCACTTTCTTATTATTCCAATTTTGCTAAACCATGTAAATAAGAAAGTACAAATCCTAGCCATGTACGGTCACAACAACTCGCAGAACATAGAAATGATGACTGCCCCACTTAAAAATGTGGGATAATAACTCCTTATAATGGCAACTAATCAAAAGCTGAAGCAGTTGCCGAAGCTCAATAGAGTCTCACAGTTTATAAAAGATTGTGCACATAAAAAAATGCTGTTCTGCCACATAAAAGGGCCTTTTCTTTGGAGATGTTATGGAAACAATTTCATTATACTTAATGGTTATAGAGAACTTTTCTTTATTCTACTTTAACTGTTGTACGCAGTTCCTAATATTAGTGTGTTAGACACAAAGCTTAAAATCTAATACAGATGGATGTATAATGAGTTTTAGCTGGATAATGGGCTCCTCTATGCAGAAAGTACTTAGAGGGACTTTAACCATATTGTTTCTATATTAAATATGTATTAGCCTAATATAAATATTAAGCTATTAATAAATACAAATAATCTTGTTATAGGACGGTACCTTGGTTTTATAATGCTTCAAGTAAATCTGCTTTCAGAACTCAATGAAGTAGAGTTGCCATTGTTTGACTTCTCTTCCTCATGATTGCTATGGGCCTTTTTTATAGTAGAATGCAATGATACTATTTGGATATATTATCAGGGTGTGTTGCAGAAGGGCGATTTGCTTGTAGTGGGTATCTCCCCACCCCCCAAACTGTTGCTGTCGGCACCATCTTTAGTGCAATATTTTCAGAAAGATGATACAGGTAAAAAAAAGTCTCTGGCACTTGGGGGCCTATTCATCAACACTAAAATAACGTTTTTAAGGACATTTTCCTTAAATAACGTTATTTTGGTATTCATGTAGCCACTTAGCACAGGAGATATCACAGATCACAAACTTAACGCATCTGTAGGCAGTGCTGCGCATGCGCTGGTTTTACAGATGTAACAGCGCATGCGCAGCACTGTTTCCAGATGCGATAAGGTAGTGTAGGCAGGGAAAAGTATCTATTTCCCGAAAAGCTGTCATCGCAAAAATGACAGCTTTTCGGAATAGATACTTATGGAGAGGTGGAATGATGAATTCCACCTATAATTAGCTAGAACTCCATGAGAGTTCTAAAGCTAATTATCTCCAGAGAATTTTTAGGTTTAATGAATAGGCCCCTGTGACAGAACCTTCTCTCGCTTCTGCGCATTCTCCATCTTCCAAAAAATGACATGGAAGATGGTGACACCGACAAAAGGTAGGTGGACACAGTCCCCGCCCCACACTCAAGCATTATTATGCCTCTGTTTTTGATGTCTAATGGCCGGTACACACTAGATGATATGTTGGCAACTTCGTCTAGTGTGTACACTCTATGTCGCTGATGATGCACGCTCCCAGGCATCATCAGCGACATCGCCTGTCAGACATGCATGCAGGTCCGACATGGCGACATCATCAGCGAAGGCCAGGCTGCGGAATGCCGTGTCGCTCCCGACATCGGCAAGTGTGTATGCACTTGCTGATGCCGGGACCCCCGCTGGGTCCCGTCGCATGACAGGTCGGCTGGGTGGGTAGTGGTACACATTGTTAAATGTGTACCCAGCCTTAAACATGTTTTAATTAAACTTTGCTGAAAGGTTTCTTTATTCTGTTCTTTGTGATTGGCCAGATTCTCCAGGGGATATAAATTGTTTAGTCAATTTTGGATGAATCTGGATCGAATTTCAGAACCAACAACTTTATCTAATTGTGAAAATTGTCTATAGTAATACAGGTTGAGTCTCCCATATCCAAATATTCCAAAATACAGAATAATTTAGGCATGACTGAGATAATGAAACCTTTGATTTTTGATGGTTCAATGTTCACAAACTTTGTCTAAGACACAGATTATTAAAAATATTGTATAAAATTACCTTCAGGCTGTGTGTATAGGGTGTATATGTAACATAAATTAATTTCATGTATGTACACAAACTTTGCTTGAGCCACAAAATTATTGAAAATATTGTATAAAATTACCTGCAGGCTATGTGTATAAGGTGTATATACCACATAAATGCATTCTGTGTGTATATTGGGGTCCTATTCCCAAGATATTTCATTATGGTATGCAATTATTCCAAAATACGGAATATTCCGTTATCTAAAATACCCCTGGTCCCAAGCATTTTGGATATGGGAGACTCAACCTGTACTATTAAAGCTACAGCTTCTAATTCTACCCAACTTACTAATACTGTACCTACATATTTGACATTACATTTGTATATTATTTCCAGACTTATACAGCTGGCTAGCAGTATCCAACAATTTTCACATCTATATGATTAGAATTGATTGTATAATCATCCCAATGAGAGGTTCATGAGATACTTTGAATCAGTGGATGACTAGAGTGCAGGTAAGTGAGATTTTTGCTTGAATAATTTCCACCTCAAACTACTTTTTTGCTTTGGGGTAAAAGCTCCACTTCTCTCAGAGTAAGGATAAAAACTAGGTGCCTGTTTCAGAGATGTGTGCAGACCCGATGGTTTGCGTATATCTCCAATGGGGGGGGGAGCTGCGCATTATCCGTGTTGCACATGTTCAGAACTGGTCCTCCGTCATCATACGCATGGCCCCCAAGCTGCAACACGACTGACATTCTGCGGCTGTTTGGGGTGGGAATGGGGCGGCACTGCCTGCGTTTACACAAAACGGAGGAATGTAACCCCCTTAGCTGGGAGTGCTGAGGCCAGTGTCTGCGTCTTCCGACGCAGATTTACTGACCTTGCAAGCGGTGGTCGTAATTTTAGATCCAATCCTGCATCTTTGGTCGCAGGCATCGGATCTGAGATGCCGGCAGGAGACGGCTTTTCCCAAAGACACAGCTGTTGTACAAAAGTGGTCTTTGTTGTTTCTTCTTCTCATAACTGTCTTTCCTACCTTCATCTGTTATCTTTTCTTCTTCTTATTCTGATCTATTCTTTCCTGCTTTGAAATGTGTTTATCCTATCCATTCCCTCTACATTACACCTTGCAGAAAAACAGTTTGTATTCCCCAGGCGCGTCCGTTTTTGTCCCTGGCTGATGCTGCCGATCTGGATTTCATAACCCCCATTGTCCATGTCGCCCCTCCGCTCCCCTAGTTGCCGCACCAGGACCTCGCCGGTCCACTTGATACTCTGGGGAGGCAGGAGCAGCCAGTGCTGTGCCTACCATGCAACCCCGCGCACGCCACTCTTGCGGTCGCACATGGCCTTCACCCGGCACCTGTTACTGTCTCCGGCTGAGACCCATACTGGGGATCTGCACGGCCGGGGGACAAAGCACAGGAATGCGCGAGTGAACCGGGTGCCTGTAATGGCGCCGGCTCGCTCCATAACTGCGGGAGACGGAGCCAGCGGCCATTTCCTCGGGCGGGGGGAGGGGCCAGTGGCCACCTTTCCTGTCCCAAGGGGGGAGTCAGCCGCAGCAAGGTCTGCCTGCTGCCGTGGGGTTATTTCTGCGTAAGCTATCACTGTGTGAGCTATAACTGCTTGACCTATCTTTATGTGTGCTATTACTGTGTTAGCTATCTCTTTGAGCTATCTCTGTGTGAGCTATCTCTGTGTGAGCTATCTTTATGTGAGCTATTACCAGCCCTGTACCCCTCACAGCACAACAAAACATGCTTTCTGCATGGGTTTTCCTTTGTCTTCAATTGTAATATAGTTCCAGACGGTCGCGCTGGCGCTTCCGCCCTGGATACTGGAACTATTGCCGGAATGCTGTGGCAGTGGGGGTGCTCTTACACCCCTACAGTCTTCGCAGTCTGGGGGTGTGGGGGTAGGCTTTAGAGCCTCGGCTGTGCCTGCAGCATACGTCACATCGGCTCAGCAGTTAAAAAAATGTGTGTGGCCTCTCCCTCCGCCTTTTCGTTTATACAAAGCAAAAAGTATTAGTAGTGCATTCACATTCAATAATAACAGGCTGAATGCTACGCATAGTGGTAAGGGCGCTATTAATTGGTCCTTTCTGGTATTAATTAGGTATATGGTTATGACTGTGGTAAGTAATGTATCGATAAGCCAACAGTTTAATATATTAAAAAATGACTGTAGGGAGGCAGTTGCATTCATATCTGGTTACAGTCAAAAAGCAGTTCGCCAGCGCTCATGTGAGCTTCAGCTCCTGGGCTGGGCGAATATGTAATGTACAGTGCTGGGAGGTTTCCTCGCTACTCTGTCAAGCGACGGCGGCCTTATGCTCGCTTGTCGTTTTTATTATTGTGAGGGTTCATTTCATACGTAATCCACAACTACAAGGCCGTGGCGTATCTCGTTTCTCGGCCATGTGCCGTTTCCTCAGAAGCCTACCAGCCCACCTCTGCACATCCTTTATTGGGCTATTCACAGTCGGATGGTCATTGTCAACAAACCAGTTTTAATTAATCTAGTCCAAAAAACAGTTTTATTAATCAATACTTTTGCTAGAGCACCTATTTCATAAATAAATGCAGTGAATTTTATGCACATTAAATGCGTTGTAGCACAAATTATCATAATCCAACATGTCTGAAACCGTGGTGCATTTGGCCCTTTGTTCTGAGGTTCTTCTGCACAGTTTAAATTTTAGATTTATTGCGTTACAGATTTTGTCATATGACATTCATTTATTACAGCAAACATTCATGTTATAGTCATGCACATTGTTGACATTCGAAAATTATAAGTCAGTACGCACAATAAAGATATATTGATTTAATATTAAAACAAGCAATTAATTATTTCAATCTGAATAAGACCATATCGTCCATCAAACTCATTTATTACAGCAAAACATTCATGTTTTAGTCATGCCCATAGATAAGAAAATAAGTGCGGCAGAGAAACGTGGATAAGAAAGATATGTATCATGGAGTATTCATAAGTTAATCTATCACAAATGTGTTCTTGCGCAATATTACTAATATCACACTAATATATACTTTCTATGTCCTAAATGTACTAATTTACATTACATGGGTATCCCCGAGTTTAATAGAGTTTGGGAGTGTCTTGGAACCCTATGATCACGTAGGGACTTGAAGAGTGCACCGCTCCCCCTCCCACCATGCGCTCAAGTTGGAGTCGGTTTGTGAATGGTATCACAGGCTCATAGGTTCCCAATACTTGATTATAGACTATCACCTCCTCTTCTGTTATTCTTCACTTGTTTACTCACTTTCTCTGTTATAAAGTTTTTGGACCACCTTTTTGGTCATAAGCGTTGCATGCATAGGAACACCACGTTTCGGTGCGTCATTTTTCTTTTGTCCATATGATTTCCCCTTATACTTTCTGTAGCTGAATTGTATTGATCCCCAGTATTTTATGCTCTTTACCTGTAGCCGATGCTTGTGCATGCTGGACCACTTAGGGACTGGGGTCATTTTCTTTTGTCCGTATAATTTTCCCGGATACTTTCGGTAGTTGTATTGCATTTATTCCGTATGGTTTTCTGGCACTTTCCCTATAGCCGGCGCTCGCGGTTTGGTTCTTCTTAACCACGAGAGGGTGTTTTTTCCATACCGGTTTAATTTGAGAGCTCTGTCTAATACATTGTGAGGTCATACATAAGGTACGTTCATGCGATAACTGCTGGCATGATTGCAGATATCCCCTCAGTGGTGCAGTTCCTCCTCAGACGCAGGATCTGGCCTTTGGGAACATTTGTTTTATATTTAACATTTTGGTATGGACAATTTTTATATTCCAAATATTGTTCATAGGATTTAGGCGAGCTACACATTTTTGCATTGTAGTCTCATTCCTATTCCAATTGAGACCTAATCATATATATTTATCTTACACACAGGTACAGGTTTGACCCGAGTTCACCCCCACATGCAACGCTCTTCAAAAAAAAACATATCTCATACACACTCCCCTTTTATTTTACAAATATATGTTCATAGAATTTAGGGAGCTACACAACTTACATTGCATTCTCATCCCCATTCATATTAGGGGTGTGCACCGGCCACTTTTCGTGTTTTGTGTTTTGGTTTTGGATCTGGATCTTTCTTCGTGTTTTGGATCTGGATTGGTTTTGCCAAAACCACCCTTCAGTGTTTTGGGTTCAGGGTTTTGTGTTTTGGATCTGTATTTTTTTTTTAAAAAGCATAAAAACAGCAAAAATCACAGAATGTGTTGATTTTTCTGCTCCTATGCTTTTATTAACCTCAAAAACCTTAATTTCCACTCATTTCCAGTTTATTCTGAACACCTCACACCACACAATAGTGTTTTTATGTCCAAAAGGTTGCACCGAGGTAGATGGATGACTATGCTAAGCGACACGAGTGGGCGGCACAAACACGTGGCCCATCTAGGAGTGACACTGCAGTGGCAGACAGGATGGCAGTTTGAAAAACTAGGCCCCAAACAGTACTTAATGCAAAGAAAAAAAGAGGTGCTAGATGGAATTGTCCTTGGGCCCTCCCACCCACCCTTATGTTGTATAAACAGGACATGCACACTTTAACAAACCAATCATTTCAGCGCCAGGGTCTGCCACACGACTGTGGCTGAAATGATTGGTTCGTTTGGGCCACCACAAAACAAGCTGGCAATTAATCTGGCCCTGCACAAACTGGCTCTACGGAGGCAAGATGTCGTCCTCATCCTCCTCATTCACCGATTCCTCACCCTCTTCAGTGTTGTGTACATCCTCATCCTCACAGAGTATTAATTCGTCCCCGCTGGAATCCACCACCACAGGTCCCTCTGTAGGTTCTGGAGGCTGGTCTCCCTGGAAAAGTTGATAATTCATTTTTATGAACATCATCTTCTCCACATTTTGTGGAAGCAACCTCCTACGCCTTTTGCTGAAAAGGTTCCCGGCTGCACTAAACACTCTTTCGGAGTACACACTGGAGGGGGGGCAACTCAGGTAAAATAGAGCCAGTTTGTACAGGGGCCTCCAAATTGCCTCTTTTTCCTGCCAGTACATGTACGGACTGTCTGACATGCCTACTTGGATGCTGTCACCGATGTAATCCTTTAACAGACAGACGCACGCTTGTCGCTGCTGCTTTAAGGATGCAGGTGCAGCTAAAGCCCACACATTTCACAAAGACAGAAAAAAAAAGAATTTTTTTATTGTTTGTGGAGCACATTTTGAGGGTGTCACCACCCTTTAACAGACAGACGCACGCTTGTCGCTGCTGCTTTAAGGATGCAGGTGCGGCTACAGCCCACACATTTCACAAAGACAGAAAAAAAAAGAATTTTTTTATTGTTTGTGGAGCGCACTTTGAGGGTTACACCACCCTTTAACAGACAGACACACGCTTGTCGCTGCTGCTTTGAGGATTTCTGAAATCCGAACCCCCCCGAGCCCCCCCGATCCGAGGCCGATCCGAGGCAGGCTCGACTTTTGCCGCCTGACTCGGATCTGAAATCGAGGCAAAACGTCATCATCCCGCCTTCCGGGTATCGTGGGTTTTGGATACTATATAAGGTACCCGCGTCGGCACCATTTTCTCACTCGGCAGTGGACAGTGAAGAGGGAGGGTGGGAGTTAGGGCTGGCTGGGCTGTGTAGTGTAGTGTAGTGTAGTGCAGAGCAGTGTTGTGCTGTGCTGCGCTGTGCTGCTGTTGTCCATAGGGGTTGTGTCCACTACTTCAAAGTCCATAGGGGCTGGCTGTGTTGTGCTGTGCTGCTGTTAATAGGGGCTGTGTCCACTACTTCAAAGTCCATAGGGGCTGGCTGGACTGTGTTGTGCAGTCAGTTCTCCATAGGGGCTGTGTCCACTCCAAAGTCCTGTGCAGTGTCCCAGTCCTAAAGGGGTGCTGTAGTGTTGTCCAGGGGGTGCTCTGTCCATCAGGGGTGCTCCCCCCAAGTGCTAAAAAAATTATATTTTTTCTGTGTTTGTGAATTGTGTGCGCAGTAGCCGCACGTGCATCAACAAAGTAGTGCCAAGCGTGCGCCTGTGTCATAAGTAAAGGGCCGGCTGGCTTGACCGTTAGAGGGTGCTGTAACCCCCAAAGTACACTCCAAACCAAATAACAAAATATTTTTTCTGTGTATGTGAATTGTGTGCGCAGTAGCCGCACGTGCATCAACAAAGTAATGCCAAGCGTGCGCCTGTGTCATAAGTAAAGGGCCGCCTGGCTTGACCGTTAAAGGGTGCTGTAACCCCCAAAGTACACTCCAAACCAAAAAAATATATATTTTCTGTGTTTGTGAATTGTGTGCGCAGTAGCCGCACGTGCATCAACAAAGTAGTGCCAAGCGTGCGCCTGTGTCATAAGTAAAGGGCCGGCAGGCTTGACCGTTAAAGGGAACTGTAACTCCCAAAGTACACTACAGTCCAAACAAAAAAAATAATTATTTTCTGTGTTTGTGAATTGTGTGCGCAGTAGCCGCACGTGCATCAACAAAGTAGTGCCAAGCGTGCGCCTGTGTCATAAGTAAAGGGCCGGCTGGCTTGACCGTTAAAGGGTGCTGTAACCCCCAAAGTACACTCCAGTCCAAACCAAAAAAAATATTATTTTCTGTGATTGTGAATTGTGTGCGCAGTAGCCGCACGTGCATCAACAAAGTAGTGCCAAGCGTGCGCCTGTGTCATAAGTAAAGGGCCGGCTGGCTTAACCGTTAAAGGGTGCTCTAACCCCCAAAGTACACTCCAAACCAAAAAAATATATATTTTCTGTGTTTGTGAATTGTGTGCGCAGTAGCCGCACGTGCATCAACAAAGTAGTGCCAAGCGTGCGCCTGTGTCATAAGTAAAGGGCCGGCTGGCTTGACCGTTAAAGGGTGCTGTAATCCCCAAAGTACACTCCAAACCAAAAAAAAAAATATTTTCTGTGTTTGTGAATTGTGTGCGCAGTAGCCGCACGTGCATCAACAAAGTAGTGCCAAGCGTGCGCCTGTGTCATAAGTAAAGGGCCGGCTGGCTTGACCGTTAAAGGGTGCTGTAACTCCCAAAGTACACTCCAGTCCAAACCAAAAAAAAAAATATTTTCTGTGTTTGTGAATTGTGTGCGCAGTAGCCGCACGTGCATCAACAAAGTAGTGCCAAGCGTGCGCCTGTGTCAAAAGTAAAGGGCCGGCTGGCTTGACCGTTAAAGGGTGCTGTAACCCCCAAAGTACACTCCAAACCAAAAAAATATATATTTTCTGTGTTTGTGAATTGTGTGCGCAGTAGCGGCACGTGCATCAACAAAGGAGCAGCGCCAAGCGTGCGCCTGTGTCCCATAAGTAAAGAGCCGGCTAACTCATTTCTTAAAAGGTGGTGTAACCCACAAAGTGCACTACTCTCCAGCAAAAATAAAAAAATATTTTCTGTGTTTAGCCGCACGTATATATCAAATCGATATATAACATAAATTGAGGACCAAACTTTCTCCGATAAAAATAAAATAGAGAAAGATCAAGAACCACTTCCTCCTAGTGCTGAAGCTGCTGCCACTAGTCATGACATAGACGATAACATGCCATCAACGTCGTCTGCCAAGGCCGATGCCCAATGTCATAATAGAGGGCACATACAATCCCAAATGACAAAGTTCAGGAAAATGACCTTGAAAAAAACATTTAAATCAGCTGAAGAGAAACGTAAACTTGCCAATATGCCATTTACGACACGGAGTGGCAAGGAACGGCTAAGGTCGATCCCTAGTATGTTCATGACTAGTGGTTCAGCTTCACATGACGATGGAAGCCCTCCTCCCACTAAAAAAATCAAAAGAGTTAAGCTGGCAAAAGCACAGGGAAGAACTGTGCTTTCTAAGAAGATATCACAAATCCCCAAGGAGAGTCCAAGTGTGGCGGTGGTTGCGATGCCTGACCTTCCCAGCACTGGACGGGAAGAGGTGGCTCTTTCCACCATTTGCACACCCCCTGCAAGTGCTGAAAGGAGCACCCACAGTCCACTTGCAGATATGCAAATTGAAGATGTCACTGTTGAAGTACAACAGGATGAGGATACTGGTGTAGCTGGCGCTGAGGAGGAAGTTGGCGAGGAGGATTCTGATGGTGATGTGGTTTGTTTAAATCAGGCTCCGGGGGAGACAGTTGTTGTCCGTGGGATGAAAAAATCCATCACGGTCATGCCTGGGCAGAAGACCAAACATTCTACCTCTTTGGTCTGGCAATATTTCTATACAAATCCGGACAACAACTGTCTTGCCACATGTACCATATGTAAAGGTGAAATAAGTAGGGGTAGGGACGTCAACCACCTAGGAACATCCTCCCTTATACGGCACCTGCAGCGCGTTCATAAAAAGTTACTGTCAAGTTCAGAAACTTTGGCTAAGACCGTAAGCAGTCCAGGGACACCTAAATCCTGTTGTCCTGTTGTATCCAAGCGCCTGCAAACCACACCGTCAACTCCCTCCTCGTCAATTTCCTCCTTAGTCAGGATCGGAAGAAGTCCTGCAGGCCATGTCACTGGCATGACTGACTCTCCTATCCGGGATTCCTCCGGAGGATCCTGCATTGCTACGCCTACTGCTGCTGCTGTTGCTGCTGCTGGGAGTCGTTCATCATCCCAGAGAGGAAGTAGGAACACCACTACTTTTACTAAACAATTGACCCTCCAACAGTCCTTAGCGAGGAGGATGAAGTACGACAGCAGTCATCCTGAAGCAAAACGTATAACTGAGGCCTTGACTGCTATGTTGGTGTTAGACGTGCATCCGGTATCCGCCATTAGTGCAGTAGGATTTAGACAATTGATGGAGGTAGTGTGTCCCCGGTTCCAAATCCCGTCTAGATTCCACTTCACTAGGCAGGCGATACCGAGACTGTACAGAAACATCAGAAAAAGTGTCCTCAGTGTCCTGAAAAATGCCGTTGTACACAATGTCCACTTAACCACGGACATGTGGACAAGTGGAACAGGGCAGACTAAGGACTATATGACTGTGACAGCCCACTGGCTAGATGTATCACCTTACGCAGCAACAACAGCAGCAGCGTCACCAGTAGCAGCATCTCAGAAACGCCAGCTCGTTCCAAGGCAGGCTACGCTGTGTATCACCGGTTTCAGTAAGAGGCATACCGCCGACAACCTCTTAGAGGAACTGAGGAAATCATCGCCCAGTGGCTTACCCCACTTAGACTCTCCTGGGGATTTGTGATATCTGACAACGCCACCAATATTGTGCGGGCATTACATCTGGGCAAATTCCAGCACGTCCCATGTTTTGCTCACACAATAAACTTGGTGGTGCAGAATTTTCTGAAAAGCGACAGGGGCGTGCAGGAG
Organism: Taudactylus pleione; assembly: GCA_031769625.1. NCBI lineage: Eukaryota > Metazoa > Chordata > Amphibia > Anura > Myobatrachidae > Taudactylus > Taudactylus pleione. The sequence continues at coordinate 2,628,621 of JAUIMM010000658.1, forward strand.
ACGCTTTGGGTGGCCCGAAAAATTTCTGGCCACTTTCGCCATTCAGCGACTGCGTGCCGAAGACTGGAGCGCCAGCAAACACTCTTGAACCTGCCCCGCCATCACCTGAAGCAAGAGGTTGTGACGCGGTGGAACTCAACCCTCTATATGCTTCAGAGGATGGAGGAGCAGCAAAAGACCATACAAGCCTATACATCCACCTATGACATAGGCAAAGGAGGGGGTATGCACCTGACTCAAGCGCAGTGGAGAATGATTTCCGTGTTGTGCAAGGTTCTCCAGCCCTTCGAACTTGCCACACGTGAAGTCAGTTCAGACACTGCCAGCTTGAGTCAGGTCATTCCCCTCATCAGGCTTTTGCAGAAGCAGCTGGAGAAAGTGAAGGAGGAGCTAAGACGGAGCGATTCCGCTCGGCATGTGGGACTTGTGGATGAAGCCCTTCATTCGCTTTGCCAGGATTCCAGGGTGGTCAATCTGTTGAAATCAGACCACTACATTTTGGCCACTGTGCTTGATCCTAGGTTTAAAGCCTATGTGGTGTCTCTCTTTCCGGCCGACACAAGCCTGCAGAGGTGCAAAGACCTGCTGGTGAACACACTGTCAGCTGAAGCGGAACGTGAAACGTCAACAGCTCCTTCTTCATTTTCTCCCGCAACTGGGGGTGCCAGGAAAAAACTTAGGTATCCTAAGCAACCCGCTGGCGGTGATGCAGGGTAGGCAGGACCAAGTTTGGACATCTGGTCCGGACTGAAGGACCTGGCAACAATTTCTGACATGTCTACTGTCACTGCATATGATACTGTCACCATTGACAGAATGGTGGAGGATTACATCGGTGACAGCATCCAAGTAGGCATGTCAGACAGTCCATACCTGTACTGGCAGGAAAAAGAGGCAATTTGGAGGCCCCTGTACAAACTGGCTCTATTTTACCTGAGTTGCCCCCCCTCCAGTGTGTACTCCGAAAGAGTGTTTAGTGCAGCCGGGAACCTTGTCAGCGAAAGGCGTAGGTGGTTGCTTCCACAAAATGTGGAGAAGATGATGTTCATAAAAATGAATTATCAGCTCTTCCAGGGAGACCAGCCTCCAGAACGTACAGAGGGACCTGTGGTGGTGGATTCCAGTGGGGACGAGTTAATACTCTGTGAGGATGAGGATGTACACACTGAAGAGGGTGAGGAATCGGTGGATGAGAAGGATGAGGATGACATCTTGCCTCCGTAGAGCCAGTTTGTGCAGGGACAGATTAATTGCCAGCTTGTTTTGTGGGGGCCCAAACGAACCAATCATTTCAGCCACAGTTGTGTGGCAGACCCTGGCGCTGAAATGATTGGTTTGTTAAAGTGTGCATGTCCTGTTTATACAACATAAGGGTGGGTGGGAGGGCCCAAGGACAATTCCATCTTGCACCTCTTTTTTTTCTTTGCATTATGCACAGTTTGGGGCCTAGTTTTTCAAACTGCCATCCTGTCTGCCACTGCAGTATCACGCCTAGATGGCTCACGTGTTTGTGCCGCCCACTCGTGTCGCTTAGCATAGTCATCCAGCTACCTCGGTGCAACCTTTTGGACATAAAAACACTATTGTGAGGTGTGAGGTGTTCAGAATAGACTGGAAATGAGTGGAAATTAAGGTTATTGAGGTTAATAATAGCATAGGAGCAGAAAAACCTACAAATTCTGTGATTTTAGCTGTTTTTATGTTTTTTTTAAAAAAAATACAGATCCAAAACACAAAACCCAGAACCCAAAACACGGAAGGGTGGTTTTGGCAAAACCAATCCAGATCCAAAACAGGAAGAAAGATCCAGATCCAAAACCAAAACACAAAACACAAAAAGTGGCCGGTGCACACCCCTAATATATATATATGTATATCTTACATAGGGAGACAGGTTTGACCCGAGTCCACCACCCCCACATACAACGCTCTTCAAAGCACACCATATCTTATACACAGCCCTCTGTAATTTCGGAACACGCCTCTGGCTTGGGTATTCCTGGGTCGTGGGTTGTGGTCTCCTAATGGCTTGGTGAAGTGCAGTCAGTGTTTATGTGGGGTTGCCAATATCGGGGAATACTACATTTCTCGATTCAGGAGCCATCGCTGCACTGCTTGTGTCAGTGGGAGTGCTTTGTGGCCCCTGCTGTCATAACAGTCGGGGGGCTCTGTTTACAAAAAGGGTTGGCATTGTTTGCTCCCCCAGCATCCGCCATGTCGGCATACTGGGTTCACTCGTGCAGCAGTTAGGTTTGATTGGTGTCTCATTTGCTCTTTACACTGCTGAGCCTGCGCATACGGTTCATTGCCTGGCAAGGGACCCTGGATTTCGATACTGCCCCTGTTTTCTTTTGTTTCAGACATCGATGTGGCCAGATCCCCTCCTACTGCCACCCCAGGGATCGATTTTGTCGCTTCTGTTGTCAGGAATGGAGTCGTCAGCACAGATGATACCCCTACAATCCTCAATCCGCCATGGAGAGTTTTCGCATGTTGGTCCTTGGCTCCTCAGTCCTTTGATTGCCTATCAGGCTTTGTGGCAGCAGTGAGAGACTTTCTTGCAGTCTCAGCTCGGCAGGGGATATAGGCTCTATGATGATGGAAGTCCAACACCTGTTTCATGTGGACTAATGATGTGTAATGTTTGTTTGTGAACTTTTGTGCTTCGGTCAACTTGCCACCTTTCCGGTGGGGGTCTCGAGGGATTTTGCCCTATTTTTTGCCCTGCTTAGGACAACGTTTGGCTAATACTAATAGTTAAACTGAATGGAGACAAATAAACAATAAGAATATTAGAATTACATTACTAACAAAAATAAAAAGTTCCAGCAGGTTTTTTGTAGGTTATTACCTCTGGTCAAGTCCTCCTTCCTCCCCCCTCCTCCTTTGGTGATGTTTGCTATAGTTACAGGTTCCTCATCTAATTGTTTGTGTGCACTACAGGTGATTACCTAGTTTCTAGGCCTGTCTAACTGGTTGGTCACTTTTATATTTGGGCTGCACAGTCCAGTTTTTCATCTGATTCCTCTATTTCTCGTGGGATGTTTTGTTGCCCATTCTACAGACGGCAGCAGATTCCTTTGGGTGCCATTGTGTGTTAGTGATCTGTGCCAGGCTTTCTTTGCGCAGGGTAAGCAGGGTTGTGATTGACAGGGCCTGGGAAATGGTGGACAAATGGGTGGCCAGACACTTTTTGGGGTAGGGCGGGAATGCAGTGCATCATCAACTACTCAGAGTCTAGGTTGCCCATCTATTCGAAGGGATGGGGTTAATTTCATGGAGGAGGGGAATTGTTTGATCCTTGAGGAGCATTTTTCAGTGTTGGGGGTTTTAGTGAGATAGGTAGTATGGTGGCGGGCCTGGTTCCTTAATGGGACCCATGTGTGGCGGGGAAAAGACCGTCAATCTGTAATGTGTCCATATTGCTACAGTGAGGAGCGGTGCACACCCATTCAATGCACGGGTTAGGCTGATTTCACCCTACTGGGGTCAGCAGCGCCTCTCATCTTACATGGACGAACATCATCATTCCTGGACCTTTGTCCAGGAATGATGATGTTCGTCCATGTAAGATGATGTTTTGCCTCTTTATGAGTCCCGTTTTTTGTAGGGAAAAATCCGAACTCCACGTGCAAACTCGAACCTATCCGAGCCTGCACATCCCTAATATATATATATATATATATACAGTATATATATATATATATATATATATATTAAGTTACCTGCAATTGTATATACAAAACAACGTGTATATTAGAGAAAGATGCATTTTTTTTGTAGGGGAGGGGGGGCTTTTCTGGGGGTCCATCAGGCATAACATTGGTTTAACAAAAAAAACATACCTGCTCCTTACATAGAAAAGATATGAATAGTCAAATGTCATAATTACTGTATGTTACAGGTGTATAGTTTCTCAAATATTCAATATTGTACATGCAGGCATGAGGTCAGCCATCGTCTGAGTATTTATACAGTATATTCATGATACTAGTGAAAGCATGAACATTTAATGTACTGGCAGGAGCATGAACACTGTGATTCTAAAAAGCTTTGTGGTACTGCTGAGAGAGGGGATGATAGAAAGAACTCAGGCTTTCCTTGGGGGTGCAGCAATGATGATGAGATGATGATGATGGAAGGTGGGGCACACACAGCATGTGAATCTAACCTTTCACACATATAATTACACATATAACACTAGTTTATGGCAAGGCTGCACATTAACTCTGGGTACACAGTAGATAATGTGTCATCCACTCCCGAGGATTGGAGAGACATATCGGGTACATTATCTAACGTGAACACAATGATATACGCACTCCTGAGTGTCGCTAGTGACATTACCCGTCGGCCCTACTACAGAATGCAGCATGGCAGATAACCCCCCCCATCGGACAAAGCATCGGCAATGTATGCACTTGCCGCATGCCAGGTCCTGTCAATGTCATGCTGGGTTTACATTATGTAGTGTGTACCCAGCATCTGACTGAGCTTCTTGGTCCCAGGAGCAACCACGCGGAGGCCCGACCCTGCGAATAAAAGAGGGCTCCCCAGCTATTACTACTTCCTGTGCAGTTAATAAACCTCAAATAAGTTTGCCTCTGATCTGTCCTTTATATATATGGTCAATGGTTAGAATGCGGTTGCTTAATGTGGGAAGTTTAGTCAGAAGGAGAGGCACACTTTGATATCATACTTCAAGTATGTGTTATGAATTCCAGTGACCAATCCTAGTAAGCCATCTAGAGCTCAGGCTTTCGAGGTTTTCCGCCACTAACAACCGCCGGTTGTTCCCTTAGAGATTAAAAGCTTACTGGTACTTAGGCGGCTGCCTGGACTTACTGCTCGGAGTAGTAGCAGCTTATAGGAGTGTCAGTTGGAATCCTGTGATGAGGGAAAGAGTTTGAAAAGGAAGAGTCAATGGTGTAGCTTAGAGAGGTGCGGCTTGTGTGCCAATGGTTCAGCAAATGTGCCGATGGTGCGGCGAGTGTGCCGACGGTGTGGCAAATGTGCCGATGGTGCGGCAAGAGCCAATGGTAGACAGCTGATTGAGTGCTGCGGCTTTGAGAGCCGATGGTGCGGCAAATGTGCGGATGGTGCGACTTGTGTGCCGATGGTGCAGCAATAGCCGATGGTAGACAGTTGATAGTAGATGCTGCGGCTTTGAGAGCCGATGGTGCGGCAAATGTGCTGATGGTGCGACTTGTGTGCTAATGATGCAGCAATAGCCGATGGTAGACTGTTGGTAGTAGATGCTGCGGCTTTGAGAGACGATGGTGCGGCAAATGTGCTGATGGTGCAACTTGTGTGCTAATGATGCAGCAATAGCCGATGGTAGACAGTTGGTAGTAGATGCTGCGGCTTTGAGAGACGATGGTGCGGCAAATGAGGCGATGGTGCGGCAATAGCCGATGGTAGAAAGTTGGTGGTAGATGCTGCGGCTTTGGGAGCCGATGGCAGCACGGTTGTATTGATGCGGCTAGGAAGCTGTAGGAAAAGCTGGAGACCTGGGGACAGCACGGAAGCTGCTGGTGAGGCTAAGGTGCCAATGGTGTGGCAAAAGCCGATGGTAGAGAGTTGGTAGTAGGTGCTGTGACTTAGAGAGCCGATGGCAGCACGGTGGGATAGGTGCGGCTAGGAAGCCATAGGAGAAGCTGGAGAGCCAGAGACTCTGGAAGCCACTACGGGAAAACCAGAATCTTCACCATGAGGAGGAATAGAAAGCTGACCATGCAGCTTAGCCGAGGGAACCCACAGAAACGCTATAGTCGGCGAGGTGGCAAAAGGCCAGTGTGTACAAATAGGAGGACAATCCAGTCACGCAGTGGTAAGGATAGCTAAGGATAGCATGTGACATCCTGATCGCCTAGGAACCGAGGGAACCGGAACAACAACATCCAAGGAAGGCGAACTGCTCGAGGTAGTCAAGTCGAGACCGTGACTTGTAACAGTATGCTGTGTGTGTGTACATTGTACTTAGGCTTTTATTCAGTCTGTATTAGGAATGTAAGATTTTTTAAAACCGCATGTCAGTACTCTGTTTATAAATTTTAAAAAATGTATTATGTTAACACAGCTGAATATTTGTGCATGCTAACAAGCATATTCAGGTTCATTGGCATGTGCAAAGTATACACAATAACAGAAGACATAAAATATTGTGTATCTTAAAGATTTAAAGCCCCAGAATTGTTAATAAGTGTATACCATAGACCTGGGTAATATCCTGAATTTTGTAAGGTAAAACAGAAATTAAATCCAACCAAGGGTTTTATCTATGAAGAATTGGGTTGGAAACCCGTCGCCTGATCATGTTTATGTCTGATATTTAAAAGAGCAATGCTTTTGCAAGCCATGATGTCTTGCTAGGATAACAGCCCGACACTTCGTAAATAAAGTAAACCCCCAAATCTGATAAAAACTCCATAAGAGGGCAGCACAGATGGTGTAATGGTTAGCGTTACTGCCTCACAGTCATGGGTTCAATTCTCACCATGGCCCTAACTGTGTGGAGTTTGTATATTCTCCCTGTGCTTGCGAGGGTTTCCTCCGGGTGTTCTGGTTTCCTCCCACACTACAAAAATATACTGGTAGGTTAATTAAACACCAGGGAATTACAACATGTGATTCCAATACCGGGCGCACCTTTTCTGAAATATACAGTCAGGTCCATAAATATTGGGACATTGACAGAATTTTCAGATTTTGGCCTCTATTCACCACCACAATGGTTTTGAAATGAAACAAACAAGATGTGCTTTAACTGCAGACTTTCAGATTTAATTTGAGGATAATTACATCCAAATCGGGTGAACGGTGTAGGAATTACAACAGTTTCAATATGTGCCTCCCACTTTTTAAGGGGCCAAAAGTAATGGGACTATCAACTCATAAGCTATTTCATGGACAGGTGTGGGCTATTCTCTCGTTATTTCATTATCAATTAAGCAGGTAAAAGGTCTGGAGTTGATTCTAGGTGTGACATTTGCATTTGGAATCAGTTGCTGTCAACTCTCAATATGAGATCCAAAGAGCTGTCACTATCAGTGAAGCAAGCCATCATTAGGCTGAAAAATCAAAACAAACCCATCAGAGAGATAGCAAAAACATTAGGTGTGGCCAAATCAACTGTTTGGAACATTCTTAAAAAGAAAGAACGCACGGGAGAGCTCAGCAACACCACAAAAACCTGGAAGACTACGGAAAACAACTGTGGTGGATGACAAAAGAATTATTTCCCTAGTGAAGAAAAACCCCTTCAAAGCAGTTGGCCAAATCAAGAACACTCTCCAGGAGGTAGCTGTATATGTGTCAAAGTCAACAATCAAGAGAAGACTTCACAAGAGTGAATATAGAAGGTTCACCACAAGATGTAAACAATTGGTGAGCCACAAAAACAAGAAGACCAGATTAGAGTTTGCCAAACAACATCTAAAAAAAGCCATTACAGTTCTGGAACAACATCCTATGGACAGATGAGACAAAGATCAACTTGTACCAGAGTGATGGGAAGAGAAGAGAAGGAAAGGAACTGCTTATGATCCAACACAAACCACCTCATCATTGAAACATGGTGGTGGTAGTGTCATGGCGTGGGCATGTATGGCTGCCAATGGAACTGGTTCCCTTGTATTTATTGATGATGTGACTGCTGACAAAAGCAGCAGAATGAATTATGAAGTGTTTTGGGCAATATTATATGCTCTTATTCAGTCAAATGCTTCAGAACTCATTAGACGGCGCTTCACAGTGCAGATGGACAATGACCCGAAGCATACTGCAAAAGCAACCAAAGAGTTTTTTAAGGCTAGAAAGTGGAATGTTATGCAATGGCCAAGTCAATCCCCTGACCTGAATCCGATTGAGCATGCATTTCACTTGATGAAGACAAAACTGAAGGGAAAATGCCCCAAGAACAAGCAGGAAATGAAGACATTTGCAGTAGAGGCCTGGCAGAGCATCACCAGGGATAAAACCCAGCGTCTGGTGATGTCTATGCGTTCCAGACTTCAGGCTGTAATTTCCTGCAAAGGATTTGCAATAAAGTATTAAAAAGTGAAAGTTAGATTTAGGATGGTTTAGTTTGTCCCATTACTTTTGGCCCCTTAAAAAGTGGGAGGCACATATAGAAACCGTTGTAATTCCTACACCGTTCACCTGATTTGGATGTAATTACCCTCAAATTAAATCTGAAAGACTGCAGTTAAATCACATCTTGTTTGTTTCATTTCAAAATCATTGTGGTTGTGAATAGAGGCCAAAATATGAAAATTCTTTCAATGTCCCAATATTTATGGACCTGACTGTACATATATATATATATATATATATATATATATATATATATATAGTGGAACAGTTATTAAACAAACCTTAATAAATAACAACAGCCAATATATTAAGACAACCCAAAACTTTTACACACACTGCTCGTCAATAAGCAAATCTGGATTGCTTAAACTAAGAATGAGTATACGACATGTGCAAATGATAATGCACAATGGGTGCGCGTTGTAACCAGAACACATACAATCAGAAGAAACATGTATATTTAAAAAAACATAGAATTTATTACACATAAAAAATAAAGAGACAAAGTGTCCCTCAGGATAAAAATAATATATGAAGCATATGCATAGAATATCCAGAATAATAATCTCAGAGATCCAAACCCACCCGAATTTCGGGGATCCGGGGCAAAACCCTGAGCAGCTCGGATCTCCCTGCCTGCCCCAGATCCCTCTCCCGAGGCAACACCTCTCGATCCCGCTGTCGGGTCGTGAGGTTTTGTTTTGAGCGGGCTCAACACTGATTGGCTGAGAGAGCCGTCTGTCACGGCTCTCAGATAATAATTAGTGCACAATTAGAGGACTTTGTTACCACCTGCCGGCATAGCTAGAGCCGGGATAGTAAAATCAATGTTCCAGATAAGCTCTGTCCCCAGTTACGCTAACCTCCTCCTCACCTGGAATTGTGCCAGCAGTATGGGAACCACTGGTCATGTTAAGCTGCACCCCCACAGGCATCCAAAGCATTTACACAAGGACACACCAAGCCATAGGTACAGGCAGCCTTTGTTTTGCTGGCAAAAACCCTCCTAATACCCATCTGGAAGCAACAGACATTTCAGCACCTGGCTACCCTGAAGCCTGGGCCAAGTACAGCATTTGAACTCTGCAACCCAGAAGGGGTGAGTGGTACATCTGATTTATCCCTATTTCAGCATATGGTGATTTAAGAACATCAGGGACAGAGATTTATGGAATCCCATTGGTTTACGTACATCTCCAATGTTTGTGTTATCACTCGCAGTCCCCCCTCATGCTGCGGCTGATTGACATGCTGCTTCGTTTGGGGGACTGAGAAGGGGCGGTGACCTGGACTGTTCTATAAAATGGGGGAGTGTCGCCATCATGCTGTAGGTATTCCATTGCCAGAATCTGCATCTTTGGAAGCAGATGTCCTGGCCCCAGCAGAGGAGTTTCGGCGGCTAGTCTGGGTAAGCTTCGGCTTACTCAGATGGCTGATGTATGCAAACAATGATCACGATGGTGATCTGATGCTGCATTTTTGGATGCAGCACTCAGATCAACGCTGCATGCAGGAAGTGTCTTTTTCTTACAGATGCCTCCTGCTGTATTAGAATATATGAGCATCACTGCTGCATCCAAAAATGCAGCACTAATGCTCACTAAGTCTATCTCTGAAACCGGCCCTCTGTTCACTATGGAATAGAGCTACAGAGCACTTTAAATATACATTTGGGACCTGTGAGAAGTGTATAACTCGCCACCAGGATTCTAAAGGAGCTTCTTAATACAATCTAACCCTATAGAGTGGTTGAGCATGTGGACTTTGCCTTTTATAACTATATTTTTGCATCTTTTATTTTACTATTTTTTAAGAATGTTATGGTGTCCTTAGTTTGTAATTTGTATACCAGTATCAGGCACAACATACATTTCTAATTTTTATTTCCCTGTAAGATCTACAATTATGTACTAATTATCAGGTTTCAGACCTGATAATTAGAATTTCTTATCGCTGCTATTCGTGGCAATAAGAAATTAACTTTCCCCAAATGTAGCAATGCATCTTATTCAGTAGCTGATCGGCGCTTTGCCAGTCTATGCGTTCCACTGACAAGAAGTGCGAGTGGGTGCCATAGCTAGGAGCGGGATGTGATGTCCTGGTGAAATGCACACCGCTGATCTGTACCTGGATACTAGCCACACCCGTACATCACTAATCGCACCACGGCAGTGGTTGTCACCTCCTGCAGCGCATTAGGCCCTACATAAATTTCAGCTCCAGGCCCATGTGGACATTAATCTGGCACTGCCCCAGACATGCCCCCTCCTATGCAGTGCCACACCCCCTGCTGTGCCAACCTGGCTGCCCCCTCCCAAAGGGGGCATCCAGAGTGTCGGCAACTATGGCACTGTGTCAGTAAAAAAAAAAAAGACAGGCACTGCGGACTGTGGGTTGCAGCACTGTGAGACACTATGTTGTGTGTTCAAACACTGTGTTATTAAAACAAAACTGTTGTGAGTCGATATGGATCAGTTGATTGAAGAGCAGGAGCAGCAACCCAGTACTAAAGGTGCCCGCACACATACCGACTTTTCATCCAATTTGGCCGATTTCAATGAATTGTGACGACAGATCATGAAAAAAATGGCCAAATCATGAGTTTCTACTATTGGTTACGATGCCAATGTTCGTCGTACCTCGCATCTTCAGATCTGCCGTGCTGTAGGGCAGATTAGCTAATAGGGGCTAATAGGGGTGAGCGGGTTCGGATTTCTGAAATCCGAACCCCCCCCCCGATCCGAGGCCGATCCGAGTCATGCTCGAATTTTCCCGCCTGACTCTGATCTGAAATCGAGGCAAAACTTCATCATCCCGCCTTCCGGGTCTCGCAGGTTTTGGATACTATATAAGGTACCTGCGTCTGCGCCATTTTCTCACTCGGCTGTGGACAGTGAAGAGGGAGGGCTGGCTGGGCTGTGTAGTGTACAGTAGCGTAGTGCAGTGTAGTGTTGTGCTGCTGTTGTCCATAGGGGCTGTGTCCACTCCTCCAAAGTCCATAGGGGCTGGCTGTGTTGTGCTGTGCTGCTGTTGTCCATAGGGGCTGTATCCACTCCTCCAAAGTCCATTGGGGCTGGCTGTGTTGTGCTGTGCTGCTGTTGTCCATAGGGGCTGTGTCCACTCCTTCAAAGTCCATAGGGGCTGGCTGGACTGTGTTGTGCAGTTAGTTGTCCATAGGGGCTGTGTCCACTCCAAAGTCCTGTGCAGTGTCCCAGTCCTAAAGGGGTACTGTAGTGTTGTCTAGGGGGTGCTCTGTCCATCAGGGGTGCTCCCCCCAAGTGCAAAAAAAATAAATATTTTTTCTGTGTTTGTGAATTGAGTGCGCAGTAGCCGCATGTGCATCAACAAAGTAGCGCCAAGCGTGTGCCTGTGTCATAAGTAAAGGGCCGGCTGGCTTGACCGTTAAAGGGTGCTGTAATCCCCAAAGTGCACTCCAAACAAAATAAAAAAATATTTTCTGTGTTTGTGAATTGTGTGCACTGTGGCTGCACGTGCATCAACAATGGAGCAGTGCCAGGCGTGCACCTGTGTCCCATAAGTGCAGGGCCGGCTAGCTTGTCCGTTAAAGGGTGCTGTAACCCCCGAAGTGCACTCCAAACAAAATAAAAAAATATTTTCTGTGTTTGTGAATTGTGTCCACTGTGGCTGCACGTGCATCAACAAAGGAGCAGCGCCAAGCGTGCGCCTGTGTCCCATAAGTAAAGGGCCGGGTGGCTTGTTCGTTAAGGGTTCTGTAACCCCCAAAGTGCGGTCCACAAAAAATAAAAAATTCTCCTTTTTTTCTGTCTTTGTGAATTGTGTGGGCTGTAGCTGCACCTGCATCCTCAAAGCAGCAGCGACAAGCGTGCGTCTGTCTGTTAAAGGGTGGTGTAACCCCCAAAGTGCACTCCAACAAAAATAAAACATTTTCTTCTGTGTTTGTGAATTGTCTGCACTGTACATGCATCCTCAAAGCAGCAGCGACAAGCGTGCATCTGTCTGTTAAAGGCTGGTGTAACCCTCAAAGTGTGCTCCACAAAAAATAAAAAATATTTTTTTTCTGTCTTTGTGAATTGTGTGCACTGTAGCTGCACGTGCATCAACAAAGGAGCAACGCCAAGCGTGCGCCTGTGTCCCATAAGTAAAGAGCCGGCTGGCTCATTTCTTAAAGGGTGGTGTAACCCACAAAGTGCACTACTCTCCAACAAAAATAAAAAATAATTTTCTGTGTTTGTGTGCGCCTTAGCCGCACGTATATAACAATAAAACATAAATTGAGGACCAAACTTTCTCCGATAAAAATAAAATAGGGAAAGATCAAGAACCACTTCCTCCTAGTGCTGAAGCTGCTGCCACTGGTCATGACATAGACGATAACATGTCATCAACGTCGGCTGCCAAGGCCGATGCCCAATGTCATAGTAGAGGGCACATACAATCCCAAATGACAAAGTTCAGGAAAATGACCTTGAAAAACATTTAAATCATCTGAGGAGAAACGTAAATTTGCCAATATGCCATTTACGACATGGAGTGGCAAGGAACGGCTAAGGTCTTTCCCTATGTTCATGACTAGTGGTGCAGCTTCACATGACGATGGAAGCCCTCCTCCCGCTAAAAAAATCAAATAAGTTAAGCTGGCAAAAGCACAGCCAAGAACTGTGCGTTCTAAGAAGATATCACAAATCCCAAAGGAGAGTCCAAGTGTGGTGGCGGTTGCGATGCCTGACCTTCCCAGGACTGGACGGGAAGAGGTGGCTCTTTCCACCATTTGCGCCCCCTGCAAGTGCTGAAAGGAGCACCCACAGTCCACTTGCTGATATGCAAATTGAAGATGTCACTGTTGAATTACAACAGGATGAGGATACTGGTGTAGCTGGCGCTGAGGAGGATGTTGGCGAGGAGGATTCTGATGGTGATGTGGTTTGTTTAAATCAGGCTCTGGGGGAGACATTTGTTGTCCGTGGGATGAAAAAGCCCATCACGGTCATGCCTGGGCAGAAGACCAAACATTCCACCTCTTTGGTCTGGCAATATTTCTATCCAAATCGGAACAACTGTCTTGCCATATGTACCATATGTAAAGGTGAAATAAGTAGGGGTAGGGACGTTAACCACCTAGGAACATCCTTCCCTTATACAGCACCTGCAGTGCGTTCATAAAAAGTTACTGTCAAGTTCAGAAAATTTGGCTAAGACCGTAAGCAGTCCAGGGACACCTACATCCTGTTGTCCTGTTGTATCCAAGCGCCTGCAAACCACACCGTCAACTCCCTCCTCGTCAATTTCCTCCTTAGTCAGGATCGGAAGTAGTCCTGCAGGGCATGTCACTGGCATGACTGACTCTCCTATCCGGGATTCCTCCGGAGGATCCTGCATTGCTACGCCTACTGCTGCCGCTGCTGCTGTTGCTGCTGCTGGGAGTCGTTCATCATCCCAGAGAGGAAGTAAGAACACCACTTCTTTTACAAAACAATTGACCCTCCAACAGTCCTTAGCGAGGAGGATGAAGTACGATAGCAGTCATCCTGAAGCAAAACGTATAACTGAGGCCTTGACTGCTATGTTGGAGGTAGACGTGCATCCGGTATCCGCCATTAGTGCAGTGGGCTTTAGACAATTGATGGAGGTAGTGTGTCCCCGGTTCCAAATCCCGTCTAGATTCCACTTCACTAGGCAGGCAATACCGAGACTGTTCAGAAACGTCAGAAAAAGTGTCCTCAGTGTCCTGAAAAATGCGGTTGTACCCAATGTCCACTTAACCACGGACATGTGGACAAGTGGAACAGAGCAGACTAAGGACTATATGACTGTGACAGCCCACTGGGTAGATGTATCACCTTACGCAGCAACAACAGCAGCAGCATCACCAGTAGCAGCATCTCAGAAACGCCAGCTCGTTCCAAGGCAGGCTACGCTGTGTATCACCGGTTTCAGTAAGAGGCACACCGCCGACAACCTCTTAGAAAAACTGAGGGAAATCATCGCCCAGTGGCTTACCCCACTTAGACTCTCCTGGGGATTTGTGATATCTGACAATGCCACCAATAATGTGTGGGCATTACATCTGGGCAAATTCCAGCACGTCCCATGTTTTGCTCACACAATAAACTTGGTGGTGCAGAATTTTCTGAAAAGCGATGGGCGTGCAGGAGACGCTTTGGGTGGCCCGAAAAATTTCTGGCCACTTTCGCCATTCAGCGACTGTGTGCCGAAGACTGGAGCGCCAGCAAACACTCTTGAACCTGCCCCACCATCACCTGAAGCAAGAGGTTGTGTTGGGGTGGAACTCAACCCTCTATATGCTTCAGAGGATGGAGGAGCAGCAAAAGGCCATTCAAGCCTATACATCCACCTATGACATAGGCAAATGAGGGGGTATGCACCTGACTTAAGTGCCGTGGAGAATGATTTCCGTGTTGTGCAAGGTTCTCCAGCCCTTCGAACTTGCCACACATGAAGTCAGTTCAGACACTGCCAGCTTGAGTCAGGTCATTCCCCTCATCAGGCTTTTGCAGAAGCAGCTGGAGAAAGTGAAGGAGGAGCTAAGACGGAGCGATTCCTCTCGGCATGTGGGACTTGTGGATGAAGCACTTCATTCGCTTTGCCAGGATTCCAGGGTGGTCAATCTGTTGAAATCAGACCACTACATTTTGGCCACCATGCTCGATCCTAGGTTTAAAGCCTATGTGGTGTCTCTCTTTCCGGCCGACACAAGCCTGCAGAGGTGCAAGGACCTGCTGGTGAAAACACTGTCAGCTGAAGCGGAACATGACACGTCAACAGCTCCTTCTTCATTTTCTCCCGCAACTGGGGGTGCCAGGAAAAAACTTAGGTATCCTAAGCAACCCACTGGTGGTGATGCAGGGCAGGCAGGACCAAGTTTGGACATCTAGTCCGGACTGAAGGACCTGGCAACAATTTCTGACATGTCTACTGTCCATGCATATGATACTGTCACCATTGACAGAATGGTGGAGGATTACATCGGTGACAGCATCCAAGTAGGCATGTCAGACAATCCGTACCTGTACTGGCAGGAAAAAGAGGCAATTTGGAGGCCCCTGTACAAACTGGCTCTATTTTACCTGAGTTGCCCCCCCTCCAGTGTGTTCTCAGAAAGAGTGTTTAGTGCAGCCGGGAACCTTGTCAGCGAAAGGCGTAGGAGGTTGCTTCCACAAAATGTGGAGAAGATGATGTTCATAAAAATGAATTATCAACTCTTCCAGGGAGACCAGTCTCCAGAACGTACAGAGGGACCTGTGGTGGTGGATTCCAGCGGGGACGAATTAATACTCTGTGAGAATGAGGATGTACACAACACTGAAGAGGGTGAGGAATCGGTGGAGGAGGAGGATGAGGATGACATCTTGCCTCCGTAGAGCCAGTTTGTGCAGGGCCAGATTAATTGCCAGCTTGTTTTGTGGTGGCCCAAACGAACCAATCATTTCAGCCACAGTCATGTGGCAGACCCTGGCGCTGAAATGATTGGTTTGTTAAAGTGTGCATGTCCTGTTTATACAACATAAGGGTGGGTGGGTGGGAGGGCCCAAGGACAATTCCATCTTGCACCTCTTTTTTTTCTTTGCATTATGTACTGTTTGGGGCCTAGTTTTTCAAACTGCCATCCTGTCTGCCACTGCAGTGTCACTCTTAGATGGACCACTTGTTTGTGCTGCCCACTCGTGTCGCTTAGCATAGTCATCCAGCTACCTCGGTGCAACCTTTTGGACATAAAAACACTATTGTGAGGTGTGAGGTGTTCAGAATAGACTGGAAATGAGTGGAAAGTAAGGTTATTGAGGTTAATAATAGCATAGGAGCAGAAAAACCCACAAATTATGTGATTTTAGCTGTTTTTATGCTTTTTTTAAAAAAATACAGATCCAAAACACAAAACCCAGAACCCAAAACACGAAAGGGTGGTTTTGGCAAAACCAATCCAGATCCAAAACAGGAAGAAAGATCCAGATCCAAAACCAAAACCAAAGCACGAAAAGTGGCCGGTGCACACCCCTAGCTGCAAGATAGATCTTAAGTCAGATTGGACATTTTTAACTCCAAATCGTGACCACGACTGCCTGGGGAGAGTTCAGGGAGAGTTCAGGGGAAATCGTGTACATCGGCTGATTGGGAGCAAGTCGGTATGTGTGTGGGCATCTTAATGCTGCCTCCAGTCATGATAGTACTTCAACATCTACTAAAGCTGGTGGTCAAGGGGAAAGAAGGTTTATGAAAGGACACCTGACATCTAAACAGTATTTTACAATGTTAAAGAAAACATCACCTCTAATAATAACACAGGAAAATATACGGCTGAAAAAAGTAAAATTGCCAACATTGAAACTAGTGGTGTAAGTTCATCCTAGACGCCCAGAGGCAAGGTATATTTTGGTGCCCCCATCACAGCCACTGACACTGTAATGTAGCATTTAGCATGCAGATACATCCATAGTTGTACACAGAATATAGGCATGCCACAGGTCATTTTAATCAGCAGAAGCTGCTGTGCATAGTGCGAATAAGATGCATGTGAAGAGAAAAGATGCTCGGCAATACAGAGTCACTCTGCGCTCCTGCGTTGTGTCGCGCAGAGGATAGATGTATGTGGAGTTGTGGACATATCTGTATGTATTAGTCACAGATAAGATAGTGACCTGTATGGTGCAATTAGCATGAGGCTCAGAGTCCTCCTGATGAAGGTGAAAGCCACTTGATGTGGGGTGGGTAGCCCTTCTGATACCCCTGATGGAGGGGAAAACCACCTGATGTGGTGGCTTTGAGGAGTTAAATCAAGATACTGTATGACTGCCACTGTGGTGCGAGTACAAATCACAAAATGCCCAGTCGCTGGTTCCCCAGGCCTCTGCCTCCCATGCCTTCTTACCCGCAGCTCAGTTCGATGCATTCTTGTTGACATCCAGCTCCTGGAAGAAGATATGCAACCAAGCTTATACTCGGGACAGCCACTCAGGACTCTGCTATACGGGTCCACAGCTAGGGCTGCCACCAGGGAGGAGTGAGACAGAGAGTTGTGGGTGAGGGGGGCACTGGAAGTGTCATACTGACATAAGAAACTGCTGAGGAGCAGCGACACCAATGAGTAGGGACAGGCTATAGATAGATGGAGACAGCAGTTGATGGTCTGACACAGAGCTCTCCACTAGTGTATGGTGGCTTCTTAGGTTCCGGGAAGAGGTGCCATGTATTAGGCGGCCATAATGGTACACTCCAGGTACATAGTTACAGCCACAAGGGGGGTGAATATATTGTGGGCAATGCAGGAGGTGCCCCTTCAGTACTGGAGCTCGGCGACAGGCCCCTCCATTGTCTCCCATAGTTTCCCCCCTATTTGAAACCTCTACCTGTGCACCTGCAGCTCATTGGTGGAGGATCTTTTATTAGTCTGTCTGTACCGGCACCACGTCGCCGATGATAGTTTACACCTTGTGTGTGAATACTGTTTCCGGTCAGTCTCTCGGTGTCTCTGTCTGCCGGTATGTTTGTGTCTTGGACTGCCCTGTCTGTGTTCCTGACCCTCTTTGTGGTTTTCTATCCAGTCTTAATCTGCGGCCTTGCGGCATCCGCAGCATTAATGTCTCGGTGGCGACTGCCTTCTCTGTCTTACAGCCATCTATGCCTGCCGCTCATGTTACCATCCTCTGTAGTGCTGCCTGTGGCCTAGCTACCTTCTCCACCCAGGTGGCACCTCAGCACCAGTGCCATATTTGATCTGTCAAGGTCGCAACTCAGCACCAGTGCCTTACTTCGGCCCTCAAGGCCGCACCTAGGCCTTCAAAGCCATATCTCGGCACCAGTGCCGCACCTTGGACCTCAAGGCCGCATTGTTTTTCCAAAGACATCCTTTGGCTCTCAAAGCCGCACCTCGGCACCAGTGCCATACTTTGGCCATCAAGACCATAACTCGGCCATCAAAGCTGCTCCTCTGCATCAGTGCCGCACCTCGGCCCTCAAGGTAGCATCGAGTTTTCAAAGCCGCACTTCTGCCCTTATGGCCACGTCTCGACCCTCAAGGTCACAACTTGTGACCTAAGCTGCATCTCAGCCCCATTAGTCATATCTCCACCTTAAACCATCACCAGCCATATACATCCTCTGATCAGCAGGATTACCATGTAGGCCCCTACTGTTTCAAGTTTTAAGACCAGATGGCCACCTAAGTACCGGTGAGCATAGCCAGCTCTAAGGGAACATTGGATGGTTGTTATTGGCAGAAGACCACACCAGTCGACTCTAGGGGTCTTACACTGTGGCACCTAGCTGATCGTAACACGTAGGAGGCTACTTCCTCAAAATGTAGAAAAACTGATGTTCATAAAAATGAACTTCAAATTCTATGAGGATGACCTTTGCCGCCAATTATAACTCTATAGCGGTGGATTCCAGGGTGGGTGAGCTAATATTGTGTGATGGTAATGATACCACTGATGAGGGTGAGGATTAGTATGATAATGATATCTTACAACTGTAGTGATGATTAACAATATTGGTAGCTTGTTTTGTGGGAGCCCAAACAAACCAAACACTTCAGCCACAAAAGTGACAATCCCTGTTACTGAAGTGCTTGGTTTGTTAAACTGTGCATTTCCTTTTTAATAAACAATACAATTCCCAAGGACAATTCCATCATGTACCACTTTAATTTTTATTGTGCTTCACTGGGCTTTACTTTACTAGGGCATTCTTGACGGTCTTCTGGTTTGCAAGGCCCATTTTTCTTTATAGTTGTAACTGCATCTCTGTTCATATTATCATTAATCAATTGAATCAATCAATGGCATGCTTTACATTCACACTACATGTTTGCCAGGCCCATTTCTCTGTTTTTTTTTTCTTATTTGTTATAACTGCTTCTCTGTTCATATAATTAATCAATCAACCAATCAATCAATCAATGCTTTAACGGCTTCCACTGCATAAATACTACGAATTACTCTATGTCGATTTCCCTGTACTGGCCTTTGGCCTCTGATCTAGTTCTGGATTAATGAAAGCATTCTATAGCATCATGTAGTATTATATCAAATTGCCATCCAGTCTGCCACTGAGGTACCATTATGTTTTCCTAGATTTGCTATATTCTTTTAACTGCCATGTGCTTGTGCCTCTGCTCTGTCGCTTAGTTTAGCCAGTCAGCTCGCTGCAGCCTTTGGACAATATTAATGAAAATAATATTGTGAGATATGTGAGGTGGTCAAAATTGACTGTAAATTACTGGAAATTAATGTTATAGAGGTTAATGATACCATAGGAACAAAAATAGGCCCAAAGTATAAGAGTTTAGCTTTTTATAAAAAATGTTTTAAAAAATCCAGATCCAAAACCAGAATACTTGAGGATAGTTTTAGCAAAACCAAAACATGATGATGAATTAGAGCCAAAACTAAAACACGGGGGTCGACGCACATCTCTACTCCAAGCATAAGAATTTGAAAGTGTAACGTGCAAAATTTGCATACCGATGGAAATGTCCAAGGAAAAAAACACACAACATTAACCGCGCTTTTATATCTTAAAAAGCAGCACTATGTGATATTTAGTTAGATAATATTTAATATTAATGTATAAAAAAGAATAATATAATCATATCTCTTAACACTATCTTTAGAGCATATGCAATGTATACACCATGGAAATTAAAAACTCAATGAATAGTTTGGACATTAGTACATTAGTACATTGTATCAGTTGATTGTAAAAGGAATTTCTGAAAAGATCCACAGTGAGACTAATTTGTTGTTTGCCCTTATAGTGTGACTGTGCTAAATAGTGCAATAAATCCACTGAAAATCCTTTTTCTCTGCCACAATGTTCAAGCTATTCCTTAATAGTCAATAAAAAAAAAGGGGAAATAATCTAATTGGTGTCGCTGTATAAATGTTGAGTGTCTGCATATATACAACACTCTCTCCGTATCACTGCAATCTGGTATGGTGACGTTAGGTCACTCACACAAAATGTTTTAATCCCAACGTGGGAGATATGCAGGAAATGTTATGGTTTTGAGCTCTTAGCAGCGCTGGGCTCAGAACTCACCAGCAGCAAAGAATAGCGGTGGCTGCCGTACTCACATTTCCAATGTGGCCACACGCTGAGCCAAGTGTGTGTATCCCAGCATAGGTGATATGTATGGAGCAGAAATAGCTGCGGCACTTGATAGCGCTGGGCTGGGAACTCCCCTATGTCAAAACAGCGTGCGCCATGTAGGAATCCAATGCGGCTGCACCCGGCAGATCGTGGTGTGCAAATTAGCTGGTCCAAAGATATAAAGATATGAAACAAATGTCTCTTCCTAACTCGTTTCTTCCCTGGCTGGGGATTTCTTCAGAGGGGTGTGTCTAGAGGGCAATACTTGTTCCTGCTTTATACTGCACTTGATTGCCAAATTGTAAACACCTGATTATGGGCCTGATTCAGAGCCACTCGTAAGCGGCAGCTCGTTCGCTCCGAGCGATGTTTGGTCAACTGCGCATGCGTACAGATCATTATACGCATACGCGAACCAGTCAGTGCGGTCGAAATTCATGTGCTCGCAAAATAGCGAATGCCTGATAATTTGAGTGACAGAATGAGGCGTATGTGGGTGGTAACAGGGGAAGGTGCTTGAAAATGGGGAGTGGAAATCAGAACACAGGCGTGCTTAAAGGTCAAAATGGGCGTTTTATGGGTGTGCATAATTAAAACAGCAGCGTCATTGCCCACGTCACTGGGTTATTTTATAGCCAGAACTGCTCGCAAAATTGTGGTAGCAAAAACCGACCACAAGAATAGCGAGCAGTTCATACCCTGTTCGATGTACTCGATTAATCTAATAAATAGCGGACATGACGTAGGATGCGAGCGGCCAGGGGGCGTAGTTTCCCAAAAAACGACCGCAAGTTTTGTTCGCTCGTTCAAACCTAGAGGCGTGAACAGACCGCAAACAGCGAACGGTTCATTTGAATAGCCACCCCTATTTTCAGGACGAGCGAGCGCTAATTGCGTCCGGCTCTGAATGAGGGCCAATGTTCTTACATAGAGATATTTGATACTAAAAGAATTTGCAATTAAAACACACATGCTGTATAATTATCTAAATGCAGAGAATACACAATGTTTAATGAGCCACACTGAACATGGCACATGTAACAACTTATAAATATATACTGTATATATATATATAGTCTTGAGCTTATGCACATTCTTCCTCTTCATCACAGGGGTGCTCTTCAATTGGAATACCAAACTGTAGTACTCCCATCAATTTGTCCTCATAAAATGAAAGCACAACTCCTTAATAGCAATGTCCATTAACTTGTTTCTTTTATTCATCACCCAGTGCAAAAAATACCATAGCTGTATGTATCTTCAGCCATCAAAGTCATTAAAGACAGTTCAAATATCCATCATAATACTTAGGCTTGTCTGTCGACTTCAGTCCACACGGGGACGTTCAAGACTTATTACATCACACCACCAACACTCCAGCTTGGCTCACAGATATGGCTCACCCTCCCCCCACCTGGAACGGGTATTTGAGGCTTACCTTTAACGATGTAAACAGTACACCTGTTCACCGGGTCCAGCGTGCGTGTCAGCGCACTGCGCATGCTCGCTACAGCCTGCAGCCCCGTTGTGAACATCATCTCGCGGGTCCAGTGTGCGTGTCAGCGCACTGCGCAAAAATCGAATAGATACTAAATTCATTTTAATATTCCTTTTAATTAATATAGTTGGAATGCATTAAATTGGGACTGAATTACTACATTGACCCTAATTGCTATATGATCGATTAGATCGATCTAGAGCTGCACGATTTGGAACCCTTGAGCGCATATGGAGTTGTATAGAATGACAAACAAACTAAATTGGATGTAATTTACTACCTATGGACCATCAGCCCTACACTAAGCTATCTCGCCAGGGAACTGTCATATAATGTAGTGTGAGGTGCTCATGGAGCTATTATAAATGTCATTATATACAATATCTAGTGGGGGAAGGAGACCAAGGCCGGTTCTAAACATTGTGGAGCTCAGGGCGAAAGTTCCCAGTTGCGCCCCCCCCCCCCCCAAAAAAAAAATTACTTTTATTAGATGGCGTTCCCCTCGCTCTCCCCTCGTGGCGAATAATTGCCATGTGCAGTAATGCACCTTACACAGTATGTCTTACACAGTAATGCCCTGTATAACACATTATGCCACATGTAGTAATGCCCTGTATAACACATTATGCCACACGCAGTAATGCCCTTTATAACACATTATGCCACATGCAGTAATGCCCTTTTTAACACATTATGCCACACACAGTAATGCCCTGTATAACACATTATACCACACGCAATAATGCCCTGTATAACACATTATGCCACATGCAATAATGCCCTGTATAACACATTATGCCACATGCAGTAATGCCCTTTATAACACATTATGCCACACACAGTAATGGCCTTTATAACACATTATGCCACATGCAGTAATGCCCTGTATAACACATTATGCCACACGCAGTAATGACCTGTATAATACATTATGCCACACGCAGTAATGTCCTGTATAATACATTGTGCCACACACAGTAATTCCCTTTATAATACATTATCCCCAATTCGAATTACGCCACACAGTAGTCCCTTATTCCTGTTATGACAGACAGTGGTGCCCCTTTCACACAATGCCCAAATTAGTGCCCCTTATACACAAGGCCCACAGTAGTATTGCCCCTAATACAATGCCCACAGTAGTGCCCCTTACACAATGGGGTCATTAGTTGTGCCCCCCATGCAAGTGCCCTCATTAGTAGTGCCCGCAGTGGTAATGCCCCCATTGGTAATGTCCCATATAGTAGTGCCCCCTCTATAGATGTGCCTCCAGTAGTAATCCCCCAGTTGTAATGCCCCCAGTAGTAATGTCCCCCTATAGCCATGCCCCCAGTAGTAATGCCCCCTATAGCCATTTCCCTCAATAGTAATGCCCCCTATAGCCATGCCCCCAGTAGCCATGCACCTAGTAGTAATGCCGCTTATAGCCATGCCCCCAGTAATAATGCCTGGAGTAATGCCCCCCTATAGCCATGCCCCCAGTAGTAAAGCCCCCTATAGCCATGCCCCCAGTAGCCATGCCCCCAGTAGTAATGCTGCTTATAGCCATGCCCCCAGTAGTAATGCCCCCTATAGCCATGCCCCCAGTAGTAAAGCCCCTTATAGCCATGCCCCCAGTAGTAATGCCCCCCTATAGCCATGCCCCAGTAGTAATGCCCCCCTATAGCCATGCCCCCAGTAGTAATGCCCATAGTAATGCCCCCCTATAGCCATACCCCCAGTGCTGGTGCTGGAAAAAAAACCTATTAAAATACAAACACAATACTTACCATAAGCCCGCTCCTGCGTCCGCTGCTGTCCAGTCCGACTGCGGCTCCACCACGTATCTATGGGAGAGACGTCATTACGTCATGACATCCCTCCCATAGTGGTCTCTGCGGGAGCAGGAGCTCAGGAGTGAGCTTCGGCTCCTCGCATCTATCTGGGAGACGTCATGACATCATGACGTCCCTTCCATAGTGCTCTCTGCCGGAAGCCGGAGCTCAGGAGTGAGCTCTGGCTTTCGGGTGCCGCTGCAGGGAGGGAGCCGGGTGCCTGCTGATAGCAAATATCAGCGGGCGCCGGCAAATGAAGCCTCCCTGCGGCGGCTAGTGGGGGGGAAGCGGCGCTGAGTTTTGGTTTTTTTAAGAGATTTTTTTGTGCCTCCTGGGGACTCAGTGGTGCCCTCTAGGGGCCGGCACTCCGGGCGACGGCCCTGTTAGCCCACCCCTAGAACCGCAACTGAAGGAGAACTAATAAAAATGTGGTAAAGAGGTGTAGATTCCTCTATATATGATTTGATATGAATACAAATTAATGATCTCAAATAAAATTTGGTCCCTCTGAGTCAGGCTCAGCTTATAGAACCTCATTTAAACCCACAGTCTCATTGAGACCTTCTGGAAACAAGCAGTTAAATTCATGAATCCAAAATACTCTTTTTACAAAGATGCTTAAATCGGTCTCCTCCCCTACTAGTTTGTTTAATGTGTTCTATACCTATTATGGTCAGGCAATTAGGGTTGCCGTTATGATGAAGTGCAAAATGCCGAGAGACGCTATGTGTCATTACTCTATCAATAATATTACCTCTATGTTCTCCAAACGGTATTTTTCGATTTCTAATAGTTCTACCTATGTAGTTTAAATTACAACTGCAGCTCAAGCGATAAATCACATATTTAGATTTGCAGTTGATAAGCTCTCTTATACTGTAATTTTTGTTGGAGAAACCTGGACGAACTACTTTAGTTTTATTTAGAGCATGAGGACACATAACACATCTCGTACTTCCTTATCTATAAAAACCAACAGGAACATGTGAAAGCCATGGGGTGATCAATCCAGATGAAAATTTGTTGTCAGGTTTAAGGAAACTAGGAGCTAGTATGTTTTTTAAATTTAGATTTTTCTTAAAGATGATGACCGGTTTATCAGCAATCAAATTCTTTAGGATAGGATCTTTTTTAAGTAGAGGATAATTCTTTTTAATAAGGTTCTTAATTTGGTATGCTGACTTATTGTATTTACTTATATATGGTAGAAATTCCTCTTTGTTTGTTGATTTTATCATTGCATATTTGTCTGCTTTAGGGATTTTAGATGATTTCAAAATATCTAATCTATCGATCTGGCTAACTTCTGAAAAAGATTTTTCTAACACAGCCTTTGGATAACCCCTTTTCGATGAAATTGGTTATTATTTCTTTGGATTGACTCAAAAATGTGGTTTCTAGACTACAATTACATTTTAGTCTCATTAGTTGTCCCTCCACAGCTTATAATGTGCACTGTGGTAATGAAGAAAATTGTTAGTGTCCACCTTCTTACAAATAGTGGATGAAACTATTTTATCAGTATCTATATGTAAATTTAAATCTAAAAAGGAAATGGAAATTCGGTGTAAGTGATGAGTGAATTTAAAATTATATAGATTAGTATTGAGTGAATCAACAAATAAAAGTGCATGTGCTTCATCTCCATCCCAAATAATAAATAAATCATCAATGTAACGGCCATAGAAGACAAGGCTGGCGCCAAAGTCACCGCCCCACATGTGGTGGTCCTCAAAGTCCCCCACGTATAGGTTGGCATAACTAGGCATGAACCTTGTCCCCATGGTAGTGCCCATCACCTGTAAAACGTGAGGGCCATCAAAAAGAAAATGATTATGTGTCAAAATAAACCATATACCAACTATGAGAAAGTTTTGATGTACGGCTGATAAGTCACTTTTTGTTCTCAGCATGTCTTTTATAAGACTTAATCCTTTTTCATGTGTAATACTAGTATATAAGGATTCCACATCCAACATTAAAAATCTATAACTTGATTTTCAATAGAAATCTTTAATAAAATTAAGTCAGGAAGTGGAATCCTTCATATGTGATTTAAGTGATAAAACTAAAGGTTGTAAAAAAGAATCAATATAGTGTGACAAATTACTTGTGAGGGAACCAACACCTGAAATAATGGGCCGCCCTGGAGGTGAGGTGTGGGACTTGTATTTTGGGTAAGTGATAGTAGGTGGGAATGATGGGATAATTAACAAATAAGAACCTCCATTCATCCTTCAAAATTATGTTCTCCTTTAAAGCCTGATCAATTATATGTTTAAACTCCTTTTGATACTGGGAAGAGGGGTTGTGCTCCAACTTTGTGTAAAATGTGCCATTGACAAGTAGGCTATATGCTTCTTGTTTATAATGTATCATGTCTTGGATCAAAACCTCCTCTCCCTTATCAGACGGTTTTATGATTATAGAGGAATCAGTTTTAAGTTTTTTAATTGCTTTCCTCTCTGGAAATGACAAATAGTGGTGAAATGTGTTACTTTTCTTGGTACAGATATTTTTTAGGCCTTCTAATGTACTTTGGTAGAAGCAGTCAATATATGGTCCCTTTTCTGTTAAAGTAAAAAAATCTGATCTAGGTTTAAACTTTTTTGTATTTTGAGATGAATCATTACAATTATAGATAGGAATTGTGGAGCTTATATCAAGTGTTACTTTCTCTACTTAGTTCCTCAAGGTAATTGATGGCTATAGAGTCTGAGTCATCCAAAATAATGGTATTAACAAGCTCATCTATATGTCTTGTTTTTCTCTTAGCAAAATATTTCTTCCGGCATAAAGTTCGTGTCAATCTATTTAATTCCACAAATAAATTAAAAATGTTTGGCCACAATTTAATAGTTTCAACTGAGATGTATTCAGTGTTTTTTTGGATATATTAAAGATGCCTTTTAGCTTACCTACTACCTTTTTGTTTTTTTGTTTTCCTCCCCTCTTTCCTCTAAATTTTCTTTTTGTCCTTTTTGGTTGTGACCTGGTGATAAAAGCTTTTACGGATTGGGATATTGACATTTTTGTATGTCTAGGTAAAAATCCTGTTTTAAAAAAGGAGATGATGACGTAGAGTAGTTTCTAATAGGTTTGTATTTATAATTGACTCTAGGCCTAGCTCCTAAATCCCTTTGAGGACTCTTATAAGTATAGATTTCTTCTATATTCAAAATGGGTTTTGGGAGTGTGGACCTTAGGTTGTTCTCTAATTTCCATTTCTGTTGTACGCATGCATAATTTATGCTTAAAAACACCTTTATGTTATTTAATAATATTTAACCTATTTATGACTTTATATGCCCCACAGTATGGTGGGACCATGAGATTACTGGTAATAATATACAGGTTGAGTTTCCCATATCCATATATTATGAAATACGGAATATTCCAAAATATGGAATTATTTTGTGTTAATTTTGGATTAATCTGGATCGAATTTCAGAACCAACAACTTTATCTAATTGTGAAAAATCACTGTCTTTAGTAATACAGGTTGAGTCTCCCATATCCAAATATTCCGAAATATGGAATATTCCGAAATACGGAATAATTTCGGCATGACTGAGATAATTAAACCTCTGATTTTTGATGGTTCAATGTACACAAACTTTGTCTAAGGCACAAATTATTAAAACTATTGTATAAAATTACCATCAGGCTGTGTGTATAAGGTGTATATGAAACATAAATTAATTTCATTTCTGTACACAAACTTTGCTTGAGCCACAAAATTATTGAAAATATTGTATAAAATGACCTGCAGACTGTGTGTAGAAGATGTATATACCACATAAAAGCATTCTGTGTGTATATAAAAATGAGAATGAGCGCTATATGGATAAATTAGGCATAATAAACGTGTAACATAAAATAATCATAAATGATATTGATGTTTATAGTCTTTTGACTAATGTGGGAGGAAAGTCAGGACCCGGTCTGGGTGATGGTCCGCCTATGCCCGTACTACCTGTCCCTACCTTACCGCCGATCTTCTTAGGGGTTACCTCCGTCGGGGACTCCCCTTTGCTTCTTTGGCGGGGACTTGTTGCAGGCAGTCGGCTGTGCCGCGGCGCTGGTTGATGACGTCTAGCGCCTGGCGCCGGATGTAATACTCGAGTCCTGTTAGGCGTTTGTCAGGATTGAATGTACTGCATACATATCAATCATACCACTTGATCAAGCATAATTTAACTTCTCTCTTTCTTCTTATCACTTTACTACACTGCTGTCCAAACTAGTCTTCTCTCTCAGAGGGATGTAGTCAGGATCCCGTCAGGATGCTGATGGTCACAATACTAACAGAAGTATCCTCACGATCATAATCCTGACAGATCCTGATAGTAAATACTAGGGTTAGGCACTAGGGGGAGGGTTAGGTTAGGCTGCATGGGGGGAGGTTTAGGCCGCTGGATGGGACGATTAGTTTTAGGCTGCAAAAGGGGTGGGTTAGGCTGTGGGAGGAATGGGTTAGGGTTTGGGAGAGGATTAAGGTAAATCCATCTGAATTTTGACCGTCGGGATTCTGAATGTCGACATTGTGACCATCAGGATCTCTTCCCGAGACCCTTTCAGTGTCCTATTTGTCCCTCACCTCTTAATATTTCCTATTACTATTTCCCTCCTTACTAGATTCCTGCACCCAGCAAACTCACCGGCCTACATAAGCAGAATCAAACTTCATACCCATAAATCCTAAATCCTCACATGTGAGCTTTCTCTCCCTGATCCTTCTCATGGCGGCTGGCAATATCTCACCCAACCCAGGGCCTGTGTAAATCCCATTATCTGCTCATACACCTCGTTCCATCCCAAAACACTCTATCCAGCTTATGCTTGCAATCCCCCCAATCATATCTTCATATCCCCACTAAACTCTCTCCCCTTTTCTTGTGCACTTTGGAATGCGAAATCTGTTTGTAACAAACTGCATCCATCCATGGTCTAGTCATTTGGTAAATCCATTAATCTCATTAAAACAGAATATTGTCTTTCCAAATTACTTGACAACTGGATCACTTATTTCCTTTCCTTTAAACTGCCTAATCTGATACTCTATGATTTCAGCATTCCAACTGACAACCCCACATTACATATTGCCACAAAAATGGTTTCACTTACAGTACTTCCTCCTTTGAACTCTACCCATTCACTTCATCTATCACTGTGGTGGATACTCCATGTCTTTTCCCATCTCTATTCCATCTCTAGACTTTCCAAATTGGCCTTCATGCTTCCATACCTAAACCCATTTCTTTCAGCTTACCTCATAAATCCCCCACCACCAGCAACCAAATTTACTGCACACATTAACATTTAAGTACTCTCAACCCAGTCCAGATCCAAAATCATGTACAGTCTCCAGCGATTCAAACTTTAAATTTGGCACGTCAAGCAGTCCCACAATCTGCAAACCAGATAAATATACTTTGCATCTCTAATACCCCTCTATTATACCCCTGTATTGCCACATTCAACTCAGTATCTGTCTGTATATATTTTATGTCTATCATGTCTGTCACTTTTACATACAGTATGTTCCATTTCCCCACTGTCCCACTCTGCAAATCACTGTGTTGCTTTACAAATAAACAATAATCTATATAATAATTTCAAAGATCTAACCTGTCTCCTCAATGCGTGCTGTGGAAGCCACTGTGAGGGAGATGGGACAGACTCGAGCCAATTGCCAAAAAGGAGGAGGACTCGCCACCTGAATGGGGTAATTATAAGAGATGGGGAGTTATGGAGCAGGGGGGTGCAGAACAGCAGAGAGGGGGTGGAGCTTGACAGAGTGGAGGGAGGAGTGGGGCAGGGCAGAACTGGGAGGTGGCAAAACTGAGGTATATACTGTATATATATATATATATATATATATATATATTATATTCAATAAACAGAGAGAGCACTCACCAGTCTTCATAATGTAGGCAAACACATTTAATAACTCACATCATCAGGACAACACTTTCAAAAGTCTTTTGAAAGTGTTGTCCTGATGATGCGAGTTATTAAATGCGTTTGCCAAAATTATGAAGACTGGTGAGTGCTCTCTCTGTTCATTGAATATATTTCGGCTGCCTGTGGATGGATTCTGCTGTGTAACCTGAGATCTGCACCCCAGCACTTTGACTGCCTACAACTTGTGAGTGCCATTCTGATCTTGTATTTATACATATATATATATATATACAGTATATATATATATATATATATATATATAGTGAAAAAATTGGATCTGTTTGAAAGTGCCTGTGTGCTAAACAAAGTGCTGTGCATAAATAAATAAATGCTGATAATAAGCTAATTAAGGTAGGTAAGGTTTTTGTGTGGTATTTAAACCAGAAAGTGCATAGTGCAATTCTGAAAAAACTCTTGGTAATCAATATAACCAATATTAACCCCTAATAAAGTGTAAATAGTGTAAGAGTTAAAACTGTACTCTGACTAAAACATATATATAAAAAATAGTTTATTTTAAAGCAATAAAAATTATATAGAGACAGAATAAATAAATAATGGTGTGCAAAAATCACGTACTGTGTACAACAATTACGTATCTTTTATAGACCCATATATTAGAGCATATTCAAATAAATAAATAATATAAAAAAGACATAACAACTAGTATATTAAAAAAGGACTTCTGCGGCTTATCTGATATAATAGTAGAGAGTTCATGAAAGGTAAGAGGAGCATCCAACGCGTTTCATCTGCCAATCAGACTTCTTTTTTTTTTTATTCCTTGAAGAAGTATGATTGGCAGATGAAATGCGTTGGATGCTCCTCTTACCTTTCACTACTATTATATCAGATAAGCCGCAGAAGTCCTTTTTTAATATACTAGTTGTTATGTCTTTTTTATATTATTTATTTATTTGAATATGCTCTAATATATGGGTCTATAAAAGATACATAATTGTTGTACACAGTACGTGATTTTTGCACACCATTATTTATTTATTCTGTCTCTATATAATTTTTATTGCTTTAAAATAAAGCATTTTTTATATATATGTTTTAGTCAGAGTACAGTTTTAACTCTTACACTATTTGCACTTTATTAGGGGTTAATATTGGTTATATTGATTACCAAGAGTTTTTTCATAATTGCACTATGCACTTTCTGGTTTAAATACCACACAAAAACCTTACCTACCTTAATTAGCTTATTATCAGCATTTATTTATTTATGCACAGCACTTTGTTTAGCACACAGGCGCTTTCAAACAGATCCAATTTTTTCACAATTTTATTAACAGCAGATCACCACTGTTGTATTTCTTCTGTTGGAGCTGACACCCACACTATAGGGGAGTGCTATATACACATGCTTTTTGTACTGTAAAAGGTATATATTTTTAACAAATACGATTTAAATATTTTAAAGAAAATAAATTTTCTTTATTGAATCAAGTAAGGGTGCTTATTATCTTTTGGCTCTGTGTTCTTTAATTTCTATAATATATATATATATATATATATATAGAGAGAGAGAGAGAGAGAGAGAGAGAGAGAGAGAGAGAAATGGGGCACTCACCGGGTTCAATTGCAAGAAAAAGGAATCAAATTTTAATTCTCACATGGTAAAAATTGTTGATAGGTAAATCACTCAACGTTTCAGTCCCAACAGGACTGTCCTTAGGAGGAACAACATTGCATCACCAGTATCAGCATAAAACATCCATAGGGATCCATCAGTGAACCATGCCCTCTCTAACAGGCCCCTTATATATCACAAACAATCAAACAGAATAGCGGCAAAAGAGCGAGCCAATGGCCATCCTGGACTGCAATAAGTGTCATTTCCGGTTTGACATAAATACCAGCAATAACTTTTTAAAAGAATAAACCCGGTCTGTACAATCAGTGTTAACATATCACTAGCCCAACTTTACATTCATACCAAGCACCAATCTCTACAAATCTTATTGCACTGGCTCATAATCCATCAAGAGAAGACGCACCACTACCGTAAGTGATGCGATCCAGCAGCCAACTAGTTGGAGCACATGCGTCACCGCCGGTCCGGACACTCAAAGTTAGACATCATAACAAAGGCGCCCGGGATTGTATATTGCAGGCCATAGGTTAGCAACCTGACATCACTTCCACGTCCATGGAATGCAAGCGGTCACTATTTAGTAACAATGCATAGGCATTTAAACACTATGTAGAATCAGAGCCCGCTCTTTATCCATTGCACCAGTCGCCAAACGCCTGGCTTATTGCAGTGATTGGCCATCCTCTCGCAGAATTTGCTTGTGGTCATTCCCACATATGATAGCCAACACAGACAAGTCAACAAACATATTACATAGTCCAATAGCCAATGCAACTTATAATGCATTTGTATTGGGCTGCCTTTTTTGTGGGTAGGGAAAAAACACCTGGAACCATAGACCAACACGTGGTGCATCCTGCATATTTAATGCACCCTGGTTTCTGAGTCATAAGCCACGTATTATCCCTCAGAGTAGGGTCCTTATTCGGTTGCATCAGCAATTGCTTTAAATTTCTCCCGCGTCTATAGGCCATCATTGGTGGTTCCCTACAAGTAACAACCAAGCTTTGGTCAGTGCTGATAATGGGCCAGTGCCTCCTTATCAACTTGGACACCTTCAGGGACATCTAATCATACTGAGTGACAAAGATCATCCAGTTTTTGGCTCTTCTCACTCGTGAGGCTACCTCTTTTTGTGCCCTGGTGAGGCAACACTGTATGGTGCTCTGCTTATACCCCATTTGAAGAAAACAATCACACATCTCCCTGAGTTGACATTCAGTCACTTTAGTATTAGTATTATTATGAATAACTCTCCTAAACTGAGAGATTGGGAAGCTATCTTTGAGATGGGGTGGATGCTTACTGATAGCATACAGAATAGTATTGCAGTCCATCACTTTTCTATAAAGCATTGTGCTGAGTCTTGCTCATCACGACTAATGGTGACATCCACAAAATTGATAGTACTCAGGCTACAATGCCCCATGAAATAGAGTGCTGTCAAGATTGTTCAATTCATCCATCATCAAATTAAAACCCTCTCGGTACCCTTCCAAATCAAAAATATATTGTCAATGAAACTCTTAAAGTATAGAATCCTGTCACCATAATTGGGCATAATGTATACAGATTCATATTCATGCATGAAGATACTGGCATAAGCATGTGCCACATTAGAGCTCATTGCAGTGCCCGCTGATTGAATAAAGTATTTACCTTCATACATGAAATGGTTATGCACCAATATCAATTCAAGAAGTTGCTAAATAAATTTGATTGGGGTTCCACCAGTACCTTTCTTATTCATCAATGATCGCACTGCAGACAGACCTTTCACATGGGGAATAATTGTGTATGACGATATGTGAAGTGTAGCAAGCAACACCTCACCATCCAAGTCATCCAAGGATCTAATTTTATCCAAAAAGTCCCTAGTATCTCTCATATAACTAGGGACCAGAGAAATCAGATCCTGGAGAAAACTGTCCACAAAGGTTGCAATAGGGTGCCCCTAGCAGAGATGATGGGCCTGCCAGGGGGATCCACCAGGGTTTTGTGAACCTTCGGGAGGGTATAAATAACTGGACAAATTTGGAATTCCACCTTCAAAAAATATGAAACATCCGCCGTCAACCATTCGAGGTTCACAGCCCTGTCAAAAGCAGAATCAACAATCGTCTTAATCCTAGGCATTGGATTACTATCACAGGTGATATACGTATTCCCATCTGACAATTGTCGCTTGACCTCCCGGTCATGATTATTAGAGTTCTGCAGGACAACCACACCGCCCTTATCCGCCAGACGAATGACAATAGAGCGGTTACCCTGCAGCAATCTCAGCACTTGTCTCTACGAGTACATAGGATTACCATATTTATAGTTAGTCAAGGGGGTGTCAAAAACCTGTTCTGTCATGCGTAAAAAAGTACGAATACTAGCATTGGATGACAAGGGATCAAACAAACTCGGTTTATGAAAAAAGGGATTAAAAGAAGAATAAAGCTAAACAAAATCTGGATAATTCAAGATCAGAATGGGCCTTCATTAGTGCAAATGGTTCCCACCATAAACAGGTTGAAAAAAAGCATAAGAAAAAAGTGGCGGGTATTAATGGAGGACCCCATATTAAAGAACCATCTCCCCAGTAAACCATCTTTCATTTATAGAAGAGCACAATCACTAAAAGATTATCGATTCCTACCTATCTATACACTGTAAAATGTCGCTATTTAGCGTTGTAAGTCGCACAAGAAATAATTACTCTTCAGACTTTGATTGTGTTTCCAAAGCACAAAAAGATATTATTCACCAAAAAGCAGATAGTTACACGCTGTGATCTAAATACAATTAGCACAAACAAATTATACAATCACAAGGTACAGTCGATACATACGCAGGCGCCTGGATCCAGATTTCTGCCATCAAATGTGAAGCCTCCATCAGAAGAAAGAACAAGCAGACTAACTACTGGCAATAGAGTGTCTGTATATGTACCCTTACAGAGATAGGCAATACAATAGAACAAGTTGGCATAATCCCATTGGTTCTTCTTCCTGGTTCTTCTGTTACAGTACAGTTCATAGGTCAGATTGTAAGATCACAGTCCAGCCTCCAACAGCTCTTTGTGTCCATTTTCCCACTGAATAACAAGTCTAAACTGGCTGCATTACAGAGTACATTTTAATTCCTATCTCTCTATGATCCATAATTTGCAGACGCATGTTGCGATTTCCCCACCGATAGAACCGGAAGTCTGCAAATAAACAGTAGTTTAGAATAGCACCAACCACGGTCTGTGTATCATATACTAAACCTGAGATCTTAAAATACAGTCGCTTTATTACATACTTAATAATGAATAAAACCTTGAATATAAACCTTAATGCTAGGGGACCTTTTTATGTAAGTGTGCAGTGTCTAAGTGTAAGGATATTAAGAAAAGCCGCTAGTTAGCGTTGTACGTCTACGTGTTTGTGAAGAACACCGTGGTACGTGTTATGCAGGGTTGGTCATATTATATGTTTTAATACATGTATGTATTTATATAATGAGGACTTACTTTTAACATCTTTCTATTGTGTGGGAATCGCACAACGCTAAATAATAGCATCGCCGTATGTACTTATAATGTGTGAGATTCGCTAAAATGGCACTGAGCGGCCATTCGCAAAATGGCATCTTGCAGCCATTTGCAAAATGGCATTGTGCAGATTTTAATTTTAACAGATTCTGTCTCAGCCAATTATCCGGCTTCGACAAGATAAATTAGTGAAGAGCACCTTAATTAAACCGAACATTAATAATGAAAGAATAAAAGGATTCCACAGATGTGGGTCTTGTTTAATGTGCTGCTCCACGTATAAAAATGGAAATCCTAAAAATAACACGTCCTTTCAAGTAAATAACAATAATAGGACTTTCTTAATTAACAATGTTATTACATGTCACTCACGCAATGTGATCTATATGTTAGAGTGTACATGTGGATTATTATATGTAGGAAAGACTACGTGAAATTTAAAAACCCGAATGTCGGAGCATATTTCTAATACATGAAAAGGGCACTTGGGGAATAATCCACAACAACTCTGAATGCAATATTAAAATGTTTTTAGGTCTAGAACAGATAAAGGAAAACTGGAAATACTGTATAGAAATGTAGAAATGAAGCTCGCACAGAAGGAAATGGAGTGAGTTTAGTCTGATTTCGAATTAAAGTGGTTTTTGGAATAGAAAGTCATTTACATATTTTTCATATATTTTAAAATGGTTTTAAAATAGTAACCTATTTATATATCATATACTTTTATATTCTTTTAATTGTTCTTAAGTACTTATTTTAATTTTATTTTTATATACACATCGTCTGCAATACGATTCATGCACCTGTCACTTTATAAAGAACTCTACTTACCATTAGGTAGAGTTGGACTATGGAGGAATACAGTACTTCATTAGTGGAATATGAAAGGTGGAGGATAAAAGCTTTGATACTAATATTACATGTGCAATAAAAGGATGTAATCTATTGCATGGATCGCCATGTGAAATGTAAGATGTAATTAAAGTGTAGTCCTAACTTCCGGGATCAATTCTGATTTGCTGAAAAATGGAACGCATCCTTCACTGGCTGAACTCTGATACTTCCGGTTACCGGAATGCACGATGAGCCGCAAACGTCACTTCCGGTTTTTGGTTCCCGGCGAGAGGATACAATTGGATGGAGCGTGAGTATTGGACGCCCACTTCCTGGTACTTTGGGCTGATAACGTCAGGGTCCTCTCCATGATGGGGATTTAGACATTACTGATATTTAATATCGGTAATGTCTAAATCCCCTTCACGGAGAGGACCCTGACGTCATCAGCCAGTGTCCAGCGTCATTCCCTGCCATCCAAGTGGGCATAGAGGGGGAATATAACCATGTGGCGAGCATAGCAAGCCACCATGCCCAAAGCGTGGCAAGCGCAGCAGTTTGCGAGGGGACAACAACTTGTTTAAGTGGGGTCAAAGTACTTCTGTAGCTGGCTGTCATGGGCAGGAACTGCACTTCCGCCCTCACTCACGTCACTTCCAGGTCCCTAGCACAAAGGGGAAATACAGCCAACCCTTAAATATCTAGCTCCAAGACTAGCATGGCATACTCACTTGATAAAGGATACTGGGATATCCAAATCGCGTTGTGCAAATGCCATGCACTGATGGGACGCTAAGAACTGAACTTCACCATTAAGACAAAGCGGATCGGTGTGTTGTTTAACCAGCCTAAGAGGTCGGACTGTGATATAACAACTACCGGTAACCCCACCACCTGCCCATATTGGTAGGAGCCCAAACGGAATGTTATTGTAATTGTATTTACTATACTTTTTTGTATTCAGTGATAAATATGCACATAGCAAACAATATGTTTTTTATTACTGTTTTAGTGTTTAATAAAAATGATTTCTTTTTATTGCGCTTTGACAAGATAATATCTGCCAAAGAATTTTCAAATTGCCATTATGAGTAACATTTCCCAAAGTGGGGACAAGTTCACAGAGGATGGAAAAAATATAAGCACCCCCTTCCTCTCTTCATCCTTTACTTCCAGAGACTGTTATTTCCATTTACTGCCAAATTGCTGAAGTTACACAGGTTGTTCTTTCACATAGTTTTGTGCTTTCAAGAGCTCTTAAGCATTCAAAGTTATTATGGTCATTATTTTTTTTTATATTGTATTTCATTTTGATTTGAATGAGAAATATTGTTTCTATAAAGAAATAAACCTCTTGAGTATTATGCTATGCAGAATGACTGCTTCTCTTTTGATAATATTGTACTTTTTACTTAAAACCTCTTGACTTTTATTGCTGCACTTCGATATTCCAAAAGTCAACACTCTTACTGCAGCTCTCCGTGCAATTACAACTGATCTATGAGCCATTAAACAGAGAGGTTTCAACGAAGAATTATAGCAAATGACTCGTTTTGAAGTTTATACTGCTGGCACCAAATGGATTACAGTACCTTTGCCAGCTGTTTCAATTTATGTACATATCTGTTCCCTTTGTTAAAAAAAAAATATTTTTATTCTCCTACTTTAATTGCCCTTGTATCTAATTGAATTTTTAACTGTTGAGAAGCTGCCAGACAGAATAGTTGGAAAGTAAATTGCAGTAAGTAGGGAAGCACAGACGGTGTAATGGTTAGCGTTACTGCCTCACAGCACTGAGGTCATGCGTTCGATTCCCACTATGGCCCTAACTGTGTGGAGTTAGTATATTCTCCCTGTGCTTGTGTGGGTTTCCTCCGGGTACTCTGGTTTCCTCCCACACTCCAAAAATATTCTGGTAGGTTAATTGGCTCCTCACAAAATTGACCATAGTGTGTATGTGTGTGAGCATGTGGTAGGGAAAATAGATTGTAAGCTCCACTGGGGCAGGGACAGATGTGAATGGTAAGATATTCTCTGTAAAGCGCTGCGGAATATGTGTGCGCTATATAAATAACTGGTAATAAATAATAATAAATGAAAGAGTAGGTAGCTGCAGACAGAGCCGGACTGGCCCACAGGAGTACAGGGGAAATCCCTGGTGGGCCACACTGCCTGAGGGCCCCACTCCCTCCTCTATGGTTCATCTTCCAGATTGTGCACTGAATTGTTATTATATTAGAGGGTCAGTTACCTTGTGGAGCAGGACAACTGAAAAACATTGGTTCTTGGTTCTCTTCTATAGAAATAACACCAATATTTGCCTGATGGTTAGCCAATCAACTCTGGTGGCTAGCCACATTTGCTCTGGTGGACGACCACTCCCCTTAAGCATGGGCTCCTACTACTGCATTTCTCTAGTGGGCCCTTTATGCCCCAGTCAGACACTGGCCGCAGACCTGCTATAGCAAAGCATGATCCCAGAATATAAATGTAAACATTTTCAGACCTTGATAATAGTCAGATAGTGATTTTCAAACTCAGTTCTCAGGACCCCAAACAGTTCACGTTTTCCAGGTCACCTGTGGATCTTTAAATTGTGATAGTTGGTATCACACCTGTGCACCTGTTGGGTAACATGGAAAACATGAACTGTTTGAGAATCACTGCTTTAGAGCCAGGTTTAGAAAATATGCCTATTTGGATTTCTCCCTTTCAAACCAAGTTTATTAATAATATTTAGCACCGGTCTAAACATGTACTTATATTTTTTCAATGTAAAAATATTGTGAGGAACTGGAATCCTCTTTTAAATTACATGAACACTACAGTTTACAGACAGGACTTGGAAAGTTACTGATTAACCTTTACAAGCATTGTCCTTTTTCTAGACTTACATACAGGATCTCTTGTGAGCATATAAATAAAAACTGACCTTGTCACCAGTAACACATCTTCTAATAGTCTTAATTTTGGTTCGCTGAGCTCTAAAAGGAGGGAGTTTACATGAAAGTGGCTGGAATTTCACACAAAAGTGGGAATGTCTGGGTGGACCAGGTGTAAGAGCGGTGCAGTGCAGTGCCTGCTTCCGTTTAGGTGAACTCTCATGGTTCACCTGCCATCACACCCTCTCACCTTCAGACCATATGGTGAACAGATGGTCCTGGTAAACCAAACTGGACATAGACACAATGACCTAGGAGGAAAGAGATGATGTGAGAGCCGTCCTTCCTCTACACAGACCGACACACCCTACCGGGCCGAGAAGCACTTGAAACAGGGATTCAGGTTTTAATTGAAGATCATCACTGGCACTTTTGGCCTCAGATCCCAAATTTCACCTATAGGTACTCATGCACCAGGTGAAGACTCAACCTTGCACCGGGATGCAAGGCCCACTGTACGCCCTGAAGGAAGAGAGACAGGAAGAGACAAACAGACAGTAAGAGACAGTACACACACAGATGTTTCATACAGTGTCCACTCTTGTTCTTCATCTGCTCACTTGCCTACAGGTCCCTGTAAGGAGATAACCAAACACCACAGCTGTGCAGGGCCTAAACCTAACTTAAGTGTGTCACACGACTACACTAACTACAACAACATCACCCTCCACCCACTGTGTGTGAAGTGCAGCACAATATTTAACAATCTACAGTTCTAACACGTTACCATGCATGGAATAACAACCACAATAGCAGACGGGAACTTTGCAACAAGAATAAATCATGGTACTGTCCCTTTAAGTGTTGTCTACTTGCCCAGCTAGAGCTCCTTCTAGCTAAATAAAACCGTCTTTTTGGTGGGAGCCTGACAACTCTGTACAGGGTATCAGTTTTCTATGGGTGCGGGGAGCTGAGCGACTCCCCCACACAAGGTATACAACCATAGGGTGGGAGCCACAGAGCTGACGACAAACCTCTGATATGTCTATATTTATGCAGGGGCCCTACCTATTCAATATAATTTTAGTGACCGGGGCCTACTGCCCAGTCACTCTCAAAGTCAATACATGGTCTCAGCCCTCCATCCTTCTTGTTAACAAAAAATAGACCAGCTCCTGCAGGTAATTTAGACTCCCTGATGAACCTGCACTCAAAGTTTTCCTTGATGTATTCGGATACTGCTTGGGTCTCAGGAAGCGAGAGGGGAAACACTCTTCCACATGGAGGCATTTCCCAGGCAGAATATCTATAGAACAGTCCCATTCTCGATGAGCTGGGAGGGTTCCAGCGACCTTCTTTTTTTTTTTTAAACAATTTCTTTTATTGAGACACCGCACATAAACACAATCAAATACATCAAAATAACAGTCACGAAAAATATAGATATACATATAGTACAGTAGACATATAGATCATAATTGTTTTGGACATAATATAGTAACAGTGTGTCTACCTAAGGAGAAAGAAAAACCTAAAAACAAATCAAAAACCATAGATACATATATATAGCTTATGATAGCAGTATTCCACCATGTAAACACTGCATATATCCTAGTTATCAGATCATATTGAATATCAGATAATATTTGAAACTTTCAGCATTTGACAAATACAAACAAAAACAAATATAAACAAACAAAAAAAAAAAAAGAGAGCTCTCTCCCAATCCTCCCCCCCCCTCCCCCAAAGGAACCACAGCCACCTGCATCTGATGTAAACACATTATGTCGCGTCCAGCGACCTTCTTACAGAATACATCCCTGAAGTACCTGTATGGAGCTGGAAGAGGGTGTTCGGGGGAGATTAACAAACTCTAGATGACACAATGTGGAGGTCTAATAGTTGGCAAGCACATCTGACGGCACTGAGCTACCCATCAGGGGATTTGGGGCTTACTCCAATTTAATGTGGGAGCGTGCTTGCCTAGCCACAGAAGACCCAGGATAATCAGACTCTCGACTGATGAGGTATGTAGAAAGCTATCAACTCCCGATGGAGAGCGCCCACATGCATGGTAACTTCTGTTGTTCGGGAGTGGATGGTAGCCATGGGAAGCATATTCCCAGCCACTCTAATGATAGATGCCACTCTGGCCAAACTAGGAAGACCTAGCTCCTGAATCTCCTTCACTGTAATGAAATTGCCATCGGTGCCAGAGTCCAGGATGGCCTTCAGAGTCTACGGAGTCTCTTCTAATAATAGAGTCACATCAGTCGAAAACTGGGAAAAACTGCCCTCTTTTGGAGTGTGATTAAATGCACCTAACCTGGCCACTCTTCGAATAGTTAGGGCTTCTTGTTTCCCGGACGCTTGAAACAGCTGGCAAGGAGGTGACCTGGTTTGCCACAGTACAGACATATCTTATTCTTGAATATCCTTTCTTTTACCACAACAGAGATATGAGCCTTTCCAATCTGCATGGGCTCTTCTGGAGGATCAACCGAATTTGTGAAACACGGAGCGAGTTTAAAGCAGAAGTGCCGAAACTGTTCCAATCTACCCAGATACACAATGATATCAGATCATCCAGGGATGCGGGCAATTCTCTGGATGCCAGTACATCCTTAATTTGCTCTGACAGACCCCACATAAATGCGGCAACCAGCGTTTCATTGTTCCACCCTAACACTAAGGCCAGGGTTTGGAACTGCATGGCATATTGTCCAGCAGATTGGTTGCTTTGCTTCAACTTCAGAATAGCTGCCCCTAGCAGAGGATTCTTGCCCGGGCTCATCAAAGACCTTCTGAAAGGCTGGTAGGAAATCAGCACTGTTATTGACCAGTGGATCGCTCCTCTCCCATAACGGAGATGCCTGTCCGGAAATAACATAAGCCACCTTTGTCCTCTTGGAAGGAAAATTCACCGCCTGGACCTCGAACTGAATCGAGCACTGATTCAGAAATCCTTGACAGCCTTTGTGATCTCCATCATACTTCAAGGGATTCGAAATCCGTAGTGGTGCAGAAGCACCTGCAGCTTGAACAGCAACCACAGGAGATGGTGCTGGTTGTACCGGAGGTGGCTGAGCTACACCAACTCATTGCATAAGCATCTGTAGGCTCTGTATAATCTGTGCCTGGTCTTGTTCCTGCTTCTAGACTCTGGTTAGGAGATTCTCCAACAGATCTCGAGGTGAAAGATTACCAGCTGCATCCATGTTTTGGCCAGAGTATTCTGTCACAAATCATGGATGGGTAATGTATGCTCGCCCATACTTCAGGATTGGGGAGATCCAGTACTGAGGTGTATGCTGGTGGTATTCACCAGTGACCCTCGCAAGCAGGTTTGGACTTAGCTGTGCCCGACATGTAGGTCACGGCCATCTGACTTGGTTCTCTTGTACAGGTGCTGGTGTTCTTCTGGATTACAGTGGAATACAAGCAGGTGTAACACGTAGTCAACAAGCTGGGTCAGAACCAAATGGACAAGACGGTATCAGGGAGCAGACGTAAACAGGTCACAGAGGGAATTCAAGGTTGAAACCGGAATACCAAGTGCAGTACCAGGAAGGGGACTGAGTCATGTCACAAACAAAGCCAAGATCAGCAATGAGCAAACATAATAACTGAAACACTGTAAGGTTGGGAGCCTATACTCTGGTACCTGCCTGGTGACATCATGTTTGGCGCGTCTGTCTCTTTAAATTTCCTTTCAGGTCGGTGCGCGCACCCCTAGGGGGAGCTGTGGTTGCCTGCACTACAGCCATCAGAAAGGAAGGAGAGGAGATGCCGGAAGCCAGGACACTAGCAGTGGGCACCGAGGACTCCCCGCCTGCTGCCATTAGCAGACCGGGTAAATGAGAGCCGGATTTGGCCATGCTGTGACAGAACTGATGGGCTCACCTAAGGAAGAAGAATAGAGGGAGAACAGAAGTTGTCCAAGAACTGAACTTTGGGGAACACCTACTGGCAGAGGAAGTGGGGGGGAGTGGAGTCATGAGAGGAGATGGTGAAAGAATGGTCAGAGAGGTAGGAGGAAAGCCATGAGAGGGCAAAATCATGCAGGCCAATCGAGTGGAGAATTTGCAGGAGGAGAGGATGGTTCACAGTGTCAAAAGCAGCAGACAGGTCAAGGACAATTAGCAAAGAGTAGTGGCCCTTAGTTTTGGCAGTAAGGAGGTAATTGCTGACTTTAGTGAGGGCAGTTTCTGTGGAGTGGAAAGGATGAAAGCCAGACTGAAATGGGTCTGGCTGGGAGTGGGCGGAAAGAAAGGCATTGAGGTGACTGTAGACTATATGCTCATGAATTTTGGAGGCAAAGGGGAGAGAAGAGATGGGGCAGTAGCTAGAGAGAGTATCAGGATTAAGGGTGCATGTTTTAAGAATGGGGAAGACATGGGTATGCTTGAATGCAGAGGGGACAGTGCATGATGAGAGACAGTGGCGTAACTTCATCCCAGGTGCCCAGAGGCAAGAAAAATGTTGGTGCCCCCCCAAACTAAAATGTACCACCCCCCAGCACCTATGCCAACCCCAGCTGCCGCCGCCCCCCTTATGCAGTTCCTTTTATATAATGCCCCCAGTAGTGGTCCGCCTATGTAGTGCTCCCCAGTAATGGTCCCCCTATGCAGTACATCCAGTAGTGAGCCCCTTGTAGTTGCCCCCAGTAGTGAGCCCCTTGCAGTTGCCCCCAGTAGTGAGCCCCCTGTAGTTGCCCCCAGTAGTGAGGCTCCTGTAGTTGCCCCCAGTAGTGAGGCCCCTGTAGTTGCCCCCAGTAATGAGGCCCCTGTAGTTGCCCCCAGTAGTGAGGCCCCTGTAGTTGCCCCCAGTAGGGAGGCCCCTGTAGTTGCCCCCAGTAGGGAGGCCCCTGTAGTTACCCCCAGTAGTGAGGCCCCAGTAGTTGCCCCCAGTAGCGAGGCCCCTGTAGTTGCCCCCAGTAGTGAGCACCCTGTAGTTGCCCCCAGTAGTTACCCCCAGTAGTGAGGCCCCTGTAGTTGCCCCCAGTAGTGAGCACCCTGTAGTTGCCCCCTGTAGTAGGCCCCCGTAGTTACCCCCAGTAGTGAGGCCCCTGTAGTTGCCCCCAGTAGTGAGCCCCTGTAGTTGCCCCCAGAAGTGAGCCCCTGTAGTTGCCCCCAGTAGTGATGGCCCCCACCACGCACGCACGCGTGCACACAAAAAAAAAAAACACTAACCTTTATCCCTGCTCCAGTGCTGCTGCTGTCCATCCCCAGCGTCCCCTCCTCGGCACTATGGGAGTGACGTCATTACGTCACTCCCATAGTGCACTGCGGGACCCGGAAGACGGAGCTCACTCCTGAGCTCCGTCCCCGGCGTCCGCTCCTCGGCACTATGGGAGTGACGTCATGACGTCACTCCCATAGTACACTGCGGGATCCGGAAGACGGAGGGAGCTCCGTCCTCCGGCTACCGCCGGGGGTTTGAATAGGAGCCGGGCGCCCGCTGGTAACATACTCAGCGGGCCCCTGGCAAATGGAGGGTGCAGTTGGTGCGACCGCACCCCTTGCACCCTCCGTAGTTACGCCAATGGAGGTGAAGCGCCGATCAGCGGCGCTCCTTCTCCATGCAGCTCCCGGGGACAATGGAGCCAGGTGCCCCCTTCAGGGCTGACGCCCGGTGGCAAATGACTCCGGGAATTCCGCCACTGATGAGAGAGAGACATTGAAGAGGTGAGCAAGATGGGAACAGGTGGCAGCGGAGTGGAAGTAGGATTGGAGGGCCAGCTTAGGACCATGATTTCATCTCCAGATACTGGGGAGAAATAAGTCAAGTTGGTAAAGTGGATGGGGGAGATGAGGAGAGGCAAGCTGGGAAAAAATGGGATGGGGTTGTAAATTTCTGGTGGGATGTGATGCCCTGATGTATTACTTCAATTTTACATGTGAAGTGGGTGACATAGTCAAGGGCCGAGAG
This sequence comes from Taudactylus pleione, assembly GCA_031769625.1. Taxonomy (NCBI): domain Eukaryota; kingdom Metazoa; phylum Chordata; class Amphibia; order Anura; family Myobatrachidae; genus Taudactylus; species Taudactylus pleione. Next base: position 2,672,860 of record JAUIMM010000658.1, read on the forward strand.
TGAAAATGGGAGCCAAGGAGTGTGGGAGCAGGGGAGGGAGCTGAAAGTGGCGAAGAGATGACAGGGGTTGGAGGACTAGGAGGAGATAAGAGTCTTGAAATAAGACTGTTTAGAAAGGGTTGAGAGCATACATTTGAAATTTGAAAGTCTGCATTGGAGCGCGATTTCCTCTACTGACTCTCTGTGGTATGTGAACACTTTTGCAGGAATCTGGTACATTCGGAATGCCAAATGCCTTGGTTATTCCATGTGTAACTTGCATCCTTTACATTTGCTCCCAATATGCATTATCATACTGTTTAATGATATTCTTCGTACCCATCTGTATCTGTAGCTAATTGGCTTTTTACACACACACATTAAAAGCAAGGATTTAATCACAGCTGATAAAAATTTTACATATTATTTTAAGCACATTTAATTTACAATAAGCATTCTAACACAGGACAAACTCTTTCAAGGGAGTATTTGTTGAAGTTTTCTCCTTGAGGCTATCCTCTCTGTGGGGAATACGTAAGTCTCAATCATTCATGACAAATCAATCCTGAAAATGATCTGAGTTAAACTCTTAAACTGTGATCTGGTTCATGGTGTTGAGGATGACCGAAAGAAGATGCTTTGCTGCCCATGTTTTATTGTTTGCCTGAGGCGATAATCATATTCTAAAATATGCTGTTTTCATGTCAATATTGTTTTCATATTTTCTCTGATATACACATAAACAAATGGATACATTGTAATGCAATATTTTCTTTGAACTTGGTACAAACAAAGATGGAGTATGGGAGTACTTTGGGACACGTTACACACCGCGCCTTGCTTGTTTGGTAGATTACATCTACTCTGCAAGTTACTGTGCACTTAAAATAAAAGCAGCACATACTTGCAAAGCACACAGGATCTGACTGAGGGTGAAAATATACAAAGTAGGTTCAGGTGCGCTGTCAGCAGCAGCTGGTAAGTGGGTTGTGAGACCTCTAGTGTTCCTTAATATGGCTTACTGGATATAGGAACTCCTCCTATATAATAGGCAGCAATATTCACCAATAGTTGTTAGATTTCCCCAAAGAACATAAGCACTCTAGGAGTGTCCATAGGTGATGAGCAGCAAACAGATGATCCAGAGAAATAGTGGTCCAGATAAATGTCCGTGTGTAAGAATCAGCATTCCATATATATATATATATATATATATATATCCAAGGTGGTGTAAATAAAAGCTCAACATGTTTCCCTGGGCAGGTATAACCCCAGCTTCCCCAGGACCATAAATGCACAATGTCCCGGTGGTCTTACGGTGTGTGTCCGCTTTGAGAAATGGCGGCTGAAGAGACAGAGCCAGTGGCTGCACCCCCTAGGATCTGACTCAGGACCTGATTCGGAGATGGATGCTACTGCACAGCTGCTGCGACTTTGTGTGCCGCGGCTGTGCAATAATATGCTAATGCCGCTGGATGCGGTTCTCGGGTCATCTGCATGAACATCGGCCAGCTGAGCACCCTCAGGTTACTAGTCAGGATGACTGGTGTTTCCATGGTCCTGGGACCCGTTAAGCTGCACCGAAAGACGCTGACACTGGCCTCGGCATGCCTCGAAACAGGGCAGACACACCTCCATTTTCAAGAGCGCTGGCCATCAACACCCTGTCCATACCCCTAAATGGCCGCAGCATGTTAATCATGTAACTTCTTGGGGGCACTGTGTGCAATCTTGCAGAACAAAATGTGCAGATGTGCAAGTTTCGCACCATCGGAGATGTACATAAACCATCGGGTTGTGTACACCTCTGAATCAGGCCCTCAGAATGATTACAGCGCTATTTGGTGTAGCATATTTTATGTGAATTTGCATGTCCATGCAGCTTTGTCTGATTTTGTCACTTATGCTTGCCTGCAATTAATGGGTGGGATCAGCGCATTCAGTAACGGTGTGTGCGAACATATGCAAACTGGGAAAGAGAAGCATATACTGATGCAGAGGCGCCTTTGTATCTGGACCGGTGCAAATAGCGGAGGATGATGATGACAGGTGCTAACGAACAGCTTATGATTGGCTATTAATAAGGAGAGGAATGGGTCTGAGGGTTACCTGAGCATTTGAGTGAACTGAGGGCCTGATTCAGAGCCGGATGCTCTTTCAGAGCGCTCGCTCTGAATCAGTGCCCTCCTTCTCTTTTTTAGAGCGGCCTCCTGGCCACTCGCATAGCTGTGGGTGACCACCCACTGCTACAGCGAGCGGCCAAAAAGATGGTCGCAATGGTCAAGACCATCGCGACCATCGGGCTTGCGACGAGCCCCTTGTGGTAGGGTCTCGTTGCCGCAAGCCCTGGAGTGCTTTCGGCTCTATCAGAGCCTAAGGCACTCCCACTGACATCACTTGTGATGTCAGTGGGGCCGGCCCCAGACGGTAGGCGTTCCTGTCACTCAACATCGACAGCACGCCCCCTTTGTAGCGAGACCCATAGCAACGGCTTGCCCGTCGCTATCCGGGTCTCGCGCATGCGCACGACGGAGCGGGTCTGAATCAGGCCCTGAATGTGGACATGTGCATGTTGGAATGGTCTATAACCAGACTAGGTGTAGACCTTTACATTCTGGATTGCCCTGGATGTAGCTTGGCAAGAAAAGGAGAGTGCAATTTTGTGCACTGGGACCATCAGGCCTCTAACTCATTAGCTACCCTGTGTGTACTGTACAGTTATTTATTTGCCATTATTATTAAGTGATATCAAGTATTTATTTTGTTTGATTTTAACGTAAGCTAAGTGTGACCCATTTTTCCTCTCTCCTTACAGGTGGCTGTGGCAGCTGGGAATCCATGGTGCAACCTGAATGCAGAGGAAAAGCGGACAACCCAAGTTCTCAGTTTAAACTTCCTCTGCTTTTACCTCAGCTACAGTATGCACCATGTTTAATGGTCTAAATAGTCCCCAAAATGTGAATAATGCGTTTGAATATTATTTTATTACTTATGTCAATTTTGAGAAGAGAATAATGTATTATCAAATTTTTCATCCATGCCAATTGGGGCAAAGTGGGCCGTGTTGTGTTTGCCATGAATGTCAGTGTGAGAGTAGTTAGTAGAATAGATTTGCTGGATCGATTTTTTTATTTTAATCCATGTCATTGGTGCAAAGTGAGTTACTTTTGTATTTCACATGTATATCAATTTCTCAGCATTGAGTACTGTATTTTTCTTTTATATCTGTGCATTTTGGTGCCAACTTGAGATATATCTGCCAAAAAAACTGTCTTCTCAACAGCTGCCCACAAATAAAATGTCTGCCTGTCAGCCTTTGGAAGATCATGTGACCTCACACAACGTCACTTCCGGCGGAAACCAAAAGTTCGGCTATTGGCGCATAGACACGGAAGGTCCTTCCTCATAGGACTATGGTGATGTCCGGAAGTATTAGGTCCGGCAACCACGAGGCATCATAACAAAGGAACCCGGTGTGGGGGAAAAGGGTCCGTACCTATCACGATCCCCGGAAGTGATGTCACGTCAATTACTTATTAAGGACATTTCCCCTATTTATATGTATATTTTCTATGAAATTATGAGTAGTTTTACGTTATCTATGTAACGTGTACATGAAGTGAGAAACCATGACAATTTTATGGTTTAGCACCACTTCCTATTAGGGAGTCTCAAACAGGAAGTGAGTCATCTTAAGGGTATTTAAACCTGGATCAGTCACAGTTTATTTAGCCTTGATAAAGACCCAGGGGACGGTCGAAACGCGTTGGTGGAGTGACTGAGGATTGAAACCACCTTATTTAAGCATTGAGGCCCATCACTTCTTTCTCCTTGTTCAGCCGTTCGGAGTTCCTAGGTCCGGATGGTCAAGGGGCCCTATACTTATACAGATGGTATGAATCCAGCTTATTTAATATTTATTACAAACGCAGGGACACTTTATTTGTATAGTGTATCTGTGGCAAGTATCTTATGAAAAGGAATTCAATTAGTTATTCAGAGATGTCTTCTACTATTATATTGTAATTCATTGCATATTGTTATTCATTTTATTTCATAAATTTTACTATCCGGCATTTTTAAATTTGTTTTCCCCACATGAGGGGCTGTTTATAAAGGAATAAAGTGATATTCTATCCACCCACTGTTACAAAGTGTATTATATTCAAAAGGGGGAGCGCCAGTGGACCACTTACCCCAAGCTTTTTATATGATAAGTGTATTCCATGGCTACCACCTATCTGAATATCGCAGCTTTTGGTGTGCTACCCCATAGAAGCCAAATCCCAAGGCTTCACAGTATCTAAGTTGGGTCTGGATCTGAAAAAATATATATTCTACTTTGGTGCAGCAATGTTGGCTGTGGCTGCAGACTTGCCAAATTCAATGCCTTAGGTCAATGGAAATCCAATGCATTTCTACATCTTTTGGGCAACTAGGAATCCCTTGGCTAGGGATACCTCCCTATTCTCTGGGGCCCTTCACATCTACTAGTTGGATGACCAAAGACTTATTTGGTCTGGTCTACAGAAACTGTTAACAGATAATGCACCCCATTTTGGTGCCTCATCTTTGCAGAAATTATTTGGGAAAGTATAAGTCTGTCAATTTAATATTAGCTGTTAAGAAGTACTTAAGCTGCATATACACGTAAAGATTTTCTGTCCAGCCATCCAACTAGTTGATTGGTTGGAATGAAAATCTGGTAGGGTATGAAAGAAAATGACAATCAGCAATTTGCTCCCAAAAGCTGGAAAATGGACAAAAACTGTTGTTTGAACAAATTAATTAGATCAAACATTTAACAAATTTGTCTGAACGACCATTTTCATCTGTTTTCTGGCATTTAGGAGCAAATTGCTGATCATCATTTACTCCCATACCTTACCAGATTTTCATTCTAACCAATCAACTAGTTGGCTGGTTGGACAGATAATCTTTAGATGTGTGGCCAGCTTTATTATAAGGGCTTGATTCAGAGATGTACGCCAATGCAATCACAGCTGCGAAAATATGCAAATGTTTCCAAAGCTTACCCGAGTATAGGGGCACCCACTGCTGCCTACTCCGACGACATGCACCAGCGCAAACATCGGTAACAACAACTATGCAGATCGAGCAGCCATGTAGCATACACAGCAAGACTGACCTGTCTCAAACACAGCATCTCTCTTAACACGCAGAGAGCTCTCATGCTGTGAAGGAGATCACACCAATGAAACAGCGTTTAAACGCCTGCGTTTGTCTAGCCCCTCCCATTACCGCCCACAGGTCGCAAAATAATCGCTGCACATGCCCAGTGAGGCTTACACGAATGCACAATTGCAAACAATCGCTCGTTCTACAGTATGTAAATATTGGCATTGTGTACATCTCTGAGTCAGGCCCTATGGTCATCTGGTCTGATATTGTCCCTTGGGGCATGTGGCATGTGGTCCCCAAATTGCTGAAGTAAGGAAGAAGGTTGTTGGTATAGTGGTGTGGCAACACATGCTGAACTATAGGTATGTTCATCCTTACAGACCCGATGGTGTGCATTTGTCGGATGAGAGCCTTTTCATTGAATAGTTGTTTTGTGGAATAGGAGAGACTGTAGGTAGTTTGGCATCTTTGAAGTTGTTGAGGTTTTTAAATTCTGTTGACGGGCTGCAGTTTTTTTTGAGGAATCTGGCTGTGATGGTAAAGCACGGCAAACAGTAGCCACTATGGAGCAAGATTTGGTCAAGCGCATTTTAGACTTATGATCACCAACATGTAATTACACAATGTAATGTTCTTAAGAAATGAGTCACCTTTTGGCAAGCGAAGCATTGAGTGTTATAACTCTCTTAGGGCGGGATGTATCATGCATCACATATTCCATACGATACATCCCGCCACTCATCGCATGAATAGCGGTGTTTATTAATGCTGTATATATGAATAAATAAGATAAGAGCTGTCCTTTGCTTTGTAAGGACTTCCGGTATTATGACCGTTAGCCTACGCATGTGCAAGCCACAGGGGTGGTACTTTGGATTCCTCTCACTAGAACTCTGCATTAGGAAGCCCACAGGTTTCCTCTCACTAGAACTCTGCATTAGGAAGCCCACAGGTTTCCTCTCACTAGAACTCTGCATTAGGAAGCCCACAGGTTTCACTTTCCAGAGCTTGGTGCATACCGGCACATATCAACCCCCAGCATTCTATAGGCACTGCAGTGCCGACCATCCGCAACGAATATCTTCAATATCCACTGCAGACCACTTTTATGCATATGGGGTTTGCAGTAAACCTACAAATATGAAAGTTTTCAGAGTTTTGACCACAATTTAAGGGTTGATAGATTACATCCCGCCTCTGGTATCTGATGAAGGTTATTGAATTGCGTATAGGCATTTTACTGTTTTTCAATTTTATAATCAGTATTTCAATAATAAATTGTTTTAATAAAAAAAAATTGTTCAGTCACACTCAAGTCTCCTGGTTTTAATTACTTAATTACATTGATTTAAGTCTTATGGTGGATTAAGGTTTCAGCTGAGTGTATTAAAGGGACGGGGCAGTCTGCTGGAGGCCTCTTTTTGCCATAAAATTACCCACCCACCCTTACCTTTATTATAGTTTTTTGTATATTGTTCTGTTAAGGTGCGTACACACTAGGCGATCAGGAAAGACAGTACGATTACGACATCGTAATCGTACCGTCGTTCCTGATCCCCTGTAGTGTCTGCACTGAACGATCAGTCGTTCAGTGCAGACACTGTCCATCATTCCTGAACATGGCAATCTGTCGTTATCGTCAGATTGTGCTGCATGTTCAGGCGATGGACAATGTCGGAAACGACCAGCAGGCGTGCGCATCGCTGGTCGTTTCCGACATAAAAGTGCACGATTTGTGCACGATTACTGAGCGATTGCACGATTACGATGTCGTAATCGTGCAGTCGCTCAGTAATATCACCCAGTGTGTACCCACCATTAGTCTTGTGGTTTTAAATTTTTGAGGCAGTAAAGCTCCGAAAACAGTAGCCAGTAGTCACTATGGGTCAAGATTTGATCAAGTGTTTATATTTAGTGATATCACCTGCATGGATTGGATACCACCTACAATGGAGATTTATAAGGGCCTCGTTTATCAGAGTGATAAAACTCTCTGTGTGTGATAAATGGTGCTCCAGCCAATCAGCTCCCAACTGTCATTTTTCAAACAGATGACAGTTGGGAGCTGATTGGCTGGAGCACCATTTAGCATACGCAGCGGGTTTTATCACTCGCTTTGAGTGATAAAACTTGTTGATAAATGTTAATACTGTAATTAGAAATTGTTTGGGAAAGAGGCACCTTTTGGCGACCATGTAGCACAGGGGTGAGTGTTATAAACCTCTGGTAGCTGATGTCAGTTATTGAATCGCATTATGAGACTTTTACTGTTTTGCTCGTGCTTTAGTCTGACAATTTTTTTCAGTTTTTAAGATATTACAAAATTAAAAGTATTCTATTGAAAAATAAATAGTTTTAATAAAATAATAAGTATTTGCCATGCTCAAGTCTGCTTGTTTTTATTATTTAAGTATAGTGGTTTAAGGTTTCAGTTGTTAGGGGGTTTATTGCATGTATATGCATTCATGAGTATTTCCTCCACAACAGCTGAAATCTGCTGAATACAATAAACTCTTTTACGTTGAAAAACTAAACATTTATTCGAGAAGGAATTTGTTAAAAATTAGAAGAAATAAATTAAATAAAAATTAGCCTGTCATTAATGTATTTACTGGAATTAAATAATTTTACTATTGCCCATGTATAGTTTTACTTTTTGCAAATGATCATTTTAATGAAGCCTGTTAAATTTTATATAATAGTCGATTATGATAACATATGTGTTCAGTTTGACTTTGTTGTTTGTTTTTTTTACTGTTGGCTAGGTATGGAGAGAGATAAAGTGGACGGAGGTAAAGTTCCAACCAAACAGTTGCTGTCACGTTACAGGCTGTATTTGAAAAATTACAGTTAAAAGCTGATTGGTTGGTACTTTATCTCCATCCACTGTATCTCTCTCCAAGGCTTAGTACATAGAGTGACACCTATATATACAACTTTATAGTTTATATGCACCCATTACCTTGTGATGTATTGCATCACTCTTAACTGCTACAAGATACTATAAACTGCAAGCAGATGAGACATTTTGTTGTGTTGGCTGGATAAACAAAATATATATCATTTGCTCAGTAATAATAAGTTATTTAATTCCAGGAAATACATTAAGGACAGGAAGCCTACAAAACTGCTGTAATGTAGAACACACTGTTACAAATTTATGGAGTAGCTCAGTTTCTTTGATTTATTTCTGCCTGTTAATGTTCATTGAAGATGGAAACTTTTGTGGCTCTTCAGTAATTGTGGCACTACAAGTTACAGCATGGAAAAATGGATGAACCGCGCTGAAAAATCCACTAATATTGGAAATGAATTTGTCCAATTAGAAACCAGGCTAGGTGTAAATAAATGACATGCATATAGGTATAATAAACCATAAAGCATATACACAATATATTACTCAATATACGGCTTGGTTGAGGTAATCAAAATAGAGAATTTAATTAGTTCATGATTAAGAACACATACTAAAAAAAACAATAAAAATAGATCAACTAGATGTTGGTCTCATAAAAGAAAACTGCACTTGAATAGTTCCAAATAATGGTAAAGTAGTGAAATATGAGGATAATTCCTCCAATAATCACGTAATATAGGTCTGAGTGAGCATATAGATGACTGTTTGTGGAATATTGTCACTGGTTCAATACTTAATCCGGAATAATGTCCAGCTAATAGTAGTTACCAGCCTCCAATGGATAATCATGTCCTGGAATAGGTCTGGCAGATAATGCAATCGGCGTGGTTCAAAGGGAGAGATCAGCTGGAATGGAGATGAAGATGCCGGTGTGGAGAAAAGTCAAATTGAGACCCAGAAGAAGAGCAGTCACTAGTAGGGAATTCCAAACGTGTTTCGATGTGGAATCACCCACAACTTCTTCAGTAGCAGTATTCCCTCAGACCAAAATGGTGTATCCCCTCCGGGGGCTCCTCAGCTTCCTCCGGGTGTCTGGATCAGAGAGAAGTTCTCCACGTTCTACAGAAAGTCCCACAGCACAATCCCAAAGCCTGCTCCCTATGAGACTGAGACATTTTTCCGGATTAAGTATTGAACCAGTGACAATATTCCACAAACAGTCATCTACTGTATATGCTCACTCAGACCTACAGTATATTACCTGATTATTGAAGGAACTATCCTCATATTTCACTACTTTACCATTATTTGGAACTATTCATGTGCAGCTTTCTTTTATGAGACCAACATCTAGTTGATCTTTTTGTATTGATTTTTTAGTATGTGTTCTTAATCATGAACTAATTTTATTATCTTTTTTGATTACTTCAACCAAGACGTATTTCGAGTAATATATTGTGTGTATATGCTTTATGGTTTATTTTACCTATATCAATTTATTTACACCTAGCCTGGTTTCCAACTGGACAAATTCATTTCCAATATTAGTGGATTTTTCAGCGTGGTTCAACCATTTTTCCTTGTTTTCAATTATCTGGGAGGCTGACTATCTTCATTTGAACCAGCAACTTAGTGACAGCACCATACTGATTTTCCCCTACAAGTTACAGCATGCCTTAATAGTGGAAGACAGTGGGAAAGATACAGATTGTCTAACCCTGAACAAAAACAAAAACATATTACACAAGAGTCCTTTTGTTTGTCAAATAATTATGTATTTACAGTATGTGGGCATAACAGGCGTGGTCAGATGGTTGGGGTATTACACATTTTTAAACAGGAAATGCTAAGGCAGATCAAAAAGAGACCTTTCACATTTCAAGTCAGTGCTGCTGAGTTGACAAGAGACACAGCAAATGTGCAGCTTTTGAAGATATTCCTGCAGGTTATTGCAAAATACTTGACATAGCATACCAGACTTTACTAAGACATTCAGGGTGAAGAAAATGCATGGTGCTGTATTGTAAAAAATGTATCTCAACAGTGTTATATAGAGATTCAGGGGTAAATTTAAATTAAAATGGGAGTTCTATTTAAGAAGTGATGTTGCCTATAGCAACCAATCAGAATCTACTTCTCATTTATCTAGCACCTTCTAGAAGATAATACCTGGAATCTGATTGGTTGCTATGGGCAACATCACTTCTTAATAGAACTCCCATCTTAGTAAATTTACCACTCAGACTAGGGGTCTATTTATTAAGCTGTGTTAGGAGATAAAGTGAACGGTGATAAGGTATCAGCCAATCAGCTCCTAACTGCCAAGTCACAGACTGTGTTTGAAAAATGGCATTTAGGAGCTGATTGGCTGGTACCTTATCACCGTTCACTTTATCTCCTAACACAGCTTAGTAAATAGACCCCTCAGTCACACACAGATATACAAGTGCTGCATATCAAATTAATTGCGACTAATGCTGCCCATCCACTACACGACATAGAAACGACAGCACAATTACGACATTGTAATCGTGCTGTCGTTTCTATGTCTGTGATGTGCCTACACTGAACGAGCAGTTGTTCTGTGCAGGTTCATCAATTATCTGGTAACATGCTGAACCGGTTGACCAGCATGTTTGCCAGATGATAGATGTCCAATACGACCAGCGTGCAAGCACATCGCTGGTCGTATTAGACATTAAAATGATTTGCGGGCGATTACCAAGCGATTGAGCGATAACGATGGTCGTTATCGCTCAATCGCTAGGTTTAATCACCTAGTGGATGGGCAGCATAAGATGCATTTTTGGGCAAAAGAGATGCAGATAAGATGCTCACGCCAAGAGGAGCTGTTTGGTGCTGCTGCTGATGTATGAGGACACATTTAGGGTTTTGGAGCAAACAGATAACTGGGATCTGTGCTAATTGGGGATCTCTGAAGCAGCCAGTTCAAGAAACCATTAAATCACCCTTTTCTCCACACTATAAATTGCTCAGAGGTATGAGACCGAAGGCACAAAGATAGTATTGTTGTATATTGCCCTACAACTAAGGGGGTTATCCTATTGGCTGCGAACGGCAAAAAACAAGGATTTTTCATCATTCTTCGCCAATGATTTTTTTTCCCCTATTCTATTATTTTGGGCAAAATAATAGGATATTTCAGGCGAAAACACATAGATCCGTGATAAGTTCACAGAGCTATGTGTTTTCGCCTTTGAGGCGGCAAAAAAACGGCACTTTTCGTGGAAAAGACACATCAGGTCCCCCCCAAAAAAACACGATAAGTGCCGATGTCGGGCGTCACTTGTATACCGCCCTAAATCAGATATATTTGGAACCTGGCAACACTGGCATAAAAACAAATGTGTGGCGGCGAGCTAGGCCGCGCTCAGGAAAGATGGGATTGCACAAATCTGATTGTCAAAGTCCAGTCATTACAAGATGTCCCATTTACCTGATGACCCTGACACACCACTGTGATCAGAAGCTGACTAAATATTCACACCTGCCACATCAAATCCAATTGTCATTGTCATTTGTGGCCTAAAGTGGTGGCAGTATAAGCCCAATTCCGTTTTTAATAAAGTCAAATTGTCCACCCATTTATGTGACCCTCTCAGCCTTATTCTGACCAATGTCATCTGGTAATCTTTAGAAATGTGAGCATTTGAATATATTTTTTTCTTCTGTAGATTAGGAAGATATACTACTGTATAATACATTTTATCAATGTATTGTATAAAGTGACACTTTTGTGTTTAATATTAATACAGATCACTACCGGCTGCAAGATGCCTCATGCAAACCATCTGGTATCTGACAGACACAATAATAATAGGTTTATTTTTAGTGGCGTTATATAACTCTTTATATGGTAGAACCATGTTACCAGTTGACAGATAAGTCAATAGACTTGGATTATTGTACAAATTGCCATACAAATCATAATATTGTGCCAGGAAATGGTAAGTCAAGAAAATAAAATTGATAATTAAATTTTTCTTAAGTGTATTTACTCTATATTGATGTTGTTCTGTACACTGAAACCTGCTTCCTCACAGTTATATACAAAACCCATCACATTCACAGGCTGTTATTATTGTAGAGAAGTGCGCTGACCCCCATGTTTTGGGTCTAATTCACCATGGGGTTTAGGTTTTGCCAAAAACACCCTCATGTGTTCTGGTTTTGAATCTGTATTTTTTTTTTTTTCAAAAATTGATGCTAAAATCACATAATTTGGGCCTGTTTTTGTTCCTACAGTATTATTAACCTCAATAACACTCATTTCCAGAAAATTGTGACCACCTCACAGCTCACAATATTGTTTTAATCCAGTTTAGGCCAAAAGGTTGCACCGAGCTAACTGGCTGACTAAGCTACAGTAAGTGACAGTAGTGGGCGGCACAAATATGTGGCAGTTCAACTTCAAACATGGCACATCTATGAAACAGAGTTGCACTGCAGTGGCAGAAAGGATGGCAGTTTAATGTAAACTATACAATGTTTTCATTAATCAAGAACTAGTTCAGAGGCCCTAAGGCAGTACAAGAAATGGAGGTGAAATGTAGTGGAGGAGAGATAGATAGATTGATTGATTGATTGATTGATTGATTGATTACTCATTATTTTATTACTGCTATAAAAAAAATTTTTTAAAAGCACAGAAGTGGAAAATGCCATTAAAAAAACAAGTATCCAAAATGGATGGAAGTGGTGCATTAATTAATTGAGTCATTGATTACTTAATTATAATTGATTGATTAAGAAAAGAAAATTTAACACCAAAAAATATTAAATTGTCAATAACCAAGGATTCCTCACAAGGGTTATAAGAGAAGCCAAAAAAATTAATAGTTGCAATGCAGAGCAGCTACCTCCAAATCAACCTACAGTATCTTATACAACAAATATTGGGAGGCTGACCGGCTGGCCATACTACCCCCCTCCCCCCCAATTAGGTAACACACTTCTGTAGTATATTATGAGGTGCACAAGAGAGTCTAGTATGAGGGATAATTTGATTTGGTAAAAGTAAAACAAATAGAAAATACTGGCCACCAACTGCAACACACTGCGCAGATATTAAGGCGCTGGCCCTTGACCTACTAACCATTAGTGTTCTTATACACTTCTGTATCACAGCTTTCATTTTCTAGAACACCCACATTTTTTTTATTTATTTTTTTATAAAAGTAAAACAAATACAACAAAACACTGGCCACCAACTGCAACACACTCGGCTCACACTGTGGAGATACAGCACTTTTATATGTACGTAAACAAATGCACTGGGGGACAGCACACAGGCGTAGTACAAACAATAGAAAATATATTTACACTGCATGCAGTCACAGCGCTTATATGTACGTGAACAAACCGCACAGACATAGTACAAACAATAGAATCATTTTTTGTACTTCTTTTCCATTCGCAGCTCAGCTTACACTGCGTTGAGTTACAGCACTTATATGTATGTGAACAAACGCATTGGGGGACAGCGCACACAGGTTGTATAAACAAAACAAACAATTTGTAACTTTTTATGAATTTTTTTTTTTTACTTTTTTCGCAAATGAAAACTGTGGAGTCACACTGCTTATATCGCAGTGGGGTATGGCCTGTGGAGTCACAGTGCAATACCACAGTTAGACTAGTAAGGGAGTGGATTGACACAGCAGCAGCCACTGGACACAGGGAGTGCATCTGAGCATACATCCCGATGGTTACCGCAGGGAGTCGCAGAACACATTCAGATGCAGATAGAGGCGATTTCAGTGGGCATTCCTTGGAGGTAACAGGAGGGTGGCTAGTTAAGGGCAGATCTTTTGGGGACCATGGGCAGACAGGCATTCTGTGTCTCCGTAGGGCTTGTGCAATGTCCATTGGTGCAACTGATGGTGTGTTTTTTTACGCACAGCGTCGGATTAGACCAGTAGCCGGTTGGCGTCTCAGTAGGAAGTGGCTGTGGCATTAGCATAAAGTCCCAGTCGCGCTGCGCACAAAGACCTCTGGCCCTGTATGGTATGATGTATTTTCTCTATTTTTTCCTGCAGTGTTTCTATATACAACTTTATTTTGTCGCATGTGCTATCTAAGCTAACATTGGGCCTGATTCAGAGTTGTATGCTATTCTGACATTTACAGATTTGAGCGATTATCGGTAAACCACGCATGCATCTAAGTCATACTGCGCATGCGACAAGGTACATTACCGTAGTCGCTTACAGCGACTATTCATTCACAGTGTGATTGACAGTCAGGGAGAGTGACGGCACCATGTGACTGCGATCCGGTATACAAGGAATTTGGCTCCAGTGTCTCAATTCCCACACCCATTCTGGAGGACCATTGTTAGGTGGCAGGTCCCAGCTATACTTGTCACTGAGACACTGCATCTTGTCCTGATCCATGTTCCGGCTGTTGCAGGCAACTGGATTCCTGTCTTGTGTGTGTTTAGCTCATAGCCTGTCATTCCTGTCTGTCTGTGTGTTTGGCTCAGATGCTCACTACTCACCATCTGTCTGTGTGCAGCTCAGGTGCACACTAGCTTGTGATTAGAAATAGCTCTCTGAAGGAAATGGCTTTGATTGGACCCTGTATTCCTTAAGTTACAGCCAGCCCTTCACTCCATGCCAGTTATATTGTTTGATATATTATGTTTGTTAGTCTGTTCTCAGAAGCCTGATTTGTAGCCGGTCTTCCTAGTTCTGCAGTTCTGGTGTCCTGTACCTGTCTGTTGGATCGTACCTGCCAGTGTGTTTTCCAGCCGTGTATCCATCTGTCTATGTTGTCACAGTTTGGACTCTCCAGAGCACTTACTCTGCAATTGCAGTTAATCTCTCTGCTGCCCGTGGCATCTCCATACCACAGCCGCTCCTGTCGTGTCGGTCTGGTTCCAGCTATTCCTACCTGCAGTGTTTTCTACCTCGCTGCCTTCAGTCTGTGTTCCTGCTGCATCTGAGTGTTCCTGTCAGCTGTCTGGTTCCTGCACCTCGGACTGCTAGGCCGCATCACAGCCTGTACATCTATTGGCTCTCAAGTCACATCTCGGCTGTCATAGCCGCACCTCGGCCCGCAAGGCCACATCACAGCCTGTACATCAATCGGCTCTCAAGCTGCACCTCGGTCCGCAAGGCCGCATCACAGCCTAAACATCAATCGGCTCTCAAGCCGCAACTCGGCTGCCATTGCCACACCTTGGCCCGCATCACAGCTTGTACATCTATTAGCTCTCCAGCCACACTTCGGCTCTCAAAGCCGCACCTCGGCCCTCCAGGCTGCTTTGTGTTGTTTCTGTCATACCTCAGCCCTCAAGGCCGCATCTTGTACCTAGTCCTTGTTTGTTTTTTGTATGTCTGGTTTATGTCTGTTATTGGTCTGTCTTGTCCTTGTCCGTTATCTTGCCTGTTTAGTCTATGTTTCTTATTTGCCAGTCCTGTCTGGACTAATCCTGTCTAAATCCTGCAATATCACATTTCAAGTCACTCCTGCTGCGCAGCCTGTATTGTTCGTCACCTTGCTCCTTGTCTATACAACCCAGCTGCACCATAGTCCCTAGACATTCTGGAGATCTTGTCATCTGTCGCTGCTTAAGTACTGAGTTCTTATCATCAGTTCTAGTACCATTCACCCGCAATCGCACACCAGTTAGTACCAGTAGTGGAAGTACTGCCACTCCTTATCCCTGTCGTGTTCTTGGTCAGCAGTCCTGCTGTCTCTCATCGGTTGTGTAAGCCTCTACTGCTGGAGGCATAAATCCAGGTGGCCACCTAAGTACCAGTGTGTAAATAAATCACTAAGGGAACAGTGGGTGGCTGTTATTGGTAGAAGATCCTCTCCCTGGCTCTAGAGGTCTTACACAACCGTGCAAGAACCGTGACAACCATAGACTCACTCAGGACAACAACAATCGAATGATCTGTGACCGATGCTACATCTTTGTACGCAGATGCTTGGATTTCCAAATCCGCAGGTGGGCGTATCAATATATTTTTCCAGTGCCTGCAACATTTGCATATTTTCACATAGCAGCTGCAACAGCATTAGCATACATCTCTGAATCAGGCCATTGTCCCAGTTTAATATCCACTATGTAAAGCAAAGTAAAAATCTGTTCTATGTTTCATGAATTTCTGCATCTGATGCTATTTATTTATTACCAGTTATTATCTATTGATGTAAAACATATGTTTGTATAGAAATATAATGTTGAGTTGTTATATGTAGTTTCTCATTCCATCTAATTTTAAGAAACATTGTTATCATTATGATTGCTAGCGGTGGTGGCACAGTGGTGTGGTGGTGGCAACTATAGTGCCTCCTAGTGTGGGTATTGGACATTATGGGATTTAGCAGAGATGTATCAGTGGCAAACTGAGAAAGATGCTTACATTTCTTCCAGCATGTCAATGTAGGATCAAATGAGGGATGTCAGAACCTAGGGATCTTGACTAGCCATGGCAACATGTGGAAAGGAATACTTGCTGACTATTGCTCAATGAGAAACCATAGTTTGAGGGAATGTTCACGAGACATCTCAACTACACAGATGGACTAGTGATAATAACTGAGGAAGTGTGGAGGCTGGAGACTTCCTTTCGAAGGACGTCCAGTGAGAACCTCCTGGAGGAGTTTTCGCCTCTTGTTTCCTCCTATGAAGACAATGAGCCCATATTCTTGAGAATATCAAACAATAAACACCAATCCCCTTGGTCAAATGCCTTCTCCACATCTGTGGACAACAGGACCACCCAAGAGTTACCCGCTTTACATGGTGATTAAGGTCAATGAATCCCACCTGGTCCTGATGAACCAAATGCAGAAGAAGGACGTTTAAATTATTGGCGAGCAGTTTGTCAAAAAGTTTGAGGTCAACATTTAAAAAAGACATCTGTCTGTAGCTTGAGCATATTGAGCTGGGTCTTTGCACGCCTTAGGGATTATAGAAATGTAAGCCTCAAGTGATTGAGGAGAAAAAGCGTCTTCAGCCATCAACGGATTGCAGGCTTTTTCAAAAAGAGGCATAAGAGAGCTGCTAATGGACCTGTAACTGACTTGTGAAGCCATCAGGACCTGGACATGTAAAAGGAGTTTCTAGGGACTGAGAAGCCTCTGCAGTGATTTGAGGACATTGCATAGATGCAAATATAACTTCTGATCCCATCCTGAAAAGAGCCCACATCTGAAGGGGGAGGGTCTTTTAGCAAGTTCTAATGGTTTGTATAATAATCTTTAAAAGCCTCAGCAATTTTATCAAAGGCGAAGACACTTTTCTCATCGTCAACTTGAATAGAGCGAACATAAGTTTGCAATTTTTGGGCAGTAAAGCTCTAGCAAGCATCTTGCCCATTGTATTCCCCCACAGATAATACAGTATTTATGGCCTGGTTCAACTCAGCCAAGTAGTTGGATCATTCAAGATAGATTTATTAAACCACCAGGACAAGTATCTAGAGGGGACAGCTCATAACTGCAACAGTACCAGGACTGTGGCATGGTCAGACCATGTGATTTGAGTGATTTGAACAATAGAGCTACCCATGTACACATGTAAATGTCTGTGCTCCACTAGTACATGGAGTGTGGTGTAAAGTAAAAAGTATAATCTTGGACCTGGGAATGGTGTAGTCTCCAGACATCAACCAACTGGTAATCATGTAGAAGCTTACGGACACTATGGTGGCAGCATAGTGAGAGATGGGAAAGGGTGGAGAAGCTATCTAGACTACGGTTTAAGGACCAAATAAAATCACTGCCAACAACTATGGAACCCTCTCTTGGTGGATCTATGCACTAGGGGCACCCCGAATCCCAAGCCTTGGGCCAGCCACGTAGTGGCATCACCGGCTACCGCTAGTGCAATCAGTGCTCAACTATGATCAGGCAGTGGTCAGAATGAGCTTCTGGTTATGTGCTCAAGCTCATTCTGGCTACATGTAAAATGCCCATGGGGTGGCTGCTGCGTATGCCCAGCCACAGTCACGCCTCCCATGGACCTTTGCAGAGCTCGTGACCTCATGGCTCTGCCTTCATTAACTGTCCAGCACCCACCATGCCAAGGATGGTCCAAGAGCTTGAAAAAACAAGCAGGGGTGGCTGCAACTTCCTGGCCCTGTTTTAGGATTCTAAATAAGTAAGTCAATCTCATCTGGGAGAGAGGTGTTAGATGACTTAGAGGTGCTGCTGGGTGCTGACTGTGCTGAAAATGTGTGCATAATGAGGCCAGTGTTGCCAGGGGTGCTGTGCTGAATGACTGAGAGGGGCTCTGTTGGGAAAGGGGTGCATAATGAGGCCAGGGGTGCTGTGCTGGATGAAGGGTGTTGTGCTGGGAAAGGGTGCTGGATGAATCCAGTGGTATTGTTCTGGAAGAAGAGTGCTGGATGAGACATGGGGTGCTGTGCTGGATGAGGGGTGCTAACTGTGCTGGGAAAGGGAAGTTGGATGAGGCCAGGGTTGCTGTGCTGGGAGAGGGGTACTGTGCTAGGAGAGAGGTGCTGGATAAGGCAGGGGTTCTGTGCTGGATGAATGGTGCTGTGCTGGGAAAGGGGTGCTGATGAGGCTAGGGTTGTTGTGCTAGAAGAGGCCAGGGGTGCTTTGCTGGATGAGGGGTGCTGTGCTGGATAAGGCCTGGGGAGCTGTACTGGGAGAGGGTGCTGGATGAGGGGTACTGTGCTCGGAAAGGGGTGCTGGATGAGGCCAAGGTGTTGTGATCGGAGAGGGGTGCGAGTTGAGGCCAGGGGTGCTGTGCTGGATGAGGGGTGCTAAGTGTGCTGGGAAAGGGGTGTTGGAAGAGGCCAGGGTTCCTGTGCTGGGAGAGGGGTATTGTGCTGAGAGAGGGGTGCTGGATGAAGCCTGGGGTGCTCTGCTGGGTGAGGGGTGCTGTGCTGGGAAAGGGTGCTGGATGAGGTCTGGGGTGCTGTACTGGGAGAGGGTTGCTGGATGAGGCCAGGAGTGCTGTGCTGAATGAAGGGTACTGTGCTAGGAGGGAGGTGCTGGATGAGGCCAGAGGTGCTGTGCTGAATGAAGGGTGCTGTCCTGGGAAAAGTGTGCTGAAAGAGGCTAGTATTGCTGTGTTGGGAGAGGGGTGCTGTGCTGAGAGGGGAGAGGGCTGTTGTGTTGTGAGGCAGGCAGTGGAGTGGGCAGTATGTGGTGCTGTGAGGAATGTCAGTGAGTGCTGTGAGGTGGGCAGTAAGAGAGAGATGTAATATTATATGTAAAGGTGCCCACACACTAGGGCAGTGTTGGCTAACCTTGACACTCCAGCTGTTATGGAACTACATAACCCAGCATGCACTGCTACAGTTTTGCTATTAGGGCATGCTAAAACTGTGGCAGGGCATGCTGGGATATATAGTTCCACAACAGCTGGAGTGTCAAGGTTAGCCAACACTGCACTAGGGAGATCTGGTGATGATCCGGCAATCGTGGACCCGATTTTGTGCAAAAACTCTCCAAATTGCCACACGATCTCACGATCTATTGTGCATCGTGTCCTATGACGAAATCGTGAGATCATACACGATAAATCGTGTGCATACCAGGATGAATGGTCAGATTGCTAAAAAATTTAAATAATGGGCGTGCTTAAGTCAGGGGTATATAATGCAGGCACCATTTTAGGTCAGCATTTCTGCTCTGTGACTAGGTTTGGTGTATACCTGCTACTGTACAGTGCTATTGTGCTATACTTTGTTTTGCTTTGCTCTATAAAGTGTTTTCTTTGATGCATTCTATCTATTCTATCCTGTATTCTGTGCTGATGGATCCCTATCAGTATAGAGTGGTGGTTGCTTATGCTGGGTTGAAGGAGAGGGCCCAGCATAGGAGGAGAGCATGCTGGACTAAGGAGTGGCTGCCTGCCGAGGGAGAGTCACTCTCACATGTCCCTGCTGATGGAGATTCGGGAGAACAATCCGGATGACTATCGCAACTACCTGAGCATGGATGACGCCACATTCCAGGAGTTGTTGTGTCTGGTGACCCCGTTTATCCAGAATCAGGACACAAGGCTGCGGAGGGCTATCCCTGCTGGGGAGAGGCTGGTGGCTATCATGAGGTACCTGGCTACAGGATGGTCACTGGAAGATCTGAAGTTTGGGACCCTCATATCCCCTCAGGCTTTGGGCATAATAATTCCGGAGACCTGCAAGGCTATAGTGAAAGTGCTGCAGTACCAGTTTTGCAAGGTAATGAAAAAGAACACTACACATTTGTTTCTTGTGAAAGAAAAAATAAACTTTTTTTTTTTTTTTCAAACGTTGAAAAGAACTGTATAAACAGTGTAAAACAGGGTCAAAATTTCAGCCATTATGGCTGCAAGCACTAACTGTCTTTATGACAGCAGTATAAACATTGCCATTCCAAACATGGAATACATAACATAGCAATTGTGGTTTTGAAGCAAGTCGCTAAATGAATTTAAAATGTAAAAGCATTTATAATGTCAAAACTGCATTATCCCCAAATTTTAACAGTCCCAATACCTAGCCTGTTCTATAATATACGGTGGCTCAGATGCCGGATTGAATAGGTCAATACCCACATGGTGCAAGGACAGATTGTGGCCCCGGCTTCCAACAGTTTGTCCTTGCGCCATGTGGGTATTGACTGTGTCCAATCTGCATAATCCCCCCCCCCCCCGTATACCATAGGGCAGGTATTGGGAGTGTTAAAATTTGGGGAGAATGCAGGCAACAACAACAACAACAACAATAAATCAAAGATTACATTTGGTAAAATCCTGTATTGTCATCATCCGCCTCTAAAAGGGCACTATATATAGCCTGTCTTGTGGTGGGAGTGTTAGAGGATGGTGGAGTAGGCTGCGCCTGGGATGGAGGCATCTCAGAGGCAGCTGGGGTAGGTGGGAAGGGTACAGAGTCGGCAATATAGGTCGCTGGGTATAGGTTGTTACCCCAAACCCTGATGAGCAACTCATACAAGAGCCGCTGGAATTGATTTTGCGTTTCATCACTCATATTCTGCATTGTACTATTAATATGAGTGGTAAAATTATCAAGACAATCTGGGGGCCTTCTTAACAGCTCTTCTGCTTGTTGCAGAAATGTGTCCACATTATCTTTGTTTTGTGTCTTTTTCGCAGGACGTTTTCTTTTTTGCTGGGTAGGTGCTGGGGGTGTTGTGGTTGTTGGTGTGCATTGGGATAAACACACATCCCCCTCACTGTCCGCAATGCAGCTGAAATCGAGCGTAGACCCCAAATGTAGGTCTTGTGTTTGAGTCTGTATTCAAAGAAAAAAGAAAAAAAAAATTAAATGTTTTAACATTTGTTTTTGTTGTCATATTTCCATAGTTTCCTAATACAGTTAAGGAGTGGCAAACCATAGCTGAAGGCTTCGTACGGCGTTGGAATTTCCCTAATTGCGGGGGAGCAATTGATGGCAAACACATCCGCATCAACCCACCTGCCAACAGCGGATCACAGTATTTCAACTACAAGGGGTACATTAGTATCGTTAGCGGTGGTGAATGCCAACTATCAGTTTGTTTTTGTAGATGTTGGCAAGAATGGCCGTGCTTCGGATGGTACTGTAGGTCGTTCAAGCAGACGGCATTCCATGAGAGGCTCACCTCCAAAACTCTCAACTTGCCGTCAGTGGAGGAAATGAAGCATGGCCTAAACTTCGTTTTTGTGGCTGACGAAGCCTTCGCAACATATAAATGTAATGAAGCCATATGCGCAAAGGGGCTTGACTTCTGAAAAGCGAATATACAACTATCAGCTAGCTTGGGCACGCAGGATTATGGAAAATACCTTTGGGATACTCAGTAACCGGTTCCGCATTTTACACACCAGCATAAACCTGCGTGTGGAGAAGATAGACTGGGTTGTAATGGCATGCTGTGTTCTCCATAACTTTTTACGCCACAAAACCACCCTACAAATGGCATCAGGCACAACTATGCGAGAAGACCAAGACCTTCCAGAGGTGATTGGCCAGATTTCATCGTTGGCAGCACCAACAATGCAATCAACAGGCACTGCACGGGCAAAACAATTGAGAGAGGTGTATATGGCCTATTTTAAAGGCCCGGGAGCAGTGCCATGGCAGGAGGAATGTCTCAGATACATTTTAAAAACTATACTTACCAAACCAGCCTGAGACGAAGCACTCGGACCATCATCCGCCTCCTCTTCTCTCTCTCCCTCAGCCATCAGTACAATGGACTGTTGTTGTGGTTCCTGCTCCTTTAGAAATTATATCAAAGAATAATACCATAAGGTGGGGCGATAGGCATCATCAGCAGATGCTCCGGATCGCTTGGAATCCTCAACCTTTTTCAGCTCTTTTAAAAACACAGTGCGAAGGTTTTGGATTTTGAGGTGCACTGACTTCAGTGTAGCATCATGGTAGAATTGCCGGGTGTATTCAACCAATTCCTCCAGCGCAATAAGTTTCTTCACCCTATTGGAGTAGTCGCGACTATTGATCCTCCACAGGCACTCCGTTGCCTCCCAACGTTCCAGGAAGCCTGTGATGAACTCACATTCCTGATTCATAGACATTTCTGTTTGGGAAAATAAAATAAGTAAAAATATGGACGTATACAATGTTGTCCTAATTTGTATTAGTTTATAAAACAAAATGTTTTATATATATATATATATATATATATATACATTTTAAAAGTTGTTTGGTTATCCTGTTTGCATTTTAAAATAAATTTGTTAAAAAAAACAGTAATTTACTTGAGTCAGTGGTGCTAAGGGGGTGGGCGATGCATTAAACACATATAGGTGGTCAGTGGGTGGTGGGCGATGCATTAAACATTGGTGGTCAGTGGGTCACATATTCATTGGTGGACAGGGTCTGCATATACATTGATGCTCTGTACAAAAAAATATACTCATCAAATCCCTGCTTCCACGATCGCGTCCGTCTCCTTGAAGTCACGATGCCCCACAAAATGGAGACTGGGCGTGTACAGGGGAAGTCAGTCAAGTGACACAATGGATGATAGATCGTGCATTGGATCATGAGTACAAACACACGTACGATCCGCACCACATCGGGTCCGAGATTGGCAAATCTTGCCTGCAGCAGGCAAGATCTGAAGATACAAAAACAGACAAATCTCAGGTGCACGACTCCAAATTATTAATAATATATAAATGCAATAAAATTTAGCAATCAATAGAGGTTTTTAGCATAAACTTGGCCAAGTTTATGGGCCTACCCGCCATATCCAGGTAACCTCTGTAGGGTAGGTCCCTAACATACTACGATTCAAATCCAGAGCGCAGGACACCCCCAAACTAGCCCAGCTAAGCCGCCCCAGGGCACCGCCATAGTAAGAAAAGTGCAGTGTGAAAGAGATAGTTAGGAGCAGCTATTGCTGCATATAAAGAATGAAAATAAAAAGTGAGGTACATATATAATAAACAAACAGTGAAGGGTTAAAATGTGTTATAAAAGAAAAATGTGTTATAATGCGGTGCCCTGAAACAAATCAACAAAGGCAATTCAGGGGGACCCACGCCTCAAAAATGAACCAAAGTTGCAAAGATCTGAAGATGCGATGTACGACCTGCGGGGACGCGCATCGGTATCGTAATCGTGAGTGTACACTCACGATTAGAACATATTTTACACAACCTGTCGTCCCGATGCGTCGGAATCGGGCTGATCGTGTAAATATATAGCCTAGTGTGTGGGCATCTTTAAAGTGGAGGCAAATGAATCACAATTAAAAAGGAAGAAAGAAAAGGGAGAAACACAAGAGATAAGTGAAGATTGAGTATCATGTGTAAAGAGGTGTCTCTGTAGAGACACTTACAGTATTAAGCACCATTTTGGGGGCATAAGGACACTACTGCAGACCTACTGTATACAACATTATAGGGAAGGAATATGTGGCATTACAGTGCGGGCATATGCAGTATATGCTAGAAACTGAGGCATCAAAGTGTGGTATAACCATACTGGCCTACTGTCCCTGAATGTCTACTTTTGTTTAACGTTTTGATTACAGTTTGCACAAATTTTTTTATTTATTTTATATAGTTCTGTGATATTTATATATTGCGGTTTGATTCCTTTATATTTATACTGTAGTTGTATATTTTGTGCGTTTAGCAAGTGTTTCTTTAACAATAAAAAAGAAATCATAAAACCAATGTGTTATTTTTGGCGTACACACTTAAACACTATGGTTGTGGGATTACCTGGTAGGGGGCACCAGACAAAATCTTGCCTAGAGCACCAAATTGGTTAAGGCAGGCTTTGATCCCTGTGCATGTGCTAACTTGCTGAGGAGAAGCAGGGTATACAGGAAAAGGAGTCCCCATCATAGGGCTAATAATTTAGGCTGGTGAGGCAGAGCACTAAGACAGTGCACATGTCATCTTTGGCTGCCAAGTCAAGCCCCAAAGCCATATTTTACTGTCAACTGCTCCAATGCAGAGAACATTAGGCATCTAGCCAGGACACTGGAACGGAGAGCTCTGGATCTCCATAGTTTCTCCCATTCTCATCATAGGCCTTTATAACACTATTGTCCACTTATGTACATGTACCAGGTTCTATTTTCTTATGAACACATGCTCACAGGCCAAAGTCTGTTAATGTAATAAAATCTATTGAGGTTATCATAGAAGTTGTGAGCCAGCAGTCTTGGAGAGCAGGGCTGGATTAAGGCTTCTGGGGGCCCCTGGCTAATAAACTTTTGGGGCTCCCTATTTAATATACAGAGAGGGCAGGCCTCCAGTGCAGAGTGGGCTGGGGTCGAGGTGGAACAGGTGGCCGGTATCCTCCTCCCGGCAGGGGTGGCTCAGAGCACCGATATGCACTGTGACGTGGTCAATAAGTTGCAACTGTGCTGACATCAGTGCAGTGCCACTTTCGGCAGGGAATTTTGGAATTTTTGCCGGTTGGACCTCCAAGAAATATAGCGTGGGGAAAAACTTTATATATATACGTGTATGTTGCAGACATCTGGTAGCTTTTATTTTACTCTGTTTACCAGTGTCGTGTGTTTCAATGGAAATAAAATGTACATTACAGATTTCTGTTTGTGTATATGTATATATATATTTATATATATATATATATATATATATATATACATATATATATATATATATATATATATACAAAAAGGTATGTATTTGGCAATATGCTTGCCGACGTTTCAGAGCAGGGCTCTTTTATCAAGGCAGCCAAATATAAAGTTAGCACATCAGTAATGACAAACGTAGTAAACAGACAACACTCACTTTATATAGGAAGTGAAAGACACTGGTCTGAAGCAGACCGGGGAGGACACGCCCACGCTGCAGCCGGGCCCCACCGCGATGACGTCAGCCCGTCGCGACGAGGTTGCTAAGCAACTAAACCTGACTCCGGAGGCCAGGACTCGTCGCGATGGCGTCAGACCACCGCGATGGGGTAACCAGGCAACAGCTGTGGGACGCTAGAACGTCTCCCCGGTCCGCTATACAGACCCGGGTGATCACAGCCCAAACAATACACAATATATAGTGGCATGCTGCTGTAAGTGGAGCTTGTCCAACATATATAGGACACAGAAAGATATGGGCAATAGGAAGTACCACTAGGATGCAAATCATGCGACTGTATGCCGCTCACTGCATAACTGCCAAAATTCCAACAATGCCAGTGTGGGCAACTCAAGGGTCTCCAAACCAACGCCTATAGCAATGTAACAAATAGAAGATATACTCCAAATAGGTACACTCAACAGAATACTCAAAAATATATCTGATAGCGACTGAGCTATATGATTCAAAAGTAATAACATATGAAGTACAGTAATGTGGACATAAGTCCAAAAATTAGGAGGCATAAACGGAAAACTAGGGGCATGGTTATAAAGAATTCCAGTTAATCTTTTCATTGAGTCCCTGGGGTGCGATAGTTCCCAGACAGTGAATCCACCATACCTCCAGACGCAAAAGCTTATTTTCACGGTCGCCACCTCTGATGGAATCAGGTACATGGTCTATTACCATGTGTTTGAGAGAAGATAGTGTATGGCCAGCTTCCAAAAAGGTTGATCTGTGGAACCCCTGTTCAATGCAAGTTTGATGGCTGAGCGATGCAGAGCCATCCTTTCTCTGATGGTTCTGATCATTTTGCCGATATAATAGAGACCGCATGGGCACGTAATCACATAGATAGCAAAAGACGACAGGCAGTTCAACACAAAGCGAATAGAGTATCTTTTGTCTCTATGTGGATGCTTGAAAGAGGTGCCTGTTTGCATGTGCTGACAGGTGGTGCAATGAAGACATTTATAGCAACCTGGTTGCCTCTGTAGGAAAGTGGTCACTGGTCGATCCGATTTGGTAAATCCAGTGATGTCTGTATGTACCACTATATCACGTATATTGCGTCCCCTAGTATAACATGACATCGGTCTTTTGTTGCGGAGACTAGGTAAATCTTTATCCGTTGATATAATGGGCCACAATGCTCGGCATGCACGTTGAACTACAGGACTAGAAGTCTGGAATCTCTGTTTCCAGGGAATAATGTCCCTCTGGGGTTTGGTCGATGGATGAAGTAGGTCGTCTCTGGGAATTCGAAGTACCTCGTCTTTTAGTTTTTGGACTTATGTCCACATTACTGTACTTCACATGTTATTACTTTTGAATCATGTAGCTCAGTCGCCATCAGATATATTTTTGAGTATTCTGTTGAGTGTACCTATTTGGAGTATATCTTCTATTTGTTACATTGCTATAGGCGTTGGTTTGGAGACCCTTGAGTTGCCCACACTGGCATTGTTGGAATTTTGGCAGTTATGCAGTGAGCGGCAGACAGTCGCATGATTTGCATCCTAGTGGTACTTCCTATTGCCCATATCTTTCTGTGTCCTATATATGTTGGACAAGCTCCACTTACAGCAGCATGCCGCTATATATTGTGTATTGTTTGGGCTGTGATCACCCGGGTCTGTATAGCGGACCGGGGAGACGTTCTAGCGTCCCACAGCTGTTGCCTGGTTACCCCGTTGCGGTGGTCTGACGCCATCGCGACGAGTCCTGGCCTCCGGAGTCAGGTTTAGTTGCTTAGCAACCTCGTCGCGACGGGCTGACGTCATCGCGGTGGGGCCCGGCTGCAGCGTGGGCGTGTCCTCCCCGGTCTGCTTCAGACCAGTGTCTTTCACTTCCTATATAAGGTGAGTGTTGTCTGTTTACTACGTTTGTCATTATTGATGTGCTAACTTTATATTTGGCTGCCTTCATAAAAGAGCCCTGCTCTGAAACGTCGGCAAGCATATTGCCAAATACATACCTTTTTGTACAGCATCTTGGAGTGCCGCAGTTTTTCTTCCCGTTGGTGTATTACATGTGCACTGAGGGCACCCAATCCTTTTCCTGTTCGATACTACGAGTGCCGGTCCTTTCTAGAACTTTATCCTACCGGGACCTGTTCCCACCCGGGACGAGGCACCACCCTATTTCAACATATTGGATGACATTCTTCCCTTGATAGGGAGTGACTACACTTACAGTGTTCACAGCGATATACAACATGGACCAATCCCTACCTTCGGTTGCAGCAGGCAATCCCGCAGGATGCAGGGGCATTTTCTTAACAAAGGGCAACGTGCACAGCTACTCCGATGCGGAAGCCCAAGCCATTCTTTTTAAGGATCAATGGCCGGTTGATGACAAAATCCAAGGCCTGGATGAATTAACACAACCTTACCTGAAATTAAAGAAACGTGAAATAGATTTTCTCCTTCACGGAATCTCTCTATCAGAATATTTCAGAGACCAAATGATCCCTCGTGGCTTTAGGGTCCGCAACATGCCCACAATTGGGAGGTATAACCCGGAATTTTGTCAGAAATGGATAGGCATACTCAATAAATGTAGTATGGACCTAATGCTCTTAGTAATTGCCGAA
Organism: Taudactylus pleione; assembly: GCA_031769625.1. NCBI lineage: Eukaryota > Metazoa > Chordata > Amphibia > Anura > Myobatrachidae > Taudactylus > Taudactylus pleione. The sequence continues at coordinate 2,700,742 of JAUIMM010000658.1, forward strand.
GCCAGCAGGGAGCTCAAACTCACTAAGGATAAGATTACGGCGTTTGATCTGCAACATAAGGACATGCTGGAACAAGATGCCAGTAGAGATTGGATGCACAAAATCCAACAACAGTGTGACAACTATCACCGCGATTTAATTAAGTTTAAAAAAAAACAAGCAATACCTGGTAATTAATGATTATGAAGAAAATCGCGTATATCGGTGGCTGATGGGGTCCGATGTTTGACCAGGCAATCAGGGGTCATTTCGCCAGAGTGCAGGTCAGAGACAGCGTAGAGAAAATCAAACACGGGACGCTCACACCTCTAACAGTGACAGCGACTTTGCCATCAGAGACTCTGATGACACTTCAGAGCCCACACCGGTCCCTTTAGACGAGGCTATCAACCCTCCGTCAACATCCATTACAAGAGGCCGCCCACCCGCAGGGGACACCAAAATCAAAGGAAAAAAAGGGCAGCCCTCCAGAAAGAAAGTCTGATTTATAATCTATCCTCACGGACTTTATCACCGGAGGAGATACAAGTTCTCAATAAAGGCTTATCCTTCGTTCCTACATCTTACCACGATGAATTCATTTGGCAAGCAGATGCCCATAAATTTTCTCGTAAACTGCGCTTACAGGAATTCTTTCAAGACAAGCCAGATTCTAAGTCCTTAGAGCCTCACAATAATTTAATTTCTTCATGGAGCAGTTCTAACTTCGATCCCCAATCATCCAATTCCTCATTAAAAACCTTCTCCAGATTAGTTGATGAAGCGGTATCCAGGTACAATCGCACCACAACGAAACAACATCCAAATTTGTCCAAATCCGAACAATTGGCTCTTAAAAACCTAGGGAATTACCGTGACATTTTGATCCGCCCTGCGGATAAAGGGGGGGCGATTGTGATACAGGACCTATCCACGTACCAACAGGAATGCATGCGCCAACTATCGGATGATTGTACTTATCGTCGTTTGTCCAAAGATCCAACCTTGGATTTTAAAAAAGAACTTGACAACATCCTCTCCTCAGCTATCCTGTCAGGGCAAATAACAGAAAAACTTAGGAAAGCATTAAGCCAGGTACATCCAACCGTACCCATATTTTACCTTGTACCGAAAATCCACAAGGATCCCCTGCACCCCCCTGGTAGACCTATCATCTCGGCCAGGAACTCAATCTACCAGCCAGTGTCTATGTTCCTGGATTCCATTCTGCAGCCTTTGGTGATGAAACAGCCGACATTCATTAAGGACACCACCAGCTTCCTTGTGGCACTTCAATCTATCAGAGAGATTCCAGAGGACACCCTGCTGTGTGTAATGGATATTAACAGTCTATATACATCAATTCCTCATCTTGAAGGCCTGGCAGCAACACATAACTTTTTACTTAAGGAACAAGTTCCGAACATCGATATCGACCTCTTCATGACTCTCTTACAACTCACACTCACCCGGAATTACTTCCTGCATGACGGAGCATTTTACCAACAGCTCCGCGGCTGTGCCATGGGCAGCAATGTGGCCCCTTCTTATGCAAATATCTATATGTTTGAAGAAGAACAACATATGTTCTTCGATGACACCACTATTTCGGGTGCTATCTTGATGTATTGCAGATATATCGATGATCTGTTCCTGTTATGGACGGGGGGTGAGGAAGCTCTTAAAAAGCAGATGCTACATATCAACAGCCGGAACTCTCCAATTAAGTTAACCTACTTATACAGTAGGAACACCATTAGTTACCTTGACGTTCAAGTGACAGTTGACCATGGGCATATTCACACGAGTGTGTTTAGTAAAGCTACAGATCGCAACACACTTCTCTTGGCTAGCAGTCACCATCCTAAACCACTCAAACAGGGTCTCCCTAAATCACAGATGCTCAGAGTATCTAGGATCTCGAGTAACCCCTTAAATACCTGTATGGAACTCAACAAAATTATAGATAAATTTGTCTGTAGAGGGTATGACCTGGGAATGTTAAAACGTCTAAAAGACGAGGTACTTCGAATTCCCAGAGACGACCTACTTCACCCATCGACCAAACCCCAGAGGGACATTATTCCCTGGAAACAAAGATTCCAGACTTCTAGTCCTGTAGTTCAACGTGCATGCCGAGCATTGTGGCCCATTATATCAACGGATAAAGATTTACCTAGTCTCCGCAACAAACGACCGATGTCATGTTATACTAGGGGACGCAATATACGTGATATAGTGGTACATACAGACATCACTGGATTTACCAAATCGGATCGACCAGTGACCACTTTCCTACAGAGGCAACCAGGTTGCTATAAATGTCTTCATTGCACCACCTGTCAGCACATGCAAACAGGCACCTCTTTCAAGCATCCACATAAAGACAAAAGATACTCTATTCGCTTTGTGTTGAACTGCCTGTCGTCTTTTGCTATCTATGTGATTACGTGCCCATGCGGTCTCTATTATATCGGCAAAACGATCAGAACCATCAGAGAAAGGATGGCTCTGCATCGCTCAGCCATCAAACTTGCGTTGAACAGGGGTTCCACAGATCAACCTGTAGCCCGTCACTTTTTGGAAGCTGGCCATACACTATCTTCTCTCAAACACATGGTAATAGACCATGTACCTGATTCCATCAGAGGTGGCGACCGTGAAAATAAGCTTTTGCGCCTGGAGGCACGGTGGATTCACTGTCTGGGAACTATCGCACCCCAGGGACTCAATGAAAAGATTAACTGGAATTCTTTTTAACCATGCCCCTAGTTTTCCATTTATGTCCCCTATAGTTTGGACTTATGTCTACATTACTGTACTTCATATGTTATTACTTTTGAATCATATAGCTCAGTCGCTATCAGATATATTTTTGAGTATTCTGTTGAGTGTACCTATTTGGAGTATATCTTCTATTTGTTACATTGCTATAGGCGTTGGTTTGGAGACCCTTGAGTTGTCCACACTGGCATTGTTGGAATTTTGGCAGTTATGCAGTGAGCGGCATACAGTCGCATGATTTGCATCCTAGTGGTACTTCCTATTGCCCATATCTTTCTGTGTCCTATATATGTTGGACAAGCTCCACTTACAGCAGCATGCCACTATATATTGTGTATTGTTTGGGCTGTGATCACCCGGGTCTGTATAGCGGACCGGGGAGACGTTCTAGCGTCCCACAGCTGTTGCCTGGTTACCCCGTCGCGGTGGTCTGACGCCATCGCTACGAGTCCTGGCCTCCGGAGTCAGGTTTAGTTGCTTAGCAACCTCGTCGCGACGGGCTGACGTCATCGCGGTGGGGCCCGGCTGCAGCGTGGGCGCGTCCTCCCCGGTCTGCTTCAGACCAGTGTCTTTCACTTCCTATATAAGGTGAGTGTTGTCTGTTTACTACGTTTGTCATTATTGATGTGCTAACTTTATATTTGGCTGCCTTGATAAAAGAGCCCTGCTCTGAAACGTCGGCAAGCATATTGCCAAATACATACCTTTTTGTACAGCATCTTGGAGTGCCGCAGTTTTTCTTCCCGTTGGAGTATTACACGTGCACTGAGGGCACCCAATCCTTTTCCTGTTCGATACTACGAGTGCCGGTCCTTTCTAGAACTTTATATATATACACATATATATTCACACACACATATATATATATATATATATATATATATATATATTGTCGAAGCTGAATAATTGGCTGAGACAAGTTCAGTTTAAAATTTAATCGCGGCGACGCCATCTTGCGAATGGCCGCAAGACTCCATTTTGGAAATGAGATCGCAAGACACCATTTTGTGGCCAGCGTCAATTCAAGTTATAACTCAGGAGCTAAGAACAGATGGCAATATTTTTGTTAACCTACCAAGGGCAACTGGAAAAACAAGCTTTCTGAGTAAAAGTAAATAAGAATAGACAATGGGTATTTTTACATACAAATTGGGAATCCCTGGATGCAGATAAAGTATAGTTGTGGCAATTGTAATATAATCCAGGCATTGATCTACACAATTGGATTTGTCTGAATCCTAGACAGGATGGCCCCAAACTCCACAGCTTGAGGTGGTAATACATTTGCATTTCACACAAGAGTCTGTGAGAACAAAAGAGGTTTTGTTTTCCTTTGAACACACAACAGTTGGGGGCTCATAGGTTTATCACACTATCTGATACGCGATAACACTCGGTCAGTCCTCTCTCAGCAAAAGGGTGGAGGTGCCTTTTGAGAGACGCATTAGTCTTTCATTACCACAGTGTTGCTGAGAGCGTACTGCCGGTTATTGTGTAGAGGAAGCGCTGATTAGAATCCAGGGACAAGAGAGGAAAAAAGTTTGTTTTTCCTCTGTTGATAGAACCTTGTGTTTAAAGGGGTGCTGCAGTATTGCGTATGCAGCTAAAACGCATTTTTGCGTACGCAGTTAAAAAAATAATTATACGCTTGTGTGGTAGTCGCATAATTGTGTATGCGGCCGATCGCACAATAGCGTATACGCACTTCCGGTTCTGCTGCCACGTGTTTGAACAAAGCCATTGAGGTTTACATTTTTTTTTCTATCTACCAATATCTGGGTTAACGTTTATTTTCTGCGCAGGAAAAAGTGTGTAATAGTGAGTGTATTGTTGGTAGGGGTAATTTATTCCCTAAAGTTAAGGGTACCGTATGATCCTTAAGGGCTAGGTGCAAGGGTTAGCCTAGTCGCTCAGTAAGCAGCTTTACCGTTCTAAACACAGTAGCAGGTGTACATGTTGTCTTTGTTGTATAGAGGTGCGTGAGAGTGGCCGACATATAAACTCTCATAGGTCTGGAAGTTACCTTACTAAAGCTTATCTGGGTCTAGAAGTTGCCTGTTTCAAAACGTATCTAGGTGTGGAAGTTGCCTTATGAAATCTTATCCAGGTGTGTGGACGCCGCCGACTTAAATCGTTCACAGGTAAGTGAAAGTATCTTGATTGTCTTTCACCAGCTTAAATTTTTATTGAAAAGTGTAGGAGTTGTCTCAGAATGGGAGCCACGCAAACAGTAGAAATGTTAGGCAATGATGTGCTGCTAATGGAAGCGCCGATCGGGTCGGCCCGTCGTATCATGCATACCAAGTACGGTACTTATGCAATAAGGTATTGTGATATATGGTTTAATATGACGAGAAAGAGTGTTAGACCGTTTCCCAGAATTGGTAGTTTTGATAAAAATGTGTTAGATAATGTCCAGGATCACATCAGTATGGTGCGATCCCGAGAGAAAAAGATTAAGTATTTTGAATGTTTAAAAATATGGCAGCATGAAGGGGATGCTTGGCTTAAAAATGTGCAAATGACGCAAACTAGCGTTGCGAACGCATTGCCAGAAAATACATCCACGACGCTGAGTTGCAATACGGGCGAGCCGCAAATTGGCGCGCACGTGCGGCAAAGTAGCATCGTGGAGAGTATTGCCAGCAGTTCACGCTCACCTCCCCCACCTTATGTGGATGGAGGTGCAAGTACAGTTACCAAAAATACCCATAAAAATGTAACAAGCAATTTGTACCCTCTCTTAAGCAACCATAAAGAAAATGTTTATGATGTAGAAGATGAGCCTATTGTAATGTCTGCCATTTCCCATGCTGTGCAAATGATAGATGCTGCATCACCACAATCACGGGTGGTGCCGCCATCTCCATCGGTAACAGCAAGGGAAGTGTTAATACACTCTGCACCCATTGAGGAAGTTGTTAATACCATACGTAGCAGCAGCAGATTAAACCCCCAGCCAGGTAACCAGGTCAGAGGTAGCAGCGCTGCCGGTCTGCATCCCATTCGGACAATAACTGTTCCGAATGGAAATGCGGATGCAAACGGTATAGTACCCACGAGGGAAGTAGTGATGCATTGTCCATGGACAAGGGCAGAACTAAATTCCATCATAAATTATTTCCCTGATCCAAAAAAAGAATTAGCCAAATGTCAAAGATTTTTGAGAAATTTGGGTAGTTCTCATGAGCCCACAAATAAATATTGGCGTGTGGTGTTAAGGGCCTGCCTGCCACGCAATACCGACGTGACAAAATTTATCACGGACTGTGTATTGGATGGCGACGTTCCCTTAACAGATCAAGTAAACCAAGGTAACATTTCCCGCATTGTGACTCAATTGGGTGTATATTTTCCAGTAGTAGTTAACTGGAACAAAATCTTCACAATTAAACAAAAAGAGAGTGAAACTGCAGAAGAATATTGCGACCGGGCTCTGCAGGCTATCACCCAGTACACTGGGATAGAAGAGATTAAAGATAGCATTCACCACAGGGGAATGATAGTCACGATATTAATGGATGGGTTAAAAGAGAATTTAATAACTCGGGTTCAGACCTCACAGCCTGGCTGGCGGGGACTTACAATAGATAACCTCATAGAGTCTGCCATAGAACATGACAAAAACATCTCAAAAAAGAGGGAGACCCAGAGCGAAAAATTAATGGCTGTCAGTATACAAGCTCTGGAGAGAATGACGTTAACATCACAGCCAACAGACACGCTTGCACTTGCACACACACTCATGTCAGAACAAGTTGCTCTCACTAACCCCACTCAACAACAAACACAATTCTATCCCACTAACCCAATGCAACCACAGGTCCCAGGATATCCACCCACGTCTTTTCCCCCACAATACCCTTACTCTCCCTATCCTTACCCATATCCACCACCTTTACCCTCTGCTCAAACTTCACAACAACACATGCTTTCACCTGAATCACGGACATGTTTTAATTGCAAACAAACAGGACACTTAAGTAGAAACTGCACAGTAAAAAGAGTATGGACCCCACATCAAGGAAAATCTGGACACCCCCATAAGGGATATGCACAAAGACCAGCAAATGCTCAGCAAGCACCAGCTTCAATTGTAGCCGTAAATGCTTTATTGGAGAATGGTAGCCAATGCTAGGGGTCAGGTCATACCTGTAGTCTACAGATAGTCAGGTTAACGGGAAGTACTAGGGAAGAACCGGTCTTGATGGTTGATGTAGCTGGTACTGAATATCCTTTTCTTGTAGACACAGGGGCGACCAAGTCAGTGATGAAATCTCCCGTTAATTTACAGGTGACCAACGAGTCAATACCAACAATGGGTGTGACAGGTAAAGTGGAACGTTATCCTTTAACAAGGCCCGCAGAGGTTAGTATTGGGCCGTTGCATACCAGACATTCTTTTCTTCTGGCTGCCGCGGCTCCTACTAACCTGCTGGGCAGAGACTTGTTATGTAAAATGGGATGTGTCATATATTGCACCCCTGATGGTGTATATTTAGATATCCCAGAGAGAATGGTATACGAGGTGCGGGATATGTTAGACACCCCTCAAAGGATAATGTACCACTCTACAGTTTTAAAAGAAAATCCATCACAAGTAGATGAAATGTTGTCCAAAATTCCAGATTCCCTTTGGACAAAAGATGGACAGGACACTGGATTAATGGCAAACGTAAGCCCGGTAATGATAAACTTAAAAAGCGGTAGGCAAGCTACAAAAATTCCACTGTACCCACTTAAACAGGAAGTGGAACTAGGGGTGTTTCCAATAATCGAGCGATTATTGCAACAAGGAATTTTAGTTCGTACAGCTAGTGTAGCCAACAGTCCCATCTTTCCAGTAAAGAAGAGTGGTGGGAGGGGTTATAGGCTGGTGCAAGACCTTAGAGGTGTTAATAAGGTAGTAGAGAGCCAATTCCCTGTAGTGCCAAATCCAGCTGTCATCCTGATGCAGATCCCACCAAATTCAACCCATTCCACTGTCATTGACCTCTGTTCTGCTTTCTTCTCTGTGCCTCTCCATCCTGACTGTCAGTACCTATTCGCATTCACATACAGAGGTGTGCAATATACATGGACACGATTGCCCCAAGGTTTCATAGACAGCCCCAGTATTTTCTCCCAGGCATTGCATGACTGTTTACAAGCTTTTCAACCTGCCAATGGATCAGTTCTAATTCAATATGTGGATGATTTATTGCTATGTTCTGACTCTTTTATGTCATGTGTGAATGATACTAAACTTTTGTTACTTCATCTCTCGCAAACAGGACACAAAGTGGCTAAGGACAAATACATACCTTTTTGTACAGCATCTTGGAGTGCCGCAGTTTTTCTTCCCGTTGGTGTATTACACGTGCACTGAGGGCACCCAATCCTTTTCCTGTTCAATACTACGAGTGCCGGTCCTTTCTAGAACTTTATATATATACACATATATATTCACACACACATATATATATATATATATATATATATATATTGTCGAAGCTGAATAATTGGCTGAGACAAGTTCAGTTTAAAATTTAATCGCGGCGACGCCATCTTGCGAATGGCCGCAAGACTCCATTTTGGAAATGAGATCGCAAGACACCATTTTGTGGCCAGCGTCAATTCAAGTTATAACTCAGGAGCTAAGAACAGATGGCAATGTTTTTGTTAACCTACCAAGGGCAACTGGAAAAACAAGCTTTCTGAGTAAAAGTAAATAAGAATAGACAATGGGTATTTTTACATACAAATTGGGAATCCCTGGATGCAGATAAAGTATAGTTGTGGCAATTGTAATATAATCCAGGCATTGATCTACACAATTGGATTTGTCTGAATCCTAGACAGGATGGCCCCAAACTCCACAGCTTGAGGTGGTAATACATTTGCATTTCACACAAGAGTCTGTGAGAACAAAAGAGGTTTTGTTTTCCTTTGAACACACAACAGGTGGGGGCCTGCTGACAGAGGGCATGTAGAACTACAACCCTCAGCCATCCACACTGCTGGATGTTCCCTTCATGTATGAGAGATTATGCACTTAAATCTCACCCATTAATATCTAGCGTCCTTATACCAAACCCCGAATACCCACACACTACATATTCGCACACAAGGTTCCATTAGCATCAAATTGTATGATTCAAGTTGGTTAAGTTAGTATAAAAGCTAAGAAGTAGAGGTTTTTGATAACTAAGGTATTATACATGATAAGCAAGGTGTGTTTGGTTTCATTCTGATGCGTACGCTTTTTACAGCATCCCCGTGTTATCGGTGGAGAGATCGCATCATGCAAACTCAAATTACGGATCGCAGAACTTACAAGCAACAAAATGTTTAGCTGATGGAATGTTACAGGAGGCGTTACTAGAAAGACCCCTGTTGTCGGAGGCAGGGAAAGTCTATTTGAAACAACCTGTTAAATGTGCCGTAACATATGCTTCTCCTCTGGGAACCAATGAGATCAGCAGGAAGTTTTCCCTTTGTCCTGTTTCAGTCTGGTGGGGAATAAATACATGTGTCCAAATACTGGTTTGCCAGTTCATGCTGAATTTTGGGTGTAGTGAGGATATCTAGTCTGAGGTCTATCTCTGGGTCCAGAGGCGCAGCGTATGTATAACTGTACTTGGGTCTGTATTATTTCCTTTTACGCCTAACTTGTGTATGTATAGATTGCGTGTAACTGACTGTACTTTTACCTGAATAATACTTGTGCGTTGGAAACACAGATACCACTCCTGTCTTAATTTGCGGTTATACTGCGTACGCAATTAGCGTTCTGTTTAGAGGTTATAGGCAGGTTTTTGTCTTAGAGGTTCTGGGCAGGTGAATCTTAGAGGTTTATAGGCAGGAATATATTAGAGGTTAATATTGACGATTAAACAATATATATATATATATACACATATATTCATACACACACAGTATATATATATAAATATATATATATATATATACAATAACAACCAGTAAAAGCTAGTGGCACTCGTTGGTCTTGCAAAAATTTATTACTCGGTGCAAACCACCAAGTTACAGGTACATATCCTTAGGTAGTCAAAATGTCATTTTTATTGAAAAAATTGAGTCAGGACAAGGATACATTAAAACAGTCTGTTTTAATGTATCCTTGTCCTGACGAAGAACACATTAAAACAGAATGGGACTAGCTGGAGAGACACTGCGGGGCTGGCTGAAGAGACACTGTGGGGGCTGGAGCGACAGAAGATGGCTGGCTGAAGATACACTGGGGTGGCTGGAGAGACACGTTGGGGGGGCTGGAGAGGCAGAAGGGGGCTGGCTGGAGCTGAGAGAAACTGGGGGCATCTTGGTTACACTTTAGACATCCTCGTTTAAAAACTCAGGGAAAAAATATGAATTCTACAACTTTAGGATTATACACTACAAGTATGGAACTGATTCTGATTCTACAGGTCTCTGTGCACAGACGCAAGGTTTTGCATACAGCGCATATGCAAATACAAATTTACGCATTTGCGTATACAGTATGCCTGCCATAATCTTAGTTGGATGGAATTTGACTGGATCTGTCTTTCTGTGAAATTAGACATTTCAGGGCAGTAATGCGTGTCGATAATACGATCACATGGTACTGCCCTGACTTGTGGGAGCATCATGGGAGTGTCCTGGGTGGGTATCTAATGCTCTGTGCAATTCTGAGCCATGTGTATGGGGTAGGGAGCCTGTTGCTGACGAATCTCTTGCATCTAGCATGTGGCTGGTGTAAGTGCTGAAACTAATAGTGGCGGCTGCTGTAAAGTCAGTGGGCGGCACGGCTTCTCACTTGCAGATGCATGGACCACCGCATTAGTTGAACAGAATCTTGCATAAGCATAATGTAGTAATCTGGCTGCCACAAATACACTTTGCGTGCAACTCAGAATCAGCCCGTGTCTCCTATACCCCTATTTAAAACAGCAGGAACCCACCCGTTGGACTGGACAGCAGCCAAACAGGTCATACAGGATTGCGTGGGAGCATTCCTACCCATTTACAGGTTTTTATTTCTTGTTTTCAAAGCTTAAGCGTTTATTTGACAATGTAGGGATGTGTTTGTGATGTAAAAGTGCTGTAAATCACATTCACATTTCCAGTCCCCTTTCATAAAGCTGCAGACACCAAAGTAAATGTGTTTACATGAAAGGAAGCTTCAAAGCTCTATTGAACAGCAGATTTTTTTCCTGGTAAAATAACTTAATTATGCTACAGATGTTACTTTGTAGCTATATGAACAGAGCAGTATTTATGTGATACTGTAACTGTAGATCTGCTATGCAATCCAATAGAGTCTAGAGAGGTTCTCAGGGTAGATGGAGGCCACCAAAAGACCTTGGAGGGCCACATCCCGACAGCCCTGTTTCATTGCATGGCACTTCCAGGAAAAGTGTGCCTTCATAGCATTACATTTATATCACCGAATAAGCAATACACAGCTATTCTACTCATTATCTCCCTACTATACAGTCCACACATAACTTTACACAGAGCTATTATCCTGGAAAATAGGTTAAGGAACTGTGAATGGAGCTACAGAAAAACAATTATATATTTGTGTATATTGTCGAAGCTGGATTATTGGCTGAGACAAGATCAGTTTAAAATTGAATCACAGCGACAACATCTTGCGACTGGCCGCAAGACGCCATTTTGCGAAATGGCCGCCTAAGCGCCATTTTAGATAAACTCACATTTTAGTACATGTGGCGATAATACCATTAGCATCATGCGAATGCATCTGTGACCATCACCATAGGTTACGGCGATTCACCAAAAGCCTATTTCATTACTTTATGTATTATAAAGGATATATTCCAGAAATGGCTTTACAGTATTGCATTAGAGCAATTGGCCAGGTGACAACTGGCTTGTGTAGATAAGCTTCTTGGATAGTGTTTGCCCTCACTACGGGTGGTCCGGCTAGAATACATTAACAAGCTTCCTGCAATGACATGATTTCAAAGGCTAGAGTGTCACCTTAGGTCTGTCTCTTGTACCTGGGATATTTTGCATTTTCACACAAGAGCGGGAGAATAAAGAGTTTTTTTTCCTTTGAATACTAACAGGTGGGGGGCTGCTGACAGAGGACATGTAGAACTATCTGGCCCAGCATGTCACGCTGCTAAGATGTTAGAGTCAAGTGCACCCATCTTCATACACACATTAATACATCTTTATATCAAACCCCGAATACTCACACATTACATATTCACACATAAGGTTTAATAAGCTTTAAAGTATATGATTTAAGTTGGTTCAGTTAGTTTAAATGCTGAGAAATAAAGATATTTGATAACTAAGGTATTATACATGATAAGCAAGTTGTGTTTGGTTTTGTTCTGATGCGTATGCTTTTTACAGCATTCCGGTGTTATCGGTGGAGAGATCGCATCAAGCAAACTCAAGTTACGGATCACAGAACCTACAAGCAACAAAATGTTTTATTTCATGAACAACTGTTAGGATGTTACAGAGGGCATGATTAGAAAGATCCCCAGCTGTTAGAGGCAGGGAGAGTCTATTTGAACCAGCCTGTTAAATGTGCTGTGACATATGCTTCTCGTCTGGGAACCAATGATATCAGCAACAGACTTCCCTATTGTTCTGTTTATTCTGGGGGGTATAAATATGAGTGCATGAACGCTGGTCTTCAGTGTTCATGCTGAACGCTGTATGACTAGGGGTCTCTTGCTGATGCCTATCTCCGGGTCCGGAAGCGCCTGCATATGTATACTGTACTTGGGGTCTGTATAATTTCCTTTTGCACCTAAATTGTGTCTCTCTGTGTGTGTCTCTCTCTCTCTGTGTGCCTCTCTCTCTCTTTGTCTCTCTCTCTCTGTGCCTCTCTCTCTCTCTGTGTGCCTCTCTCTCTCTGTGTGCCTCTCTCTGTGTGTGTGTGCCTCTCTCTCTCTGTGTGTGCCTCTCTCTCTGTGTGCCTCTCTCTCTCTTTGTCTCTCTCTCTCTGTGCCTCTCTCTCTCTGTGCCTCTCTCTGTGTGTGTGTCTCTCTCTCTGTGTCTCTCTCTCTCTCTCTCTGGGTCTCTCTTTCTCTGTGTCTCTCTGTCTCTTTCTCTGTCTCTCTCATTGTATTTATTTGCGCTTATTGTACACAGATCATAGCGTATAACTGACTGTACTTTTACTTGAATAATACTTTGTGCTTCAGAACCACATGTTCTGAGTCTGGAGTCTCTATTTATTGTATGACTGCGTACGCAAATTAGCGTCATCCTTAGAGGTTTATAGGAAGGATTTTAGAAGGTACAGGCAGGGGTATATAGAGGTTCATTTTAATACTAACAGATGGGGGCTCATCCAGTGAAGTCACTTACCTACTCACACGGCACATATGGCTATCGATGTATCAGCAAAGGGTGGAGTGGCCACATGCAGGGTTTTCCTGCAACCGCTTTGTGCTGAAAGATCGCTATCCATTTTCGTGTGAGCAAAGGAAGCTGACTAGAATCCAGGGACAAGAAAGGAAAAAGTTTGTTTTCCTTTGTTGATAGAACCTAGCGTTTAAAGGGGTGCTGTAGTATTGAGTATGCGGCTGAGTCGCAGTTTTGCGCACAGAAAAGACGCACTTTTGCGTACGCAGTTAAAAAGTCATTATACGCTTGTGTGGTAGTCGCATTATTTTTTGTATGCAACTGGTCCCACAATAGCGTATACGTACTTCCGGTTGTTCTGCCATGGTGTTTAAACAAAGCCATTGAGGTTTACATTTTTTCTATTACCAATATCTGGGTTAACGTGTATTTTTTTCTGCACAGGAAAAAAGTGTGTAACAGTGAATATTTGTTGAACAAAGTTAAGGGTATTGTATGATCCTTAAGGGCTAGGTGCAAGGGTTAGCCTAGTCGCTCGGTAAGCAGCTTTACCGTTGTATACACAATAGCAGGTGTACATGTTGTCTTTGTTGTAGAGAGGTGCGTGAGAGTAGCCGACATATAAACGCTCATAGGTGTGGAAGTTGCCTTACTAAATCTTATCCGGGTGTGGAAGTTGCCTTTTTCAAATCTTATCCAGGTGTGGAAGTTGCCTTACTAAATCTTATCCAGGTGTGTGGGCGCCGCCGACTTAAATCGTCCACAGGTAAGTGAAAGTATCTTGATTGTCTTTCACCAGTTTCAATTTTTATTGAAAAGCGTAGGAGTTGTCTCAGAATGGGAGCCACGCAAACAGTAGAGATGTTAGGCAATGATGTGCTGCTAATGGAGGCGCCGATTGGATCGGCCCGTCGTATCATGTATACCAAGTACGGTACTTATGCAATAAGGTATTGTGATTTATGGTTTAATATGATGAGGAAGTGTGTTAGACCGTTTCCCAGAATTGGTAGTTTTGACAAAAATGTGTTAGACAATGTCCAGGATCACATCAGTATGGTGCGATCCCGATAGAAAAAGTTTAAGTATTTTGAATGTTTAAAACTATGGCAGCATGAAGGGAATGCGTGGCTTAAAAATGTGCAAACGACGCAAACTAGCGTTGCGAGCGCATTGCCAGAAAATACATCCGCGACGCTAAGTTGCAATACGGGCGAGCCGCAAATTGGCGCGCACGTGCGGCGAGGTAGCGTCGTGGAGAGTATTGCCAGCAGTTCACGCTCACCTCCCCCACCTTATGTGGATGGAGGTGCAAGTACAGTTACCAAAAATACCCATAAAAATGTAACAAGCAATTTGTACCCTCTCTTAAGCAACCATAAAGAAAATGTTTATGATGTGGATGATGAGCCTATTGTAATGTCTGCCATTTCCCATGCTGTGCAGATGATAGATGCTGCATCACCACAATCATGTGTGGTGTCGCCATCTCCATCGGTAACAGCAAGGGAAGTGTTAATGCCCTCTGCACCCGTAGAGGAAGTTGTTCATACCATACATAGCAGCAGCAGATTAAACCCCCAGCCAGGTGACCAGGTCAGAGGTAGCAACGCTGCCGGTCTGCATCCCATTCGGACGATAACTGTTCCGAATGGAAATGCAGACGCAAACGGTGTAGTGCCCACGAGGGAAGCAGTAATGCATTGTCCATGGACAAGAGCAGAACTAAATTCCATCATAAATGATTTCCCTGATCCCAAAAAGGAATTAGCCAAATGTCAAAGATTTTTGAGAAATTTGGGTAGTTCTCATGAGCCCACTAATAAAGATACCACGCAATACCGACGTGACAAAATTTATCACGGACTGTGTATTGGATGGCGACGTTCCCTTAACAGACCAAGTAAACCAAGGTAACATTTCCTGCATTGTGACTCAATTGGGTATATATTTTCCAGTAGTAGCTAACTGGAACAAAATTTTCACAATTAAGCAAAAGGAGAGTGAAACTGCAGAAGACTATTGCGACCGGGCTCTGCAGGCTATCACCCAGTACACTGGGATAGAAGATATTAAAGATAGCACTCACCACAGGGGAATGATAGTCACGGTACTCGTGGACGGTCTGAAAGACGATTTAAAGATACGGGTTCAGACCTCACAACCTGGCTAGAGCGGACTCACAATAGATAACCCCATAGAGTCTGCCATAGAACATGATAAAAATATCACAAAGAAGAGAGAGACCCAGAGCAAAAAACTAATGGCTGTCAGTATCCAAGCTCTGGAAGGAATGACAATAACATCACAGCCAACCGACACACCTGCACCCACACACACACCTGCACCTGAACAATTACACATCCTCACCAATCCCACACAACAGCAAACACATCCTTACCCAACATATCATACACAACCACAGGTCCAATACTCATATCCCCCACAATATCCTTACCCTCCCTATCCTTACCCATACCCACCACCTTTCCCTCTTGCTCAAATCCCACAACAATCTTTTCATCCACCCCATTCAAAATTATGTTTTAACTGTCACCAAGTGGGACACGTAAGTAAGAACTGCAGAATGAAGAACACCACACAGGAACACGAGTTTCCCATGGGTTCATAGGTAACCCCAGTATCTTCTCCCAGGCCTTATATGACTGTTTATAATCTTTTCAGCCTATCAATGGATCTGTTCTAATGTAAAATGTGGATGATTTATTGTTGTATTTTAGGTCATGTTTAAATGTTATTAAACTGTTGTGCTTTATCTCCCACTCATAGGACACAAGGTTGCTAAGGATTAACGGCAGCCATGCCAGGCTGAGGTCGACTACTCGGAATACTATCCAAAACAGTGGCACAGGCATTATTTAGAGCAGTAGCTATTAATAACAAGATTTAATTGCAGGAACCTGTATGCAGATACTATGGACCTCATTCAGAGTCGGTCGAAGCGGCCGCATGGTCATACGGAAAAAGGGGCCGGATATTCAAATGATTCCCTCGCAAGTTGCGTCCCTAAGTTCGGATCAGTAGTGGGCCGACCAAGGGGAGGAAGCAGTCGGAAGACAAAAAAAATACGCCCCCTTCTCGTACGCATTGCACGTCATCTCCGGGCATATAAGGATTAATCGAGACCATCGGGAACCATCGGCACTGGTCGTAGAGCTTAAGGTTGACCATACCCTCTCTTAAGCTCTATGATCATGTCAGTGTAAAAACCTCCCATGTCACATGTGCCATGACGCTACTTTGTTAATTATGCACTCCCATAATCCGTATGCACTCCCATAAAACGCTGTTCGCATAATGAGGCATGCCTGCGTTCAGATCTCCACTCCCCCGTTTTCAAGCACCTTCCCCTGTTACCACCCACAAACGCCTCCATCTGTCACTCAAACTACCGACCTGGCTGTGTTGAAGGAGAGAGAAATTTCTGGTCGTAGCGGCTAGTTTGCGCACGCGCATTGCGAACTTTACGCATGCGCAGTATAGCGAACATCGGTGGCGTACAACCGTGCGGCCGCTTTGACCGACTCTGAATGAGGTCCTATATCCCTAGAATTATAAAAAATGATAGGGGGACTTATTTTACAGGTGACGTTTCCAAGAACATGTGTAAGATGATGGGTAACAACACTAAGATTATCCCAGACTGTCTTTTCCTTTATTTGCCCCCCTTTGAGATACTGTTCAAACAGGCAGCCTCATGTGAAAATATGATAAAGAGGTTACCGTGCAGGGTCTCACGAAGATGAATGAGAATAACCGAAATTGAAAGTGTTATTAACTAACATGTCTAATACAAACTGTCATGATGTCAAATCTGGAAGAATTTGTTATGATCCAAATTTTTTTAGCTCAGTTCGTTTGACTGATCGGTGGAAAGGTCCGTATCTGACGATACAGCATCCTCAAAGGGTGGCCGGGGAAGATACGTGGGTCCATTACACTCACTATAGGGAGGTTAACCAACCGGTGGAGATACAAGGCAGAGACAAGGTTGATAACGTGGTCCTGTCGATTGCGAGCTTGTGCCGGAAGGATTAAAATGGTGACGGTGAGATATCTGAGCTAAAGAAATGTGTAGATCGGTGCTTCCAGCAATGGAGTGGTCTGCTGTGGTCATCCTAGTTCTTTTTCTTTCCAGAGTTTTTGTCATGATGATCTGTTTGGGGATACTCAGTGTCTGTGATGGGGGACCGATAAAGGAGATGTGAGCTGATGGCGGAGCTGATGGAGTGGAGTCAGGAGGAGTGCAATGCCAATCAGGGGAGTGCCTGACCAATTTTAGTATTGTAATTGTTATGTTATTTGGAAAAAAATACTTCCAGAAGTTATGACCCTCACACATGTTGAAATGCTGGGTATACATAAAAACACACCATCAAAAGAAATATGATGCATCCGGTGTGTTCCTATTGTGTTGAAGTGTGGAAAATTTTAAAAAATAGAGTAAAACGAAAGAATGAAATTATGATAGTGGCCAGTATGAATACCGAGGTAAATACAGAACTGCATTACAACCCTGAGCTAGGAAATACCATCATTTAATGTATTATATTTAGACATGCATAGAATGTATTATTGAAATGTTATTTTTAAAACACCTCAGATAATGTAAAGTCTAAATTCCCCTTCAAGACTGCTGTTATAAGACTGGTGCATCCCCACACCTTTCACATGATCTTCCAAGATCCGCGGTGTGCGTATAATAGTAGTTTTATGTCCCCACTCAGAGACACATTATTGATGGACTAAGAACCACCTTGTGCCATCCCATAATAACACTAAATAATATGTAAATGTAAACCTAAATTACATTTTAATAGCAGATTGTGATAGCATGTTGTTCACTATCAAAGTGTGGACTGTCAAAGCTGGATTATTGGCTGAGACAAGATCAGTTTAAAATTGAATCGCAGCGACACCAAGACGCCATTTTGCGAAATGGCTGCCTAAGTGCCATTTTAGATAAACTCACATTTTAGTACATGTGGCGATAATACCATTAGCATCATGCGAATGCATCTGTGACCATCACCATAGGTTACGGCGATTCACCAAAAGCCTATTTCATTACTTTATGTATTATAAAGGATATATTCCAGAAATGGCTTTACAGTATTGGATTAGAGGAAGTGGCCAGATGACAACTGGCTTGTGTAGATAAGCTTCCTGGATAGTGTTTGCCCTCACTACGGGTGGTCCGGCTAGAATACATTAACAAGCTTCCTGCAATGACATGATTTCAAAGGCTAGAGTATCACCTTAGGTCTGTCTCTTGTAGCTGGGATATTTAGCATTTTCACACAGGAGACCGGGAGAATAAAGAGTTTTCTTTCCTTTGAATACTAACAGGTGGGGGCCTGCTGACAGAGGACATGTAGAACTATCTGGCCCAGCATATCACGCTGCTAAGATGTTAGAGTCAAGTGCACCCATCTTCATACACACATTAATACATCTTTATATCAAACCCCGAATACTCACACATTACATATTCACACATAAGGTTTAATAAGCTTTAAAGTATATGATTTAAGTTGGTTCAGTTAGTTTAAATGTTGAGAAATAAAGATATTTGATAACTAAGGTATTATAAGGTACAAGCAAGTTGTGTTTGGTTTTGTTCTGATGCGTATGCTTTTTACAGCATTCCGGTGTTATCGGTGGAGAGATCGCATCATGCAAACTCAAGCAACAAAATACAAGCAACAAAATGTTTTATTTCATGAACAACTGTTAGGATGTTACAGAGGGCGTGATTAGAAAGATCCCAGCTGTTAGAGGCAGGGAGAGTCTATTTGAACCAGCCTGTTAAATGTGCTGTGACATATGCTTCTCCTCTGGGAACCAATGATATCAGCAACAGACTTCCCTATTGTTCTGTTTATTCTGGGGGGTATAAATATGAGTGCACGAACGCTGGTCTTCAGTCTTCATGCTGAACGCTGTATGACTAGGGGTCTCTTGCTGATGCCTATCTCCGGGTCCGGAAGCGCCTGCGTATGTATACTGTACTTGGGGTCTGTATAATTTCCTTTTGCACCTAAATTGTGTCTCTCTGTGTGTGTCTCTCTCTCTGTGTGTGTGCCTCTCTCTCTGTGTGCCTCTCTCTCTCTCTCTGTGCCTCTCTCGCTCTGTGTGCCTCTCTCTCTCTGTGTGTGCCTCTCTCTCTCTCTCTGTGCCTCTCTCTCTTTGTCTCTCTCTCTCTGTGTGCCTCTCTCTCTCTCTGCATGCCTCTCTCTCTTCTGTGTGTGTCTCTCTCTCTGTCTCTCTCTCTCTGGGTCTCTCTTTCTCTGTGTCTCTCTGTCTCTCTCTCTCTCTCTGTCTCTCTCATTGTATTTATTTGTGCTTATTGTACACAGATCATAGCGTGTAACTGACTGTACTTTTACTTGAATAATACTTTGTGCTTCGGAACCACATGTTCTAAGTCTGGAGTCCCTATTTATTGTATGACTGCGTACGCAAATTAGCGTCATCCTTAGAGGTTTATAGGAAGGATTTTAGAAGGTACAGGCAGGGGTATATAGAGGTTAATTTTAATACTAACAATATATATATCAGAGATGAGCGGTTCCGGTTCTCAGAGAACCGGACCCACCTGAACATTGCAATTCCGAGTCAGATCCAAGACTGGCTCGGGTTTTCCCACCTGACTTGGATCTCAAAATGAGGCAAAACATCATCTTCCCACTGTCGGATTATCGCTGGTTTTGGATTCTATAAAGGTCCCGGTGATTGGCGCCATTTTCACTGCGGGTATAGATGGTGAACTGAACAGACGTGTTGCTGTCACTGTCTGTGTCAGTGTGTTGTCCAACTTATCCTGCCAGGGTCTGGGGCTGAAGGCTGCTGCTGTGTTGTCCTTAAAGGGGCTGGGGCTGCAGTATATAAAGGACGGCTTCAGTGGGTGCTGCAGCTGCTGTGTCACTTGTCCTGTCAATCAAGGGGCTGCTGCTGTGTTATACATAAGGGCTGCTGCTGTGTTGTCGTCCTGTCCATCAAGGGGCTAGGACTGCAGACCATAAAGGGGTGCTGTGTTGTCCAGGGGGGGGTGCTCTGTCAATCAGGGGTGCTCTTCCCCAATGTAAAAAAAATAAAAGAGCTTTTTTTGTGTGTGTGCGTTAGCAACTTAGCTGCACTATTATTGTTTGATGACACTGCCGGCCAGACCGAAGTTTCTCGTCCACGTATTTGTGACTCTACAGGTGGTCTGTCCGCTCTCAGCAGGGGTACTTTGTTGTCCATAAAGAAGGGGGTGCTGTCTGTGTTGTTCAACAAAGGGGTGCTGCCTCGTTCAGGGGTGCTCTTCCACAGTGTTAAAAAAATAAAAGTGAAATAAAATTAATATTATCAATCCACAAAAAATTGATGTGGTTCTCCAAGTACCAGCATTTTGCTGGGACCTGTAGTTCTCCAGCAAAATACAATATCCTTACATCTAATTTTTATACTACACTTTCACACAATTAACCCGGCACCCACCGGCCAGCCCAGACCTGGGGTGCCCTGGAGAGGGGGACCCCCTTTATTGGGTGGGTCCCCACTTCCCCAGAGTTCTGCGGCCTCGGCTGACTAGTGGTCAAGTGTAATGCTTTGACTGGGGGACCCGGTGAAAGCATTCCCCTAGCTGTAGCATTACACCCCCGCAAGGAAGAGTCCGGTGCTGGTTATGGACAATACAGGGGACCCCTACTCATTTTGTCCCCTGAATTTCCACAACCAGGACAGGCTCAGCAGAGCCTTGTGCTGGTTCATAAAGTACAGGGGACCCCTATGCATTTTTTCCCCCTGTATTTTAAGAACCAGGACATGCTCTACAGAGACTGGGGCTTGTTATGCTTGTGGGGGAGGGGGGCATGTCATTTTTTTTTTTTATTATTTTTACTGTTACTACTTTTTTTTGACACACAGACTCCTTCACGGATCTCACTGATCTGTGAAGGCTTCTGTATAACTCAGACCTTTTAATGCTAGTCGCATTAAAAGGTCAGAGTTTACATAGGGAAAAACTAGCAGAAATTCGCATAGTGTAATAGCCTTGAACTCACAAGTTCGCAGGCTATTACATTTGGCGAGTTGAAGGACAAAATCAGACCTTAAAATGTGCAAGCGAGTGTGATTTGTCCCGCAGCAAAACCTTGGACCCTATTACATTTACCCCCCCCAGTGTTATTACAGATGTTCTTCACAAATCATCATCATGGAGCAACAGGGCAAGAACTGTTGAAATATTGGATGGAAAAGGGGAACTCTGCACTTGGCAGCCCCCTTCTTCCGATGATTGAGGAAACTCATGCACTGCTCACTTACTGCAAATAGAGGGTCTATGCAGAGTTGGACAAAAAAGTGTAAAAATATGCAATTCCAGCACGTTTACCAAATAAGCGTGAATCTTAAACTGGGTATACAGTCGGTTGGCTTGACATCCAGCTGGCCGTCGTGCCGTCCGGTCCACTGATTCAGGGAAGTATACACACTTACCAATCAGCCATTCATCATGTTGTCCTGAAGTTACAGCTGGGTGGGCATTTCAATTTGCCCGCCCAGCTGTGACGTCAGTAGTGTTCGACACAGTAACTTTTCTACATCTACATATATGTAAGTGTAGCCCACCCTTAAAGATAAGGCCTAATTATAGTTGGCTGCATCTTCACACACACGTCATAGGAGTCGTATCTCTTGCGGGTATTAGAGGCCTGGTGTAAAGATATGGAATAATGCGAGGGCAACAGCAGCATTGGTTGTTTGCTAACTGATAGTACTTTTTTTGTTAGCATTGTGGCTATATTATATCAAGTTGTGTCTATCCATTTGAATATTTTATTTTCCATTTCTGTCTTAACTACTGCAGGGAAAACATTCCCATTGGATTAATAATGTGGCAAACGACAGACACCCGCATTTATTGCAATTCCATTCTCTGCTGAATCAGGCCCTTAATTAGTAGCTATTTCAGATCTTCTTAATTTTCCGCTAGCAATGTGGTATCATTAGCATAGTGGAGGTAATCATCAGCATAATGGAGGTAGTAGGGCGTAAATACTATATACTGTAGCTGGGTATAAATAAACGCCAGATGTCAGCTGATGTAAAAATACTACTGTGTTTTGAGTTGTGACTTTTCTGCAGACTTTTTAACACTCCCAGGCCACAAAAATGTCGCCCCACTTTGAATGAGACCTATTTTGTGCTGTGCCTGTGAGTCCATTCTAATTTAAGAAATAGACTCAACTATATTATTTTTTTTTCAGGCTTATTTTAAGCTACATCATCATAAATTTAGTAGATGCTCCATCCAAACATGAAAAATTAAACAGGATGTGTTCATTATATGTATAGCTATAGTGACATTATGACATTAGGACGTAAATATACAGTAAAAGGGTTGCAGCCTTTCTTGTGGCTGATGAACAGTTGAAAAGTACAGATTTGTGGTTTTAAGATTTGCAGCTCTCTGGAAACATAAACAGACAGCAAGTAAATGACTTGCATGGCGAGACCTGGTTCCTATCATCACGTTATTGATGTGTCAAGCTAAACAAGAGTCTTTGATGATGACTACAAGGGGTCTCTTCATTCCAAGAAATCTATCTGCTATTATGGCAGAGTCTGTGAGAACAAAAATTGTGTCTAAACGTCCTTGGCAAGATAAGGTGTTTCTCAATTAATGTTACAAAACAAAGAAACCAGAAAACAATTACATATTTACCACAAAACATTTTTATCCACAAATGCTTTCCAGTATATGAAAGGAAACATAAGACTGTTTTGCTAAACTAATCTAGTGTATGTGAATATAATTTTGTATAACCATAGTACATTAGAACCCTGATTATCCGCGGTAAACAAGGGGTGAGGTTGCCTGGATAATTAAAATAACGGTTAATATGACAATACATGTACAGAACATACTGCATTGTATTTAGCTGTTAATGTGGACATTGGGCTTGATTCAGAGATGTACGCTAATTCTGCCGCCAGCGCCACTGTGAATTTGTAGGCAGCAGCTGTGCGAAAATATGCAAATGTCGCAGCCGGCAGGATTTGGATTGAGATGCACAAAAAAATTCTATAAAATTTATAATTATATAAATTCAGGCGCTCAAAGTATGATATTTGTATCTAATGTAATTGTATTGGAAAAGCTGCTCCTAAAAGTGAATTGATCTGCAATTCCCACCTGGTATAAAGATATATAAAGCCTGAATATAAGTCTCATGCCATTCATAGGCCCGTGTTAATAGATGATTTC
Organism: Taudactylus pleione; assembly: GCA_031769625.1. Taxonomy (NCBI): domain Eukaryota; kingdom Metazoa; phylum Chordata; class Amphibia; order Anura; family Myobatrachidae; genus Taudactylus; species Taudactylus pleione. The sequence continues at coordinate 2,724,113 of JAUIMM010000658.1, forward strand.
TCAACTTATCAGACAAAAAGCGCTTAGTCTAAAAATGTAACACTTTAATGACACAATTAAAATATAAATAGGTAAATAAATAAAAAATATATATATAGACAGACATAAATAATGTAATATTGGCTCATGGGAAAAAAAAGAGAGAATCACCTCTGCAGTAGGTGTCTCTTACATATAAATATAATATACAGCCATTTATGGCTCCAGCTCCACACAGCGATTAGCAGTATCCAATTGGATAGTGGGGTCAAATATTTAGACCTTCCTCTGATAAAAAAAAAAAAAAAAGTTTCCAGCAACCAGCAACCAATATCTTGATAAAGTGGGGGAGAGCTGAATGCAGCAAGTATGCTTACAGAGGAACTCTGATACTAATTACCAAGGCTGATTGTCTATTATATTGCAACCTATCTAAAATATCAAAGTGATCATTTGCTGCACAAACTGACCTGTATGGAAGTTACGGACATCACTGTAATAAAATTAAGCTAAAACAGTAATCAAACATCCCGGTGTGGATGACTGAGTTTTTTAAACATCGATTAAGATTATAGCTGGAAACTGTTTTTTGTTTTTTTTATCAGAGGAAGGTCTAAATATTTGACCCCACTATCCAATTGGATACTGCTAATCGCTGTGTGGAGCTGGAGCCATAATTGGCTATATATTATATTTATATGTAAGAGACACCTACTGCAGAGGTGATTCTCTCTTTTTTTTCCCATGAGCCAATATTACATTATTTATGTCTGTCTATACCTTATATTTTTATTTATTTACCTATTTATATTTTATATGTAAGAGACACCTACTGCAGAGGTGATTCTCTCTTTTTTATCACATGAGCCAATATTACAATTGTATACCAGTTAGTTTTTTATATGTCTGTCTATACCTTATATTTTTATTTATTTACCTGTTTATATTTTAATTGTGTAATTAAATTGTTACATTTTTAGACTAAGCGCTCTTTGGGCCTGATTCAGGCAAGCGGCCCGATGTTCTGCGTACGCGCACACTTTGTTCTGCGCGTGCGCGAACTACACACTGCGTTCGCAACCCTCTCACTCGCTCAGCAAAGGCAGCCCAGGGTAATGAGTGACAGGAGAGGCCGTTTGTGGGTGGTAACAGGGGCAGGACACTAATAACGGGGGGTTGGAGATGCGAACGCAGGAGTGCCTGAGTGTTTCAATGCCGTTTACAGAGGCGTCCATAATTAACAGGCAGCGTCATAGTACACATCACTTGCCATTTTTTTACCCTGATTTCCTCGCAATGCTTACGGTAGGGTAAAGCTCCCGCAAGCACTGCGTTCGCATACGATGGTGCTCGATGTACCAATGTTTTAATACAATTCCAGGAGATGACGTGTTGCTGTTGGGAGCGGCTCTGCTTTTGCAATTGGGCGTACGCTCACACAAAGTGACCGCTCGCTAAGACATGGTGGGCATGCTTATGCCTTGGTGAGCGATCGCTTCCCGTGGCGTCACTTTGAAAAATTTGCATACGCATCTAGCGAGCGTACGCAGATAGCGACCAGGTCTGAATCAGGCCCTTTGTCTGATAAGTTGATAATTCATCTATGAATGGCATGAGACTTATATAAATTGACGGTATATTCAAGCTTTATACATTTGTATTGAGATGCCTAGTGCTGGCTTCGCAAATCCAAGTGACTACATACAAAGACACAGCATCTACACACAGATAAGCCGATAATCGGCCTTTTGAGTAACCCTGTGGTTGCGCAGAATGGCCCCAGGAACTGAGACGATGGAGCCATTTTTACTGCCTATGTGATCGCAGACGCAATCGTGACCCCACAATGGTCGCGACATGCCATCGTTTCAGTCGCCGCCCACTATTTGACCCTGCCTGTCAATCACATTGCGAATAAATCCTCACTGCGAGCGACAATGGTAATGATGAACTTGATGTAGGCGCAGATCACTGATAAACATCGGTAATTCTGTCCATCTCAGAATCAGGCCCATTGTACACTAAGTGGAGTCAAAACAGAAAGTCAGTTACAGTGAGTTGCTGAGACTACTGTACAGAATGTATATATGGAAGTAGCAGGAAGTATTTATCACAATAATAATTTGATGTCACTCAGCCCTATGCTATTCAGTACGGAACTGAGTTTTCCCTGTGGGAATTGATTCTGCAAAAAAAACTCCCAAAGAAGACAACAGTACTCAACTGTTTGGGTATGATGGTGCTTGTAGAACTACAAGTGCCAGCATACTCATGGCTGCCAGAGTATAAAGCATGGCTATTAAATGATTAAATGTATCAATGAATCACATTTTAGTAATATACCCCATGTGGGTGTTATCAGCATGGCTTTTGCACCAGGACTTCAGCAGCTGCAATAGATACTGCTCCTGACCGGCAGATATGCAGCTGTGCCCAGGTCAGACTCAGCCGCATCAACATTCCTTCACTGTACATTGTCAATACTTTGCCGGCTCTTCTCTCCCTTTCCCCAAGGGTCAGATGCCAGAATATCTACATGCTCACATAAGTCATGTGTTGTTTTATGTCACGCACAGAGCAAATATACTGATTTTACACTGGGCCTGATTCAGAGATGGTTACTAATGCAATCACGCACAAAGTCACTCTTTAAATAGCAGTTGCTGGAATATGCAAATGATAATCTGCACTGTGCGATGGAGTATACGAAAGTCCAGACGCCCATTTTCAGGCTGCGTGGTCTGTGCATTTGCAATGGAGATTATAAACACGCAACATCAGCCGCAACATCGATATTTGCGGTAGCCTAGGATCTACTCTAGCTCAGGGGCGTATCTATAATGGATGTAGGGTGTGCGGGGTACACAGGCCCCTGGGTCCCAGCGGGCCCACATCGCACACCCTGCACCCATATTTTTAATACTTACCTCTCTGGAGTCCCACGTCTGCGGTATCAGCCCTGCAAAAATCGGCTGGAAAATGTCCGTCACGCAGAGAGTGCACACGGGCCCCCTTCTCTCTTGATACATCCCTGCTCTAGCTGCTCTTCTCAAATCTAACTAAACATGGCCTCTGTAGCTGTGGGTTTGTGATTGAGAATGCAGTAGCGTTCGCAGATGCCCCGGTGACGTTCCCATAACACACCCATGAAATGGCCACTTTTTGCAATCACTTTAGGTTACCTCTAAGTTTCCACCTTGATAAGCCCAGGGATCGCAAACTCCTTCTCAAGTGTTAGCCAAGTGCGCATACGCAGGACAAAGGCGGCTCCGTCGTGCGCATGCGCAAGACCCGAATAACGAGGGCCAAGCCATCGTTATCGGTCTCGCACCAAAGGGGCGTGCTGTCGATGGTGATTGACAGCACGCCCCCTTTCGTGGGCGTGCCGGGGCGTGGCTGCCCAGACGGAGGCGTTCCCATGGGAACACCTACCATCTGGGGCCGGCCCCACTGACATCACTAGTGATGTCAGTGGGAGTGCTTTTGGCTCTGATAGAGCCAAAAGCACTCCAGGGCTTGCGGCAGATGAGACCCTACCGCAAGGGTCTCGTCACAAGCCCGATGGTCGTGATGGTCTTGACCATCGCGACCATCATTTTGGCCGCTCGCTATAGCTGTGGGTGGTTACCCACAGCTATGCGAGCGGCCAGGAGGCCGCTCTTAAATTCAAAGGGACGGCCCTGATTCAGAGAGTCCGGCTCTGAATCACGGCCTCTCTCCCCTTTTTCTGGATTAGAGAGTAGACATAACAAATGAAACAAGACCTGCAGAGCCTCATGCATTTTCCCAGATTACAGAGACAAATCCATGAACAAGCATTTAAACAGGCCCAAAATGGCATGCATCCCAACCCACTTTCTCTTTGCTGACTAGTACAACCGTCTGTCCAGAGTACAAGTCTATATGGTCCCAAACCATCAACATGTTCTCTAAATTAATTTAATTAATGGAAGTAATTCATCCTATGGTTATATGTTTATAATACTTAGTTAATATACTGTATGATCAAAGTGAAAAAAAAAAGGAAAAAACTAAATATTTGTATATAAATTGCCTTCCTTAAAGTTAGCACTAGAGATATGCGGTTAAGTTCTCCACAAATCCAAAGTCGTGGTTCTGATCTCCTAAAATGATCCGGACACATCTGAGCTGCGGCTCTGATGTTCCCTAGGTTCAGAATTCGGATTTTAAATCCAAATTTCAGGTTTTGGATTGCAAAATTACATGATTTGGGGGTCCATTCATCATCCCATCTGTTACACATGTGGAAACGCATGTTTAAGGTAACGAGCTATTCATCATTAGGGGTCTGATAGGACCACATGAATTCAGCAAACTCTGAAATCGAACAATTTTTGGAGTTTGCCTGTGAGAGCAAATGCCATATTCAGATGGCGTTTGTTGTTGGAGCCCCGCTCCTTCCTACGGGAAGGAGTTCCAGGGATGCGAAGAGGGTTCTGTGCGGATCCCCCCACTGCCCCCTCACTGGCTTTGTGCATTCGTGACCTCAGGTCACACATCTGCAGAAGTAGGCGACAGGGACAGGTAAGAAATGCTGCTACAGAAGAAGCAGTGTTATTGATGGTGGGGGCAGCTGCTTTTCGGAGCAGCAGTCCCCGCACTGGAGCAATGCTGAAGTGCTCCGGTGATAAGTATCCCCCGTGGCGAAGTGGATACTTAAGTATCCCCAGCGGTGAGGTGGATACATAATCATTGGGAGGCGATGAATAGACCCCTTTAGATGTTTGTTGTTGTTTTTTTAAACAAAAAAAAAATACAGATCCAAAACCAAAACACTTGAGGGTGGTTTTGCAAAACCAAAACCCGAATATGAAACCAGATCCATAATCAAAACACGGGGGTCAGCGTACGTCTCTAATTAGCAACCTAGACTCAGACAATCTGCCTTATCCAGACCAGTATATACCTTGCTTAAATAGTGAATTTTATCACCTAGTAAAGGAAAAAGAGTTATATTTGCCTATAGAATAATTGTAACAGTTGGCACAAAGTAGCATGACGCTCAACACTTAGCAAAGTCCATGTTTCAAATAATATGAAATGTAAAACAAAGCTGCCCGTATTTATAATTCTCTAGTACTTGCTTGTTATACAAAATTTATAATATTGCTGTAAATGTGAATAAAACTTTGATAAGACTATTTGTTGTTTTCACTGTTGCTGAAATCTGCTCCTATCTTTGTTCCTGCAAGTTTAGGCACGGAGACATATTACCATCCAATATAAACTAACTTATGAAAGCAAAAGAACAAGTATGTGCTGGAGTTGCCCAACTTAAAAGGAACATGATATTCTAAAATTATCTTTATTATTTAAAGCCTAAGGAGGAAATATGGAGCAATAAATCCCATCCAAACATTACCTTCTGGCCCAGTACTGAAAAATTAAACAGCTTAATGATAATAAACCTGGAGGTATGCATCAATATAATGGACTATCTAAAGCAGCTGAAACATCTCAACCAGGATTGCTTATCTTACAATTACCTGCAATCAGCAATTTAGAGATCCTTGGCTTGGATAAGCATGACCAAAGCTTTATATAAATACTTTCTGATATGCCTTTACTTTTAATACATTTAAAAGGAAACAAACAATAAATAATATATGTATCGATTGCCTTTTTTATATTCCATGCTTGCTTTACTTTTGAAAAAGCATTTCAGGGAGATTGCGGTGCAAACAACATCTATGCATGCGGGGCGGAAGAGTGTGTGTACTGCTTCATCTGAGAGACTGGTCATTAAGCCCTACAGCAGTTACATAATTCAGCACACACACACTTTATAATGCAAGATGTTTTACCATAGACGCTACCGTGCATTTAATTATATGATGCATTCTACTATTTTCTAGCATCTCAAATGGCCTCCTCTCCCTTCCACCAAGATCATGCAATTTGTCACTCATCCCCTGTAATCCATCGCTTTTTATTGGGTACACAGACACTCATGTAGCCATCAATGTGCTGGAGAGCGGATGCCATTTTCCTGTACGACACATCATCCTTATTCTTCTCCCCAGAGTCTCCTCCATGGTCGGCGGAGAGTGATGACATCATCATTGTGTTGCGCACAACTAAGCTGGCTTCATGGAAATCGCTAAACTCTTCAAGAAGTCAGCGAGATCACCACTATTTCAGGGAGTCTCTATTCTTGCCTACTCTCATGGAACATCTGGGAGACTCCTGAATGTTACTGTCCACTGCTTTGCGGTCGGACATGAAGTGGGCTGCTAAGTCATGACCCTATGAGCTTAGATAAATCAATTATTTTCATGCGACTACATATCGTAGACAGAAGCGAGGTAGATACTGTATTCCTTCATTTGTGCTGTTGAATAGGCTGTTCACAAGGACAGAACATTTCAACTCAGCATGCTTCATGCAAGCTCAGTTAAGGTGCCCACACATCTGCGATGGATCGCCGCGATGCAGGGCTGCGATCGGAAATTTCCGACCACCCACCATCGATGTTCTGCGATCCGTCGCCGAATCGCAGACATTTCACATATTAAATGTCCGCGATTTGACAATTGAGATCATTTTTTGATCACTATTGTCAAATCGCCGAAATCCAACATGTTGGATTCCTGCGATCCTGGGTTGCAGCATCGCAGGATTGCGGCAATCCATCGCAGATGACACTTACGAAATGCTTGTAATTTCACTTCAGTATACCATAGAAACATCTGACAAAAAGGTCTAAAAACACTGAAGCAGCAAACTTTTTGATAACCAATACTTGTGTCACTCTCAAAACTTTTGGCCGTGGCTGAATGTGTGTATATATATATATAATTATATATATATATATATATATATATATATATATATAGAAAACCCGGGGCTGGCAATCCACACTAACCAAAGAAAAAACTTGCCCAGGTGCCAACAGAGGTAAAAACCTAATAGATATAGTCAGAGAGCAGTGGCACTCACGGGTCTTGTAGCCAAAGAATGAGCTAACAATTGTGTTGTATAGTTCGACTTTTCAGTCACAGAATGACTTTTATCAAGATTTTGATTCTGTGACTGAAACGTCGAACTATACAACACAAGTGGTGGCTCATTCTTTGGCTACAAGACCCGTGAGTGCCACTGCTCTCTGACTATATATATAACCTTTCAGTTAGAAAACTTCCAGCCTGAAATATAATTATTTATTGAATCAATAAATTACTACAAGTACCTCCATGATACGTGATAAATAAGCTTTCTCATGCAAAGTTAGTAACCCCTTACATATAGGGCTAAGCAGAAAATAAACCCTTATTGCTGGCAAAAAGCTCACATATTCACCGACTATAGGGCTTATCCCTATTGATCCATATTAAACAGTGCTCAGTTTGGAAAGGCCACAGATAGAATGATACACAATTGCATTATTATATGACATCTAATTAAGTTTGGGCTAATAAGGCTATTTTAGAAGATGAAAAAAGGGGATGGGAAAAGAAAGGGAGAAAATAATCACCGCACTGGTCAAAAAGAAGAAGGGGTTTTGCTATTGTTGGAATAGTAACCAAGAATTTCAATTATACAACAACCACCTGTTACAATAATCAAATGTCCTAATCTGGTACAGTATGTTAAGGTGTTGGTGCTACCCAGAGTAAAAATTAATCTAGAAAACGAGATGTTTGGTTGAAGAATCAACCAAACAAAAGAACTCTGTACGAGTACACTCACAGGTTGAAGTACAAATAATTAATTAAATGTTTTAAAACATAACTTTTAATGTGCAATAATGATTACAAAAAGGACTAACAAGACTAGACTAACAAACATATAACTGTTAACATGAAGTTAAAGTCATACAACAATAGTGAATACAATTGTATTCAAAATCTGGGTTACAAAATACATCATATAAAGTAGGCGAAATATGGAGACAAATACATATCTCAAAGTATAACATCAAACATGTAAAGTAAAAAACACCAGAGTTAGTATAAGCAAAAATAGAAACAATATTGTACACCTTAGATGTTAAATGTGTAGAAATTAGGTACTACAGCTGAATGGGTATACAGGTTGAGTCTCCCATATCCAAATATTCCGAAATAAGGAATATTCTGAAATACAGAATTATTTTGGCACGACTGAGATAATGACACCTTTGATTTTTGATTGTTCAATGTGCACAAACTTTGTCTAAGGTACAAATTATTACAAATATTATATAAAATTACCTTCAGGCTGTGTGTATAGGGTGTATATGAAACATAAATGAATTTTATGTTTGTACACAAACTTTGTTTGAGCCACATTTTGGATATCGGAGACTCAACCTGTAGTGAAATAAGGAGAATGAAGCAGAAGTCGGGAATGTCGGTAATTGCTTACAGGCTCTTTTAGAAAGATGTAATCATTTGGTTAAAATTTGGTTATGCAAATTAGTCTAATTAATTATTTGGCAATTTAATCATACAGCTTTGTGTATTTACTATTTACTGTATGGTCTTTTCTTTATAATCCATGAATAAAAATGTATCAGCTGTTATTGTGTGTATTGCTAACCAGGTATATACCTTTAACTTGTGTTCATTACCCAACTTGTAGCATAAAGGCTGAATAACATTTGTGTATGTGCTGGAAAATTAATTCTTCGGCCTATTGTTTTCATGAATCCTTCTGGTGCCAAGCTTCTTTTTCCCATTAAAGTGATGTACTTTTCCCCTCTAACACACAAGTTTGCCGTCACCGCAAGAGATAGAACATGGATGTCAGCATACAAACAGATATACACACATCCCATTGTGACCAGCAGCAAATCCGATTAATGCTGTGTTTCCAGACTCCGAGCTGTAGCAGTGAGATTTACTGTGAAACAGAGACAATCATTTCTGGAAAGTTGGATCTGGCTGTGTGTACATAGTCTAGTATTGCTGGGAATGGAAATTTTCTGACTTTCAGTCTTCAAGTAACTGTCAACTATCTGCTGCAAGAGGGTCACACGCCTATAGCTGAGCTACGGACTTCCAGCAGCAATGTAGTTTACTAGAATGCACTAAAGAATTTGAGTTAATCTTATATAATTCACCATAAAGTGTCCCTGTCTCTTACATAAAGTGGTGGCTGTCATTTTGTGGGTTGAACCAATTCATACTTGTCTACTTTACATACCGCCCATCTGACTCTGAGAGATGAGAAGTGGGGGTATGAAAAGAAAAGAAGAGCTTGACTTTATGATGCCATTTGTATTATCAAGTGGGCAGTGTATGATGATGCTGATTTCACCATAACGTCCCTGTCCGCTCAGGTCTCAAAGAGGTGGGCAGTATTTGGTGGCGCGATTTGCATTAAACCAAACATTTTTACAATACTCCATCTATTATATGAAATGGTTCTATCCAATAAGAGACATTGAAAAATTATAGCGATGACTAGAAGCCATTCGTACTCTGCTCAGAAAGTTTTCACACAATTAGCTCTCTGGGCCTGATTCAGCATTGATCGCAACTGCTAAAGCGAACGCAGACAGATGATTGTTGCGTACTGTGTATGCGTAAGCATCTCAGTGTACGTGTGCAAAGGCATCACTGTGATCGCACTGCGATCACGCAGACCACGGAGAGCCATCGCAGAGTGATTGACAGGCAGTGAGCGTTTGGGGGTGGTGACGTGGGGGGTGGTTGGTGAAACGCAGACATGCCTAACCATTTGAAAGCTGTTGCATGTGTTATGATCTGCAACAGAGGATCATCTTGGTGACAGGTCCCACCTGTATTGGGTGATTGGGACACTGAATCATGCCTTAATTCCAGTTCCGGCTCTTGCAGGTAGCTTTGACTCTGTGTCTCTGTGCAGCTTACTGCTGCATTCCTGCCTGTCAGTTTGTGTTTAGACCTCAGCTGCATACTATCCTGTCATTAGGGAGGATTTCTGCAGGGATTGCGCTGATTGGTTCCTGCTTCCGATAAATTACAGCCAGCCCTACACTTCCTGCCGGTTATATCGACTGACTTCCAAAGTGTATGTTTATCCTGTGCTCAGAAGCCTGAGTTTTAGCCGGTCTTACCTCGTTCTGCAGCTCTAGTGTGCTGAGAATTCCTCCTGTGTCCTGAACCTGTCAGTATTTGCCTGAGTCATCTACTGCGGTTCCATTGGCTCACGTCCTCGCTGTTTGGACTTCCTGTAGCAGTGACTTCTGCAGCCTCGGCCTACCTGTCCACAGCCCACCTCATTTCCATTCCATACCACAGCCCTGTCTAGCCGCGTCAGTCTGTTTCTCTACCTTGGTGCATCTAGCCTTTGTTCCAGCCTCGCCACAGTTCATCTGTCTGTCATGTTGTTCCTGTCACACCTTGGCCCTAAAGGCCGCTTTGTGTTGTACCTGTCACACCTCAGCCCTCAAGGCCACATCTTGTGTTTCCTGTCGCACCTCGGCCCTCAAGATCACATCGGCTTGTTCCAGTCACGTCACGGCCCTCAAAGCTGCTCCGTCCTGTTCCTGGTGCACATTGGCCCTCAAGGCTGCTCAGTCTTGTTCCAGTCACGACACAGCCCTCAAGGCCGTTTCGTCCTGTTCCAGTCGCACATCGGCTCTCAAGACCAATCCGTCTAGTTCCTGTCACATTTTGGCTCTCAAAGCCGCATCTCAACCCTAAAGGCCACATCGTGTTGTTTCTGTCTGCTCCTTCAGCCTGTGGTCCTACCACATTATTGTGCCCTGTTTATATCTTGTTTGTCTAGTCCTTGTTTGTATCTTGAATATCAAGTCCTAGTCTTTCTGTCTAGTCTTGTCTGTTTACCTGTATGTACACAGTCCTGGTCACTCCTGCCCTGCAGCTAGCTATCATTGTCCAGCCACCCCTTGTCTGGTGTCCTAGGTGCACCATAGTCCCTAGACATTTCTTAGACCATATTCATCTGTTGTTGCTAGTGCACTGTGGGCGTGATTCAGCAAGGAATGCACGGATGCAGACGCACGCACCCTTCCGCTGTGAGTATATGCTAATAAATGCATACGCACGCAGAATAAGCAGATGCCTAGCAAAACACAATACCTCCCACTTCCCTTAACATGTGTTCTGTTATACCACGCAAGACAGCGGTAACAGCGAGAACCATCAAACACATTAGCATATTAGTGGTTGGCCTGACTCCACGCAGGATGTATGCCACTTCCTGCGTGCACAACTAGACCTCAGACTACGGTCGTCGCCGCAAGGGCTTAATTATGCATGCCCCTAAAACGCCGTCCAAACACACAGGCACGCCTGCGTTTGCCCATCCACCCCTACAAAACGGCACTTCCTGTCAATCACTTTTCTCTGGTTCTGCATTGCCTCTGCATATGCAGTACTCATCGCAATATCTAGGTGTGCACTGCGATGCATACGCAGAGCTGAAACATCGGCCGAGTGTGTGCATTCTTTCATGTGCGTTCCTTGCTGAATCAGGCCCTGTGTCCATATCTGTCCTGGTGCCATTCTTCTGCAACCTCACTCTAGCTAGTCCCAGTAGTGGAAGGACTGCGCCTCCTCAACCCTGTCTAGTTCCCGGTCAGTAGTCCTGCGGTCCCATCATCGTGTGAGAACCGTAACAGCATGGGCATGCATAAATTATTCAAAAACAGAAAAACATTTTTGCCAACACTGGCGCTCTTCCTGCAATCCACAATATAATCAGATGCAGCTGCCAAATTAGAAGGATGTGTATAATCCTTCTGAGTATGTTTAGAAAAGACAAAGATAGGTTGTGCAATCTGATTAGAACAAGAACTATAAACTAAAAAAAGCAATGCATTTGGTATGTAATAAAATAATTACTCTTCAATAACACATATAATATACAGAAAAAATTGCTTAAAATAAGCAAGCTGTGACTAGAAAAACTATACAAATAAGCAGCTAAGTAACTATGACAATGCATGTGTAATGTATTGGAAACAATGTATATTCTCATATAAAACTTTATACTCTAACATACATCTGAAACTGGAATTGTAAACGTCATCCCACAAATAAATGGATTGTGATATGTCAGAGGTCCCAAAAATGTTACACCTAATTGGTGTTTGGTTGGAAAAAGAAAAAAACAACCGAATTCAAATGGCCGAGCATGTGTGGTTGTATTCTAATAAGTAAAATACATGTTATTTGAATACCAACCTGTTACACTTATTTATTAGTAGAATCAATTAAGTGTTTCCTCTACGTATACAAGTATTGATAATTATAAGCATTACATTTAATAGCACCATAAAAGCTTTTCTTATCCAGTCAAGTTCTTCCTTGTACTAGATAACTAGGCCCGAGTACATTTTTTGATGTTTTAGAACTCTTAGATGTCATCTTTGGTGTGCCTGGAATCAATTTTACATTTAGCAAGTTATTTTTAAAGATTGTATTGATATATATTGCTTGCCCATTAATATTAGTGATAATGTAAAAAATCATATTCAACAGTTTTAGCCCTCTTCCTAGAAACTCTGTTACTGTCCATATATATAAAATTGACAAGTGCAGTCTCGCTACTCAGTTAATTCTCAGAGCGTACAGAAACGATCACATTGTTTCTCTGCCTGAAAAGGGCCATAGTTACAGAGTTTTCAGCAACTATGGCGATGCCAGGGGAGGGGTGGGGGTTGTTGGCGTGGCGTAGCCAAGTTGCGGTGCAGTTGTGTGACACCACGCTCACTTCATCATGGCCCCACCCCCGATATAATGTTGCAATTGCCGGCATTGTAAAGCAGAAGGCAGGTCTACGGTGACACGATTCAGTGTGAAATTGTGAATTGTGTTATCAAGCCGTCCGGGCCGCCCACTTCACTCAGGAAGTGGGAGGTCGCATGTGGCCTCCAGGAGAGCTGTCAACTTTTCTGGGCAGCCAGGAGAGCCATCCAAGTTCGGGAGTTTCCCAAATGTTCCTGGAAGAGTAGGCAGGTATGCCTAGGGCAGAGATTATGGGAGTACAAAATAAAAACACAGCATGGCTTAATCATGGCTGGCACTTGAAGAATCACACTTGCCAGCTTGCCAAGATGTGGCCACGCCAGAGAAAATACACGTAAATACAAAGACAGTGTAAGAAAAAAAACACTGTAATAAATACAAACATAGACACGGTTTCATTCTAAAACATCTTTAATTACTTACCTAGTCCCATTGTTCTTTAGTGATCCAAAGGGAACCTGGAATACCTTCATCCACACCTAAAAAAAAAAGCATGGGTAAACCGGGTACAGTCTGCCTGGCAGTTAATGAAATATCTCCTACCGCTAAAAGCCCTATACTTTAACATTGCCATTATAATGAATGTGAGGCCTTCTCACAGTTGCTTGAGGTAAAATTGTGAGAAAATCCCATACTAAGTGTAGGCACAATTATATTTCATCTAGAAATAGTTCCATCCATTTCAGAGTGACTATTTTACTTATTTCAGAGACAGTACAGAGCAGTGGCGTATCTAGGGGTTTGACGTCTCTCCCATAGTGCAGAGTGGCACTGAAGGAACATACGGCAGCGGGCTCAGGAGCGGGAATTCGGGAAAGCATAATTATGTGTGTCTGTGTGTTTTATGTGTATGGGGCAATACTACTGGGGACACTGAAAAACGGGCACTACTGGGACACTGCATAAGGGGCACTACTACAGGGGACACTGCATAAGGGGCACCACTACAGGGGGCATTGCGTAGGGGCACTGCTAATGGGGACATTGCATAAGGGGCACTACTACAGTAGGCATTGCATGTGGGGCATTGCATAAGGGCCACTACTACTGGGGGCATTGCATAAGGGGCACTACTACTGGGGACATTAAGGTGCATATGGAATGGAAAGGAATGTTCCCAGAGTGACGAGAAACAGTGGTGTGTCATGTTAACATGTCCCCATTTTTCTGTGGCCACTCCCCTTGTGCCTTTGTAACGTGCACATAATTGGGGGTAGGGGTCATTTTTCATCTTGTCCTGGGCTTCAAAGACCCTAGTTTAGCCACTGGTACAAAGTTCAGTCCGGGCTTTTGGGGGTGGGGGAGGTGTATGACCCTTAATGTTTTGCTTCCATTCTTCTGAGTTATTTTCCATTTACAGCAACCTGTAAATAATCAATGTTACAACAAATTTAACATTCACTCATTATTAGCACAGACTTTTGAAATTGCTAAATATTGGAACATCGGACATGCTGGCAGTGCAGGCAACCTTGAAAGTACAGTACAACTACTGCTTAGTCCATTTTCATTGGCCTCTAATGAAGGTTCAGCAGCAACTTATGGTGGGAACTTGGAAGCTGTTGAGCTTCATGTTTAAGATAACTGGTATACAACCTTTATTCCAGGCTTCCAAGCATGCATGTGGTTAGATTTTTTTAAGTCTATGGGGTAAGTTTACTAAGAATCGAGTTTGGTCGAGATTGCAATCTCACCTGTTTTTAGGCATGTTTTTCATCTCGCAAATTTACTAAAGGCAAACTCGGGGGGGTTTTGTAGTGAGTTTGGTTCTCTCACCTGTTTTCTCGCCCGTGATTTAAATCTCGCCTTACCTCGCCTTCAGCAAACATCGGTACTTTTTAACATTTCAGAAATACAGCCCGCAAATTTACCAAAAATCGAGATTAGAATCTCGGGTGAGATGCCTGCAAACTCGCCAGAAAATTTGAAGTTTGAAACACTCACCTCCTGATCAGCGGGTTTTGCAGAAAGATGCAGATTTTTTTTTTACATTTATTTTTCTTTTAGCAAACAATGACGTGAGGTTCCCCCCAAAAAACACTAACCAGCCCCGGACTTGGCAGCCTGTCCTGGTCCCTAAAATTACGGGGTACAAAATGAATAGGGTACCCCCATAAATTTGGTACCAATACCAGGCAGGTGGGACAGGGATGGTTTTAAATATAGGGTCAAAAATTTTGCATAGGGGTACCCCTGTATTTCAAACCAGCCCTGAACCCTTTCTAGCAGGGGGCTGATGCCACAGCCAGGGGAGCCCTTTCACCGGGCCCCCCAACCGCAGCATCAGTCCTGACCGCTAGTCAGCCCAGGCCAGAGATCCCTGGGGAGTTGAGTACCCCTCCAATCAAGGGGTATCCCTCTCCAGGGCACCCCTGGCCTAGGTTGATAGCCCGGGGCTATCCCCGCCACTCCTGGGCGGTGGGTGTCAGGTTGATAATTAGATAAATCAACATTGTTTTTCCAGTCAAACTACAAGTGCCAGCAAGCCTCCCCTGCAGGCTGACTTTCACCTAAACTCGCTTCTTAGTAAATTTGCAGAACCAAAAACAAAAAACAAGCCCGAGTTTAGGCGATGCAAATCGAGATTTAAAAACAAAAAACTCGATCAAACTCGATTCTTAGTAAATTTACCCCTATGTCCTTGAGGCAGGCTTGCTGACATTCTGGCAGCCCCCTCCGGGAGGGGGCCACCAGGTCAGGCAAGCAGGAAGTGACTCGTATAGAGGGGGCGTGGCCAGGGATACTACCCTGCAATGGAGGCGGGGCAGGGGCGTGGTCACAAAAAATCACGTCATTTTGGCCCTGCTCCCCGCTTCACAATGCCAAGGTTTTCGGCATTGTAAAGCAGGGGGCAGGATCGGCTAGACGCGATTTAGAGCAAATTGCGTCACCGTCCCCTCCGCTGCAGGGGGATTCGCGGGGGGTCTGGGGGGTCGGCGGATGGCCAGGAGGCTTACCTTCTTTTCCGGGGGGTCGGGTGCGGCACCCAATTTTTGTGAGGCTCCCAACCAAATCGGGAGAGTAGGTAAGTATGCCTTGAGGAGGGAATGGTGGCAGTCAATTTATGTCCTGTGGGGGGTGTCGCACACTCCTTGCCCTTAGCCTTTGCATGCTAATGAAAAATGTGTTTGCTTAGAGGGAAACATATACTGTATGTAGAACATGCTAGGTGAAGTTTATGTTAGGGCACTATTTCCCAAACTGGGTGCTGTGGGGCACTTGTAGGGGTGCCACGGGTTAATGGGCCCTGACCAAATCAATTTATGGTCAATGTAATAGGCAAAACCAGTGCTGCTGGCTGCCAATAACAAGGGCAAACAGAAGCACAACCCTGTCCACCACCACATAACTGAGCCTGAGGATGCAACGTACAGTAAGCTCAATTTACTTACAGAAAAAATTCAGCATTTCTCAATTAGAAACTTTTGGTCTAGGGGTGCCATGAAAATTTGTGAATCACTGTAATTTGCTAATACAGCAGGAGGCATCTGGTGTAAATAGATGACAGCATCGCAGATCCCAGTGCTGTGTTCTAAGACGCAGCATAGGATCATAAGCAGGACAATCGGCCATCTGAGTAACCCTGAGGTTAATTAGATTGGCACTCACAGGGCCTGATTCAGAGCCGGACGCAATTTGCGGACGGTCGTTCAGGAAAAGGGGGTGGCTATTCAAATGAACCATTCGCTCTTTGCGGGCTGTTCACGCCTCTATGTCTGAACGAGCGAACAAAACTTGCGGTCGTTTTTTGGATAACTACGCCCCCTGGCCGCTCACATCCTACGTCATGTCCGCTATTTATTAGATTATTCGAGTACATCGACCAGCGTATGAACTGCTCGCTATTCTTGTGTTTGGTTTTTCCTACCACAATCTTGCGAGCAGTTCTGACTATAAAATAACCCAGTGACGTAGTCAATGACGCTGCTGTATTAATTATGCACACCCAAAAAACGCCCGTTTTGACCTTTAAGCACGCCTGCGTTCGGATCTCCACTCCCCGTTTTCAAGCACCTTCCCGTTACCACCCACATACGCCTCCTCCTGTCACTCATATTAGCAGGCATTCGCGATTTAGCGAACAAACGATTTTCGGCCGCACTGACTGGTTCGCGCATGCGTATTACGATCCGTATGCATGCGCAGTTGGGCAAACATCGCTCGGAACGAACGAGCGGCCGCTTACGAGCGGCTCTGAATCAGGCCCACAGCTCTGTAGGCAAGGGCAGTACATTTGCGTCAGAAGATACAGACCCTGGCCTCGGCACTCCCAGAAAATGGGGATGACATGCCCCTGTTTTCGGGAACCCTGGATAGCCCCACCCTCTCCCCCAGGGCCGAAACTAGGATATCTGTCACCCGTTGCAAGGCAGCAATCTAGCGCCCCCCTCCCTACCAGTACCTGGATTTTGTCCTTGCTCCTCCATAATGCAGTGCACTACTCAGACGTCCCTGGTATAGTGACTTACATTATTCCACACTACATAATACCCATTACACATTATGCCACACATCGTAATGCCTATTACCAAAGTGCCACTTAAATATTTGCCAGACACCATTTTATGCTCTACTTTAAGGCTTCTAATTACTTTAAAATTACCTGCTCATTAGCAGGGGTTCTGTGCTAGTTGCCAGGGGGTTTCATGCTCGTTGCTATAGGGGTTTAGGCTGGTTGCCATGGGGTTTATGCTAGTTGCCATGGGGTTACATGCTCGTTGCCAGGGGTTACAATCTCGTTGCCAGGGGGTTTCATGCTCCTTGCCAGGGGGTTTCATGCTCGTTGCTATGGGGTTTCACGGGAGAAGATGCAGCTTTCAGCATCTTCTCCCGGCACTTCTGGGAATGCTGTTTGCATTGCGCTGGCCAAACAGACACTAGAGGTCCAGTAAGGACCTCTAGCATCTGTCTCCACCTTGGCGGTGGCCATTTTTGGATGGCCGTTTCTGAATCTGCAGCCCCCTAGCCACCACGAGTCAGCCCTTTTTCACCCCCTGCATCTGGCACCCGGTGCACGTGCACCTCTAGCCCCCCCCTAGTTGCAGCCCTGCTCTCCCCACCCCAAATGCTTTTGGGAACTGCGAGACATATCGCTGGGGAAGACCGGCACATGCGCAGTACAGATTCTGCAGATGCGCTGATCTTCTTACATCGTAGTAGTTTGCAAACTATCGGGTTTGTGTACAACTTTGAATCAGGCCCCAGGTTGAACATTGAAATGTTTTACACCCATTCAATCTTTTTATTGAACAAGATAGATTGCACAATACAGACTGTAATCAGACTGATAATGAATGGTCTATATGGTCACTGATTGGCAATATAAGAATATAAAAACACAAAATCATATCAGGATCATTATACAAAGTACTCTGCAAGATCAATACACTTAACTTCCGTAATGCAATAATAATATACATTTAGAATATGGCATATAGCACTTTGGGCAATAGGTATGCATCAAATGTCAGGTCACATAGTAACAAAAACAGTAGTGCTGAATATTTTTTCAATGGAACTGAAAATATCTTTATGCAATTGTTCTGGGACCCGAGAGAATGTTGGTTACATTATAACATATTTCATACCTGCACTGAAAAAAAAAAGAAAAATATAACATTTAATACTGAGGCCTCATTTCCAAAGTAAAAAAGTTAATGCAAAGGGCTGACGGCACAGGGGGACCTGACCCAAAGTAAAAAAAAAAAAATGTTAAAGTACAAATTGAATATAGCTTCATAAGGAATCTGTGATTTGGAACATAATGAGGCTACAATGACTGTATATGTAATTCAGACTAATGTTCCAGATGGAGACTAGTGTGATTAGTACTCTGCCCTGTTAGGTACTGGAGACCGAACAGACATCGATGGTGCTTAGAGTGGTCCATCATAATCTTACTATAGGGCCAAAACATTTCCAGTTTCACCACTGTTTAAACATGACAATTTTTGCAGACAGTCGAGGACAATGAATATATGTTTGCTGAATGAAACAGACTGGAAGCAGTGACTGTGGCATGTGCAAAGTACTGAGCAACAATTGCTTTAGCAGTAATGTAGTCCAGATACATACTTAAAAGATGTTTTTATATGTTTGTCAGATACATACTTATCATATTTGGCAGCTAATTTATACTGTAGGTGCAGTCCCAGTTTTAGATATTTGTCCCTATATGTCCCTTTTTTTCATATTGACTAAGTAGACACTAAAGGTGCATACACACTAGACGATATTTTAAACAATATTGCCGATTACGACACATCCTTATGACAATTTCATTTAATCGTCCAGTGTGTACACAGCATATCGCTAACAATGCTCGCTCCCACGGATCGTTATCGAGGTCTTCTGTCATGTGTATTTGCAGTACAATTTCATCAATCTCATTAGTAGTAGGTGCATACCTTCCAGTGTGTACGCTACGAACAATGAACGTCAAGATGTCATCACAGACACTCCCAATCACCATTTTCAATGTATAGTGCATGTCATCCCTATCACCCCACACCACCACTGCCCACCAATGTATAGTGCATGCCACCTCTATTAATCGCCCTACACCACCACTGCCCACCAATGTATAGTGCATACCACCCCTATCGCCCCACACCACCACTGCCCACCAATGTATAATGCATGCCACCCCTATTAATCGCCCTACACCACCACTGCCCAATTTATATTGCATGCCACCCCTATCGCCCCACACCACCACTGCCCACCAATGTATTATGCATGCCACCCCTATCACCCCACACCACCACTGCCCACCAATGTATAGTGCATGGCACCCCTATTGATAGTCCCACACCACCACTGCCCACCAATGTATTATGCATGCCACCCCTATTGCCCCACACCACCAATGCTCACCAATGTATAGTGCATGCCACCCCTATCGCAAAATGTTATAAACAACAAAAGGTTAAAAAATATATATACTGTATATAAAAAAAAAATTATATATACTTATGAAGAACAATAAAATGTAAATACTAATTATATTACCAACGTCTGGAAATTATTATTTAAAAAGGTACCCTACAAAGAGTAGCCATCCAGTCATTAGTCTTCCAAAATGTTCATATGTTTAGACATGTATACACGTGA
Source organism: Taudactylus pleione (assembly GCA_031769625.1). NCBI lineage: Eukaryota > Metazoa > Chordata > Amphibia > Anura > Myobatrachidae > Taudactylus > Taudactylus pleione. The sequence goes on from JAUIMM010000658.1 coordinate 2,743,906, forward strand.
TGTCCATAATGAAATCCATGTATGGCTTGTATTTTGCAGGTTGTTTTTTCCATTGTTTGGCATTGTCCCAAGGCAAGGTTACCCCTCAGGTCCGAAGACAAGGTTGCCCTTCAGGTAAGTTTTTGAATTTAATACACCTGCTTTTAAACTTTAATAACTCTTGACTACATACACTAAAAAAACATTCATAGATATAAAAAAGGTACACATTAATTTAAAAACACAACATTATAACACTAAAATACAAATTTCTAAGGTGCTTAGAGTGGTCCATCATAATCTTACTATAGGGCCAAAACATTTCCAGTTTCACCACTGTTTAAACATGACAATTTTTGCAGACAGTCGAGGACAATGAATATATGTTTGCTGAATGAAACAGACTGGAAGCAGTGACTGTGGCATGTGCAAAGTACTGAGCAACAATTGCTTTAGCAGTAATGTAGTCCAGATACATACTTAAAAGATGTTTTTATATGTTTGTCAGATACATACTTATCATATTTGGCAGCTAATTTATACTGTAGGTGCAGTCCCAGTTTTAGATATTTGTCCCTATATGTCCCTTTTTTTCATATTGACTAAGTAGACACTAAAGGTGCATACACACTAAACGATATTTTAAACAATATTGCCGATTACGACACATCCTTATGACAATTTCATTTAATCGTCCAGTGTGTACACAGCATATCGCTAACAATGCTCGCTCCCACGGATCGTTATCGAGGTCTTCTGTCATGTGTATTTGCAGTACAATTTCATCAATCTCGTTAGTAGTAGGTGCATACCTTCCAGTGTGTACGCTACGAACAATGAACGTCAAGATGTCATCACAGACACTCCCAATCACCATTTTCAATGTATAGTGCATGTCATCCCTATCACCCCACACCACCACTGCCCACCAATGTATAGTGCATGCCACCTCTATTAATCGCCCTACACCACCACTGCCCACCAATGTATAGTGCATACCACCCCTATCGCCCCACACCACCACTGCCCACCAATGTATAATGCATGCCACCCCTATTAATCGCCCTACACCACCACTGCCCAATTTATATTGCATGCCACACCTATCGCCCCACACCACCACTGCCCACCAATGTATTATGCATGCCACCCCTATCACCCCACACCACCACTGCCCACCAATGTATAGTGCATGGCACCCCTATTGATAGTCCCACACCACCACTGCCCACCAATGTATTATGGATGCCACCCCTATTGCCCCACACCACCAATGCTCACCAATGTATAGTGCATGCCACCCCTATCGCAAAATGTTATAAACAACAAAAGGTTAAAAAATATATATACTGTATATAAAAAAAAAATTATATATACTTATGAAGAACAATAAAATGTAAATACTAATTATATTACCAACGTCTGGAAATTATTATTTAAAAAGGTACCCTACAAAGAGTAGCCATCCAGTCATTAGTCTTCCAAAATGTTCATATGTTTAGACATGTATACACGTGATGTCCATAATGAAATCCATGTATGGCTTGTATTTTGCAGGTTGTTTTTTCCATTGTTTGGCATTGTCCCAAGGCAAGGTTACCCCTCAGGTCCGAAGACAAGGTTGCCCTTCAGGTAAGTTTTTGAATTTAATACACCTGCTTTTAAACTTTAATAACTCTTGACTACATACACTAAAAAAACATTCATAGATATAAAAAAGGTACACATTAATTTAAAAACACAACATTATAACACTAAAATACAAATTTCTAAAAACATTTAAAAACAGCTAACTATGAACACAAAGGGGAAATCTAAAAATAACACAAACAAAACAACAAACATTAAAACATTAACCCTTTACCATAGGTGGCCATATTAGTCCATGTACTATACTTCACTTGAAACTTTTGATATATGATGCTGTGTAGCGTGGTCTAGCCATATATTTAAAGTTTTTTCTCTGTTCATAGATATGGCTGAGAGAAATCAGCAAATCCTGACTGGCTTCATTGAACTATATGAGTCCAACGAGTGCCTCTGGAGAGTCCAAAGATTATTCAAATAAAATAAAAACAAAATCAAGATTATGAAGAAATGTTAAAATACAGCAAAAGGCATAACACTGACGCTGACTTGATTTGGGTGAAGAAGAAAATTAAAAATCTGAGAACTGTCTTCACCAATGAACATAAAAAAACATACAGTAAATACATTCTGGAGCAGGGGCAGACAAGGTTACAATCTGCTAATGTTCACCGTCGGGCAGGAGCCGTCAAGACCATCACACTGTACATTGGATCCATATTGTGGAGAGGGGTTTGAAGAGAAAGAATCAGTCTCTATCAGAAAGTAGAGACATAGGGCCTGATTCAGAGCCGGACACTCTTTCAGAGAGCTCGCTCTGAATCAGGGCGTTTTTTGTTTTTTTTGTTTCGGCCTCCTGGCCGCTCGCATAGCTGTGGGTGTGTGTTTTTTTGTGTCAGAATAGCAACTGACATTTAGACCTTGCAGCACTGTGTACTTAGATACATATACAGCACTTCTAGATACATTTTACGTATCAATTGGTTCTCTTTAGCGCCGGGTGTCGGCTGGGGTCGTCTTTTTATTGGTTGATTGTGCTCAGGTGACATAGGTTGTTTTATTTTATTGTGTCTTCATGCCAAGGTACTGCCCCCACTCCATTAAAATAGGTCAGGTACTCCATCCTGACCTGTTTGGCGCGTGCAGTGGACGATTGAATAACCCCTGGTCCAGCAGCCGAAGTCCACCGAAGTCCTCTGTGTGGGAGGACAAATCTGGCACAACTCCACTTCTTGTAATTTGTGGGAAGCTTTTCCTCCTTAAAAAATTATGCAGGGCACAGCATGCAAAGACAATCCACTCTATATTATCCACACGCAGGTTAATGGCTGTGTGGAATATCCTGAAGCGATTGCTGAGGATGCCAAACGCGTTCTCCACTATAAGACGTACCCTAGAAAGCTGGTAGTTGAAGATACACTTTTCCTTGTTAAGCCCCCTTTGCGCATACGGCTTCATGATGTGCTCGTACTTGCATTCCTCAGCAGTTGGTAGCTTCAAGGTTTTGGAGACAAGACTTTCATAAAACGTGGTCTCCTGAAGAACCCTCCATCAGAGGCATGGCCATTCTTGCCAACGTCCACAAATATAAATTCAAAGTTTGCACTGACGATGGCCATCATGACAATGCTAAAGAATCCTTTATAGTTATAATATAAGGATTCACTGTTGTCAGGTGGGGTTGTCCGACCTCACGTGTTTCCCATCAATAGCTCCCCTGCAGTTAGGGAAATTCCACCGTGATTCGAACTCCTCAGCAATACTTTTCCATTCCTCTGCATTTGAAGGGAACTAGAATGAAAAAAAAATTGAATACATGAACCTTAACTAACTATATTATTTTACAGACATCAATGCCTGACCTAAATCTAGACACTGCCACCAATTACCCCACAGAAGTAGAGGAAAGTGAGGTGAAAATCACAACACCCCAGCCACCAAGCAAAATCAAACGAAGGATGACCGCCACAAAAGCAGCACTGCAACGGCCTCAACAGGGCAGTTTTTAAAATATGCAGAAGAGTTTCTTCAGAGACCACTAGATAAATTTAACATCTTTGGGTCTCATGTGGCAAGCCAAATGCTTGAAATTGATTCAACACAACACCTCAACTTTCAGCGTTTGGTATACGATGCCATGGCACGAGGTCTCAGTTTAAAAATAACTGACCACTGTGCCACAGTGTCACAAGAGCCAAGACACCCCCTCCCTACCCCAACCTATCCGTCCACCAACATTCCCATCCCTCCGCAGCCACCCACCTATCCAGTTGCCACAATCAGTGCTTCGGCACTGCCAACCCAACAGCGCCCGCCCCTATATTCTACCCCCACTTCTAGTGGAATTTACTTAGCTATACTTAGTACTCAGGAGTCTTTTGAAGACGTCAGCCAATGTTGCAATTCATAATTAATGTTTATATATCGTTTTTATGGTGTGTTTTATTAAAAATTGTTTTATCGAGTGTTTTCAAGAGCACAAATTTTACACATTATTGTGAACATTTGAAAAGATTTTAATTGCACAGTGGGCAGCACCATGTTGGTGGACTTCAGTGTTGGATTGCACTCATTGGTATACATATATTGTTGGTCAGCAGGATATAACATTGGAGGGCAGCAGGATGTAACATTGGGGGGCAAAAGTAACATTTAGGGGGGCACACATTGGTGGGAAGCAGCATATACCAATAAGGGGGCAGTAGAATATACCATTGGGGAGTAGCAGTAACATTTAGGGGGGCACACACTGATGGGCAGCAGCATAATTTAGGGGGGAACACACTGGTGGGCAGCAGCATATACCAATGGGGGGGGGCAGCAGCATATACCAATGGGGGCAGCAGCATATAAGATTGGGGCAGCAGCATATAACATTGGGGGGCAGCAGCATAACATTTAGGGGGCAAACATTGGGGTCAGCAGCATATATACACATTGGGGGACTGCAGTTATATTCAGGGAGCACACATTGGTGGGCAGGAGCATATAACATTGTTGTAATTCGAATATTTTCTTACCTTAAAGTACTACTTCCAGAGGACAGTAAAGATAGTGTGACCCCTAACAGTATACAATGGTATTAATTAGATTATATAGACATAAAAATATATATGTGTATATTGTGATAAGGTAAATATATGTATTAGTAGGTAGGTTATATATAAAGATATTATAGAAATGTAATGTGTTATATATATTTCGCATCCTGATGACAAAGCCTATATTTAAGCACTGGAAATGTGCTTAAATATAGTTTCTGGTTTAAGTTCTTTATGGATATAGGGCCTGATTCAGAGACGGACGCTCTGACCGCTGGCTCGCTCTGAATCAGGGCCCTCCTCCATTAAAATGGAGCGTCCTCCTGGACGCTCGTATAGCTGTGGGTGACCACCCACAGCATATACGAGCATCCAAAAAGATGGTCGCGATGGTCTTGACCATCGCGACCATCGGACTTGCGACGAAACCCTGCGGTAGGGTTTCCCAGCCACAAGCCCAGGAGTGATTTTGGCTCTATCAGAGCCAAAATCACTCCCACTGACATCACTAGTGATGTCAGTGGGGCCGGCTTCAGACGGTAGGCGTTCCCATGGGAACGCCTCCGTCTGGCAGGCACGCCCCCGGCACGCCCACCAAAGGGGGCGTGCTGTCAGTCACCATCGACAGCACGCCCCCTTTGGTGCGAGACCCGGAGCGACAGCTTGGCTGTCGCAGTCCGGGTCTTGCGCATGCGCACGATGGAGCTCCCTCCGTCGTGCGCATGCGCAGTGGGGAACATCGACCCACTTGCGAGTGTACTGCCGCTTGCGAGTGGGTCTGAATGACCCCCATAATCCTGAGCTACTTGTGGCGAGGGTGTGCAAATTTTGTATAAAAAAAACAACTGGGGGAAAGGCATGACAAAGTAGAGAAACAACAAAAAATTGGCAACTGACAAAGCAGAATCATATAGAAGGTTGTTAGTGGCCATAATGAAAGTACTGGAGGGTTTTCAAAGGTGTCAAATGGATGATTTTTGGGCATTTTTTTAAAACAGTAAAAAGATGATAAGAAAACAAACTTGTATCATTTAAATACAAATGAATAAAATGCAAAAATAAATAAATAAATAAAAGTAGTAAAAAAGTTGTTTTTGGTGTATTTTGATGCATTTAAATGATTTTTTTAAAAATATGAAAATAAAAAAAAATCCCAATTACTGTTCGTTTAAATACTTTTATTAAATTTCGGGTGCCTAAACTAACAAAAAAGTTGTTTTGGGGATAATTTTGGACCGCTACTTTGTACACCCAAATATAATGTAATTATTGGCCACATTACGCTAATTAAAAATTAATAAGTACCTAGTTAGTCATGGGGAGTGTCCGAGGAGTTCTGAAGCAATTCCAGACAATTTTACCTTAAAATAAATATTACCCCTACCTGCTCAAAGGGATGCACACAAAAAAAACCTCATACATTTCCTCTGGTAAAGCAATGCGATTTTGGAATTGGATTGCAACTGAAATTCGCAGTGTAAGTTTGCAGTGAAAACGGCTTTCACAAGCCAACTCGCACCTAATTGGATTGACCCCAATTTATTGTCATTCACAGTGCTCTTAGGGGGTGAATGCCCGATTATCGTGAATCTGCGCATGTGCAGAACAGGTCCTTACTGATCGCACGCAACCTCTGCAATGCCTCTGACTGACAGGCCGAGGGATTTAAGGGGCGGCCGGCATTCCCGGAAACAGGGGCATGTTGGCCCCGTTTTCTGGGAGTGGCAAGGCCAGGGGCTGCATCCATGGACACAGTTTCCTGGCCTCACAAGCCGGCCAGCCAGTGTAATCTGAGGCTTACTCAGCTGGCCGGCGGCCCGACACTGTCCATCAGCGTGTCTGATGGTTGCAGTGCTGGGATCGCAAATGCAGCAGGGGGTGTCATATACCTTCTGCTGTATTTGCATATCAGCAAGAATTGAACTGCAAAGCTGCTTGCGTGCAGCTTTGCAATTCCATCCTAAGCTGATCGCTGTTAAATTAGTAGAGGTTGGTTTAGATGCAAAGTGGACTGGACAATGGCCCTCATTCAGAGCCGTACGCTCTGAGCAGAGCGCATGCTCTGAATGAGGGCCGGGCTCCATTTTCATGGAGCGTCCTCCTGGACGCTCGTATAGCTGTGGGTCACCACCCACAGGCTATACGAGCGTGCTTTGTGATGGCCGCGATGGTCGAGACCATCGCGACCATCGAAATTGCGAGCCGGAGCCTGCGGTTGAGGTTTTCAACCGCAAGCTCCGGAGTGATTTTGGCTCTATCAGAGCCAAAATCACTCCCACTGACATCACTAGTGATGTCAGTGGGCCGGCTTCTGACGGGAGGCGTTCCCGTGGGAACGCCCCCGTCAGGGAGGCACGCCCCCGGCACGCCCACCAAAGGGGGCGTGCTGTCAATCAACATTGACAGCACGCCCCCTTTGATCGGACACAACGAGCGAAGGACTTTCCTTCGCTCGTCGCGTCTGGCGCATGCGCACGACGGAGCTCCCTCCGTCGTGCGCATGCTCAGTCCATAACATCGACCCACTTGCGAGCGGACAGCCGCTCGTGAGTGGGTCTGAATCAGGCCCAATGTATCTCTACCAGTCTCAAGATGTGGCTAGGCGTGGAGTATATCAGAATCAACTCACCCTGTATTACCTCTCTGTTCCTTAGGAGGCAGTTACAGCTGGGTGCAGGTCCAGCTGGCGTGACATCAGAAACTTTTTCTGCCTCATGGACCGGTAACCACCTGCAGTGGTAGACGATACCTCACGGGAGCGTGGGACTCGAACTGTCCCGCCGCTGATGGTGATTCCGGCCAGCAGCAGAAAAGGATTCGTCCAACAATCAGAGCGCAACACCCGGAACATTTGTATCTGCACTGACCAGTTTTTTCACATCCATTCTAGACATTCTTTACAAAACCATTATATCTAGAGCAGGTATTCGTGATTTATATTATCCATGCACATGGATCTGTACTGTGCATGTGCGGGTCTTCCTGCCAGATTGCTTCCAGTTCCCCCAAGCCAACACATGATTGACATGCTGTAGCATTTTGGGGGCGGAGCGGGGAGTGGCAACTGGGACCGTTCATGGCCAGACCAGTGCCTGCGTCTTCTGATGCAGACTTTCTGGCCCCGGCTGAGCAGTTGCGTCGGTCATTCTGAGTAAGCTGGCACTTACTCAGATGGTCTGTGGGCTGCGAATATCACAACTTCAATGCTGCATCTTTGGACGCAGCACTTGGATCTGCATTGCAATCAGGAGGCACCTATTTACAACACACCTCTTGGTGCATTAGTATATTGGTTCCTTGCGACTGTGCAATACGAGACCCGGCTAGCGACGGGCAATCTGTTGCTCCGGGTCTCGCACCAAAGGTGGCGAGCTGTCGATGTTGAGTGACAGCTCGCCCCGTTTGGTGGGCGGGCCGGGGAGGGTGGCTGCCCAAATGGAGGCGTTCCCGAAGGAACGCTTGCCGTTTGGGGACGGTCCCACTGACATCACGAGTGATGTCAGTGGAGAGCTTCCGGCTCTGTTAGAGCCGAAAGCTCTCTGGGGCTTGCGATGAACGAGACCCTACCACAAGGGTCTCGTCGCAAGCCCGATGATCGCGACCATCATCATGGCCGCTCGCTATAGCTGTGGGTGATCACCCACAGCTAAATGAACGGCCAGGAGGCCGCTCCTAAAAAAAAAAAAAAACGCCCTGATTCAGAGCGAGCGCTCTTTCAGAGCGTCCGGCTCTGAATCAGGCCCTGAGATCACTGCTGCTGCCATGGCGCAAGGCTCAGTGGTTGACACCTATATTTGACTTGCAGGGTGTCTGGTGGCTGCAGATCCGTCGTATAGGAATCACTTGGAGCTCAGCTTCATGGTTCCATCAGCAGCCTGGCTCCTTCTTCATTACGTCACAAGTGCAGGGGGCTGGTTCGACTCAGGGCGCATTATCGCTGTGCTACAGTTCACATGCAAAACCCGTGTGACTGTACTCTAAAGTACTTATTTACTTCACTTATAGATACTGATGAGTCCATAAGACCAGCAGATTTTGTTACAGTGAAAGAAATCACAATTTAACTATAAACTCAAAGGAAATTCTACTATAGTTCATAAGGAATTTGGATAGAAATGAATATAAACTGAAGAGAATAATCAGTAAAGATTATGGCCCTCATTCAGAGGCGCTCGCAAGAAGCGAGCGCTCGTTCTTAATGAGGGCGGCCGCTTCTTTTTTTTAGTGCGGCCTCCTGGTCGCTAGCTAAGCTGTGGGTTACCACCCACAGTTTCAGCGAAAGACAAGGGTGATGGTCGCGATGGTCAAGACCATCGCGACCATCGGGGCTTGCGACGAGACCCTAAGGTTGGGTCTCGGCAACCGCAAGCCACAGGGAGCTTCCTGCTCTGATCGAGCAGGAACCTCCCCACTGACATCACTGCTGATGTCAGTGCGGCCACCCACAAAACGGCAGGCATTCCTTTGTTTGTGTAGGAGGCGTTCCTCCGTTTGTGTAGCCACCCCCCCGCCTACAAAACGGGGCGAGCTGTCGATCAACAATGACAGCCGCCCCTTTTGTGGTGAGCTACGGAGCGAGAGAAATTCTCTTTCGCTCCGGGGCTTGTGCACGCGCAGTGTGGCCGCTGCGTGTGCGCAGGGCCTTAACATCGACCCGGTTGCGAGCGCTCAGCGCTTGCGACCGGGTCTGAATGAGACCCCATATCCAATACTACTACAATATTGCTATTAATACCCAGTCTTGTCTTATTATGATGCATATCCAATTAGGCGCAGGGTTTACCGCCAGTGGCATCAAAGGGGTCGGTGACAACCAGTGTGGACAAAAGACCTCCTGTGTGGCCTCACTGCACACCCCCATTTCAGCACACTACAGGAGTGCCAGCACTCCCGAAGATACCAGGCTGCTCCCAGAGACTTTCCCTGCAGTGCAGGCTCCTCATTGAGTTGGAGCCGGCGCTGCACAATAAATTACAGTTCAGCTCCAGGCTCCCGGTCACTGAGGAGGAGCTGGTGTTTTGGTGTCACCCCCTTGAAGGGTGACTCCTGATGCATCCGCACAACCTGCACCCCCTTAGTGATGCTACTGTGTACAGCCCGGAGCAATTCAATTATTCTGCCTATTCCCTGCTCGGTTTACCCTTGGGTAACATGCGGCAACCCATAGATTCTGCCTAAAATACTGAAATCTTTTGGTTTCCCCGTGCGTTAAATTCCAGAAGGTGCATTTTAATGCTAACAATCGATGGTAGACACACCGATGGCCATTGCTAAAGTAGATGGTACATATCAAAATAACATCCATATAAATGACAGGGACCAAGGTTTCCCAGCAGAACATTACTCAGAACATCACACTGCCTCCACCGGCTTGCATTCTTTCCATAGTGCATCCTGGTGCCATCTCTTCCTCAGGTAAACAACGCAGCACACACACCTGGCTGACCACATGCTGTGAGAGAAAATGTGATTCATTAGAGCAGGCCACCTTCTTCCATTGCACCATGGTTCGGTTCTGATGCTCATGTGCCTATTGTAGGCAATTTTGGTGGTGGGCAGGGGTCTGCACTGTATGTTTTGGCACCTTTCTGTCATTGCCAGCATTAACTTTCCCTGTAATTTGTGCTGCAGTGTCTCTTCTGTGGGATCGTACCAGACTGGCTAGTCTTTGCTCCTAGGGAGACCAATCCTGGGATCGGCGGGATCCTGGGATTTTGGCCTAAAATTGGTGGGATTTGAATACCAGGATTGGAGTTTAAAATCTCGGGTTTTCGAGACTAGTGATCCAATGCACTTTATATTATTTTTTTATGCCGGGCAGCGCTGAGCACCTGCAGCACTCACTCAGATGCTGCCCGGCTTTGTGCAGCGTGACGTCAGAGGTCACGTTACGCTGCCCCACGCCTGCCCGCCCCCATTGACTAACTCAATCCAGGGTGTTTTGGGATTAAGTGTTTTCCAATCCCGGTATTGGAAAAACGACCCGGGATTGGATTCCATATTCGCTCCCCACGTGCATCAATGAGCCTTGGCTGTCCATGACCCTGTAGCTTGTGTACTGCTAAGTCTTGGATGGAGATAAAGTGAATGGAGATAAAGTACCAACCAATCAGCTTCTAACTGCCATGTCACAGGCTGTGAGCGGTATTTAATAAAGTTTCGCCTGACTTTTTGCCTACATCACGTATTTTAGCAGCGAAAACTTATCGTGTGCCCCCCCCCCCCCCGCTATTCGCCGTATTCAATTCCAAAAGAGGCAAAAACAGTGACACGCGAAGTCAGAATCGGGGAAATCAGCCTGTACCCGACAAAAAGATGCAGAAACATTGGGGATCAATTTAATAGTGCCCGATTAGCCCTAATTAAACTGTGTGAGGTACTTAAGTTCGCACAATTGCCACTTATTAGCGTCTTTGTACAAGTGGTGAAGAATGGCATAAATCAGTATTTTTTGGTGAAAATAAGTAGTCCTGTCAATTTGGGGCACCTGAAAATGGGTGCAAGTCTGTAAAGTGAACTTTAAATAAAGTAGACCTACAGACTTTACTGCCATTTTCGCACCCTTGGCTGGTGTTCAAAGAGTCCACACTACACAATAAGTTTAATGGTTTGCACACCGCTTCCGTATCAGCTTCTTCTTGACTCCGATATGTTCTATGCGTATACTTGAGTCCTTTATGAGGCGGTGACAAATTGTCCGCCTTGACTACCCTCTTTTTCTCCCACCCCATCCCTTTTTCCCTTCTGACTTCCCTTTCCCTGATTTATTATTTTTAGTATTTACCTTTCTTTTTTTGTTTATTGATTTATTGTACATTTTTGTTGTGACTTATGGTGCATACACACGGTCAGATTTTTCTTCAGATCTGAACGATAACGATTTAAAAAATCGTTCAATTATTCATATCTGAAGGAAAATCTGACATATCTGAACCATGAACGATGCACCTTCCCGATGGTCAGATAACGATATCTGACATCTGATGTGTTTGCAGTCAGATTTGGACGATTCCATTCATTTTAATGCAGTCAAAAATCGTTCATAGTTCAAATTGTTCATCTGACAAATCTGACCGTGTGTATGCTCCATAACTTATATTATATTAAAGTCTGTTTGTATTATTCAAAATGGAATAACTTATTGTCAGCATCTGTATCCATTTCATTTCTTGTATTCCATTGGGATTTGCTTGGTCCTCTTTCAATAAAAACTGTTTGCATAAAAAATAAATAAAGTGAAATTGAGCCCCAAAAATTAAACTGCAATCCCCAAAACACTTGACCCCTTCTTAGTGCACCCCCAGAACCTTATTTTGCTAGTTTGCGAACTTGTCCCCCCCACTTTGCACTTTTTAGTCCCCAAATTCAAAGTACTTTTTTGGGGTGCTCTTTTTTTACGCAGTTGTCCATTGGGGGGCTGTCCCAAGGGTTCTGAGTGGTTTCCGCACCTTTGCACCCCCAAACAAAAATGTTGCACTTCTTTTCTCCACCTATTCAGAGGCAAATCTTTTTCGCCTATTACATTGCATTTCCGTGTACGTGAAAAGCGGATGGAATTGAATACCACAATACTTTTCCGACAGGCGAAAAGTTGCAATCGGCGATACTTTTCGCGGTTCTTGTCTTTTCGCTGCTAATTGAATACGGGCCAGTGTTTGAAAAATGGCAGTTAGGAGCTGATTGGCTAATACCTTATCTCCGTTTACTTTATCTCCATCGAACACTTATGGGGCCCATCCATCAGTGATGGATTGCCGCGATCCTGAAACCCGGCATCGCGGGATCGCAGAAATCCAACATGTTGGATTTTGCAGATCGCGATCAAAAAATTATAGCGATCGTCAAATCGCCGACATTTAACATGGGAAATGTCTGCGATCCGGCAGAACATCGATGGTGGAAGGCTGGTGTTTCCACACGGATACGCTAGCACTTCCCATCGCATCGCCGGATCGCAAAAACCTGTCTCTGATGTATGGCCACCTTCAGGTAAATAGACCCCCTACATACTGCATACCGGAAACACCCCACAAGACTTGCCGTTTTGAAGATGCTCCGACCCAGTCGTCTCGCCTTCACAATTTGGCCCTTTTCAAAATGGCTCAGATTCTTATGGTGCATACACACGGTCAGATATGTCTTTTGAACGATTGAACCAACAATTTGAACGATTTTTGACTGTATTAAAATGAATGGAATCGTCCAAATCTGACTGCAAACACATCAGATGTCAGATATCGTTATCTGACAAATGGAAATGTTCTTCGTTGCAGGGACACATGCAGGGACGTTTCTAGAGAGGAGGGGGCCTGTGTGCAGTCTCCGACACGGCCCCCTCCTCCCTGTCCGGCGGCCGGCAGCACACTGAGCTATGCGCGGCCAGTGCCGGAGTTATCGACTCTGGGCACTAGAGTGTGCCCAGAGTCTATAGAGGATGTGCAAATGACGGGAAAATGGCCACGGCGGCCATTTACCAGTAGTTTTTTCAGCGCCAGACCCCCCACGCCGACGTGGGACTCTGGAGAGGTAATTCTATGGGTGCAGGGCGTGCGGGGCCCGTGTTCCCAGTACACCCTACACCCATTATAGATAAGCCCCTTGACACATCGGATTTTCTTTCAGATATGAACGATTTTTAAAATCTTTATTGTTCAAATCTGAAGGAAAATATGACCGTGTGTGGTGCATACACACGGCCAGATTTTTCGTTCATATCTGAAGGAAAATCTGACATATCTGAACGATGCGCGTTCCCGATGGTCAGATAACGATATCTGATGTGTTTGCAGTCAGACTTGGACGATTCCATTCATTTTAATGAAGTAAAAAATCGTTCATCTGACAGATCTGACCGTGTGTATGTGTTATGTACCAATAACTTTCAGAAAATGACTTAAATAATTTGAATGGCCAAGTACTTTAACAAGGGTAAAGTTGGTATTTGTTCTATTAATGCAGCTGCTATCTGCAAACGGTCAATTTAAGTTTAGTCTTGCAAACGCTTATCGTATTCAGATATGTCAGACAAAAATAATTTACTATGACAATGCACAGAATTATGATCACCATTCACAGTGACATCAGTTCACACAAGAAAATGCAGACAATTTCTCTTATTTTATTTTTCAGGAACCCAGCTAAAAAAAATAGCTTTGACAGTCATTCTCCTGAGCTCTGTAGTAAAACTGGTTAATGCAAATAATATCGCAAACAATTCACAATAAAAGAAAACATTTAATTAGCATTTTAGTTCCCTATAGGCATGAAACCTTCTTTAACGAAATAATACAGCTACTTACACTTTAGCTCAAAACATGCAATAAACATAGATATTTAACTGGTATGTGAGCTCACTACCTTTTTTCTAGTGCAGCGCTAGTCCCTGTTCTGTGCACAACGTTGCCCGGGTTGATGACCCTGTCAGAAACCTAGTTAGTCAATGTCTAAGTAAGGCTCCCTATATGACGCACAATCCACTGCTTTTTGAACACTCTCTGGCAAGTTAATGCTGTTTTTTTTTAGTGGAACAATTTTGTTGCTAATCTGGCTGATCCTTTTCCTAATATGTAGCAATCTGTTTTCCTGGCCGTAATTTCCCTGCAACAGGGCACTAAATAGTATATTTTATAATCGGAGATGCACTATCTTCCCTCTAGTCGTAATACTGGAAATAGGCTCTCTCTGCAGTATAATAGTATTAAGCAAATCCCTTGTCCGGGGAGATCTTAGAGGAACAGTTTATAAAACAAAGTAAGTTTTCCGTACTGACTCCTCTCTCTACTTTAATATCTGCGTAGCATCACAGTCACTACGGGTGCTCATCAATGCTTTCCTCTGACTACACTGCGATGGGCTACGTGCACCAATTAGGCTCAGGGGCAATACCTATAGTTCAGAGTACCTTCTGTATGCCCTATTTGCAGTGCAAGACTGTCTGTAGTGAATTAGGAATTTGTCTTTTGAGGATACAGTAGTGCTTGCTGAGCTGTGTATATGAAGGGGTGAGGATGCTGTTATTTGTTCCTTACCAATCGGCGTTGCTGCCCTGCCAGTTAATATTCCGGCAGCTCCTCCAGATCAATGCTGGCAGCTCCGTCTCCCTTCTGACAGGACCTCTTGTCTCTTCTGCAGGGGGAGTCACAGTCTCTTTTCATCACGGGTGTCACTCACGATAGTCCCGCCTCTAGCCGCGCCTCCTGGCTCAGCTGCACGGAGCTCTCACCCCGCAGTAGCCACCACCCAGCTGGACTCCGCCTATGGCCGCGCCTCCCGACTGTCACTCAGCGGGCCCCACAGTCTCCTCCTCGCCGGGACCCGTCAGCGCTGCTTCAGTCCACCTCCGGAGTCTCGTCTGAGCCCAGCCGCCGGTCACTTCAAATGCCTGAGGTCAGTCTCTCTTGGCGCACACCCACTCAGTACGATGTCTCACCGGGAACTGCGCACACAGCGCGCGTCCCCTTCTCCAACTGCTGCCGAGTCTTCCACGCGGGTTTCCTCTGCCTGGGGCCGCGGGGTGCTGTGTAGCTGGCGCGTGGATTGCCAGAATTTTCCACTTACGCCAGTTCTTGTAGCCATTGCCCCAGTGCCCCTTGCCACTAAGGAAGCCCATTAATCAGTCAAACATGCAGAGGCAGATGGCCCTTGCAAAGCGTCCAAGGCTATACCACTGTCCATTGCATTGTACCAGTAACATATAGGTCATGCTAACTATAAAAATAAAGTACATTTTAATAACATTTATTGCGGTTCCTAACAGGGTCACTTAAACACTTAAAAGATAAAAACTCAAAGGGACATGCTAGTACTGGGATATCACATATGCACCATTACACTTGCCCATTTTCTTGTTTCCAACACATCAACTTTAAGAACCGACTGTTCATTTGCTGCCTAGTATATCCCACTCCTTCAGAGGTGCCATTGTAACAAGATAATGAACGTTATTCACCTGTAAGCGGTTTTAATGTTACGGCTGATCGGTGTAAATAGACTTTGTAGTAAACACACCATGCTACACACACAAATAACTGTACTGCGACCCAGACACGGTGATCTCTATCAGTCAGTGAGAGAGGTGTGTGAGTAGTGTCCTGTATAGTCCCGCCCGCCTCACTGACGCTGACTCGCTCTATAGCACAACACTGACTGAGCAGTGAGCACGCAGCCCGGAAGAAGCCGGCATGCCCTGCAGGAGCGCGCACTCCCGGGAGCTACCAGGTTAGGGACGCGCAGCGCGGGCACGTAGGCTTTGGTGTCTGGGAGGAGGTATAGGGGTGGACAGAGGAGGAGGGCGCACTCAGCTCTACAAGTGGAGGCGCTGGTAGTGTCACAACCCGGAGAGAGGAGCAGCGCATCTCCCTGGGGCAGTGGGGTGAGTGACAGCGGCTATGGGAGGCTAAGTGATGTGTAGCGGTGAAACTTTATAGTTGCAGCTGGAAGTTACAGCGAGTGCGTATAGGGAGAGTAGGGAGCGCGGTGCGTTACAGAGGGGCAGGTGTATTATTGCAGGAGGCAGGTAAAGAATGTACAGGGAGAGTAGGGAGCGCTGTGCGGGCAGAGGGCAGGTGTATTACTTTGTGAGCCAGGTAAGGAGAACACAGACGGGACAGCATGGCTGGGGTGGTCTCTCACTTTGCAGTAAATAAGGGAGTCCCTCATTGCAGTGCAGTATATACACTGAAGGAGGGATCCCCTCACCATTGACAAAAATGTGGGTTTCCTGACACCATGCTGTATGAGACCTTTATGGCAGGAAACTTTTATTCTGCAACACGGACTTGTATGCGGGGAGAGCCCTCATCCTGCAGCATGGGGCTTGTATGGGGGGAGGAGACTCATCCTGTAACATGGGGTTTAGAGGGGAGAGAACTCGCCTTCTGCACCATAGGGCTTGTACAGGTAGGATACCCTTCATCCTGCAACAAGGGGCTTATTTGGGTATGGTACCTTCATCTTGCAACGTAAGATTATTATGGAGAGTGGACCCTCGCCCTGCAAAACAGCATTTGTATGGGTGGAGAACCCTTACCCTATAACATTGGGTTTGTGTGGTTGGAGAACCCTCATCATGTAACAGGATTCTTGTATGGGTATTGTACCCTGATCCTGTAACATAAGGCTTATATGGATGTGTTGCTCATATCTAGCAATGTATGGTTTATATGGGTGGTGCGCCTTTATCTTGCAATGCTTGGTTTATATGGTGGAGCACCCCCAATCTGCAATGTGTGGTTTATGTGGGTGGGGTACCCTCATTCTACAACATGGGGCTTGTATTTAGGAGTACCTTCATCCCGCAACATGGGGCTTGTATGGGTGGGGTACCTTCAGCCTGCAAAATGGGGCTTGTGTGGGTGGGGTACCCTCAGCCTGCAGCATTAAATTGTAGAGGACTCTTCACCCGTCTTATGAGGCTTATAAGGGGGCATCTTGGGGCTTGTCATACCCACTCCTGAAAAACCAGCTAGTGTTTTATTAACCCTTTCAGAACTGCAGGTCTGTAGGTGTAAGCTGGTCTTTATCACAGTTTATATGTAAAACTGTTTTGCAGTGATAGTTTATGGGATACCAGGGCAGGGGGTGTCTACTCAAGCTTTCGTATGTAAATGTGTCTGGTCTATCTAATGTTCGATCCATTTAATATTTCTGCAGAAAGCTGTACAACAGAGTGTAATTTGAGTGGGCATGTTTGTATTGTTGTCCTCTGACATTGTAGATGTTTACACTTATGCGATCATGCTACCTGGTGATGTTGTGTAAGCACAAATCATGAATGATACTTGATCCTCAATGTAGTACTTCAGGTGGATATTTTTACATGGGGACAATCATGAATTTGTAGATAAATGCTTATGCCTCAACTTTTGTTTGTTATACATTGTCACATTTTAGTTCTAATGGGTACATCTGTGGTGGATCTATTCAGTTATTGTGGTCTCAGGTCAGTAACTGATTATGTTCATCAGATGATCAATTCCTGTAGACATGTGGGGCCTTAAAAGATACTCAACCTCAAACATATTTTCCCTCACATGAGGAAAGGATAACCCCTTCATACTCTAAGTATCAGAGGTTCCCAAACATGGTCCTCAAGGCACCCTAACAGTTAATGTTTTAGAGCGGTCCATGGTTGAGCACAGGTGGTTATATCAAATCGAGAGAGGTAAGTCACCTGTGGTCAAGTATGTAAATCCTTAAAACCTGCACTGTTAGGGTACCCTAAGGACCGAGTTTGGAAACCTCTACTCTTTATAAAAGAGTGACACTTAGATGACTTCTGTTTTATGAGATTCAAATAAATTCTTAGGAGAGCAGATTATGGGCGGAATTCAATTGTTTTCTTGCACCCGATCTCCTGTCTAAAGTGACAGGAGATCGCGGGGCAAGATTCAATTGATTAGAATTTTGCGCCGATCACGCCCAATGAGGCCGGGCTTAGCCATGTAAAAGGCTATGCTTGACCGAAGTGCTGGGTGCGATCCTGAAAAGTATAGTTTGGGCGCCCTAACGGGTCCCTTTTCAAGCATTTAAGCTCTCACCACCCCAGGGGTGCGAGCTGAAATGCCGCCACCGGCAGCTAATCTCGCCCGATAGGCGTAACAATTGAAAACTTCAGTCAGGCGCGTAGGTAGCTGCAAACAATTGAATTCCGCCCTATTATTATTGTTTAAATGCATATAGTAACATAATTAGAGGATACAGTATCTGGCCATTTTGCTATTAAATCTACACAACACATTATACTTTCTCTATTCTCTTCCACCACTTCTCTCCATTAGAATTTAAAAAAAGGTAAAAGAAAATAATGGATTTCTCTGCTTTTCAGCTGGCTTAGATCAGAGGTGTGTTTTAGTATTGTAATGAGTATTTAAAATAATAAAAAAATAAATAATACATTTTATTTGGATTTGCTGTTGAAGTTTATTCCCCACCCCCTCTATATTAACTTGATCTCACATCATTTAAAGATGAAATAATGGGTTACCTCTGAAAACTGAGCTTCTTCTGGGCCATAAAATCCACTTCTTAAATTCTTTTGGGTGATGCACAAGGTAACATAACATGAAAATGTTCATGCTTGTCCTTTTAAATCTGTGCCATCACAAATTTTTTTTTTTGTTTAGTGAAAAGCGGAAGGGAAAATACTTAATTTAAAAGCATATACAAAAGAATATTTGCAACTTTTTTCTGCAAATTTATTATTTAAAAAAAAAAAACCCCTCCCCCCCCCCCCCCCCCCTTTTTGCACCCCATATCATGGTTTGTGATGGTTCCGTCCTTGGGTGTTGCTTTTCTGTGCTGTTGGGTCCATGGGCTGAGTTTACCAGTTGGCCATAGGCGACCTCCCCAGCCTGGAAACCTCCCTCCCCAGCCCACACCATGACCACAATAGAAATATCAATATAGAATGTTACTAGTGCTGCATGTCCTCCTCAGTATCACAAATTAAATAAATGGCACCACCTGTGGATCTTTTAACATATGTTAACCAGTACACTTGTACGCCTACTAGGAGATCTGGAAACCTGTGCCTTTAGGTGTGCAATGCTATAGACCATTAAAAGGGTTAATTATTAATAACATAATATTACACTAACCAGTACGTGAGGAAACCAATATGTACATATATGTCCAGGGCAGTACTAGGTTCTTCTGCTGCTGCTTCCTCAGACTCTCGGACTTGCTCCAATGCTCTGGAATGGTGCCCACATCTGAAATAAGAACATTTAGGTCAGGCAGGATGGCCCTACTGCCGCATTTAATGGCTTAAGGTGCCTATACACTAGACGATGTGCTCACAATGCGATATCGTGAGCCATTTCCCTTGAACTCTCCCCGGCAGCTCCCCGTCACTCCAGGACATATGATGCTAAAAAGTGTCCAATCTGACTTAAGATCTGTCGTGCACAAAATGTATCTAGTGCACAAAATTGTGTATGAGATTGGCAGATAATCTTGCCTGCAGTAGGCAAGATCTGAAGATGCGATGTACGACCAGCGGGTATGCGGATCGTGAATGGACACTCACGATTTGGACATATTTTACACGATTTGTCGTCTGAGGCGTCGAAATCGGGCGAATCGTGTAAAATATCGTCTAGTGTGTAGGCACCTTTACTGTGATCGCTGGTCCAGTATATGCTGGTATTATAACACACAATACACTTTGAGGGCGATTCAATAGTTTTTTTTTTTTAATCGTGATAATTAATGAGCGCCCAGTTTTGCTATTCAATTGTTCTGGGCGCTCATTAATTATTGCCCTCTTCGCCCAAAATGAGACCAGGTTTAGCCGTGTAAAACGGCTAAACCCGTCTAAAATTCTGGTTAAGACGCGCTAACTGCGGTTAGCGCGCCCTAACCAGGGGGTCTCTCACACATTTCTGCTCGCACCATCCTGAGTGCGTGCAGAAGCGCCGGCGGCTATCGCGCCCTGACAGAGCAACTAATGAATTGCTCTGTTGGGCGTCTTAAATAAAAAAAAAAAAGACGCCAGCAAAACATTTGAATCACCCTCTTTGTATGATGCATATTAAAGCTGGTTAAGTGCTAATTATGCCCACTGCACGGACTAGCCACACTCACTCTAAAATCAAGCATTTGGAAACCCCCCCTCTAGAAATTCTGCTGTTGCCACTGTAGGTCACAAGCGGATCACTTTGTTGGCTTCCATCTTTACCCCCACTTTAGTCGTCTGCCAAAATGGCAGTGCAGTAATATCCTGCTAGTAGCTTACCCTAAATTCGGCCCTGCAAATGAGGTTCCTTAACAGCGCAAAGGAAGGGATCCACAGTATGGACCATTATTGAGACTGTGAGGGATAGCTATCAGATTTATCTTTGAACTTGTTTAATTTTAGTGGCTCTTGAGGTACAGTATGCCTGTGTTCTGAGTAATGTATTTAGTGGTATACTTTGCTATATCTATTTAGCTGTCTTTTATTTGTATTACTAATCATCCACCAACCTCCTTTTACCTGTATATGCTTTGGGTTTTCTGCCTTTGCCTATACCTGAAGAATAAGCCAAAAATTGCGCTTTCTTTGCTAGACACTGAGTCATAGCAGAAGCATTCAGAAGCATGGCTGGAATCCCTTCTATGGTCGAGTCACTTCCATACCCTCTGCTGATTAGCACACCCGCTGTCAGCATGGACTGCAACCTATTTCAAAACAGTGTCGCAACACTCCCTGGCAATGAAATATAAACTTAATGTAATTATTATGCCTTATCTGTTATTTGCTGCTTTTTTTTTTTTTTGTGCAAAATGCACAAGCCAGCCTTTTTTTTTTTTTTTTTTCCCTGCTTGATTTAAAAACTTATTTATTTTTGTTACTTAGAGGCTGCCAGTCAGTACACTGTTGAGGCGGGTATCCACTACCCGATTGAAAGATAACGACATCGTTATCGTTCAGTCGCTCGTTAATCGGGCGCAAAAATCGGGCTGGCAAATGTTGGAAGCAACCAGCGATCCACACTCCCGCTGGTCTTTTCCGACATCACTCATCTCCCGAACATGCTAGTCAATCTGCCGATAACAGATTGACTATGTTCAGGGATGATGGAGGGTGCCTACACTGAACAACTGATTGTTCAGTGTAGGCACTGCAGGGGATGGGGAACGGCGGTACAATTATCGTACTGTCTTCCCTGGATCAGGTAGCGGATGTGCGGCATTACTTTGTATACACCTTTACGGTGGAGCAGCATTTATTTATTTTTCTTAAGTTTTCATTATCATGCTTTCCTGTGTAAGGAGTTAGGACATCTTGAATTTGGCAGGTTATTATAGCCAGGAAATTACATAAATGTTGTTCTGTAGACTTTGCATCTATTTCCCGTTTACCTATCTTTGCAGCTTTACACTGCTGCATCACAAATTTATCTGGAAAATATTACTTTGCATGCTTTTGTAAGTTTGAATTCCAGCAGCAGATGAGCAGTAAATGAAGCCATCACAGATACGATACCTTTTGTTCTCCTAAACTGGTCTGGTGTTGGCCCTTTGATGTTTGAACCTAAGTAAGATAAACTGACATCACAAAAACACAATATCTCTGATAACCTGATTTGTATAAGAAACTAGGTTATCATGTCTCAGGGAAATTATTGGAAACTTGATGCCTCTTAATGTGGCTGAACTGCATCAATGGCTTAGTTATCACAGGAATAGAGAATGGTCTGGTTTTTAAGTATAGTAAACAATGTCTTAAGGCAATAGTTACTGGCTATGTACTGTCGGTGATGTGACTACTGATTCTGTTCCAGACTCCCTTGTTAAAGCTATCTGAATTAAATATGCTCTGTTTTGAAGAGTTCCCATTCAAAAGACAGTATTTGTCTGTGTTTTGCAAATAAAGGCTTGGAGGACTGCATGTGGTATTGCAGTGTCTCACCCAAGGAGCTGCCTGATACCCTGTTTATCATTAACCGGGCATCCTGGTTAAGGACTCTGGGGTTTATGTAAAAAGCATGGTGAAGTGAACCAGTGGAGAAGTTGCTCATAGCAGCCAATCCGCTTTGAAGTTGCATTTATCAAGTACAGTCTATAAAATAAAAGGAAGGAGTCATTAGTTGCTATGGGCAACTTCTCCACTGCTCCTCTTCTCCATGCTTTTCACTGCTTGATACGTAAACCCCTCGGTGTTTCCTAACAGTCACTTTCACATTCCGCCTGACCACTGCCCCATTGGTATCTGGAATATAGATAGACAGTAAAAAGGTCTACAGTATCTAGACACCAGATGTTAGACAGTCAATAGGTGGATAGGGACAAAAGGTCGACATGGACGAAGGTAGTCGATTACAAATGGTCGACACTTTTCCTTTTTTTTTTTTGTTAGGGTTAGGCACTAGGAGGGATGGTTAGGGTCAGGCACCAGGAGAGAGGGTTATGGTGAAGATTAGGGTTAGAAAAAAAGTGTCAACCATTTTTATGTCAACGTTTTGTCTCAGTTAACCTATTGCAAAGGTTCCCAAACGCGGCCCTCAAGGCTCTACAACAGTTCATGTTTTAGTGATATCCATGGTTAAGCACAGGTAGTTAAATCAAATTGACTGAGGTACAAATTAAGTCACCTGTGGTTAACCATGGATATCTCTAAAGCATGAACTGTTGGGGAGCCTTGAAGACCGTGATTGGGAACCTCTGACCTATTGACTGTCTAACATCTGGGGCAAAATATAATAGGGTGAGTTCATATTGGTTGAGTTGCATCTTCAAAATAGGAGAACATCTGGATAAGAGTTTAAGGAGTCTTATTTACTAAGCCGTGTTAGGAGACAGAGTGAAAAGTGATAAGGTGCCAGCCAATCGGCTCCCAACTGTCATCTCACAGCCTGTGTTTGAAAAATGACAGTTGGGAGCTGATTGGCTGGCACCTTATCACTTTCTTATCACTTTCACTCTCTCCTAACACTGCTTAGTAAAAAGACCCCTGAGTCATAAGAGTTTTTTTTGAGCAGGAAAAACGAGAGTTTGCATGTTCTTGGACTCTATTACATTGGCCGAGTTTAAAAAGTGTGAAAGTTTACACTCATTTTCTAAACTCTCACCCTATTACATCTGGCACCTGCTGTCTGTCTAGACATTGCCGACCTTTTTACTGTCTATCTTTTATACTATAATCCTCCCCAATATGCTATATCAATTTTTAGCAAGCCGTGAAGAGCCTATTTCCAGCAATAAAATCTCCTTTACGGCTTTATTCAATTTATCAAAGTGATAATAGAGAGAATTTTAAGGCCTTAACTTATATACCAGTGCTTATTGCTGTCCCCATGCGAAATCAAGTCATTTATGAAGCGTTGATACCCAGTGGATTAAACAACTGTGCACAAACGTCAGCCTCCTATGCACAATGCATGTTAACCTTGGATCAGCTGCCAGTGAACAAGAGCAGGGCAGATACCGCTAGTGATCTTCTGAGCAAATTGATACTGTTGATAACCAAATATCTATTGCTGCAAGAAGCAGTGATACAGAACAATAGGTACTTCCTGTGCTGATATAGACCCAATTTCCATTTTCTGTTAAGAGGATGTTTTGCTTAATCATTGCATAAAACAATATGCTCTTCTGTTCCCGTATCTGTGCTACTTCTGTGCTGTTCTATGTAATGAACTACAGTGCATTGGTTTTTTGTTTGTCTTAAACTCGCTGAGCGTCTTTTTTTAATTCTTCATTTTGCTTCTCTATGGTTTTTGCCTAAGTGTAGATATTGGCATTCACCAATTCCAGTAAACCCACCAGATTTTAGCTGATTTACGGGGAGATGTATCAGACAGTGGAAGGTGGAGGAATTACCCATAGCAGCCAATCATTTATAAAGTATATTTTTTTGTTTACAATGGGCAATTTCTACTTGTCCCCTCTTTTCACTGCTTGATAAAACTGCCCCATAGTCCCCCCACCTCCCCAATAGACTAATGGGGGCAATTCAATTATCTGTGGCACTTTCCATAGGGTTTTTGCTCCCAGGTTAAGTGCCGGGAGCTATCCTTCGTTGCAAACAGAAGTCTGCGTTAGCTAGTGCTTACGGTGCTAGTAGCGATATTACCTTAGAAAATAAGTGAATAGCTCCGGGCATTTAACCCTGCAGCTAAAATTTAGCAGTAAGTCCTGCGGCTAAATGAGCACTTGGCGACTCTGTAGCGCCAAGCGTCTTTCCGTGCGGCTTTTCACTTAAAATGCATCTTCTTTGCAAAGCGATGCAAATAAGACGCACAAGCAGCTTCTGCTGATTAAAAGGATATGCAGCATTCCTATATTCTGCATGTCACTGCGGCTGCATCTGCATGCAAAATGCAATGTTAGTGTCACAACCGCTGACGCAGCAAATAAGAAGCATTTTAAAGGAGAAGACTCACAAAGATGCTTGTCACGCCATACTAGAAGGGCTATTTGACATGCAAGGAGGCTAGATGTATGTGGACAAATCTGTATGTTCAATGGTTGGCTTGCCTGTCATTTTTGTTATTTGCTGTGGTCCATAGGATGGCTTCAGTGGCCTGTTATGTTAAAAAGTAGTAGGAAAGTTTTTCCTTTGAGAGGAATAAAGAACTTTCTTGATTTGATTGTCACATTTAGAAATGTCAAAGTGCTTTTATGTGGACATTACTGCCAGGTTTATATATGCACTGCAGTTATCTCTCAGTACATATCTTCGGAATAATCAGTTGATCGTTTATGCTTTTGTGTCTGACCAGCCCTTGTGTCTACAGGTAGATTAAAAATAATCAGATGTTTCGGGTTGTTTTAGTAATACGTTGGGCTGAACTGTGTGAGAGAGAAGTCTGTCTTGTACACATGTGCTGCCGTTGGATATTTTAAAAGAACCACTAAATCTGAACAAGGAAGCTTTTGTGTGTCTAATATTTGCTTTTTGCCTATAAAACTGAACAGCCTGAGACCCTTTGACACTCATTCATTCTCTATCTGCTAAGCGGGGCTCAGAACAGAACTGTGCCTGTGAACGATCAGCGTCAAAAAACAACTTTTTGTAGCATTTTGTGAGATTATTTTGAGCCATATAGAAATTTGCTTGCCTTACTTGTATATATTTATACTTGAAGCTGATACTTCTCCTTTCAAAGACGAGAGTTTGGACCTTGCCCAATGTGTTCAGTGGAAGTGTAATGCAGTTTGATGAAATTGTGATTTTGGTTTGATAAGCCTTTTCTTGGTTCCTCTGAACAATCTTGTTTACCGCTAAGTATATTTAGGCTATTTTTTTTTTTTTTTAACCTTTTAATTCAAAGTTGTGTTTTTAATTTTTATTCCAAACTTCCATCAAGTGAAATAGATTCCTACAACCTTTTTTTGGCACCCAATAGTAATAGGGTGGATTTTTATGGCCTGGGCACATTAGGTCACAGGTGTTCCGTTTTTCACTTCAAAATAGTTTCCCAAGGGAATAATAGACCCCAAAATATGTTAATATTGGGCCCGATTCAGAGATGTACACTAATGCTGCATATGTGTACCCAGCTGCTATGCAGAAATATGCAAATATCAGGGGTGGGAGGATTAGGTTTAGGCTGCAGGGAGGATGGGTTAGGTTTAGGGGGTAGAGTTAGGATACTTACCTGCAGGGGTTGGTATCCAAACCCTGTCGGTATGCTGGCATTCCGTATCCAGCTATATGAATGCAGTGCTCTTCACAATCCACATCCCCATTTCAGGTGCCCAAGTTGGAAATCACTAGGGGTAATAATTTTTTTAACGTGCAGATCACAAGAAGCAAAGTGTTTGATAAGTTTCACTTTAGGGTGATTTCTGAAACATTCGCATTGAACTAAAGAAAAATGCGATATTTAGCATTTTACTTTTTTGTGCATTGTTATATAACTATAAGCAGTGTCCAAATGCTATCCAATTGAAATATGTTATGCAGATCCTGTCAAAAAATTTGGCATAAGTACTTCTGAAGCTGGCAAAGGCCCCCTGACACTAACCTGAAGGAGAAATTCCAAGTGGAATGTGCTCATTGTTACACTTTATATTCATGTTGCTACTTGCTCTGTTTTTCACTATGTAAATTGCTGATCAGAACCTGCAAACTCAACATCTTGCCAAATCCTGTTACACTTATCATAAAAAAAGATATGTGGAGTGATAATTAAGTTATTGAACTTGCAGCGAGTTTCGTGAAAATATCAGAATTCATCATAGCTCATTAACTTAATTCCGAAAAGCTGCTTGTTCTGCGGAGACAGCTTTTCGATAGTGTTTAGCCGCGTATCCACTTGCAGATATAAATGAACGATAACCACATCGTTAACGTTCAATCACTCATTAATCATGCATAAATTGGGCAGTTTATTGTCGGAAACGTGGGCTCCCGCTGGTAGTTTCCGACATCAATCATCGCCTGAACGTGACGGTCAATCTGCCGATAATGACAGATTGGCCATATTCAGGGATAAGGGAGGGTGCCTGCACTGAACAATATATCGTTCTGTGTAGGCACTACAGGGGATGAGGAACGACTGTACGATTACAATGTTGTAATCATACTGTCGTTCCACTATCTGCCAGTGGATACACGGCTTAAAAGATGGATAAAAGATCCAAGCTGCAGGGAGGGACAGACAATAGATACAAGCTGCAGAGGGTCGAAAGATCCTAGACTGAGAATGATAGAAGGAGCTGTGCGACGGTTTGGCTGATCTCACCTGTGCACAGAGGTGTAATGTGAAGCCATGGCACCTGCAAAAGGAGAGTGGCTAGCATGTTAAATTAAAGTGGAAAAAGAAATCCTAAATGGCACAAATTATCGTTCAGTCAGTTTATATGGGTGAGGATATGGACGTATATGTGTGTGTACACTCTCTGCTCCTCGGTGGCCATCTTTGCATGGTGAACGCTGCTGGAGCTGCTGATCGGTGGCATCGCGGTCTTCGTCCCCCAGCATACCTCTCCTCCGTGGCTTAAGGTCGGTGTATGCAGCGCTGTGTCCTACCAGACTCTGTGTCTGTGTAGTTGAGAAACAGCGCTGATAGTGCAGGGATTGATTTCTTCTGCATTGTATGTGACTTCTGCTAGCGACTGCTGCCTGTACTTTCACTTTCTACTGTCAGCCATTTTGCTGTCCCTGCTCTTACTCTGCTAAAGCCCTTGCGGTGCGGTGATTGCAGGGTGGTTCTCCCACTATACTAACAAGTATCAGTGAGAGGGGTCACATACTTACCATCATGTCTGAGAGTGAATTTCATCTCCAGCTTATGTGTACTAAGTGCAATGTGCCAATAGCTGAGGGGGAGGGGAACGCAGAGGGGCTATGTCGGCAGTGTTATTTATTGGCGTGGCCAATTACTGCCACGGCTCTGGTACAGGAACCTCCCTGGGCTTGTTTCGCTAAGGCGCTTACAACCTTAGTGGGCCAGTTAGCTCCGCCACCTGCATTTTCCCAGATGGGATTGTCCCAGCAGTCAGTGGTGTCGTCACCCATGCAGGGTTTCCCGAGACAACTGATGGTACCCCACAGTCTCCCTATTTCCCCTCCCCAGGTTTCACAGGAGCCTGCGCGGGTTAATTCACTGACAAATTCAGTACAGCATTTGTCGGAAGTGTTACAGGGGGAGTCTGTGTTGCGGCCTGTGGCGTCTCTGTTTGCTCCTTATGAGGATGACGACGTGACGTCCGATGATGGGATGTATCTGACCAAGAACTTCTCCGTACTAAAGAGTCGAACGCTAAGGCAAAGGTTTATATTCCTGACCTTATTCGGGCAGTCCGCACGGCTTTAGTTATTGAGGATGATGATCCTCCGGTGTCCAAGTCCAAATATGCCTTTTTCAAGGATATTAAGGGTGACGCCACAGTGTTTCCTCTTTCGAGTCAGTTAGTAGACCATTTAGAGGAGGCGTGGAAACACCCCGGAAAACGGTATCAGCCTCAGAGGCGCTTAGCCGTGGCTTATCCGTTTGCTGACAATTATTTTTCTAAGTGGGAATCCCCTCCACAGGTGGATTCTCATGTTACACGCCTAGTCCGAAGTGCCACTTTGCCTTCCATGTCCTCCTTGAAGGATGCTACAGACCGCAAGGTGGAAATCTGCCTAAAGTCCATTTATTCCCTTGTGGGGGGGCGTCCAGACCGACTGTGGCCGTGTGTTGGGTAGCCAGAGCTATGGAGCGCAGGACTGATAGTATCCTCACCTCTAGGATTTCTTCTGCAGCTGTTGCTGCTCGTCGCACCTTATGGTTGCGATCTTGGAAAGCGGACGCTGATTCCAAAAAGGGCTTAGAAGCTTTGCCTTTTAATGTAGAAGTCCTATTTGGTCCGGATCTGGACAAAATTGTAGCTTTGCTGGCAGCAGCCAAATCTGCATATCTCCCGTCTGCTGCGGTCCCTTCAAGTTCTGGTACGTCGTCCTTTCGGCCTTACAGGGCCCAGGGTAGGGTTAAAGCACAGTCTTTTCCCCGTCAGGCTGGGCCCAACAAATCGGCCAAGCCCAGGAAACAGGCCTGGAGTACCGAGACGTCCGGCCCCTAAGTCAGATGACAAACCTGCGGCCTGACGGTCTGGGCCTCCCTTTGGGGGATCCCAAAATGGGGGGCCGCCTGCTGCAGTTCGCCCAGTGTTGGTCGATAACACCGACAGACAATTGGGTTCACGAAGTGGTTTCTCACGGGTATGCCCTCTCCTTTCGGCACAGGCCCCCATCCCGGTTCTTCACCACAGGCCTTCCATTAGACCGGAACAAAGCCTTGGAACTGCGGAAGGTTTTGCACACTATGCTCCAGGCTGGAGTTATAGTGCCTGTTCCATTCTCCCAGAGGGGCCAGGGTTTCTACTCCAATCTATTTTTGGTGCAGAAACCCAATGGGTCGTACCGTCCAATACTCAACCTCAAGGCCCTCAACAAGTCCTTGAGGGTGCCTCGGTTTCGGATGGAGACCCTACTGTCCATTATTCTGGCGCTGGAACCTGGGGATTACATGGTGTCATTGGACATCCAGGACGCTTACCTGCATGTCCCTATTCTTTTGCGCCATCAGCAGTTCCTCAGGTTTGTAATCCGCAACGATCACTTCCAGTTCCGGGCGCTACTTTTTGGCCTGGCAACAGCACCACGAGTGTTCACCAAGGTCATGGCGACTCACCTGCGGATGCAGGGAGTCCGCATGTTACCGTATCTGGATGACCTTCTGTTGGTGGCAGGGTCTCCAGAGCTCCTTCTACACCATTTGGACCTGACGATTGCAGTGCTGCAACGTCACGGCTGGTTGATAAACTGGCAAAAGTCCACCCTGATCCCGTCTCAGAGGATTGTGCACCTCGGGGCCTTGTTGGACTCCAGGCAGCAGCGGATCTTTGTGACGGTGGAAAAGATCTCTGCTTTGCAGTTGAGGGTGCGCAGTTATCTACAGTGTCGCCGAGTGTCTCTGCACTCTGCGATGAGGTTGCTGGGCTCCATGGTGTCAGTATTCGACATGGTGGAATATGCCCAGTTTCACTCCAGACCTTTGCAGCAATTGATCCTGTCCAAATGGAATGGACTGCCTCAGAGTCTAAAGTCCCAGACGATGGTGCTTACTCCAAAGGTTCGCCTGTCTCTAGCCTGGTGGTTGCAGACGACCCACCTCAACAAGGGTCGCCCATTTTGGGTGGCGAACTGGGTCCTGTTAACAACGGACGCCAGTCTTCGGGGCTGGGGAGCTGTCACGGGTCCACACTTGTTCCAGGGCAGGTGGACTCAGGCCGAAAAGGAGCTTCCAAAAAACATCTTGGAACTCCGTGCGGTTTTCAATGCTCTCCAGCAGGCACATCGGGTTCTCCAAGGTCACCCCGTGCAGGTCCAGTCGGACAACGCCACCACCGTGGCCTACATAAATCGACAAGGAGGAACCCGAAGTCGGGCGGCACTCGCAGAGGTGTCCCGCATCCTGGTCTGGGCGGAGCGCTATCTCCCGGCTATATCCGCAGTATTCATCCCGGGAGTCCTCAACTGGGAAGTGGATTTTCTCAGTTGGCAGGACGTACATCCGGGAGAATGGTCTTTGCACCAGGATGTCTTTCAATTTCTGGTGGACAGGTGGGGTCTTCCAGAGATAGACCTCATGGCGTCCCGGCACAACAACAAGTTGCCGGTGTAAGGGTCTCGAACAAGAGACCAAAAGGCGTCTCTGGTGGATGCTCTGTCCGTCCAGTGGACGTTCCAGTTTGCCTATCTCTTTCCTCCGTTTTCCCTTCTTCCGCGGGTAACCCGGAAATTCAAACAGGAAGAGGGTACACTCCTGTTGATGGCTCCCGAGTGGCCCAGACGGCACTGGTTCTCGGACCTCCAGAGTCTGTCCGTGGACATTTCTCTGCGGTTGCCGCTGCGACCGGACCTGCTATCACAGGGTCCTTATCTTCACCCAGACCTCGCTCGGCTGTCTTCGACGGCGTGGCTGTTGAGACGGCCATGTTAAGGTCCAGGCGGTTTTCCAGCTCTGTGGTGCAAACCATGCTAAGAGCTCGGAAGCCATCCTCAGCAAGGATATACCATCGTGTGTGGCATACATTCTTCCAGTGGTGTCGACCGAGAGGTTACGCCCCTCGGGAGTTCCGTCTGTCTAGAGTGTTGGCTTTCCTACAGGCGGGGCTAGACCATGGGCTTCGCCTTGCTTCCCTGAAAGTGCAGGTGTCTGCCCTGTCAGTCTGGTTCCATCATAGGATTGCTGCGCTCCCTGATGTGCGCTCCTTTATGCAAGGTGTTCTTCACATTCAGCCACCTTTTGTTCGACCGGTGGCTCCTTGGGATTTGGCTGTGGTCCTGAGAGCTCTCCAGGGACCACCGTTTGAACCACTGGGCTCAGTGGACCTTAAATGGCTTACAGCTAAAACAATATTCCTTCTGGTAATTGCTTCGGCCAGACGTGTTTCTGACTTAGGGGCTTTCTCCTGTAGAACCCCTTTTCTGATTTTTCATAGGAACAGGGCGGTGCTGCGCACTCGTCCTGGATTCCTTCCGAAAGTTGTTTCAAGTTTCCACATCAACGAGGAAATCGTTGTGCCGGCTTTTAACTCACCTGATCTTTCAGTGGGTGAGGCCACTTTGGACGTTGTGCGGGCCTTAAGGATTTACGTTGACCGCACTTCTTCTTTTACGAAGTCGGATGCCTTGTTTGTCCTCTAGGCTTCCGTAAAAAGGGTTGGCCTGCTTCAAAGCAAACTTTGGCAGGTTGGATTCGTATGGCTATTTCAAAAGCTTATCTTCATGAAGGCCTTCCGGTTCCTTCCTCTGTGAGGGCACATTCCACTAGGTCTGTGGGTCCTTCGTGGGCAGCTTGACGTGGTGCATCTGCAGTCCAGATCTGCAAGGCTGCCACGTGGTCTTCTGTCCATACCTTTGTGAGGCATTACGCTTTTGACTCCTTTGCCTCTCAGGATGCTTCCTTCGGGCGGCGGATTCTCCTTTCAGCACAGGAGCGTCCCCACCCTTAAAGGATACTGCTTTGGGACATCCCCAAGGTATCCTGTGGATACCCTATAGACCTTGATGTAGAAAATGAGATATGGTAAGAACTTACCTTAGTTATCTCTATTTCTACGAAGTCCATAGGGTTCCACAGGACTCCCGCCCTGTCGCACCTGTGCTGCAGATGGGCTTTACTCTGGTCACCGTTTTTTTTCCGTCTCCCTCTGGTGAGAATGTGATTCTTGTGTCCCCCCAGATCTTTCTTCTCTCTCTTCCTTCTCCTCCTCCGGCCTATGGCTTGTATTATAACTGAGATGCCTTGGCTCAGGGGCTGGGTATAGGAGGGGGACCCTAGTGCATCCTGGGAGGCTGAAAACTTAACTCTGGTGCCGGATGCCTGACGTCATCACCTATACCCCAAGGTATCCTGTGGAACCCTATGGACTTCGTAGAAATAGAGATAACAAAGATTAAGTTCTTACTATATATATATATATCTCTTTTCACAGGATTATTGCCACTTGTGCGCTGTTTTCTTTATTATATTTATTTTTTAAATTGATGTAAAAAATGGGATATATATATATATATATAATGTTGAAACTTTTTATTCCCTTCACCCATGATCTTGCCCCTAATATGCCCCCAGACACCTCCTCATGACACTTTTATGCTCCTAGACACCCCCATGTGACCCTTTTATGCCACCAGACACATCCATCATGTATTGTGGTATCCGCTCCCCCCGCCATCCCCCCTTCGTTTTGTTTTACACTGTATTCCAAACCCCCCACCCCCACCCCCCCATCAATTTGCTGTTGCTGGGCACCTGGCTGTGGCTGCTTCTCTGTGTGTGCCTGGCTAGAGGGAGAGTCCCGCTGGGTCTACAACCCAGGGAGCTGTAATGTGCATCAGCTGCATGCAGCTGGCAGGAGCTGGGCATCGGGGGTTGGAGGCTGTGGGCACGGGGGTCAGCAGACTCTGAGGGCGGAGCCGAAGGCAGTGGGGACACAGCGGAACGAATCTGAAAAGATCCCTCTGCACAAGCTGCCTTGTTAACAGCAGCTTGTGAAGACTGTTGGGGGGGGCCTTTACGCCATTAATTGCAAACAAATTAGTTAGTGTAACATTTTTCCATTCTCTTCTGAACCGTTACATTTGTTTTTTCTCTTTAAAGTTAGCATGTAGAAAGTTGTGGAAAGCTTTGTCCTGATCAATAGGACATGTACTGGTTACTGTGCTTGTGCCTTATGGTGGTTGCCTAGGAGTATTGTATGGTGCCAAGGTCCAGAATTTGTGATTGGACTTTTCCCTGTATTCATCAGTGTCATTATGTTATGACTCATGTGTTCCCTTTCTGTCCTGCATAGCTCTTCACATGCCTTCTCAGCAGTCTCACTCTACTCTCCACTAATCAAAACTGACGAATAGCAATTTGGTCTGTTATTTACTTGAACTGACACTCTGTAGTCTTTTTTTTTTCTTACAATATTGTATATTTTTGACTTTCAAAATATACCATAAATAAGTGTGCCAGGATCCTTATTGATGCCTTACATGAGTTTGTCATAGACTGCATAATTTATTGCAGTAAAACAAGTTGAAAAATCCAGGAAATAGAACGAAAGAGAATAAGGGTGTAACCCTGACCAGCTGAAGCAATACATAGAATGCAGTAGTGCTGGGGTCAGGTAACTTTTTCTTACCTTTTACCCCAAAATATATTTAGATACGCCGACTATAGATACAAGATGCCCCTTGATTTGAAAGGAAGGAAATCCTATAGCAGTGCCCCCATAGTTACGCCCCTGTAGCAGTGCCCCCATAGTTACGCCCCTGTAGCTGTGCCCCCATAGTTACGCCCCTGTAGCTGTGCCCCCATAGTTACGCCCCTGTAGCTGTGCCCCCATAGTTACGCCCCTGTAGCTGTGCCCCCATAGTTACGCCCCTGTAGCTGTGCCCCCATAGTTACGCCCCTGTAGCTGTGCCCCCATAGTTACGCCCCTGTAGCTGTGCCCCCATAGTTACACCCCTGTAGCTGTGCCCCCATAGTTACGCCCCTGTAGCTGTGCCCCCATAGTTACGCCCCTGTAATGCTGCTTGTTAAAAAAAAAACACCTTAATCCCCGCTCCTGCATCCACCGCCGTCCTGTCCGCCCGGCTGCTCCTCGGAACTATGGGAGAGACGTCATCACGTCTCTCCCATAGTGCGCATGGAGAGAGCCGGAAGCTGGAGTTCAGAAGAGAACTCCATCCTCCGACTAACGCGGCGCTGCAGGGAAGGAGCCGGGCGCCCGCTGGTAATAACATCTCAGCGGGCGTATGGTTTAGAGCCTCCCTGCGGCGCCGGGCTGGAGGTCACTGGCGCCGGGTGCAGCGGCGCACCTGGTTCACGTGCACCTCCAGCCCTGCATCCATTACCCCCAGAAATTTCAGTTTTACCCCAAGTGGGGTAATTTACCCCTGTTCCCCGACCACTGCAGTAGTGTAACCAATAGGTTTTATATTGCTTGTGTTTTATAAACCCTGGAAGGTACTACATGCCAAAGCAATGCCATTTTCAAAGGGTCTGTAGGGAATTCATAAAACCTGAAAGTGAATGCTACTGTACTTATACATCTTGGGGGATGCTGAACTCTACTGTGCAAATGCAACAAATACATTTCTCTAGGGGGGGTTTAAATTCGGAGTGCTTTTGCTGGTGATAGCGCCGGGTGGGAGTTCCCGGAGCTATTTAATTCAGTGCGCTGCTTATTGAGATTAAGGATTTCTTCTTGCACCCTCCTGAAGGTATGAGGAGACATCTGATTAAAGTTCCGGCCGCGCGGCTGTTTTCTGGGTTAGAGTGGCGCTAACAGACTTGCGGCCGGTACTTTAGTCAGAAATGACCAGTTCTTGCGACTAAACACCCTGCTTTAGGGGTCTATTTAGCAACGGTGACAATGTTGCCCAGAATATTATCTGACAACATCGTCACAATTTTTTTTTTTATCAATTATTAAAATTTATGGAAGCTATTCAGCAATATTTTCTGCAAGGACAGCGGTTGCGGTAACACGCTGTCCCTGCGATGTTACAGAAGGCATTGTTTTTGGTTTCTGAAAACAATACCTTCTATTTCTGCTCCTGTGCATGTTCAGTCATACGCTTGGGAACAGTGTCCATCCCTGCTTTGCAGTGATCGCCGACGTGTAAGTGCGAATACAACCTGTCCAAATTGATTGACATGTGTTCACAGGCTTTATATTGGTCTGTATGCATGTATATTTGTGCTTTTATATTTCAAATTTTATATAAATGTTAAATATAACAGCATATAAATGTTTACAGGCTAAAATAAAGCCTGTGTACACATGTCAATCAATTTAGGCAGGTTTAACATGCTCTGCAGTGACTTATCTGTCGGTGGTCATCGCAAAGCAGGGACGGAGACTGGGCGGTGTTACACGATGCTGCAGGGACTTGGGGGAAAATTTCCCTCTGTCCCTGCAGTTTTCAGGAAATTTATTGTATTTTATATAGCGCC
Organism: Taudactylus pleione; assembly: GCA_031769625.1. Taxonomy (NCBI): domain Eukaryota; kingdom Metazoa; phylum Chordata; class Amphibia; order Anura; family Myobatrachidae; genus Taudactylus; species Taudactylus pleione. The sequence goes on from JAUIMM010000658.1 coordinate 2,778,947, forward strand.
ATTCTGAGATAGCGTTATGTAAAGTAAAGATTTTTCAAATACAGGTAATTCAACGCTTTTGATTTGCTGAATAGCAAAAAGCGTTAAAGCACTGTAGAGATCAATGGCGATATGGGAATTAATGGAGAAGATAATTACGTTATCTTTATTGTCCCATTGGTGAATAGGGGAATTACATAACATATTTTTGAAATTATAGTTTCCGCATTATTTATGTAAAAAAATCATTGCTGAATAGACCCCTTAGTCACGGGAATCTGCATTCTCTGACTTAAGTGATTTATAGTCTTGATAGAATTGAATAGCTCCGGGGCCAACATCCCGGCGCAATTAACATCGTGGTGTATTGAATCGCCCCCCATAATGCAGGCTGTTGTGATATACCACCTTTGGTCCTACAACTGCAATTCAGTGTTTCATTTATTTATTTTTAACAAATTACTGTGGTAGGCAATACCAACTTGGTAATAGCCTCTTTTCCTTTGTTTACCTATCCAGACTGCTGTATATGATTGATTACACTGTGGAAAATGTGCAGCATTATGTAACTACCATGGCAACCACAGTCACATGGTACATGATATTGTTAGCACAGTGGCTTTGGAAAGCCCATTTAAACTCTCTTCCCTGTGACATAGTCAAGCCTCTACTCCGCCCATGTCAGTATGAAATTGGATGGCATGCTGGAGGGCGGCCCACTTACAGGTGGGCTCCCCATAATTCTGGAGTTGCCCGTATACTCCAGGAAATTAGGCAATTTTGTATACAGATGATATAACGCTATATAGACCATCATTTATTCAGGCTATATAAAGTATACATAAAGCATTACACCTGTAATACACTGCTAATGTAAATGGGTATTATCGGTTATGTTCACTGTGAAATTGCATGCAGGTGACTGATATTCTCTAAGAAGCACTTTTAAAATAAGTAAATCTATAGCTCAATAGTACGTCAAATATATCAAACTCTGGAGCTTTTTATTTTTGCAAATTGGGTAACACTGCAGCACCGCTGTTAAGCCGCGTATCCACTTGCCAATATAAATGGACGATTGAATGATAACGTTATCGTGCAGTGGATATGTCGGCAATGACCAGCGATGCGCGCTCCTTTAGCTTTGCTACACAACAGTGCTGGGACCATGAGTTTGCTTCCTGACCAGAACCCTGTCTTTGTGTAGTTTTTATGTTCTCCCTGTGTTTGTGTGGATTTTCTCCTACACTCCAAAAACATAGTTACGGTATGTAGCCGCTGACTAAAATGCACCCAATGTGGGCAGTTGCTGATATGAATGACGGATTCTCTTTACAACGCTGTGTAATTGTTGGTGCTATAGAAATTATACTAATAAAGTAAAAGTATTGCAAGTAAATATTGTGATTGGAAAAAAGTGAGCTCTCCTGTAACCTTCTCTTTGTGCCACGTCACACTCATCCTATGCACAAGCCAACAACAACTTAATGATGAGCACTGTTCCCTTGGTTAGAACTGATTGCTGGCATTCTGTGACTGCAGGCATACAATAATGAGGGGTTTAGCTGTAAATTGTCCCCTGAAGGGGAATCAAGTAACAATTGATAAATACTGCTGTCATTTGTGGTACAGTACATGTGGTTTGTGAGGTTACGGTACATATTTTTAAGGCTTCGCTTAAGTTTTAAAAAAATGAATACAACTGTGGTAGCTGCAATTGCATAGGGCCAAGTGAACGTTTATTTGCTGTTAAAGTAAATAATTTTTGGTTGTGAAGTAATTGGTAAAGTTTACACACAGTGACTTGGGTGTAATTAATAGTAATTGTCAATTATTAAATATGAGCCATGGTATCCCGAAAAGGATAGAAAATACTTTTATCTGCATAGGGAGACCCATTTACAGTAGATGGAAAGTAAACCCTGAATCCTCACTGTCATTTCTAAAATCTTCTATGTAATGATGTCTTTGGGAAAAGGTTATTTGGAGCGAAAAGTCTGTTATCGGCGATAATATGTCGCCGAATATGTCATTTTTGCCTTTTTCACTTATCCCCATATTCAATTTCAAAGACTTTTCGCAGGTGCAATAAGTCTTTGTAAAAAAACGGGGATAAGGTTTTACCACTGCATAGGTGGCAGAAAAAAGTGCAGAATTAGGGTTTTGGGGTGCAGAATTAAAAAAAAAAAAAATATTATCCTGCAGCCTTTGGAATGTCCCCTTAAAGTAATCTGTGTCAAAATTTGTAAAAAAAAAAAAAAAGGTCCGATATGACACCCCCCAAAAAAGTGGTTTTGTTTTGGGGACGAAAAAAAAAAAAGTTGGGGAACAAACTAGCGAAATACTTAGGGGGAGTCCCCAAGTATGCGGCAGGTGTTTTCTAGAATGTGGGTGGTTGCGGCAGGTGGATTTTTGAAGAATTTAAAAAAATCACTTTAGGGACTTAAAAATATGCTTACATTTCATGTACCCCAAATTTGATGGGAATAGTTATTTTTACAAAAAAATTAAAGCTAAATGCTATTCTTCACCACTTCTTTGAAGACTCATAAATGCACCTGCCGTGGCTGTTTAAAAACCCCATTTACCTTTAGCAGGCTAATTCGGGGGTACCCATAGTGATCCCTGATGTCAGACCATCTTTTGGGGAATGACAGGCTGATTTCCCCAAATGTGTTAGGACTTTGATACATACCTTTCTGCCGGGTCCCGTTTTTGCCGATTCCTAATTGAATACTGGGATAAGCGGGCACACGCCCGATACTTTATCCCCTACAAAAATGGCAATGATGACGAAAAGTCCGACCTCTGACTTTTCGCTTCAAATTGAATACGGGCCTATGTCTGAATCCAAACTAGAAATCACAATGGATCTTAGTATGTGCAACCCCAAAATGTGTATATACACTCAGTAGTTACTTTTAGGAACACCCATCTAGCACTGGGTAGGACTATTAGACCCTCACTTTCCCTATGTGCCCCTGCTGAACAGGTCTTCAATGTTACCCCACAGCAGTGATGGGCCCAACTTCTGCTGCAATGTTGAACAGGCACCCTAGGCTAGCCCACATTGTACAGCTCACAGCTTCTTTGGGGTCAGCTAAATATGATGACCAACCTATTTTTTTTTTTTTTTTTAATACCCCTTTCACACAGAAAATCAAATTTCCGGGTAAAGCACTTTTACCTGGTAATTTGCAGATCAACACAGTTTTTTTTCTGTGTGAAAGGGTCAAACCGGGTTGAAATTGCCGGGACTCTGGCCCTGGTAAAAAGCAGGATCGGAGACCCGGGTTGACCCTTTCACACAGAAAAAAAACCTGTGTTGATCTGCAAATTACCAGGTAAAAGTGGAAAATGTTTTGGTACCATTCCTTATTCATGGCTGTGTTCTTAGGCAAAATTGTGAGTGATACCACTCCCTTGGCTGAGAAGCATCCCCACACATGAATTATCTCTGGATGCTTTACTGTTGACATGTGATAACTAATACCAAAGTCCCCGACTCTGACCCGGGATTTGGAACAACCCGGGACAACCCCCTTTTACACTGCGGCGCCGACCCGGGCTATGCACGAGTCGGCACCATTCACACCTGACCCAGGTCAGCACTGACCTGGCTGTCTGGCGAAGGTGACCAGCGCTTTTTCCCCTCCCTCCCCCTCCGCGACCTACTTACCTTATCCTGCAGCGGTCCGGAGGCAGGGAGAGCAGGTGCGGTGCGCTGCTTCGTGCCGCTCGGGCAGGCACTGCTTGCAGTGGCCGCTTGGAGATGTCATCTCCAAGCGCCACTGAAGCCGGCCAATCAGGCGGCATGCGGCGCGACCTGGGTCATCGTTAGCCGGCCCGCACCGTTTACATTGCAGGGTGACACGGGAACAACCCGTGCTCAACCCTGCAATCAAACAGGGTCGGATCCCCAGGTCACTGGACCCGGGTTGATCCGTTTACACCGACTAAAATCCCGGGGATATGCGCGTTCACGTGCATCATCCCGGGATATTTCAGTTTGTGTAAAAGGGGTATTAATGGCTCAGGGAACAAAATATCGAAATTTTGAGTCCATGGCCAGGAAAACTCCCCAGACCTTAATCCCATTGAGAACTTGTGGTCAATCCTCAAGAGGTGGGTGGACAAACAAAAACCCACAAATTCTTATAAACTCCAAGCAATGATTAGTAAGTATGTGGTGCGGAGGTCTTGTAAAAGAAGGGTCAACACTGCAAATATTGACTTTTTGCATAAACTTTATGTAATTGTCAATTAAAGCCTTTGACACTTATGAAATGATTGTAATTTTACTTTAGTATACCATAGTAACATCTGACACAAAAAGGTCTATAAACACTGAAGCAGCAAACTGTGAAAACCAATACTTGTGTCATTCTCAAATCTTTTGGCCTTGGCTGTACACATATTGCACTTGCAACCACTTGTTCTTTGCAAGGCAACTCAGGGAAGTTAAAGTATAAAATCAGTACAGTAAGGTCTTGGAGGACGCTATTTAGCCACACTCCTCAGAGATGTTTGATTATGACTGGTACATATCTTTATATTACAGTTCTAAGGTGATGGCCACATTTTACCACAGATGTTTCTTTACACTGGGTTTAAAGTTGTATTTATTTTAAAATGTGCAGCGGAAAATGTAGCTGCAGAAACACAATCTGTGTGTACACATAAACATAAGATGCAACTTTACACCTAACTCTGCTCGTGCTTAATGTGTCAATCGTGGGATCCTACTAAATTGAAATAAGCGTGTTGGTGGCAGGGGAGGAAGCCCCCAATAAAGATGGTGAGTGCTAGTATTTGTTTGATCTGGTCTTCATGCCAACCAATACTGTAATGTTTGCATTAAGTCCACAAAATGTCATTATGGCATAGGTAAAGTAAGCAGTATTGTGTGTGTAATCCAATCTGCTGACATATTTGCAAGCAAATCCTACACAAATAAAGTTTCGGAGCTGTGCTCCCTTAGATGATGCCATTCAGCAGCTGCTAGTGTCATGTGAGGAATAGCTGCTTCAAGTTGACAGAACACAAAGTGAAGTGCAACATTTCACAAATATAGCTCGGCATGTGAAGGTCAATGACAAGAATGAGCATGTTTTCCTAGGTACGCACACTTTGTTTTGCTGCTATACAAAGCATTTTTGTTTAATTGTACAATTATTCAATGTAAGTCTGAAGTGTACAAAATTATGCTGAGTTCAAGAGCCAACAGGAGCTTTAAAGGAACCGGAGAAGATACATTCAGTAACATCAGTAGGAGTCAACAGTAAGGTTAGGTGTCAATGGTAATTCCGGGTACTTGTCTAGTCCTGGTGTATGCAAATATCTGCAACCAGTGTCTCTGAAGCAGGTATTCACTACAAATGTGTCGGCGTATGCTACCAGCAGTTGGCACAGTTTGGCATGCTCTTCCTCTCGGTCTGTGGTGGATTTGTGATTTCTAGCTGAGCTTGTGTGTACTTGTAGTTGGAGAGCCATGGAGTTCAATCTAATTAGGTGCGAGTTGCCGTTGTTTTGGCAAATTTGCATCGCGAATTCATTTTGCAATCAATTCGAAATTCTCATTGAACCAGTGTAAACGTGCATTTTTCTGTTCGCACCTCCCTGAGAGTGACCAATGGTAGGAAAAACCTTTGTTTTAAGGTTAAAATGTCGGGACACCGTGCAGAACGGAATGGGATTGAAATACCGGCGGCTGTCAAATCCCGACAGTGACAGGCCGACAGGTGAAGATCCCGATGCCCGGTGGGGTAAGTACGCTCACCCTCCCCTCTTATCCACCCCCCTCCCCGCACCCTAAACCTAACTCTCCCAGTGGAGTTGCCTAACCCTAACCTCCCCCTTCCTCTAGTCTAACCCTAACCTTTCCCGGAGGGGGTGCCTAGCCCTAAATCCGCCCTGGGGTCCCTAAACCTAACCTCCCCCATCCCCGGGCTAAGTGTATACTTACCCGGCAGAGAGGACGATCTGTCCGACGTCGGGATTAACATAGGTGGTGGTATTTCGATGACTATGTTAAATCCCTTACCGGGATTACGCTGTCGGGATTGAGGTCTCATAACTACATCCCATGCAGAACCCCTTGGACACCAATAACTAATTAGGAGATTGGAAGTTTCCAATTATCTTAATCAGTCCAATTCCATGTTTTTTTTTTTTTTTTGTGGGTTAAAAAAAAATGGCCACAAATTTCCCCCAAATCATTTTTTTTCTCTTTGCTCTATGGACCCCAAATATAATTAGTGTTTATTTAGATTTTTGTTTTGTAAAACGTTTAGTCACCTCAGTGTCCCAAAAGCATCTTTTTCCAGTTTTTTTTTTTTTGCATTTTACGTTCAATTCGTTTGAGATTAAATGAAAAAAGTTTGCTTTTTATGTGTGTGTGTATATATATATATATATATATATATATATATATATATATATATATATATATATATGCCCAAATGGCCATTTGAAAAGCTCCAGTACTTTTCTAATGCCCACTATCAGCCACCTATATGATTCTTGTCACTTTTTCAGGGTCCAGGAAGGTCACCCCACTTTTTAATGTACTTCTCTCACATTGCATTTGGCAGACAATTTGCATATACCTGCTGCGAGTGCCACTACGTATAGGCATTTGTCATTGGATTGGAGAATTCTCGGGTGCGCACATTTGTGTGAAGTCTGCGAGTTTCATGGAACAAACACACAACTCGGATCTGATTGGATTGACTCCATAGACAAAAATATTTTGTTATAAATGGATTACAGCATTTTAAAGTGAGTTAAAATGTTTTAAAGTGTTGCTTTGTGTACTTATTTTCATTATTCTTGCTGATGCTCTTGTGGTGTTGCTTATCTGTTTGATCTGTGAAAATGGATATTTATGTTTCTATAATATAGAGTATATCTGCCACTTGAGGATGGAGACAAGTTATAAAACTCTGTATTAATGTTAGCAAAAATAGTGTTTACCCAGGGGTTTGTTGTGTATAGGTGACACACATCGTTGTGGCAGCCATTTTGTGAACTGAGCCAATATGGAAAGTGCCTCGGGGATGTTTCCATTAATTTGATGGCCTATATTTTCAGATATTTGTTCAGGCTACAGAATGGCTTCCTCTGTGTGTTTGCAATGCTACACTTCAGGAGCTGGTTTCAGTCAGTAGACAAGATGAAGGCCATGCATTCTGCCGCATTTAATAGATAAATCGCAGATGGCAATTAATGTGAAGATTAGCACATTTTTCATGATAATTTTGCACAATTGCTCTGACTGACGTGGTGTCATTAGTTGCTTAATGCAAAGGAATGGTGTTATGTGGGCTGTACAAAACTGCGACTGATTGAGAATGTCTGAACAGCAGTAAATCTAGAACTTAAATTATCTCATGGCTTGGTAGGATGTTTTTCTTTCTATGAATATAGGGAAAACACATGACCATGAATCATTCAACACAGGATTTGCATTTATTAATGTTTCTAGAAGCTGCTATATTAAGATGAAAACTTAGACTCCAATGGATCACTGCCCCAGTGGCAATGTTATAGTAGATTTTCAAAGATGAATAAAAAAAAATACAGTACTAATCACAATGCTGGAACATGGACGTTCTGTATGCCATCAATAGGAATCCTAAGAAAACTGCATGGATACAGCAATAACAAACTACCAAAGATTGCTCGCCCGAACCACAAATAAGACCCAGGACTAAACAAAAAATGGAAATTGAGTGTGTGGCAGAGGGGAGAATAGCCATAAGATGAGGGGGAATCCGCTGCCATGAGCATTAGTGGTAGATAGGCTGATGGAAAGAGAGATGGGCCCTGGCATAATCTCTCACCGTAACTGTATTGCTTTTGCACCAACATACTGCTCTGCAGGATAAAATTGTGAAATGTATTTCTTAAACATTTAAAGCATGGTGTTGGAGGCCACTGAGGGAACTGTGTTTTGGTTATGGCTGTGTAAATAAGTACAAGTAGTAAGCAAATTTTTAGTTTTAAAGTCCCTTCTGATATACAAATTCATAACCCCTATTAATACGATGCAGTATACAGTACCTGTGCCTTAAGGCTAGATGCATACGGGTGTTTGTGTCTTGTTTTCGGATAGTAAGTAAATTTATATTTGGAAGACTACACATATCTCTGTGATTATACACCACTGTGGAATCAGACCTTTGTGACTCTTCTCTACCTGTGCAGCAATTGTACAATAGTTTCCCTTGGGAACAGTGTTATTTAGCACTCAGCTGTTTGTGCCCTTGTTATTTATTCAGCTGTTGGGACACCGATTCACTTCAGTTACATTGTAAATCCCCCCCCTGCTTCTAGGAGGACAATAAGAAATTATAGAGCGATGCTATATGATGGTGTTAAGCTGTATTTCTTTATTCGAGACTGTAGTAAAACTCAGGCTTGGTTATGGAAGATCTAACCTTGAACTTCCAGTAGCTAATTTTGTGCTTTGTATGCTGACCTATATAATGAACCCATTAATTACTTTCTTTTGTATTATATAATGTGCCAGCTATATGATCCTGTTTATGTATTACTTATGTCAAAAAGCATGTTCTTTTTCTTAAATGCCTGGATTTACAGTATCTATAAAATGTGAGACAATTGTCTAATGTACAGTAAACCCCTCATGCACACGGACCTCACCAATTCCCTTCTGCCAATGTCATTGTCAGGTGTTATGCTCTTCTACCAGTCATTGTGAGGATCACTGGTCCTGTTTCTGATTTCTCAAATTCCCCCCCATATCTCCTTTGATTGCCATTTGCATCTGTGTTTGGTCATTGACAGGGAGGAGGAACTGATCATGTGCCTATGGCATTACCGGGCTGCTTCTCCCTTAGGGAAAGATTTATCATAGCTTGGAGAGAAAGTGGAGAGAGATTAAGGGGGTAGTCATGAAAGCTTAGAGCGAGAAAATTGTGAGATAAAGTACCAACCAATCAGCTTCTCTCTCCAATATTTCATGAATAACCCCCTAAGTACCAACCAATCAGCTTCTGACATTTTACAGGCTGTGATTGAAAAATACCAGGAGCTGATTGGTTGGAACTTTTTTCTCTCCAAGCGTTGAGAAATCTCCCCAATAGACACCCTGTAGACTTTAAATGTTGCATTGTAATGGTTTGTTAGGATACATGGGGAAATGCTGATCATTTCTAATTGTGATTTTCTTTTAGATTTTAGGCTTGGTATTCATAGCTATAAAAAACATATTTCTAGAAAACACTACAGGACATTCTGGTCAAATCCCTTCCCTGTGTGTGAAAATTTCCATACGGGATCAAAATTGATTCGGTGTTAATTTCCAAGTTGTTGTGGAGAGGCAGATTTCCTGTATTCTCCTAATCCTCTTGGTGGTGCTGTTGCTGTATACCAGATGGTTTAATCTTTTGAGGTTATCTCCCTGTTTTGAATTTCTTTTCTTTAAATCCCAATTTATGGATTGTTGCGACCCCATGCACTTCTCTGTTGTGACATGTTATGTAGCAGTATGATCAGGTCCTTGATCTGCGAACTTTGTCTTTTTGAAACCAATTGAAGTTTTTAAATATATGTACTTCGCACCAGGGAAGCCCTTAATGCTAAGATGATTGGTATTTAATTTAGTAACTCTAAAAACTTGGTAAGCTCCATAATGTGCTAATTTTTGAAAGCTTATAACCGTAAAGGAATGGAAAGCTCTGCAGCCCAGGACTCTGTTCATGGGTTAAGTAAATAAAAAAATCAATATATAAAGTCGAACAAAACTGAAAATTAGGGTACGATCTTTTATCCGATATGGACAGTTTCAACAGGTTGTACAGACCAATCTTATGAAAATAGGTGTTTTTTGTGTGTTCTGTGACCCCCGATGCACGTCCCCGCCGTCCTCTAGTTGGATCGCAGTTCAGATGGTTTTGCAGAGAGATCTACGATTTTTTTGAGTACAATGTGATACACTTCTATGCATCTTATCCTATGATCGTAATGATCAATCGTAGACCATTTGACCACATCTTATGAAAAATTTCAAGGGCAGTCGTACAACACATCTTACAAACTTTGAATTACACCGTGTATGGGGGCCATTAGACATCGGCAGCAGTTCAGACAACCCTGAAATATCATTTGTATTGGACCAGTATAATGTACAAATTTAGGGATGTTTCATGTCACATTAGACTGTTCTTCAACAAGTGAAGTTACAGTGCACAGTCAGCATTAATAATGCGAGCTTTTGTTTTGGTACATTGACAATGCACATACACTATTACACATCTATTGATAAAACACTATTAAATATCAAATCACAATTGATGATCAAGCATGTACTTAATGCTGATTTAAGCATACTCTCATTCCATGTCGGTCTTCAATGCACGATTACTCAAATGTTTGTTTTCATTTACGGAGGTTAAACTCATGATTTGGAAAGAGAAGACCTAGAGCTGATGTATGTGCCTCTTGTCTGCAGCCACTTGTAGATGATTATACACAAGAAGAATGGAACAGCTGCCATGCATGCTGCCGAGCAGCTTCATTCTGTGTCTGCCATTGTGCATGGTATAAACATGTAGCACAATTTTGGATAAAATAGCAGCTTGTTCATGAGTCCAATATTTACCAGCTGTCCTCTTCTGTGTGCTGGCACGCCAGCTGCTCCAGCCCCTACTAAGCTTTTAACTAGATGCAGTAAGAATTACCTTTTTAAAGTTAAGCAAGGTTTTGGGTGTTGAGTGTTTCTCACAAGTGTACTCTGTAAATTACTGATGACTGATTTAACAAGCAGTAGCAAGATTGGCCCATGTTAACAGTTTGCGAGTTTATAGCAGACGGTAATCTGGTAGATTCTTGTATTGCGATGCCCATCCATTTTTGTATTAAACTACTGTATAAACAGAAGTAAACTAGAGCACTTGTCTGAAAATGGACCTATGCTTTTTGAGAGGTCGGGCTTCTGGACTGTATCCCTAAGCAAGTGTTCCTTCTAGCACCCCTTCTAGCAGGGTGCTAGAAGGAACACTAGCTTAGTGATACAGGGTCTCATTCAGACCCGCTCGCGAGCGCTGTATGCTCGCAAGCGGGTCGATGTTAACTAAATGTGCATGCGCACGACTGAGGCGCCTCCGTCATGCGCATGCGCGAGACCCGGCAAGCGACAGGGAAGCTGTCGCTCGGGGTCTCGCACCAAAGGGGGCGTGCTGTCGATGTTGAGTGACAGCATGCCCCCTTTGGTGGGCGTGCTGGGGGCGTGACTGCCCAGGCGGAGGCGTTCCCATGGGAACGCCTACCGTCTGGGTCCAGCCCCACTGACATGACTAGTGATGTCGATGGGAGCGTTTTTGGCTCTGATAGAGCCAAAAGCACTCCGGGCTTGCGGCAGACGAGACCCTACCACAAGGGTCTCGTTGCAAGCGCGATGGTCTTGACCATCGCGACCATCTTTTTGGCCGCTCGCATAAGCTGTGGGTGGTCACCCACAGCTATGCGAGCGGCCTGGAGGCCGCTCCAATTTTAGGTAGGCCGGCCCTGATGCAGAGCGAGCACTCTGGTCAGAGCGTCCGGCTCTGAATCAGGCCCACAGTTCAGAAGCCAAAAAGCATAGGTCCATGTTCAGACAAGTACTCTAGTTTAGTTTACTTCTGTTTATACAATTCAACATTTGTCACAACACAGTTCCTTTTTCCTGCCTGAGGGGTCTCTCTCTGCTTTAGGGCTTCTAGCACACTCTGGTCTGTATGTCAGCAGTTTGGTGCATCAGCTGAGTGTGCTAGAAGCACTAGAGCACAGAGCGACACCCCAGACAGGAAAGGGGAACAGCACGGGTTGTGACAGATGCAGGGTGCTAGAATGAACACTACCAAAGCAACAGAAATATGCTGTTTGAATTGGTTGGTTGAAACATTGAATAATGAACCATTGACTGCTATATATGTTTGTATGAAGAGTAAGTTGATCTTGAGGTCTCTGGATTTTCCTGGGAATTTTCCTGTCCACTTTGTACTTTTTAAGAATACCGGGAATTATATCAAGCCGTCTAATGAAAAGATACGTTGCCCATAGCAACCAATCCGCTTCCAGCTAGCGTTTTCTCAAGTACATTCTATAAAATATTACCTGGTTACTATGGACAACTTCTCTACTTCTCCACTCTTTAGAAGGCTTATATATCTCACTCTATTTCCGCGTAAACTGGCAATACTCTCCTCACTCTTGAGTTTTTCTGTTAATACCAAGAGTTGACAACACACTGCCTGCGGGATCCTAGAGGGCATCGGGCAACCCCTGGAATGATGGACTGCAGCTCAGTAATATTGGAGCCATAGTTTTAACAAGAGATAATTGCAGGCTTTACCATTTTGTATTCATTCAATATTATTTTGTGAATATAAACTATCTAGTCAGGAGAGTACAAAGTGGATATATTATATTTACAGTAGATGGTGCCAAAATCTGTTCCTTGTTTTGCTCTCATTTGATCTTTTTAGTCATGTATTTTGCAGTTGTCTCTTTTGCTTTGTGTACATGCTACTAATCATGACCAGGCAATTTATATATTGCATAATCAGCCACAGAAGACAATACTATTGTTCCCGGATATTTTTTTTAACTTTCGGTACCAAGCGTTTCTCTAGTCCAATGTGATTTGCAGTTTTTGCAGCTCCACACATTTTAAAAAGCTTTCTAGAATAAGTGTTGCAAATGGAATATAGGTTCTTTTTGAGAACCATTTCATAACCTGTCATCTCAATCTGTGTTTGACTAGAACAAATTATTGTTGCATTCTTCATTTCCAGTTCATTCATGTGTTCTAGTCTATGGGATGGGTTGACGACAGCTGTACAGTATTTCAAATGAGTGTTCTTTTCGGAAGCAGTAACCTGATTGCCTATGTGCTTTGGATTCATGGGACAGGGAAGTGTCATGTGGTGATGAAGAAATGGATATGTTTTGAAAGCCAAAGACTGAGAGTTGGATAATGGAGAAAGCAAAATTAGAAGTGCAGTGATGATGTCTCTATGGCGGCCTCATACTGTATATTAAATGTACATCTATACTGTTCTTCTGCACATTAATCACCAATGCTGGGAAGGACAATGTCTTCACCAGTTTCCTCAAGTACCTTCAGCAGACCATGTCAGTGTTAAGATGTAATGAATCACTTATTGACTTTGCTACTAATTACACTCTATTACATTATGTGAAAGGCTGGGTGTATGTGCCTCGTTTACCTTTGGAAGAGAGAGTGCATCCTGGGTGCTATGTGAAGAAAGTAAGCTGGCAGAGGCAGAGTGATGACTGGAAAACTTTGGGTCCTGGCATTCATGTGGATGTTACTTTGATACGTACCACCTACCTAAACATTTTTGCAGAAGTACACCACTTCATGGCAACAGTATTCCCTGATGGAAGTGGCCTCTTTCAGCAGGAAGATGCTCCCTGCCACACTGCAGAAATTGTTCAGGAATGGTTTGAGGAACGCGACAAAGAGCTCAAGTTGTTGACTTGGTGTTCAAATTCCCCAGATCTCAATCCGATCGAGCATCTGTGGGATGTGCTGGAAAAACAAGTATGAGCCATGGCGTCCCCACTTCGCAACTTACAGGACATAATGGATCTGCGACTTGCGTCAAGATACCATAGGACACCTTCACAGAGGTCTCATGGAGTCATGCTTCGTGCATTCAAAGCTGTTTTGGCAGCATGAGGGGGACCTACACAATATTAGGCAGGTGGTTTTAATGTTATGGCTGATAAGTGTATATTAGGGTTGGGAATGGGATGTCGGCATTCGGGATCCTGGCGGTTAGAATCCCGATGCTGGCATCCTGACTGGTTAAGACAACAGCGGCCAGTAAGTTCCCTATCTCAACCCCTTCCTCTAAACCTAACCCTCCCTCCCCACACCCTAAACCTAACCTCTCCCCCAGTGCCCTACTACTTCCCGTCGGGATGCCAGTGCCAGGATTCTGACCGTTATCCCGACAGCTGGCATTTCAACTACCTCCCATATATTAAAGTATGGAAAGTCTGTTTCTGTGACTTTCATTGCACTGCTCTCATAGCCAATATTCACGTCTGTGAATCTACCAGTCTGTTCAGGTTCATTATTATACATCTATCCTGAACACTGACCGATATGCAGGCCCTTCTGTCTTTGCAATTGGGTTACACTGTGCTATCCATCTATACTGAAATTATTGCTTGCATGCAAATACATTTAGTTGTTTTTTGTGTTTAATAATAGTGCACATTTTTCCCAGATTTACGTCCTCTAGCAGGATGCATTTTTTTTAAAGTGGAATTTTGCTTATTTTCATTATAACATCATGACGACTAATTGAATACTTATGCTAAAATCCAGGCTCTATGCTCATATGTAAGTATTTTTGTGAAATTTATCATAACATTGTAATACAAGATATTTCATGTTTGATTTAGGTTTCAGGAATGTAATGGATTTTATTTTTCATACCTTACACTTGTGTACAAAAGGACTGCCTTATTTTTGCTGTACTTGTGGAATTTTAATGGGGCAGATTCATTAAATGTTTTGCGCAGGGGGCTGGGCGTCTACCTGAGTAGGCTCCTGACAGAGCAATTCAATAGTTTCTCTGTTTGGGCACCCATTAGCTTTAACGCGCCTTAGGAGTCCGTTTTCTCTGTTCTGTTCTGCTTAGTGCGCCACAAGTGGCTTCTTTTGTATAAGACTCCTATACATTAATGCAGTGATTGGCAATTTGATATACTTCAGGAACAGCATCGTGTAGGCCTCTAACCTTCATAAGGGCCGCATTTTACCTTTTAAATCTCCACTAAAAAGGGGAGTACATATAATGAAAGAGAGCCACCTATATTTAATACCATATCAGTTAGGATTTCAAACAAATACTGTATGACAAACAGGAAGGTGTTACAGCCCACGCAAGTGAAGATTTAAAGGGATGGCTTGCCCGTAACTACAATAAGAGTTTGTTCATAAACATGAATGGTTTTGTCTCCATAAAAAAAGAAGCTGATTTTAAGTCTAACGGCGAAATTTTGCAACTACCTGTATCTCGTGGGCTATTGTTACGTTTTAGCCTAGGTCCCATGAGCATAGAAAACTATGTATAATGGTTTGCCAGATACGTACAGAGTGTGAGCTCCGCTGTATGTTAGTGTGCAGTTCAGAATGTCAACATGGACTGGCTTTAGACATGTCAATATTCATAATATCAACATGTGCATTTGCATTGGTGTGATGAGTATCCCTAACCCTAAACTCGTAAAAAAAAAAATCTGTTGTTGACATTGTCATGTCGACATTCTGAAGTATACAGTAATATTAAAGGCTGCTCATATGCTAAAATACATGGGGGAAGATTTATCCAATTCCAAAGAAAAGTGGTAACCAGTCATGGTAACCAATCCGATCCTAGCTATCATTTTTCTGGCAGATTCTCTAAAATGATGTCTAGATCTGGTTGCTGTGGCAACACCTTCATTTGCCCTCTTTAGAAGGTTTGATTAATCTCTCCCATGTTCTCCTATCCGCAAGCTTGATGTTGACAGCTTGAGTTGCCCCTCAGGTGGCTAGCTATCTTTACAGTAACAAAATGTGCCTTATCAGCGTTGCACATAAATAGACTAACTTTAAATTATTTGTTTATTTCATGTTCACAAATGGATTTATTTCCGTTTAATTGAACGGCCAATATATTGTGTGTGCGTTGACCAGTGTGCAGCACAGCCGATGCCCCTAATCTGCAGATATATTGGTGTATATTGCTGTGCGTACACTTGCAGCAGAGGCCGCCGGCGACTGACATCACAACAAGGTGGGCATGTGTAAATGTCTGCCCAGTTGTGATACCAGGCATGACACATCAGGCTGACATTGGTAAGTATGTATGCACTTATTTAGTCAGATAGGACTGCCTAATGTGTACCCACCTGAAGATAGTTGACTTTCTAAGCCACTTGGGGAAACTAGAAGATGACTTGATCTTTTAAAGGGGAGCTCCATCTCCAGTGATTTGATAGACTTTGTTGTAATCATTCTTTGTGGGTAGAGGCGAGCAACAGATGGGCTCTTATCTGTGCATTGGGACCAACTAAGTTAGACTTGTATTCTATTGCCACCGCAAACCCGTATGCAGCTTCTGTGCGAAAATATGCAAATGTCACAGCCGCCAGGATTTCTGTTGAGATGCCCACCAGTGTCTTTGCAAATCCAAACATCTGCGTACAAAGACGCAGCATCGGTCGCAGATCATTTGATGTTAGCAGTTCTGAGTAATTCTATGGTAGCACAGAATGGCAGTGGGAACTGAGACGCCAGAGACTTATTCCATGCATATCACCCCCCAAACACTCCCTGACTATTTATCACACTGCAAATATATACTTGCTGCAAGCTACTACCTACTCATGCTCAGCTGGGCGATAGTCTCTCAACTGCACAAGGCCTATTTTGTCAGATTTCAAGGTACCAAAAAGGACCAAATACACCTGGGAGACACAATGTTGGAGCTGGAGTTTTTCTTAACACAAACCTTCAGAAATGTGTGTTTATTTGTAAAATCACTTGCCTTGCTGTCATAAGGCAGTGTCAGTAATGAAGGCTGTTTGCTATTTTATAGCCATTGGGTGTCACTATTAGAACAGTACAGTGCACTGGCCACAATAATTATTGGATTATCAGCCTGGCAGAATGTCAAGGTGTTGGTGTAATATGACAACATCCATTCAAATAAGTTTCTAAATAACAAACCTAGCATTCACAAAAGTAGAGCATTAGATTTATTACGTTTCTGAACTGAAACAGTTACTAGATTGACGTTGGTTGATATTCGCCTGCATCTGCTCCATGGTCAGTAAGGACAGATTGGTTTCCAGTATTGGGTACACATACAGCTCATATTTATAAATAGCAATTGGTTGGCAAATCGCCAAGTGTTTATTTAATCAACATGCAGAAGCTAGAAGCAGTGTCTGCTCAGACTATTTACCAGTTTGTGGAACATTTTTTTGTTTTTTTTGTTTTACCTTTTTCCTCCTAGATTTAATATTGTCGTAAAAATGCAGCTGGGTCACATTTTTTTGGGAGGACATCGAAACTGTTTTTTTTTTTTTGTTTTGTTTTTTTCCCCCTACATTTTGTTTTAGTATGTCCACTCACTTCCATAGAACATTAATTTACAAATCTAAATTATTTTAT
The DNA here is from genome assembly GCA_031769625.1 of Taudactylus pleione. Classification (NCBI taxonomy): domain Eukaryota; kingdom Metazoa; phylum Chordata; class Amphibia; order Anura; family Myobatrachidae; genus Taudactylus; species Taudactylus pleione. The sequence continues at coordinate 2,796,132 of JAUIMM010000658.1, forward strand.
TTACAGATAATTCCACGGTTGTTGTGCTGAATGCCTACCCGCTCTGTTCTAAATTCCGTACTCTAAAGTGGGCCATACACTGTGCAATAAAGCAGGCGATCTGACGGATTGGTACGATTTGGTTGCTATATTGCACCATGTATGGGCATGATGTCTGGCTGAGCGCGCACCCGTGCGGTCATACATCGCACCCCCTGAGCTTTTCTGCAGGATCAGTCGATCAGGGGATGCAATGTGCAATCCCATACAGCGCTATGCGGGTGGGGAGAGGGGAGCTGGCATATTGGGCGGTTCTGCCACCTGATCGCACCATTTGTGGGGAACCGCCCAATATGTCGGACGCCTGATCCCCGGTCGCGTCGCACGGTACACCGTGTGTGGCCGGCTTAATACACATTTATTATCCTAAAAAGGCAACCAATATTTAATCTTTTTTTGTTAAAGGGGGTATCCACTTAGCGATTTAACCAAGCGATTGCACGATAACGACGTCGTTAGCGTGCAATCGCTTGTAAATCACGCATGAATCAGGCATGTTTTGGTCGGAAGCGACCAGCGATGTGCGAGCCCGCTGGTCGCTTCCGACATCGCCAGTACATGCTGGTCAACCTGACGATCTCCAGCATGTCCGGGGATGAGGGATGTGCCTGGACTGAACGAGTGAACGTTCATTCTAGGCACATCACTAGATATACAAACGAGAGCACGATTGCAATCCACTTATATATCTATAAGTGGATACCCGCCTTTATTGCCACTATCCCATTATCTGCTTATACTTCAACGGTCAAATAATATTATTTAAAAGAAACCTCAAAAAAAACCATAGGTGATGGTGAAACGTCTCCCTTTTAGTATCCGCTGCATCTGGAATCGAGGTGAAGGACTAGGATATTTTCCATGTATGTTGCTTTACAGCTTATGATCCTCTACCACACCAAAAAAATAAGTGCAATCCCATGTATCAGAGTACTGCTGGATCTAAAGCTCCCATGCCACGCTCTACTCTCCTGATTTTATTCAGCTTGTTTAAAACCAGGTGAGTGGATGTTGATGCCCCTGACTTGTGATAATTTTATGCAGGTGAATGGGAAGCTCACTGACACCAAAGCTGTATGCTAGAGTGATTGGGAAATAGTTTGGAAAGGTGTGTATGGGGGAAGGGGGGGGGTTGTCTTGTCGCTTGTGATTGTGTGTGGTTTCCTGAAATTCACCTATTCACCAAAGGAGGCTTTAAAAAAAAAAAAAAAAAAAAAAGTATAAATGGTAAATAATGTATACTCCACTAAAAGTGGTCAACGCTACTGCATCCAAAGGGTCATGTGAGTTGCCGTTGCAATGGTGTTAAAACGCCGGTAACCGCACCTAACCTCGCACCCTTCGTGGCCTGCTCCGAGCCTGAATTTGCTTAATTTTGCTCGGAGCCCTGTGGAGCTGCGAGCACTTTTAGATGAATCCGGGCTGCCATCAAGCGCGCCAGTAGTCATGATAACTCCCACCCGCGATTACATCACTTTGCAGGCTGTTTGAAAAATTACAGGACCTGATTGGTTCTTTATCCCTTTCCAAGGTACGATACATCTCCCCTTTAATCAGAAAGTTCTGTAAATAAAAACAATATTCTATTTACTGGCTAACAGATCTTTATAATCATCTTTTTCCTTATGGCGAAATCTTACTTTTTTTTTTCTTAGAATATTTTACTCTGTTCTACTCTTACATGTTAAAATAGTTAAGGTCTGAGACCTCTTCCTTTTGTTTTGGGGGATAGAGGTTTTTTTTGTGTTTTAAATTAATAGTGGCTTGGTAAATTATACTCTCCCATCATGAGGAGCTTTGTACTATATATAGGCACCTTTTGTAACTTGTCTTTTATCTGAAAAATTAAGCGTAGGCTTATTTTCCATACGGCTGGTTACGGTGAAAAGCACAGGCCTTGCCTTTGTACGTTTGGCTCTAACGGGCAAATGTTCAGCAACTGCCTTTGCTTTATGTGCTGGCCGCTCAATGCCGTGTAGGTTTCACTTGGCTGATTGTTTATTTATTTATTTTTGTTTGTCCTTCGATGCACTAAGGCTGCAGGAAATTAACCTATTAAATCCTAAATTCTTTTATTTTTTTCTGGCAATGGTTTTGTAGCAAATTGTATATTTTATTCCCTAATCCCCCCCCATTGAAACCAAATTTGAATGTGGTAAAAGTTTGCAACTTTTATTTAAATCCAATTGATGGGGGAATTTGTGGGTCCGTGGGACGGAGATATAAGACGCAAAGCTCATAGATTTGTCTTTTATATGTAATATGTTGAGCCAAAGGCACCTGAGGACCTGCCTAATCCCATAGCCAGTGTGGGTTTTATTTTTGCTCTCTTCCTTAATTCTCTTCCCTTAGTGTTATGTCTGGCTTATCCCTGCTATTTACAGAATAATTTTATCCTTTCTCAGATTTAAAAAAAAAAATAATAATGTTCTTTTAACTGAAAAAAAAGCACCTAGCACAGAGTTGTACGCACACCGATTTTTATTTTTTAATTTTTTTTAAAATATCTTCACAAGCGTAGGATCTGCACTGCGCATAAGATCATTCAAATTTTTTAAAATTAATTTTATAGCCTTGTTTTCAGATCATTCCTTACATAACTGGGTGCTTGGCCCAAGTGCACTGAAATTTATATTTCAGTTAACCTATATTCACCCATGTATCGTGAACAACCGAATAGGTAGACACTGGATTCCCAAAGGTTTGGGATGTTGCAACATCATTTTGCCTCTTTTTACAAGCTCTTAAAAGAACATCTCCCCCTCCCCCATTAGTACTTTACAGGCTTGCCGGGTCTGTGGATTAAATATCCAGTATGATTCTTATTTAGCTGGTGTCTTAATTTTTTGCAGCAAAGCAATGTTGTATTACTTCAGTTAAAAAAGGAAACCAATTATGGAATTTAGTTCTTAACTATTATACTATTAATATGACCATCCTATCCATTGGCAAAATTAAACTGAATAATTGTACCCACATTAAACTGCAGTGATGCCTTCTAAATAAGACTTTGCGCCGGAAACAGCTGTTGGTTTCAGTCATATCACAGTAGGCAGATCTGTTTGACATTATAGAGCTTAATATATACCAGACATTGCTGGAAAGTGTAAATGTACTCCTTCCTTTAGGGTAAGTGGCCTGATCTGATTTTTTATTTTTTTTTCCCATATTTAAATATTTGATTACTTCAGACAGATTTTTACATATTGCAGTTTATTGTATTAATTAGAGATGTTTTTTTGTAAATTTAAAAATGTGATAATCAGCATTGACCGATATATTGGGTTATGATCTTTAAATGTAGACTCCTAAATAATAATAAATATTTGGTGCCATTAGGGGATATTTTTTAACATTGCTAGAGGCTTGGGGGAGCTTGTAATTCATTTTACAAGTTTAAAGCTGCCCATAAAAGCATAAATCCAGAGCCCATGCCACCAAGTTCTGTGTCCCATTTGTTCATATGTGTGGTTGACCAAAATGGATGGATGAGTCTTATTTGCAATTTTTGCCCAGTGAACGAATAATAACAAGCCTAATTGTGCTATAAGCAAATGGTAGTGCTTTGATAGGCATGTGGGGTTGTTGCCTGCATTTTCTGCCAGTTTTGGCCAACAGAGCATTGAGGTCTTAGTCAAGACTGTTGGATGACTTCCCAATGACCGATGTGAGAGTGATATCCTCCGAATGTGATCTTCTGTTTAGACACTCGGAAAGAAAAAAGAGGAAAAGACCTATAGTGTGAAACCATATAACCTTGTCGGTACACTCTTTATATAATACAATAGATTTACTCGTACCAGAACAATGTCTACCGGAATGAGTAGACAAAATCGCTTTTATAGGAGAGGGTTCCACCCCATAAGGCATAAATAATGATCCTCCTTCTTATACTCTGTAGGAAGTATTCTCCCGTAGTACATATAAAAGAGAAAAACTCCCATTAGTGTAACACCGTTTTATTAATCTATAAAAATGGCATTCATAAAAGGAGAGATGCAGATGGATGCTCACCAGATGATAGGTCTACATATAACAGAGGTAGACTATTATAGCAGAGGTATATCAGATAAACCAAGCGTCCCCTCGCCAAGGTAAGGTCCAGTACTCTTCCGTATCTCCTCCATGCCAACGCGTTTCAATACACAAGGTATCTTCCTCAAGGCATGAGGAGAAGGTATGCATGATCCCATATTTATACCCCCAAACCTGAAAAACTTTCCCTCTTTGGGCAAAACCTATTTCCAGACATGGATGGTACTTACTCTAAACATATATGTCCCGATATTAGAAATTCCCGTCCATATAGTCCATGATGGATCCTAACAGATGTGTTAAACGGAGGTTAGATCACAAAACCTCCGTTCACCTGTGTCTGTCCTCTGTCCAATAAACTGGAAGTTGCGCGACCGCCATCTGCGTTCCACCGGCGGTTCATTAGGCGTCTCTTCCGGTTGCGCACTTCCATCCTACGGATTCCAGGAATCATCACTAGAGGAAATAAACTAGTTCTACTCCTATTCCCTCGATGTTTCCACAGGGATAGGGGCAGCCATCTTCCCTTTAGCATATGTAAACAATAGAGTAGCAGCCACGATTTAGGAGTAAAGCTTAAAACGGAGACATAAATAAGATCTAAATTACCAGATAATATACATATTAAAAGTACCATAATAAAATCCAAGACTAAAATTGTATAAAAACTAAACTAAAGGAACCACTTTAATTCAAAATCTTTGTTTAAACCAGATGGTATTAAAGTTTTAAAATTATAAATCATTTGCATTTCTTTCTTCGCTAAATTCTGAGTTGGGTCACAGCCTCTACCATTTGTTATTCTTTTTAGACCATAAAAATTTAAAATGCATTTAACATCACAATGATGTACTTCTTTAAAATGCATAGACAAAGCATGGGACTCTAATCCTTTGTGAATATTCCGCAAATGTTCTGCAATCCTCACTTTTAATGATGGCTAGTTCTGCTGATATAAAACTTGTTGCAAGAACACTCTATTCCATAAATGGTATTGGTTGAGTGGCATGTAATAAAGTCCTTAATAATGCATTTACGATTGTTAATAAGGACATCTGTCTTCTTACTTCCAAATTAATTTGCTACATTCTTACATCCCATACATGAACCACATCTAAAAAAAAACCTGATGTGGCTGTCGAAGTTTTGGTTGAAGGGGGACAAAAACTTAGTACCAAATTGTTTTTTAAATTGGGAGCTTTCCTAAATATTCAAATAGGGGCTCCTGGAAGTTCTCCCTCTATAACTGGATCTTTTAATAATAAGTTCCAGTGTATACAAATTGCGTAGTCAGTGCAATCGCACAGCAATGCATTAACACGCCCAGTATTTCTTAGAGAGCGATCACGTAGTGTATGCAGACACCCACCAGCCTGTTTTAAGATGCCCACTTGTGCACGTCATGTCCAGGAAGTGTATGCAACCATCAGTACATCGGATGCGATTGCAGCGCTTGAGGTTGACCATACCCTACTGCAAGCACTTCAGTATAAAAAGAAGCCAGGTGACGTGTACTATGATGCCGTCTTTTAATTATGCACACCTCTAAAATGCCGTTAAGATGCTTAGGTACGCCTGCGTTTGCACCTTCACTACCCCGTTTTTAATGGCCAGCCTCTGTTACCATCTACAAACGGCTTCCCCTGTCACTCACTCTGCTGGGCTGTCTATGCCCATTGTGAACTTTCGCTAAGGTATGCGCACTGCGATGCATGCACACAATGCATATAGAATGCGTGCCATCGGCAGCAGCGAGCATTTGCATCTTAGCGAGCGGGTCTGAATGAGCTCCTAAATTCGTAACTTTATTCAATGATTTGGAAACAATCTGAGGGTCATATCGACTTGCATTGAATTGTTCCATTTCTGCCGCTTGTGATAGGAACACTTGTTGATCTGAACAGTTCGTCTTTTGACCGTTTGAATAGATTCCAGCCAATTGAAATGGTGACAACTTTACGGTCAATATATGACATAGAGTCTGTAGATTTGATATAATTTTTCATCTTGACCAAACATTCCTCAATATAAATGCTTAAATCAAAAAAATGTGTACACATTGCTGACTGATATCAAAGGTTAGTTCAATGTTTCTATTGTTTTCATTAAGGAAAGAGCAAAATTAATCTAATTCGCCTCTTTCCTTTCCAAATGAACAAGATATCATCAATATAGCGCTGCCAGGACACTAGGTTCGCTTGAAAAGGATTGTTAGACCATACATGTTCTTCTTCCCAGATGGCCATGAATATATTTGCATAACTGGGTGCGAACCTGGTGCCCATGGTGGTGCCCCATTTTTGAATGTAAAACTTTTCTTTAAACATAAATTATTAAAAGGTATAAAATTTATACCATCTGTTTAGAAATCTTGTAAACCTTGTTCCACTGTAGAGCCATTTAATCTACTTTTCACTGCATCAGTACCCTGTTGGTGTTCTATAATAGTATATAAGGAACTGACGTCAGCGGTAACTAAACAATAATCCTCATGCCACTCAATAGAATCTAAAAAGCGTAAAACATCTATTGTGTCCTTTAAATGGGATGGATTTAATAAGATCAATGGCTGCAATTAAAACTCTATATATTGTGACAGGTTTGACGTTAAGGAATTCACCCCCGAAAAGATGGGTCTACCTGATGTATTCAGGGGGTCCTTGTGAACTGTGGGAAGGATATAAATAGTGGGGATAATGGGACTATCGATTATAAAAAAATTTGCTTTCAACATACGTTAAGGTTCCCTTTTTATGATATTTTTCAATAATTTCTTTCAACTGCAGTGTTATTTTCTTAGTAGGATCACCTCGTAACTTCCTGTATGTGTTATCACCTAATTGTTTATAAACTTCTCCTACGTAATTTATTTTGTTCATAAGTACAATGCCCCCCCCCTGTCCACTGGTTTAATAAGTTCTTAATTGGAAATAAGAAGATTTTAAGAGCCCTTCTTTCTTTAAATGTAGGATTCTGTTTGATTTTGTATTCTCTAGTTTCAATGTCTTCCTTTACCATTGCTGCAAATGACTCTATAAAGCAGCTTTAAGTATGAGGAAAAAAAGGTGGATTTTGGTCTAATAGGAGTAATGTTATCAGGCACTTGTGCTTCATTGTCCTCAGTTTTCAATTTAAAAAATTTCTTTAGTGTCAATTTCCTTATGAATTTCTCAATATCAATAAAAATATTGAATTGATTAACCTTAGTAGGTGGGGCAAATTTGAAACCCTTCTCCAAAAGTGATCTTTCCTCCTTAAGAAGCAAATGAGTACTATTTTTGCTTGATTTGAGATTTCATTGGGGGCTGTTCCAACCGTTTTCTCTGGAATAATCTCCCCAAGTATCTCTTTGGCCCTTTGTTTATGTTTTTGTAATTTTAGGATCTTATTTCTCATTTTCTTACCCTTTTTACCACCTCTAATTCCTCTATATGAATGTCTTATCTCCAATGATTGGATCCCCTCACTCTCCCTAAAAAAGGTGAAGAAGGATTCTCCAGCTCTAAACTTGAAAATCTATTGTACTGCAGAATGGGTGAATCTCTTTGTTCGCTATCCACAATCATGAGTGCCTGTTATATCGTATGCTTCTCCATTCTGGTGTCATGGGCTTTCTATTTTTTTTTTTTTTTTTTTTAAATAATTCTCATAATTCCCCTGTTGACTCCATCTGGGGTTATATGACATATTACCTCTTTTGTTACTTGTTAGATTTATAGTAAATGTTTTTGTTATTATATGGAATGGTGCCCAATCTATCTTTGGTCAATCCTTTATAAGTTTCAATTGACTCCTTTTATTGGAGTTTCTTGAGGAAATTTTCTAAACATGGTTCTTTTATTCCTTTTAGAGGTAAACCCTTTTTATAGATTCTTTTTTTATCTCTTACACTTACTAGTTTTTTCTTTTTTAAGATAAATTTATTCTCAGATTTACTTAATTTTCTTTCTATTCTTTTCTCTTTCTTTAAAATCGGGAAGATCTGAACATGGAGTAACCATGTTTTTATTAGGGGTGAGCGGGTTCGGATTTCTGAAATCCGAACCCCCCCGAGCCCCCCCGATCCGAGTCCGATCCGAGTCAGGCTCGACTTTTCCCGCCTGACTCGGATCTGAAATCGAGGCAAAACGTCATCATCCCGCCTTCCGAGTCTCGCGGGTTTTGGATCCTATATAAGGTACCCGCGTCGGCGCCATTTTCTCACTCGGCTGTGGACAGTGAAGAGGGAGGGTGGGAGTTAGGGCTGTGTAGTGTAGTGTAGTGTAGTGCTGCTGTTGTCCACTACTTCAAAGTCCATAGGGGCTGGCTGTGTTGTGCTGTGCTGCTGTTGTTAATAGGGGCTGTGTCCACTACTTCAAAGTCCATAGGGGCTGGCTGGACTGTGTTGTGCAGTCAGTTCTCCATAGGGGCTGTGTCCACTCCAAAGTCCTGTGCAGTGTCCCAGTCCTAAAGGGGTGCTGTAGTGTTGTCCAGGGGGTGCTCTGTCCATCAGGGGTGCTCCCCCCAAGTGCTAAAAAAATAATATATTTTCTGTGTTTGTGAATTGTGTGCGCAGTAGCCGCACGTGCATCAACAAAGTAGTGCCAAGCGTGCGCCTGTGTCATAAGTAAAGGGCCGGCTGGCTTGACCGTTAAGGGTGCTGTAACCCCCGAAAGTACACTCCAGTCCAAACCAAAAAAAAAAATATTTTCTGTGTTTGTGAATTGTGTGCGCAGTAGCCGCACGTGCATCAACAAAGTAGTGCCAAGCGTGCGCCTGTGTCATAAGTAAAGGGCCGGCTGGCTTGACCGTTAAAGGGTGCTGTAACCCCCGAAAGTACACTCCAGTCCAAACCAAAAAAAAAATTATTTTCTGTGTTTGTGAATTGTGTGCGCAGTAGCCGCACGTGCATCAACAAAGTAGTGCCAAGAGTGCGCCTGTGTCATAAGGGCCGGCTGGCTTGACCGTTAAAGGGTGCTGTAACCCCCAAAGTACACTCCAGTCCAAACCAAAAAAAAAATTATTTTCTGTGTTTAGCCGCACGTATATATCAAATCGATATAACATAAATGGAGGACCAAACTTTCTCCGATAAAAATAAAATAGAGAAAGATCAAGAACCACTTCCTCCTAGTGCTGAAGCTGCTGCCACTAGTCATGACATAGACGATAACATGCCATCAACGTCGTCTGCCAAGGCCGATGCCCAATGTCATAGTAGAGGGCACATACAATCCCAAATGGCAAAGTTCAGGAAAATGACCTTGAAAAAGACATTTAAATCAGCTGAAGAGAAACGTAAACTTGCCAATATGCCATTTACGACACGGAGTGGCAAGGAACGGCTAAGGTCGATCCCTAGTATGTTCATGACTAGTGGTTCAGCTTCACATGACGATGGAAGCCCTCCTCCCACTAAAAAAATCAAAAGAGTTAAGCTGGCAAAAGCACAGCGAAGAACTGTGCTTTCTAAGAAGATATCACAAATCCCCAAGGAGAGTCCAAGTGTGGTGGTGGTTGCGATGCCTGACCTTCCCAGCACTGGACGGGAAGAGGTGGCTCTTTCCACCATTTGCACGCCCCCTGCAAGTGCTGAAAGGAGCACCCACAGTCCACTTGCTGATATGCAAATTGAAGATGTCACTGTTGAAGTACAACAGGATGAGGATACTGGTGTAGCTGGCGCTGAGGAGGAAGTTGGCGAGGAGGATTCTGATGGTGATGTGGTTTGTTTAAATCAGGCTCCGGGGGAGACAGTTGTTGTCCGTGGGATGAAAAAGCCCATCACGGTCATGCCTGGGCAGAAGACCAAACATTCCACCTCTTTGGTCTGGCAATATTTCTATCCAAATCCGGACAACAACTGTCTTGCCATATGTACCATATGTAAAGGTGAAATAAGTAGGGGTAGGGACGTCAACCACCTAGGAACATCCTCCCTTATACGGCACCTGCAGCGCGTTCATAAAAAGTTACTGTCAAGTTCAGAAACTTTGGCTAAGACCGTAAGCAGTCCAGGGACACCTAAATCCCGTTGTCCTGTTGTATCCAAGCGCCTGCAAACCACACCGTCAACTCCCTCCTCGTCAATTTCCTCCTTAGTCAGGATCGGAAGTAGTCCTGCAGGCCATGTCACTGGCATGACTGACTCTCCTATCCGGGATTCCTCTGGAGGATCCTGCATTGCTACGCCTACTGCTGCCGTTGCTGCTGCTGGGAGTCGTTCATTATCCCAGAGAGGAAGTAGGAACACCACTACTTTTACTAAACAATTGACCCTCCAACAGTCCTTAGCGAGGAGGATGAAGTACGACAGCAGTCATCCTGAAGCAAAACGTATAACTGAGGCCTTGACTGCTATGTTGGTGTTAGACGTGCGTCCGGTATCCGCCATTAGTGCAGTGGGATTTAGACAATTGATGGAGGTAGTGTGTCCCCGGTTCCAAATCCCGTCTAAATTCCACTTCACTAGGCAGGCGATACCGAGACTGTACAGAAACGTCAGAAAAAGTGTCCTCAGTGTCCTGAAAAATGCCGTTGTACACAATGTCCACTTAACCACGGACATGTGGACAAGTGGAACAGGGCAGACTAAGGACTATATGACTGTGACAGCCCACTGGGTAGATGTATCACCTTACGCAGCAACAGCAGCAGCGTCACCAGTAGCAGCATCTCAGAAATGCCAGCTCGTTACAAGGCAGGCTACGCTGTGTATCACCGGTTTCAGTAAGAGGCACACCGCCGACAACCTCTTAGAGAAACTGAGGGAAATCATCGCCCAGTGGCTTACCCCACTTAGACTCTCCTGGGGATTTGTGATATCTGACAACGCCACCAATATTGTGCGGGCATTACATCTGGGCAAATTCCAGCACGTCCCATGTTTTGCTCACACAATAAACTTGGTGGTGCAGAATTTTCTGAAAAGCGACAGGGGCGTGCAAGAGACGCTTTGGGTGGCCCGAAAAATTTCTGGCCACTTTCGCCATTCAGCGACTGCGTGCCGAAGACTGGAGCGCCAGAAAACACTCTTGAACCTGCCCCGCCATCACCTGAAGCAAGAGGTTGTGACGCGGTGGAACTCAACCCTCTATATGCTTCAGAGGATGGAGGAGCAGCAAAAGGCCATACAAGCCTATACATCCACCTATGACATAGGCAAAGGAGGGGGTATGCACCTGACTCAAGCGCAGTGGAGAATGATTTCCGTGTTGTGCAAGGTTCTCCAGCCCTTCGAACTTGCCACACGTGAAGTCAGTTCAGACACTGCCAGCTTGAGTCAGGTCATTCCCCTCATCAGGCTTTTGCAGAAGCAGCTGGAGAAAGTGAAGGAGGAGCTAAGACGGAGCGATTCCGCTCGGCATGTGGGACTTGTGGATGAAGCCCTTCATTCGCTTTGCCAGGATTCCAGGGTGGTCAATCTGTTGAAATCAGACCACTACGTTTTGGCCACCGTGCTCGATCCTAGGTTTAAAGCCTATGTGGTGTCTCTCTTTCCGGCCGACACAAGCCTGCAGAGGTGCAAAGACCTGCTGGTGAACACACTGTCAGCTGAAGCGGAACGTGACACGTCAACGGCTCCTTCTTCATTTTCTCCTGCAACTGGGGCTGCCAGGAAAAAACTTGGGTATCCTAAGCAACCCGCTGGCGGTGATGCAGGGCAGGCAGGACCAAGTTTGGACATCTGGTCCGGACTGAAGGACCTGGCAACAATTTCTGACATGTCTACTGTCACTGCATATGATACTGTCACCATTGACAGAATGGTGGAGGATTACATCGGTGACAGCATCCAAGTAGGCATGGCAGACAGTCCATACCTGTACTGGCAGGAAAAAGAGGCAATTTGGAGGCCCCTGTACAAACTGGCTCTATTTTACCTGAGTTGCCCCCCCTCCAGTGTGTACTCCGAAAGAGTGTTTAGTGCAGCCGGGAACCTTGTCAGCGAAAGGCGTAGGAGGTTGCTTCCACAGAATGTGGAGAAGATGATGTTCATCAAAATGAATTATCAGCTCTTCCAGGGAGACCAGCCTCCAGAAGGTACAGAGGGACCTGTGGTGGTGGATTCAAGTGGGGACGAGTTAATACTTTGTGAGGATGAGGATGTACACACTGAAGAGGGTGAGGAATCGGTGGATGAGGAGGATGAGGATGACATCTTGCCTCCATAGAGCCAGTTTGTGCAGGGACACATTAATTGCCAGCTTGTTTTGTGGGGGCCCAAACGAACCAATCATTTCAGCCACAGTTGTGTGGCAGACCCTGGCGCTGAAATGATTGGTTTGTTAAAGTGTGCATGTCCTGTTTATACAACATAAGGGTGGGTGGGAGGGCCCAAGGACAATTCCATCTTGCACCTCTTTTTTTTCTTTGCATTATGTACAGTTTGGGGCCTAGTTTTTCAAACTGCCATCCTGTCTGCCACTGCAGTTTCACGCCTAGATGGGTCACGTGTTTGTGCCGCCCACTCGTGTCGCTTAGCATAGTCATCCAGCTACCTCGGTGCAACGTTTTGGACATAAAAACACTATTGTGAGGTGTGAGGTGTTCAGAATAGACTGGAAATGAGTGGAAATTAAGGTTATTGAGGTTAATAATAGCATAGGAGCAGAAAAACCTACAAATTCTGTGATTTTAGCTGTTTTTATGCTTTTTTAAAAAAAAATACAGATCCAAAACACAAAACCCAGAACCCAAAACACGGAAGGGTGGTTTTGGCAAAACCAATCCAGATCCAAAACACGAAGAAAGATCCAGATCCAAAACCAAAACACAAAACACGAAAAGTGGCCGGTGCACACCCCTAGTTTTTATAATCATTTATCTCTTCTTTCAATATGTTCAGTTCTTTCCATCTTTCCTCTACAATCAACCTCCTTAATTCACATGAACAATTATTAATAATTTGATTCCAATTTTTTTTAAATTGTTCAGTTTAGAAGGCGGTTGCGCAACTTCCAGTTTATCGGACAGAGGACAGACACAGGTGAACGGAGGTTTTGTGATCTAACCTCCCGGTTAACACATCTGTTAGGATCTATCATGGACTATATAGACATGAATTTCTAATATCGGGACATACAGGTTTTTCAGGTTTGGGGGTATAAATATGGGATCTTGTGTACCTTCTCCTCATGCCTTGAGGAAAATATCTTGTGTATTGAAACGCTTTGGCGAGGAGGAGATACAGGAGTGCACTGGTCCTTACCTTGGCGGGGGGTGCCTGGTTTTTCTGATATACCTCTGCTATAATAGTCTACCTCTGTTATATGTAGACCATATCATCTGGTGAGCATCAATCTGCATCTCTCCTTTTATGATTGGCATTTTTATAGATTAATAAAACAGTGTTACACTAATGGGAGTTTTTCAATATTTTATATGTACTGCAGGAGAATACTTTCTACAGAATATAAGAAGGAGGATCATTATTTATGCCTTAGGGGGTGGAACCCTCTCCAATAAAAGCGATTTTGTCTACTCATTCCGGTAGACATATTCTGGTACGAGTAAATCTTTTGTATTATATAAAGAGTTTACCGAAAAGGTTATATGGTTTCACCCTATAGGTTTTTTTTTTCTCCCTTTTTTTTCCCTGAGTGTCTAAATCAGGGGTGGGGAACCTTTTCTCTGCCGAGAGCCATTTTGATATATATAACATTATTCGTGGGCCCGGTGCAGGCCACGCCCCTCCACATGATGTCACAAGAGGGCGGGGCCACAATCACCGGTGATTACAGCAATGCCCGCAGTATCCAGAGGATGCTCCAGGGAGCTGTAAGGGCAGCTATCTGACCGTCTGAAGCATCCTAAGGACGCTCCTGGCAGCACTGCTGCATAGATTCTGGCTGCAGTGTGCCATTTTAGACACCCTGCTAGCCAGATGAGGCTAGCAGGAAAAAGCTCCGAGGGCCAGACCAAAGGATTCAGAGGGCCTTATACGGCCCCCAGGCAGGAGGTTTCCCATCCCTGGTCTAAATAGAAGTTCACATTCGGAGGATATCACTCTCACATCGGTCACTGGGAAGTCATCCAACATTCTTGACTAATAATCAAAGAGTGCCTGGCGGACTTTGTGGTGGTGGGAATCGGTATGAATGACTGCCGGACCTATGTTCGGTGGTTCAAATCCCGATGCCGGAAGACCGGCAGCAGTGAAGATCCCAATATGTAAGTAAAGTAACCTAACCCTAACCTCCCCACGGGGGTGTCTAACCCTAACCCCCCTTCTCCTAGCCTAACCCTCCAACCCTCCCGGGGGGTGCCTAACCCTAAGTCCCCTCCAGGAGCCCCTAACCTAACCCCCCCCTCCGCTGTCCGCGCCCGGCGTAGGGATAATGGTAGGCGTCAGGATTTCGACGCCTATCTTTAGTCCCCTGTCGGGATTGCACTTCCTGACTGCATACCTGGTGGTGAACATGTTATGATAGTATTGGGTTGTATTAAGTGCATTTTAGGTGATACCACTCTATACTATTTAGTCTGTTGGCGCAGCTGTTTAGTGCGAGTGCACTTTTACCATTGTTCAATTATTTTTAGAGCATTGAGGTCTACTTGGTCACAGTCTATCAAACTGACCATTCAAATCAATGCGTGAAAATATTAGGTCAATATTTGCAGATCAGAGGATTGGGAGTGTCTTGGTGAACCTCTATTTACACTAGTGGATTCTTTGTACACCTTAACATGTTCGGGGATACACTTTATAAAATCTTGGTTTGATGCTCAATTCAGACCAACAGCCCAGGAAATGTCTCTTGTGACTAGACCAGTGAGGTATAAAGTTAGTTAATATTACTGTACTGTGATAGACTGTAGTGTGCACAGCTGAACATTTTAGTGATGTCCAGTGGCATATTGTGTAGTATTGAATCTCACCCTTCACTGTTTCATGTTACTGAGGATGAGATCTTCACACTCCTTTCATCCTCCTCAACCTGGCATTTGATACTTGTCTTGTTTCTTCTCTTCCATTTGCTTCTAAACTACTGAAGAGGCTTATGCGCAGTAGTTTAACCCATTTTCTGTCCTCGACCCACTTTCAGTAGTTGACCACATTCATCTACACACCTTTTGACATTTTGCTCTCTTGGTTCACCTTCTACTGTTCTGTGTTTTGTTTCACTTCACCAGTGTCCCCACTTCTGGTGCTCCAACTTCTGCAATCCATCGATGTTTTGGGGTTCCTCAAGGCTCAGTATCTGACTCTGCTTTTCTCTTTCATGGCCCTTCTCCTGGTGAAATTATGGCATGGTGCTGTAGTTTGACCAGGATTAGGTTTTTGCCTAAGTTTGAACTTTGTCAGGGCCACACACTGTCGCTCAATCTCTCTATAAAAATGGGTACACACTTAAATTGCACAAGCTCCAGGGCTGGATCCAGTGGAAATTGGCAGTCTGCCAAATACCTGTGGGAAAGCTACAACAGTATCCTTTAGTCTGAGCAAACTTGATGACTCATGCAAGTTCATGTTAAATCCAGAGCCTCTGTGTTTGCATGCAAGGGTGCAACTAGAACTTTGTGGGCCACATAGCAAGAGCCCCCCAGAGGTAAAAAAAACAACGCATGTTGCAACCCTGACAGAGCCCATTCAGGTTATACCACACAGAGCCCATTCAGGTTATGCCACATAGTATCCCTTATACACTATATGCCATGCAGTAGTAGTGCTCCTTATACATTATACCCCACAGTAATGCCCCTTACACATTCTATCACACAGTAATGCTCTTTACAGATTATGCCACTTAGTAGTAGTTTCCCATATAACACTTTATTCCACACAATAATAGTGCCTCTTACACATTATGCCTCCCCCCAGCAACTCACCTCCCTGTATCTCCAGCAGCCTTTCGCCATCAGCAACCAGCCAGTGTGGATTTGGGGCTGGGCCGCCAGCTAATTACAGCTGGCGCACATACAGGTAGCAGCAGACATGGACAGACAGCGCGGCGCAATTTGAATCTAGTGCCGGTTGTGAGCTAATTGGAGTTTACGGACTGGCAGCCAATCAGGAGCAGTCACTGCTGATTGGCTGTAAGTCTGCAAGCTCTGATTGCCTCGTGACCGGCTGCGCGGTCTTTGCATGACTGCCTTCCAGTGCGCCAGCCGTAATCAGCTGGTGGGCCTGCACCAAATCAACATCGCTGACACCAGTGCCCCCCTCGACGGCACTGACTGGCAGGTGTGGAAAAAATAATGCAAAGTAAGAATGCGTTCAAAAATAGAAGTGTTAGTGCACTATTCATTTATTGGAGGATTTTTTAAGTTATGGAATAGAGATGAATAGTGCCAATATCTGAATTTCCATATTCCATGACAAGTTATGAATTGTTAATTTCAGCGAATAACAGACTTTATTATAATAGGAGAAAGTATCTCTCAGACATCTTCATATATATCTTGTCTCTGACTAATAGACAGTTTTTTAGATTAGTAGAGACTCATTAGTGGACTTTGCTTTTTAACTTTATTTACTTTTTTGGCATTTAATAAACTTTTTTTGTTTTTTCTAATCACATTTTTGTTTAATTTCTTTGTTTTATCCCTATATTTCACTGTTTATCTCCCAGTTATTGGGATCATTTTATGTTAATGATAATAAAAGTTAAATGTTATTGTACTTTTGTGCGCCCATGATAATACAACCCCTGGGTCTCTCTCTTTATATCTTAGTACTATTTGGTTGTTATAGGGCAGCACCCCCATAACTATAACTTAATTTGTATGAATTTGGGGTTCTCTATGTGAATAAACTATAATATTATTGGTAGTGTGCAGACACAACTCCTTCCTTTTTTCTTGACTTTATCTATCATGCAATAACATCAGGGAGGCGTCTGATTGGCTACAAATTTATTCTGCAGCAGGACAATGACCCCATATATACAGCCAATGTCATTAAGCACTATATTCAGTGTAATGAATAACAAGGAGTCCTGGAAGTGATTTATATGGCCCCCACAGAGCCGTGATTTCAACATAGTCTGTCTGGGATTACATGAAGAGACAGAAGGATTTGAGCAAGCCTATAGTCACAGAAGATCTGTAGTTAGTTCTCCAAGATGTTTGGAACAACCTCCATGCCAAGTTCCTTTTAGAAACTGTGTGAAAGTGTACCTAGAAGAATTGATGCTGTTTTGAAGGCAAAGGGTGATAACACCAAATATTGATTTGATTTAGCTTTCTCTTCTGTTGATTCACCTATTTTTAAAGCATTCTTATTTTGCATCATTTTTTACACACCTGCCCAAAACGTTTGCACAGTACTGTGTGTGTATGAGGGGGCACTTGCCAGATTTTGAACAAGGCAACAAGTTTATTAAGCAGATGCCATATTCCAATATACAATCAACATTTCGGCCCCAATGTGATCCTGACAAAGATTCACGTTGGGACTAAAACGTCGACTATATATTGGAATATGGCATCTGCTGAATAAACGTTTCTCCTTGTTCAAGATCTGGCGAGTGCCCCTGTTTTTTCAATTATGTAGTGGGACCCAATATTTGGATCTATTTGGGTTGCTACCCCAGCATTATTGTATTATCTTTGTGAGTGTGGACTCTACTGTCCTATCTATTGATCTATGACTTATTGTATATGTGAATGGAATTAGAGAGAGGTCTGCAAGTATATTATAAGGGCAGGTACTGTGGGAGAGCCTACACCTGGGATAGTGGCACAGTTTCAGGATTAACATTAGTGTTACGCCTTTGAAGTTTGCTATTTGTATAACTCATGCATGACTGTTTATGTACAACTGGTGAAGATCATGACGCCTATTGAATTACTACTATGCTGTACTGGCTACTTTATAAAATATTTGAAGTGACACTGCAAAATTTGTTTTTAATGGATCTATGTAGATTGTTAGCGTTTCAGGACATGGCCATCTTTAGTTTAGAAGAAGCTGAAAAATGTAACTTTCACATTTATAAAAAAGGGAACAAGTAATGGGTTAAGAACTTACAGCTGTTCTGCAGCAACGGAAAAAGAGATGGCCTGGGCCATGAAGCACCACCAGTGGGCTACCGAAGAATGGAAGGTGGTCTAACTTTTAGGAAAAGAACAAGACTGGTTGGCTTGAAATCATGGAATGGCCAGCACAGTCACCAGACGTACACCCCATTGAGCTGGTTTGGGATAAACTGGACAGAAGGGTGGAACTTGAAAGCAGAGCAGCCTACAAGTGCAACACGTGCGGGAACTTATGCAACAGGGTTGGGAAGGACTTCCTGAACAATGTTTGATTTTCATTGTAGAAAGAATGACACTAGTGTGTTGAGTGGTTATATCTGAAAAAGGTGGCTACTTTGTCAAATAGTTTGAATACATTTTGTTAAACAAATTATTTTATGATATATTTTCTTAATCTCCAGTTGTTTATTTGTAATGTTGAGACATTAATCTGCACAAAGTAAAATTAAAAACTAGAACAATATTGGCGTTCTAAAGCTTTTGTCCGGTAGTGGGTATATACACACACTAATATGTAGGGCTGTGTGTATATATTATCCCCCTTCTATATTCCCATTATCGCTTCCTCTTGTTGACTTGGCATAGAAATAGTATAAAACAAATTGTATTTTTGAAACTGATATAATGATACAAGCAGGAGGATCAGATCCGTGAAATGCTGATTAGAATTATTTAGGAGACCTTTTTGCACAGCTGTTTTTAATGACTGTTAGTTGCGAAGTCATAACATATCAGGGATACAAGAGACTCCCTCCTCCCTTCAGTTTGGCTGATGCAGCAATGATTTACTGACACTCAATGAAAGGATTATATGCACTGAAAGCATAAACGTTAGAATGGGATGTCGCACTTACGTTGGCTCAAGGTTTAATTGTGCCTGGTTAATTCGAGACCTATGGGAGAGATTCAATTGTTTTAGCGTGGCCGCTGCTCCCGTCGCGCTATTCAATAGCTGCTGACAGGTGCAAATAATGCAGCGTTTATATTGGTGTGCACCCTACTGAAGCAGCAAGCAAAAATCAGCAAAAAGTCAGTTTTTCGGCGCACTAAACACTTTACGCTGGTAAACCCAGTGCATTTGGGCACGACATGCTCAAAAAGTAATGGGAGCCTGCTGGGGCATGAAACAATTGAATATCTCCATGTCTAACGTGATGGGAGATTGCCATGCAAAAGCAATTCTATTGCTCCCTATAGATATTGTTGAAATGTTTTCTTTTGCTTCTGTGCCATGTCTTTGGGCACGATTCACTTAAATATGAAGCGAATAGCGCTTTGAATGAGCTCCCGGAGCTATTAAATTCTGCGTGAAGTTAGATCGGGGAAGGCTCGTTCTCGCACCTTAAACAGGATGTTTAGGCTCGAGAACGGGCATTCTCCAACTAAACTTCCCGGCGCGATGCTGTTTTCCAGGCGCTAAGGGTAGCAAACAGCATCGCGCCTGGACTTTTGTCGGATTTCTGCTCTCATCCCAGGAGGGATGCGAGAAGAAATCCTTAGTCGGGCTTAGCAGTGCGATTAATTGAATAGCTCTGGGAGCTGATTCCCGACACTATTCACTTCGCGTTGAATAGAATTTCTTTTACAATGTGCATTTAAGAGCAGACCTTTAATGTTCTATAATGTGGGTAAAACTAGCATAATGCACAATACGGGAAAAGTTTGGTTCACTAGAATTAAATGCAATTTCTGTCTATTTTGAACTTTGAACTAATATTTACGTCTCCTGTGCAAGACCTACTCCCAGTGTGATTGGGCACACAAGGGTACTAATACAAAGATGGCATATTATGATCCTGTATAGGTGGATAAATTCTGTCTCCACTCCATTTCTTTATCATTTCAATCTAATAGGTTCTCTGGAAATAGATGGCTTTCAGATGACTTTGTCTGCAATACCTCATTGCAGTGTCTTAATTGGTCTGCAGAAAAAGGAAGTAATTCTACATTTAATGCAAGTTCTGGAAACCTAATTATCCCTTTCCATGTTGTACCATATATTTAATATTGTATATGCTCCTTGACTTGTAATAGTGTCATGAAATGGACGTCCTCTTCAACATATACAGATGTGTCCATATACATCATACTTCCTTGCGCGTTAAACAGCCCTTCTATTTGCACCATGCTGTGGCGTGACTTGATATCGCCGAACGTCTTTTTGTGCGACTTTTTACTTTCAATCTGCATTTAAAATGTTACATTAGTGTCGGCGTAACGTAGCATTTTGCATGCAGATACGCCCGCATATCATTATAATCAGCAAAAACTGCTTGTGCGTCCTATTTGCATCATTTTGCAAATAAGATGCATTTGAAGGTAAAAGTTGGTCGGTGCTTCCGAGACGCACGATGCTCACGTGTTTGTTTTAATGCAACTTGTAGCGCAAGGAGGTAAGATGTTTGTGGACATATCTGAAATGAAGATATTCAAATTCATTCTGACATAACACAAGGTTTGGAACAACCAAGCAATCTGTTACATTTATTAATTCTAAAAGATTGGGTCAAATATATCCATACATCACCCAATTGACATACATGTTTCACAGTATGTATAGACATATACAACAACAATAATTCTACAAATATTAACAAAATATAATCTCTAAATTTCACTCGTGATCACTTTGACTAGCATCGCTATGCTCATGGAAATGGAGACCAAATCATATCCTCCTTTAATGGCGAAATATTAATTCACTTGTATATTACAATAAGACTTCGAATAATACCATAAAAATACGATAGTTTGTACCCATCGTTTCATTATTTCATATGAGTAGTGGGTGTAAATAATAAGGGAAGTCAGGGCATAGAGCTGCTTCTCCTCATTCTACTGCTCCTTACCTGTGCCAAGCGCCATCTATGAGGAGTGAGGGATTACCGGAGAGCAGATTGCCCTTAGAAACAAAAGTATAACGGAGACGTTACTCACATTTCGTTTCTGCTGTTGAGTGTCATACTAGATGCATAGGACACTTAATGAGAGAACTACTTAAATGTGATCGGCCGCAGTTAAGAGTGAAAGAAACCGTATATAAGGCAGTATATCATTTGAAATTTGCACTGTTTTAGCAGACTTGGTCTATATAGCTCCTGTGTGACATGATATACATCTTTTTGCCTGTGCGACGATTCCCCTTCCCCCCCCCCCCAACTCTTCATTTGCAATCTGTTACATTTGCAAACTGTGCAATGCTCCAAAATTGTAAAAGTACAGTAAGTGACTAAAGTATAGAAATGTGACCTCATCAGACTTGAGGTAGTGAAGAGAGTACAGTGCTAGAAGAAAGATGTAAAAATGTATAGAGTAAATAAGGACATGATAACCCCAATATCACGATTTCTAACTTTTAATAAATGGGAATATAGTAAAATCTAGATCTGAATATATGGGATTTCTGGTGTATAGAGTCCCTGTTTCTATGAACATGTCTGAGCTTGTATCACAGTATCTGGCCGGAATCGGTTAGATTCCCGGCAGCGCCTGGCCAACAATAGCAGAGTTCCCGGCAGCGGAAGCCCGACAGTGCTGGAAATCCCGATCGTTGCTAAGGTAAGTATAAACTAACCTAACCCCCTAACCCCAAACCTCCTTAGGGGTGCCTAACCCTAACCTCCCCACCAAGTGTCTAACCCTAACCCTCCCTCCCCCTAGCCTAACCCTAACCCTCCCGGGGGGCTGCCTAACCCTAAGCACCCCCCGGGTGCCCTAAACCTAACCCCCCCGCGGCTGTCCACTGGCGGCGCCCGGCATCCCTTAGATCGGGATGCCGGGTGCCTGTTTCCCGGTGTCGGGGAAATGACAGGCGTCTAGATAGAGACGCCCGGCATTTCATCCTCGCCGGGATTTGACAGTCGGGAAGCCGGCTGTCTGTATTAAGGCAGCCGGTTTCCCGATTGTATACCATCTGGCCTGCTAACAGGCAGGATGGAAAGTCTCTAGTATGCCTATACAAATGTACATTTAGGTCAGCCTTCTACAAGGGATTTTAAGCTGGGGCACACACTAAACGATGTGTGTACCCAGCGATGTTTGACGTGGCGGACCCATCAGGGGTGCTGGCATCATTAAGTGCATACACACTTCAAAAGACGGGGGGGAGCGTGGCCATGCTGCATTCGGCAGATTGTACTGCAAGTACAGACAACTGGGAATATTGTTAACAATCTAGTGCGTAAACACTGGACGATAAAACTAAATTGTTTTAAGGATGTTGTTTTTGGCAATGTTGTCTAGACCAGGGGTCGCCAACCTTTGTCCTCAAGAGCTACCAACAGTGCATGTTTTGCAGGTCTCCTCACAGAATCATAAGTGTAATAATTAGCTCCTCCTGTGAATCTTTGCAAATGTGTTAGTGAGTAATGACTGCACCTGTGCACCAGCTAGGTGGTCTGGAAAACATGAACTGTTGGTAGCTCTTAAGGACCGAGGCTGGCTACCACTGGTCTAGTCTGTACGCACCTTTACTCTTTATTCCGCTAATTTAAAATAAAGGTCAAAGCTGGTGTTTTAACAGCCCTCACCATTTATCAGGGCTCTGGTTCTTCTCTACATTTATCCTGGGGTTCTCTTTGACACTGTCCATATCGGGTAAGATCTGGACACAGCAGCTGTAGAAGCTCAAAACCCTCTTTAAGGGCCTTATTCAATTAGCGGCGAAAAACTTTCACCGATGTAGTTTTGCCAGCGGAAGCTTATCCCCGTATACAATTGCGGCAACTTTTTGCTGGTGCAAAAAGCAATGCAATGTACCCGGCGGAAACGCTTCGCCTATGAATAGCTGTCTGAAAAAAGTGCGGAATTGCGGTTTTGGGGTGCAAAGGTGGGGAAACCACCCTGCACCCATACGACAGGTACCCAAAGGTAAACTGCGTCAAAAAATTGATAAAGAACACCCCAAAAAATATCTTTGAAAAAGTACAAAGTTGGGGTACAAACTTAAACTAGCGAAATAGACTTTGGGGAGGAACTGCAAGTATGGGGGAGGTGTTTTTTTTTTTTTTTTTTTCTTTTATTGCAGGTGCTTGCTGAAGGTGAGTTTTTCACGCTTTTTAAGACCTCACTTTTACGATTTTTGAACCATGCTTGCACCCATTTTCATGTACCCCAAATTTGCTGGGACTAGTTATTTCCACAAAAAAATCCTGCTAAATGCTATTCTTCACCACTTGTGCAAGGACGCTAATGAGAGCATTTAAGGACCCCAAATAGTTTCTGCAGGGCTATTCTGGGATATCTACATTGATCCCCAATGTTAGTGCATCTTTTGGGAGGGTGTCAGGCTGATTTCCCCAAATCTGACAGCACTTTTCGCCTGTTTGAGATTCGCTGGGACGCGTTCTCGCGTCCTTTAGAATTGAAAACGGGGATAAGCGGGGACGCACGCGATACTTTTTTTCGCATGGAAAACCAGCGGTGACTGTGAAAAATCTGGCATGCGATAGTACAGGACTTTTTGTGTCTAATTGAATATGCCCCTAAGTGTTTTTCTTATAGTTATGGAAACATGTTGAATGCCTGTTGTACAGGGGAGTTCCATAAGATCGCTCTTTGCTCAATCTTAAGTATTGAAGTATTACAGTATATCTCCAACACAAACATGGGAAAAGCTAGGTCACTGTTTAGCTAGGCACTTGGCTAAAGTCACCTATAAAACATTGTTTTTTAAAGCTGCTTTACCTCTGTGTAGGTTATCTTGCTCTCTAATGTTGGTGTCTTTATAACACTTGGATTGCAATGCCTGGATTTTATTAAGAATGTATAACCCTGCAAATTAACCATCTGATGGTGACCCGTGTGAGCAATTTTTCTTAGAATTATTAAACCTTATTCTAAGGCTAAAGTCTGATCCTGTAATGGAAGCATTTCTGTTGTACCAAATGTTCTTAAATTGATGAATTTTCAGGTCTCACTCTTTTTCACTATGCCTTAAATTTCCATGTGCATACAAAATGTTTATGCCCACAAGACTGACCTGGACTTCAGATTTGATGTGTGACCAATGGTTTTAATTTCCTTCCGTTTATGGTATTGATATCGACACGAATGATATCACCATCCCTTGCAAGCAGGTCACACTGGGAAGAGATGAATGGAATATGTGCCGAGAACAGTGGCAGCCTATTGAAAGGTTAGCTCTTCAAGTAGATTTAGTAACCACTTTCATAGAAATTAGGTAAGGTTCTTTTAATAAGCATATTAATCATTAAGTTCTAAATATTTCCATTAGAACTACTGTACAAATAGACATAAAAAATAGGCTTAGAGTATGATTCCTGTATAGGCGATCAACATAGCAAGCTGTTTTTCTGAATACAGGTAAATGTGCTCTAAGCAAACATTTCTGTGCATAATGCCCATCTTGTCTGGATTATGCCCATATTGTCTGGATTATGCCCATGGGGTCTGGATTTTATTGTATAGTCAGCTTGCCAGTTCTGAAGACACTTCCAAACAGATTGAAAAACACTTGTGTTAACATGGCCTCAATTAGTACCAATAATTTAAGTCTCTAGACATGAATTTATTTTTTACCTTTTTATCTATGGCCTGCACACTAATAGGTAAAATGCTAAAATGTTGCTCAGCTTAGTTAGAACTTAATGTTCATTTGCTGTGTGTACAAGGAAAAGGTTGCCTTTATTGTTGGGCTTGGTGGCCACAGGCAGTAAAGAGGAGAACAGCTGATTTGATCCCAGCCTTTTGCAGAGCTATTTATGGTAGATTAGCCTGAAGCATGTGTTCCTCTCTCCAAGCCATAAATGGTTGCTCATCTGTAAAGTTACCACACTGCATTTGGCTGAGTGTTCTAAGGTTGTAGCAATCCTCTAATTTCATGCGGGCAAACAGAGGGATGGATAAAGAAAACACTGGCAAATGCAGTGTGTTGAACTTCTTGCAGCTGAAATTTTTTTCCCAGAGCTTTCCTTCAGCTTACCCGTTTTCCACAGGAGTGTTGGGATTGTTATATGGTCACATGTCTGGTGTGCGTGCGTTTTAGCTGCAGTCTGAAGTTACTCCTTGTCCTTGGCAACTGGCAAGCAAAGAAATGTCTACAAGTTAATATTCTTGTATTATCGAGCTACGTTTCACACCTGGGAGTTACCTTCATTTGCCTTATTTAAATTTTTTTAAGTAATTGCTTCATATATATTTCAAAAGAGGATGGCTGATTCTGAGAAGTAAGTAGTCTTAAATTGGAAATGCAATGCACCAACAGACTTGTTTTTGTGAATTATTATTTTCTTTTTCTTTTTTTTGGCATTTCTTGTTCTGTTGGAAATAAATAAACTGAGACGTTCTTGCAAGTTGATTTAAGAATTCTTTCTATTGTAATATTGGGACATTGTTACTGTATGCCTTGTATAGAGTCTCTTATGTTTCTTAATGGCAGCCATGTTGTATAATTCTTCTTATAGAGAAGTCTTAAGGTGGGTAAATATTATACGATATATTGTGCAATCTTGGTAGTTTCGACCAATCTGTGCGACTATCTTATAGTGTGCACACCCAATCTATTGTTTACAGACGTCGTTCAGCGCATTGCCGCATCTGATGTGCTGCAAGTCAGATGGGGCAATACGATGTACGATGTGGTGTGTACACATGACTGCACACAGTGTACATCATTGGATGTATCGTGCATAGTGTGTACTCACAATCGTGCGTTTTGGTGTTGTATGATTGTAAGTGAAATTGTATCGGCTGTCACATCATTTGTTATATCATCCAGCTGTGTACCTAGCTTTTCTCTCTCTGTCCCAAAAGAACGTTTGTGCTCATGTTGTCTTGGTTTGGGGGGTGTTTGTTTTAATTTTTTTAATTTTTTTTTATTGTTTTATGTATTTTCTGCTTGTGGGTACGTTTTACAATAGTTTGCAGGACCTTCATCAATATTGTTTCTACTGTTGGAATATGTATTGAAATAAATTGCAACTGTAATATACGTCACCCAAATAGTTGTGGATATGTAATAATGTATAATTTTCATGTTGCAAATCTCAGATCTAGTATAGCAGCAGAGCAATTCTAATGCTTACATTTCACAGTGATTTCAAGTAAAGGACTGACCATATGGGGAAGACTTTGGTGAGGGATGGTCATCTTAACATAGTGCAATATGTGGAACCAATAATCCCTATTTTTAATAGAGTACAGCTTGGAGTGTTTAATGTAGTGTGCAACCTCTGGGAACAGATACAGCTGGTGTTCTGCTGATTTTAAAAGAGAGATTTCCATGGCTATCACTGGACATACAAATGACGGGGAAGGCTGATAAATGGTGGCAAATTTATATTCTGGATATATTTCTTTTGCATGTCCTTATTTAGTGCAGCAAATATTTACCTGGTATTCCATATGTTGTGAGTTATGTGCGGACAACATTAAGGAACTGACTCCCCTTTACCTCTGGGGGGTATTCTCTTGCTTTTTGTGTGATGGTGCCTTAGGGAGTCTTTTGTTTTATAGATTTATTTTTCTCATGGGGCCTTCATTCTCCCATCTGTCTGTGTTATCTCTCTCTCTCTACTGCTGCTGTTCTCGTTTGTCTTCTCTGCTGTTTCTGTATAAAGCAGTGCAACAGGTGGAATCGTAATTGACACTTGCATCTGGCACTTTATTGCTTGTTTTGCTACTTTCATTGTCTAGCAAGTTTGTTTTTAATACTTTATATTGTTGTATTTCTGTTTACTGCTCTCTGAATGTATGTTTTTCATACATTCTAGTGTTCACTCTAGGTCCAGGGTGGAGCAGCGCACCGGACCTAGAAATGGGAACTTCTGCGCGTACCCGAAAAGAGAACATGGCCACGAGAAAAGGGGGCATGTCTTTAAGATGTGCCCCCTTTTCATCACTTTTTGGAGGCGTGCCCGGCACTTACGGACATACCAGGCTACTCCCAAGTTTTCCTGTCTCTGTGAATAGACGCATTATCCCGGCATCTATTCACCGGTGGTCACTGCACTCCTATTTTTTCCACTGGTGGGACACTGCGGCCCGCAGGTGGGGACAGCACCTGGCAGGTTGTTTTAGCGGAGCACCCCGCCAAAAGGGCGTATTCTGCCCTTTGAAATCGGGCAGGGTGCGGCGCCACTCTAAAACAGCCTAGCAGGAACGCTACACACAGAACATTCATATGATTAAATCTTGTCAAAATATTTGTAGCCAATGCACTATTATATTAAATGTGTTTTTTTATTTTGCGCATTTTCTTTTTGTACTGTAAACCATAGTGTTAATGGGTTAAAGAATCTACTCTACCTCTATCACAATGCTTCACTTGGTAGCCTGGGATGTTGATTGTTGGGTGACCTAAATATTGTATATCTTGGTCAGGGGTCCCAACCACGGTGCTCAAGGCACACTAACACTACCACTAGGCAACATTTGGAAACAAAAGAAATATGCTCGCACTCTGCTTTACTCATTTTGTACATGGTACCAGGTGTGGGGCAATATTCATGCCATATAGCTATACAAAACAAAGTTTTTATTATCAGCGCTAACATTAGTGTACTGCAAATCTGGCAAATAAAAGCATGTACATGGAATAATATGCAGGGCTGATGCTGTGTGCATTTCATATAGTGTCATGCCTAAAATACAACTATTGTTGAAATAACCAGTGTATGAATGAATAGGCATGAATCTACGAACGTAACCACTATAATTGTTTTTAAGATGCCTACTCCTCCATATTGGCGGCATTTACTTCTGGTTTCCAACAAGAAGTCTCTATCATCGGCCTGTGTTTTCACTTGTCCAGTAACATATTCCAAAGCTACGCTCCTTAAGCTCTTACATGTGTGTTCCTGCAGGTCTGCATGAGCCGCATGCCTGCAGTGTACTATGACCTATGTTATCCTGGCCCTGCTCTCTCCCATTCCCTTCTCCTGGCTTAGGGGAGCATAAGTGTCTGAGGCCTATAGGTCTGCAGCTGCGCAATTGTACACATTTGCTTTTTGACCATGTGCAGAATGAAATGACACAAGAGCTGCTATGGGAAAATTTACAGTGGTGCTTGAAAGTTTGTGAACCCTTCAGAATTTTATATATTTCTGCTGAAATTTGACCTAAAACTACCTCAGATTTTCTCATAAGTCCTAAAAGTAGATAGAGAAGCAAATGAAACAAATTAGACAAAAAAAATTAGATGTGCTGATCTTTTTTATTGAGGAAAATGATCCAAAATCACATAACTCTGCGTGGCAAAAGTATGTGAACCTTTGCTTTCAGTATCTGGTGTGACCCCCCCCCCCCCTTGTGCAGCAATAACTGCTTCTAAACGTTTCCGGTAATTGTTGATTAGTCCTGAACATCGTTCTGGAGGAATTTTATCCCATACTTCTGTACAAAACCACTTCAACTCTGTTACATTGGTGGGTTTCCTCCCATGAACTACTTTCTTCAGGTCCATTCCAAAACTTTAAATATATTCTTCTTTAAACATTCTTTGGTCGAATGGCTTGTGTGCTTTGGGTCGTTGTCTTGCTGCATGACCCACGTTCTCTTGAGAAGCAGCTCATGGACAGATGTCCTGACCTTTTCCTTTAGAATATTCTGGTATAATTCCGAATTCATTGTCCCTTCAATGGGCACGATTTAATTAAACGCGAAGTGAATAGCGCCGGGAATGAGCTCCCAGAGCTATTCAATCCATCGAGATGTTAGGTCGAGGAAGGCTCGTTCTCGCGCCGTAAATAGGGTGTTTAGGCGCAAGAACGGGCATTCTCCGACTGAACTTCCCGGCGCGATGCTGTTTTCCTGGCGTTAAGGTCAGAAAACAGCATCGCATCTGGACTTTTGTCAGATTTCTGCTCGCATCCTCGGAGGGATGCGAGAAAAAATCCTAGTCTGGCTTAACAGCGCATATGAATTGAATAGCTCTGGGAGCTGATTCTCCGCGCTATTCACTTCGCATTGAATAGAATCGTGTCCAATGATGGCAAGTCGCCCTGGTCCAGATGCAGCAAAACAGGCCCAAACCATGATATCACCACCACCGTGTTTTACAGATGGTATGAGATTTTTATGCTGGAATGCAGTGTTTTCATTTCTTCAAACTCAACGCTTTTCATTTAAACCAAAAATCTCTAATTTGGACTTGTCTGTCCACAAAGCATTGTTCCAATAGTCTTCTGGCTTGTCCAGGTGATCTTTAGCAAACTGCAGATGGGCAGCAATGTTTGTTTTTCTGGAGAGCAGTGGCTTTTTCTTTGCAATCCTGCCATGCACACCATTGTTCAGTGTCGTCCTGAAGGTGGACTCATGAACATTAACATTAGCTAATGTGAGAAAGGCCTTCAGTTGCTTAGAGGTTAACTTGTGTTCCTTTGTGACCTTGCAAACTATTAGACTCCTTGTTCTTGGTATGATCTTTGTTGATCGACCATTCCTGGGGAGGGTAATAATGGTCTGGATTTTCCTCCATTTGTACACAATCTGTCTGACTGTTGATTGGTGGAGTCCAAACTCTTTGGAAAAGGTTACAAAACCATCTCTAGCCTAATGAGCATCAACAACTCTTCTTCTGAGGTCCTCCGAAATCTAGTTTTGTACGTGGCATGATACACTACCACAAACATGTGTTGTGAACATCAGACTTTGATAAATTCCTAGAAAACAGAAGCCTAACCTTCTGATGAAACCGGGGGTTGTAGTGCCCGGAGAAACGCGTAAAGGATGTATGCTGCTTTCTTCCAAACGTGACCCCCATCTCCTATTGCCATACACAGCTCCTATTGCTAAACAGTGAGCCTTGAGATACTGCTCCATGCCGCTAACTAGTTTGGAGTGCTTATTGAAAAACGGACATTACCTCCGCTTTCCCTCCCTAAGATACAACTCACGGCTGTCTAACACTGAGACAGTGAAGGAGACCAGCTGCTGGCGGTGAGCTGCCAGCTGGGCCTTGTTGTAACAGGTACTGAGTGCTAGGATTGCATAAAGCCGTGGACGCTGACATATACGGAGTGCTTTATTTGGAATCAAACCTGCCAATTGAACTAAGGATTTCTTCCTTTAGACAGGTAATATCACTAGTGGAACCAGCACCCAAGGAGAGCTTCTACATTATCAACCGGCTTATTGCTTCATTATCTTTTTATATGAAGATTCAGCGGTAAGAGACGTTTCATTTCACACAATAAGGAGCTTTTACTTATTCCAAACTGCTTTTTAGAAGGAACATTTTCATTTCCTAGACAGATACCAAATTGCTGCTAACTATTGCTATATATCTTTTAAGCTACATTTGCACATCTTTGAGTACTGTTGCAGAGGATTATGATCTATGTCTTTCTAGGATACTAATAGAGTATAGGACGGAGATTGGAATTTTCTACATATATATATGTGTGTGTGTGTGTGTATATATATATATATATATATATATATACATACATACATACATACATACATACATACATACATACATACATACAGATACAGTCAGGTCCATAAATATTGGGACATTGACAGAATTTTCATATTTTGCCCTCTATTCACCACCACAATGGCTTTGAAATGAAACAAACAAGATGTGCTTTAACTGCTGACTTTCAGATTTAATTTGAGGGTAATTACATCCAAATCAGGTGAACGGTGTA
Organism: Taudactylus pleione; assembly: GCA_031769625.1. NCBI lineage: Eukaryota > Metazoa > Chordata > Amphibia > Anura > Myobatrachidae > Taudactylus > Taudactylus pleione. The sequence continues at coordinate 2,826,782 of JAUIMM010000658.1, forward strand.
GGAATTACAACAGTTTCTATATGTGCCTCCCACTTTTTAAGGGGCCAAAAGTAATGGGACTATCAACTCGAAAGCTATTTCATGGACAGGTGTGGGCTATTCCCTCGTTATTTCATTATCAATTAAGCAGGTAAAAGGTCTGGAGTTGATTCTAGGTGTGACATTTGCATTTGGAATCAGTTGCTGTCGACTCTCAATATGAGATCCAAAGAGCTGTCACTATCAGTGAAGCAAGCCATCATTAGGCTGAAAAATCAAAACAAATCCATCAGAGAGATAGCAAAAACATTAGGTATGGCCAAATCAACTGTTTGGAACATTCTTAAAAAGAAAGAACGCACCGGAGAGCTCAGCAACACCAAAAGACCTGGAAGACCATGGAAAACAACTGTGGTGGATGACAAAATAATTATTTCCCTGGTGAAGAAAAACAGTTGGCCAAATCAAGAACACTCTCCAGGAGGTAGGTGTATATGTGTCAAAGTCAACAATCAAGAGAAGACTTCACAAGTGCGAATATAGAGGGTTCACCACAAGATGCAAACCATTGGTGAGCCACAAAAACAGGAAGACCAGATTAGAGTTTGCCAAACAACATCTAAAAAAGCCATTACAGTTCTGGAACAACATCCTATGGACAGATGAGACAAAGATCAACTTGTACCAGAGTGATGGGAAGAGAAGAGTATGGAGAAGGAAAGGAACTGCTCATGAGCCAAAACATACCACCTCATCAGTGAAGCATGGTGGTGGTAGTGTCATGACGTGGGCATGTATGGCTGCCAATGGAACTGGTTCCCTTGTATTTATTGATGATGTGACTGCTGACAAAAGCAGCAGAATGAATTCTGAAGTGTTTCCGGCAATATTATATGCTCATATTCAGTCAAATGCTTCAGAACTCATTGGAATGCGCTTCACAGTGCAGATGGACAATGACCCGAAGCATACTGCAAAAGCAACCAAAGAGTTTTTAAGGCAAAAAAGTGGAATGTTATGCAATGGCCAAGTCAATCCCCTGACCTGAATCCGATTGAGCATGCATTTCACTTGATGAAGGGAAAATGCCCCAAGAACAAGTAGGAACTGAAGACATTTGCAGTAGAGGCCTGGCAGAGCATCACCAGGGATGAAGCCCAGCGTCTGGTGATGTCTATGCGTTCCAGACTTCAGGCTGTAATTGCCTGCAAAGGATTTGCAACAAAGTATTAAAAAGTGAAAGTTAGATTTAGGATCGTTTAGTTTGTCCCATTACTTTTGGCCCCTCAAAAAGTGGGAGGCACATATAGAAACTGTTGTAATTCCTACACCGTTCACCTGATTTGGATGCAATTACCCTCAAATTAAATCTGAAAGTCTGCAGGTAAAGCACATCTTGTTTGTTTCATTTCAAAGCCATTGTGGTGATGAATAGAGGCCAAAATATGAAAATGCTGTCAATGTCCCAATATTTATGGACCTGACTGTATGTGTGTGATTGAGATATATATATATATATATATACACACACACACACCCACACCCCGTTCAAAAGTTTGGGGTCACCCAGACAATTTCGTGTTGCATGAAAACTGACTTGTTTAATTTTCAAATGAGTTGCAAAATGAATGTAATATATAGTCAAGACACTGGCAAGGTTAGAAATAATGATTTTTATTTTAAATAATTTTGTCCTTCAAACTTTGCTTTCGTCAAAGAAGGCTCCTTTCGCAGCAATTACAGCATTGCAGACCTTTGGCATTCAAGCTGTTAATTTGTTGAGGTAATTGAAGAAATTTCACCCCACGCTTAATAAAGCACCTCCCACAAGTTGGATTGGCTTGATGGGCACTTCTTGCGTACCATACGGTCAAGCTGCTCCCACAACAGCTCAATGGCGTTGAGATCTGGTGACTGCTCTGGCCACTCCATTACAAACGGAATACCAGCTGCCTGCTTCTTCCCTAAATAGTTCTTGCATAATTTGGAGGTGTGCTTTGGGTCATTGTCCTGTTGGAGGAGGAAATTGGCTCCAATCAAGCGCTGTCCACAGGGTATGGCACGGCATTGCAAAATGGAGTGATAGCCTTCCTTATTCAAAATACTTTTTACCTTGCACAAATCTCCCCCTTTACCAGCACCAAAGCAGCCCCAGACCATCACATTACCTCTACCATGCTTGACAGATGGTGTCAGGCACTCTTCCAGCATCTTGTCACTTGTTCTGCTTCTCACAAATGTTCTTCTGTGTGATCCAAACACCTCAAACTTCGATTCGCCTGTCCATAACACTTTTTTCCAATCTTCTTCTGTCCAATGTCTGTTTTATTTTGCCCGTATTAATCTTTTCCTTTTATTGGCCAGTCTCAGATATGGCTTTTTCTTTGCCACATGCCTAGAAGGCCAGCATCCCGGAGTCGCCTCTTCACTGTAGACGTTGACACTGGCATTTTGCGGGTACCATTTAATGAAGCTGCCAGTTGAGGACTTGTGAGGCGTCTACTTCTTAAACTAGAGACTCTAATGTACTTGTCTTCTTGAACAGTTGTGCATCGGGGCCTCCCACTTCTCTTTCTACTCTGGTTCGAGCCTGTTTGTGCTGTTCTCTGAAGGGAGTAGTACACACCGTTGTAGGAAATGTTCAGCTTCTTGGCAATTTCTCGCATGGAATAGCCTTCATTTCTTCATTTCTAAGAACAAGAATAGACTGTCGAGTTTCACATGAAAGTTCTCTTTTTCTGGCCATTTGGAGAGTATAATCGAACCCACAAATGTGATGCTCCAGATACTCAACTAGCTCAAAGGAAGGCCAATTTTATAGCTTCTCTAATGAGCAAACCCGTTTTCAGCTGTGCTAACATAATTGCACAAGGGTTTTCTAATCAACCATTAGTGTTCTAACCCTCTTAGCAAACACAATGTACCATTAGAACACTGGAGTGATGGTTGCTGGAAATGGGCCAGTATACACCTATGTAGATATTCCTTTAAAAACTAGCTGTTTGCAGCTAGTATAGTCATTTACCACATTAACAATGTATAGAGTGTATTTCAGATTAATTTAATGTTATTTTCATTGAAAAATACTGCTTTTCTTTCAAAAATAAGGACATTTCTAAGTGACCCCAAACTTTTGAACGGTTATGTGTGTGTGTGTGTGTGTGTGTGTGTGTGTGTGTGTGTGTGTGTGTGTGTATATATATATATATATGTGTGTGTGTGTGTGTGTGTGTGTGTGTGTGTGTATGTATATATAAAAAATATTTATTTATCCAGCATAGTGCAGCGGCACTCTGAGACTTATAATGATGGTAAAACGAACCAAATCTGTAATGTCTACGACGTTTCGGGAAATACCCCGTCTTAAGGACAAACAAGATAAAACAATGTGCAACACAACCTTAGATACTTACATACCCTGGAGGACTCCATTCTCCCCTCCGGACCGGCAGCCGCCTCCGTCAACGAGTTCTAATTCCGGTCACGCTGCTCCGTGTCACCGGAAGTGACGTTATCATGGAACAGATGCCGGTCCGGCTCTGTGGAATGCCAATCAACTTATTATTCTACAATAACCAACAATTTCATATAAAAATTGTAACAAAATAAAACTCATATAAAAAAAATAAATAAGTAAAATGTGCATTTACAAGACTGCAAATAAACGAAAAGAAAACTATGTATACATGGTAATATATGTAAGGCAGTCTTCAGCAAAACTTATATATACAAACTTGTGACATTCCATACCTAGTGCTATTTGAAATCAAACACTAATATAAATACAAAAATATTTAATCATGAATAAAGTGCTTAATGACGGAGGCGGCTGACGGTCCGGAGGTGAGAATGGAGTCCTTCTGGGCATGTAAGTATCTATGGTTGTATTCCCCGAAACGTCGTAGACATTAAAGATTTGGTTTGTTTTACCATCATTATAAGTCTGAGTGCCGCTGAACTATGCTGGTTATATTTGAAGGTATCACTTATCTTGGATGAAGGTACCTGAGTCAGTTAAGCTGGGTTTGAGCAGCCCATGAGTGCCGGTCCTTTTTTTGGATATATATATATTACACACAGTGCACCCAGAAAGTATTCACAGCGCTTCACTTTTTCCACATTTTGTTAAGTTACAGCCTTATTCCAAAATGGAATTCATTTTTGTCAGTTGTTTGGGCATGATTTTGAAAGGCATACACCTGTCTATATAAAGTCCCACACTTGACAGTGCATGTCAGAACACAAACCAAGCAGGAAGTCCAAGGAATTGTCCGTAGACCTCCGAGACAGGATTGTCTTGAGGCACAAATCTGGGGAAAGGTACAGAAAAATATCTGCTGCTTTGAAAGTCCCAATGAGCACAGTGGCCTCCATCATCCGTAAATAGAAGATGTTCGGAACCACCAGGACTCTTCCTAGAGTTGGCCGGCCGTCTAAACTGAGTGATCCTGGGAGAAGGGCCCAAGTCGTGTAGGTGACCAAGAACTTGATGGTCACTAGCGTTCCCGCTAGGCTGTTTTAGCGGGGCGCGGCACCCTGCCCTCCTTCTGGAGGGCAAAAAGCCCCCTCCCCTCCAGAAGGAGGGCAAAAAGCCGTCTTCACCCGCAGGTCGCAGTGTCCCACGGGTGGGCAGATGTGCAGTGACCCGGCGTCTATTCTCCCTGTCGGCGGCGCGTGGGGGCTGCCCAGCGTGTCTGTAAGTTCCGGGCACGCCCCCAAGAGTGACAATGGGGCATGTCTTATAGACTCGCCCCTTTTTCGGGCGCACAGAAGTGCCCTCTAGCTCCGGCGTCCTGCCTGCCTCCGGAGCTAGAGTGAACACTAGTCACTCTGTCAGAGCTACAGCATTCCTCTGTGGAGAGAGGAGAACCTTCCAGATGGACAACCATCTCTGCAGCAATCCACCAATCAGGCCTGTATGGTAGAGTGGCCAGACGGAAGCCACTACTTAGTAAAAAAGCACCTGAAGGACTCTCTGACCATGAGAAACAAAATACTCTGGCCTGATGAGACAAAGATTGAACTCTTTGGCGTCAATGCCAGGCGTTATGTTTGGAGGAAACCAGGCACCACTCATCACTAGGTCAATACTATCCCTACAGTGAAGCATGACAAAATGTGGAAAAAGTCAAGTGCTGTGTATACTCTCCGGATGCACTGTGTGTGTGTGATAATATATATATATATATATATATATATATATATATATTATATATAATTTGTCAGAAATACACTGCACTCACCACTCCCAGATTTGGGGTGCAGACTTGCACTCGCCGTTCCCAGGCATGGGGTGCAAGTGGCTTGTGACCACATTGCTTAAATAAGTAAAAACAGAACACTCAGCACTCACCATTGTTAATTCACTCACAATAATATATAAATAAATAATGGGGTTTTGGTTCATGGATTGATCAGTGCATTTAAGCCTGCAGCCCACATCACTGGACCCCACTTCTCTGCAGGTCCTACACTATCTGTCATACTTATGGAAACCTGGTAGCTGCTATCACATAGTTTAAACTGAAAACATGTTAACTGGTTTAAAGCTCACCTGCCAACTAATGGCTTTTAAAGGCAAGGCAGTCACTGAACATCGCTTCTATCATACTACCAAAAAGACAGCTGACACAGGTTGTTATAAATGAGCTTGCACAGGGGTGCATGAGAAAGCTATGATCACAAAAGGTTAATTAAAAATTTGCCAAATAAACAAAGTCAGAAATCCACTGCACACGCC